>OZ038487.1:51748218-51813218 GCA_964036315.1 Acanthosepion esculentum | reverse complement strand
GGAATGCTCCTTTAAATGTTGATAGATAGAACTATGATCATTGAAGTGAAATGTAAGTTTCCTTGACATAATTGTAGTAGTAAAACCAACATATATATTTACATTTTTGTCAGAGATAAAATTTCCCAAATGACATTTAAATTGATATATAATGTTGGTCTTTTATAAAATGTTAGTTGACAAAGACGAGTGGTTGTGGATGTTTAAGTTGGCTGTATTAAATTTAGTATAGTATATAATTAGTTTTATTTTTTTACAAGGGATTAGTGAAGGATATATTGATACTTATTAGGGATTTAAGAATTGTTTCATCTTGTTTATAGTTAAAATGTATTTTATTGTGGTATAATAGGCTGATATGTTTAGGGTTATTGGAGGAAGTATTATGTTCTTTTTGATTTATTTTAATATGTCTAATACTTCATATAATTTGTTCATCAACAATGTAATTAGGAAAGTCATTATCGATAAGACTTTGTTTGATGTTTCTTAATTCAGTGTAGAAAGTCTTTTTTGTTGAAGGATTTGCTTTTGCTTGGGTTATTAAATTTTGTATTACAGCTATTTTGTAATAGAACATTCACTTTTAAAGTTGAGAGTGCACATGATGATGCTAGTTGTTTTTATATGAGGAGGTAGTAAATGTATTATTATTATTATTGTCTATCAATACATTAAGAAAAGGGATTTTATTGCTATTGTTAAGTTCGTATCTGAACTTCAGGACAGAGTTTTTAAAGTTTTTTTTGTAGTTCATGTATTTCATTTGTGTTTTTGACTAAGATGAGTATCATATATATATATATATATATATATATATATATATATATATATATATATATATATATACACATACACAGAGAAAAAGACAAGAGAAAATATCAATGTACCTCTTAACTTACTTTTTGTGATGAGAAAGGGACTCATTGTTTATATATATATATATATATATATATATATATATATATACACATGTAATAGAGGGCGAGTGTGAGAAAATATGGATGTACTTCTTAACTTATTTCCTGTGATGCAATAAGAACACTTTGTTTTAATATATATATATATATATATATATATATATATAATCACATAGATCTACAAACAAGATTGTGTGTGTCTGTATGTATGTATGTATGTATATATATATATATATATATATATATATATATATATATATATGGGATGATGAATGTCTTAGATTTTCATTCTGCCTAACAAGCTATCTTTGTACTGTATTTAAAATCTTGTGTGGTTCCCTTCTTGATGAAGCTTTTCTTGATGTTAATGAATGATGAAACCAACGAAAAACAAAAAGAATTTCTCTTTTTCTCAGGCAATTATGAGTGAAATGACCAATACTTCTTTGTGTTGGCTGATACTTTACTTTTTTAATCCTTTTTTTTTCTGTCCATCAATAGTTTTATTGCCATGTAGCAAAATAATCTTTGTAATTATTAAAAAAAAAATCCAGCTATTTTACTGTCACAGAACAAAAAAAGATGTCTACTCAAAAGCGAAAAAGAAAACATTTAGAAGCATGAACTTGTATAAACTTTGGGTCATCATGTATAAAATTCTAAACTTCTTGGTTATATGAAAATTATCTGGCTGATGGCCATATCATGTTGAAACACCAGGACTTGTACGATCCCCAAAGTTAATCATTCTCTAATCTCCATACAGGCTTATGGCCATCTCACATTGAAACAATAGTTCCTGTACGATCACTGAAGTTAAGCAACATTGAGCCTGGTCAGTACATAAATGGGTGACCGATTGGGAATACCAGCTGCTGTAAACTTGGATGTGCATGTGGTGTAATGAATAATGGCTCAGAATTTAAAATCAGAGAGCTGAATTCAAATTCCAGTCAGGTTTGTTATATTCACTTATGTGTAAATATCCTTTCGAAAGGTAAGAATCTACGTCTTCTCCTCTCAGCTATGAGTTAATTAGAAGGACTTCTATCAATAAATCATTATTATCTCCGAAAAATTCTTACAATCTAAAAATATTTCCTGGCTTTAAATACCCTGCAAAAGGTTGATAAGCCATGAAAAACAAATCAGTTAATCAACAAAATATTTTATTTATCATAAAAAATACAACAGATATATACCTACACTGTGTCAGATTTTACTAATCAATTCAACGTTTTCACAATAAAATTGTTATTCATCAAATAACGCTGGTGAAATTTTTCAAACTACATCTGCATTAAATATCAGTTAAGTTTCTACTGGATATCAAGTGGGGGATCTGTTTTCTATTGTTGTTCAGTATTAAACTGACCCATCTTAAAATCATTACATTAAGTCAGATTTTATTATGAAATCAAAAGTGGCATTGGAATAGTGAAAGATAACATCCAAAAATAATCAAAGCATTAAGAATCAGGAGAATTTTGTTAGAAACCAAGAAAAGAATACTAAATCTTTATGTAATATCAATCCTCTGTGAGGAGATCTTTTCAACATTCATTGAAATACAGGTAACAAATGTTGGACAATCTCGGCACAGATATTGAAGAGACTTCAGGTAATAGAAATGTGATTATACGGATGCTGAGGATACCATGGACTAAATATGTGAGTCACATGGAAATTTTAAGTAAGATGAAAACAAAAAGGACACTAATAGTTATAATCAGAAATAGACAGTTGAAATTTCTAGGACATATAATGAGGAAAGTGGGCTTGGAGAATCTGACACTCACAGGGCATACTGAAGACAAGATGGGCAGAGGAAAACAATGAGTAACCTCCCCAATGAGTGTCTGTAAATGGTTGGCAGAACAGGGATTGGGAGAAATAATGAAAAGACAATCCTTAATAAGAGCTCCAAACGATAGGAAGTTGTGGAGATCTTTGATCACCCACGTCCTGAAAAGGCATGACACATTGAAGAATTAGGTTTTCACAGTAAAAATGGTATTATTATCTAACCAATTTTCAAGGTATATTTACATTAATTATTAATATAAGTTTTTAGTGGACATTAGTGCGTGATCGGTTTTCTATTATTATTAAGTAATAAATTAATATGTATGTTAATGTTTTCCCAATGAAATTGGTATTAACCAAATGATATTGGCAAAATTTCCCAGGTATATTCACGTTATACATTAACATAAGTTTCTACTGGACATAAATTGGGGGATCAGTTTTGTGTTGTTATTAAGTAATAAATTGATACCCTGCACAGTTAATACACTATGTTACATTTTATAATGAAAGGCAAAATTTCCCAGGTATATTTATGTTAAATATTGATATAAGTTTCTACTGGATATGAATTGGGGGATCAATTTTGTATTGTTATTAAGTAATAAATTGAACCCCCCCTTTATTTACTACATAATGTCATATATTACGATACATGTTAATGTTTTTACAATAAAACTGGTATTAACCAAATGATACCGGTGGAGTTTTCTGGGTCTGTGAGAATATTATATGAATTTCATTTTATAATACCTATGCTTATTACAGTTATTGATAACTTCTGTTGGTGATTTTATTAGGCAAATGAAAGGGAAGCTTAAATGCTTAGAAATAAATCCAAAAGCCACAGGTCAGGTAAACACATATTTGCAAATTAACACAATATCCAAGCAACCTAAATAACTTCTTTTATTATTTTACATGTTAAATATAAACTCTTTGACATTTTTTATCACTGTACCAGTACCATCTTTAGTGATTTTATTAACTTTACTACTGTTTCAACTTTAACATAACTTACAACAGATTTTATTACTTCCCAAAGATCTTTGCTTTCCATTCTTATAAACATCTCTTTTAATAATGGGCAACAAGTTTTTTAGAGAATTATTTTCTGGAAAGGTTGGAAACATTCCATTAACTTAGAGTCATTGAAACCTTTTTTGATAATGTAGGCATGAGTAAGCATTGCTCAATGTGAAGAAATATTATTTGATATGAATAGATTCTTTAGATTAGATTTCTTTTATTGTGACACTAAAAAACCATGACCAAATTTGAAGGGACTTATAATTCTACTGCCTATAATACTAGCAACAAAATTTATTCCTCCTACCCTAAGTTGTGTTGATTGATTGATCTATTTTCGACTCTTTGCAGGTTATTTAAAGCCAGAAAATATTTTTTAGGTAATAATGGTTTAGCGATACAAGTCTTACTATTTAACCCATATCTGGTTGAGAAGAGGTGAAATAATATCTTTCCCAAGGGTATTTGCAAATAAGTAAACATAAAAAAGCCAATGGGAATTGGAACTTGGATCTCTGATTAACAATTCTGTGCCATTATCCATTACACCACCCACACATCCAAGCTTACAGCACTTGGTATTCCCAAGTAGTCACCCATCTAGGTGCTGACTAGGCTCAATGTTGCTTAACTTTGGTGATTGTATAGGAACCAATGTTTCAACATGATGTTACCGTAAGCCATGTGTTAGTTGACGATTTCCATGAAAGACCCAACTTGTAACCAAGCCATCAAGTGAATATGGCTAGTGGGGGCTGAACAGGCCAAGCAAGTTCCAAATTTTTTTCTGTGTTATCCTTGGTGTGCATCCTGGCATTGTCATGGAGAATAATATTTTTTCTTTAATCCACTGTGTATGCTGCCACTGGAAGTGAAATTTGAATGAATGTGTACTCCAAATTGATTATAACTTACTGATAATTTATACCTCACTATATCATGTCTTTTATAAAGAGCTTCTTAAAAGATAATGTAAATTAATTTGTTTTATGTCAATTTTGTTTAATTTTCCACCATATTTGATTTCTCTTTTGATAATTACTTTATCATTCACTGTTCAGATCACCGGTTTCCTCTTGGTTCAAATTTTAAGGAGTTTTTCATGAGAAACTCAATGTATCTGCTTGAACATTTAGGTCTTGTGTTTTGGTTTTATTTGATAAAAGATTTTTCGTTCACAATGCTTCTCTTAGAGTTTTGCCAATGTTTTATATTTTTTTCTACTGAAAAATGACAATGCCCAATTTAAGTTGCAATTATTACTTTGAATCCCAGACTCAAATTTGTCAGATTCAAACCAGTTTTCATTTTCTATTGTCCTCCAAATATTCAGTTATGTAAATTATAGCAGTTCTTGCATTGCTTCACAAAGAATTTCATTTATGTGATTGAAAAGTTTCACAAACTAAAAAAGTTATTGATTTGAACCTATGTCTATGTATGACTATATATATATATATATATATAATTTTATATTAATAAATTTATGCATACATCTACATATATATATATATATATATATATATATATATATATATATATGATTTTTGTGTTGTTCATTTGAACATATATATGTAAGAGTATATATATATATAATTTTATATTAATAAATTTATGCATACATCTACATACATATATATATATATATATATAGGATTTTTGTATTGTTCATTTGAACATATATATGTAAGAGTATATATATATATATAATTTTATATTAATCTATATATATATATATATATACATATATATATATATATATATAAAGTTTTTGTGCATTTGTTTTTATCTCTCATATATGTAAGATAGACATGTGTGCATAAAAATCATATACACGTATGCAGATGCACAGACAGACACACACAAACACACTCACACATACACATATATATATATATTGATTGATTGGTATAAAGTTATTTAATCAAATATATATCTTGAATTTGGTTCAAGGCTATCTAAGAGTCCATGGAAAATTTGCTTGTTACCTTTCTTTCCTGTTTAAACCTTCCTTCATCTTCTACAGAAAGAAAATACTTTAACAAATATGTTTTTGTAAATTTTACAAGTATGCAGATATACTGTTTTTTTCATTTTGTGCAGCATTAATTATTCTTACAAGATTTTAAAATGTGGCATTTATCTAGTTTTCAAAATTGGCAATTTGTATTCTTATCTATTTTATACATTTATTAAGTATGACACAAAGCAACATTTTTGTAAGTGTTCAGAGAAATACAAACAGTATGATTATTTTTATAAAATATGTTTGGGTTGTCAAAAATGGACAATTTTTTAATGATTTCACCCCAAGGAAGGTAATAAAACCACTAAGATGCAATGAATTGCTGAGTGTGAGAGAATATGAGTAAAAGAAAACATTATTAAGGTAAAAGAACAATAAAAGAACAGGAATTAAGAAAATAACAATTGACATTTCATTTAAATTCTTGAAGATCAAATTTTACTGGAATGCAAGAAGCAGGAAGAGAGTTCCACAAGTCAGAAGCTGTTAGCATAGAACTTACAGTTACATCTAGCCATTTTAACTGTAAAATTATGAAAACCTTGCTGCCAATCTATTATTGTACATAAATTAATAAAGGCTGTAATTAAGATCTAAAATTTACAAAGCATACTTTATTTTAATGCACTGCCACATATTATAGAGCCCCCAAAGAGAATTTATCTACGAGTATATGAATTACTTCTTCTGTTGAAGTTGGTGGTCATATGTATGGCTAACCACTTATATCTGAATATGCTTATTAGTTATGGTGTCTAGCTAATCCTTTACACTATTTACATTGTTTGGACTGTTGTCCTCATCTTTGTTGTCATATTCACCATGTTTCAGCCTTCTTCTGGTGATTGAAATTTACATCGGTTGAAACATTGTAAACTGAGGACAATGTAAATAATGTAAATAAATACAATACCAATCAGAAACATAGACAGATAGCTAATGAGTTTGTCCCAAACCAACAGACCTAACTAGTGGTTTATAGTCACTACTTTGTGGGATGACTACTTCCCATAGCACTCTTAACGTCTTCAAGTCTAGAGTCACTTGCTATCTACCCACCATATCTTTGTAATCTTCACTTTAAACTTCCTCCTCTTATGTTCACACCACATACCTCATTTAGTAACCCTCTACCTTGAGTGGGTCTTGGGCATTATATTGAGCATATCCTAGTTACACTTTTTGGGAGAGAGAACATAATCTGCTTTGAACAACAGTTTGAACAAGTTCAGTACACTCACAACCTCAGTCACGATGACTTGTGAGTTTATGCTTGCACAATCTGCAGTGGTTTCTGAACACTTTCATCTACCCAGTTTTATTCACAAAGCTTGGTTCAACCTTGTTTCTAAGCACTTAATGGCATATCGACTACTTATGGGTCATTTTGAAATTGCTGAAATTTAATTTTTTGGGGAGCTTTGAAGTAATAAAAATATATATTATTCTGATTTCACAATTGAATACATGGTAGATGATACTCAGCTTTTGTGTATGTACCTGTTTGTGTGGGCATAATTAGTAGAGGAAGTGATATGTCTGTTTTATGTTGTAGTTATATTTTGAAATAAAGTTTGATATTCTATGAATTAATCTCATGAAAGAGTTCTTTCACGTTGGTTGTTTTATTTTGTTTAGTAGCATATCAGCCACTATGGTTTATTTAATGCTGAAATTGAAATACTTTGAACACAATTTTATGGTTTCGGTTACAGATAAAATGTATTATTGGTCATTTTACTATAAAATATATTGTTTCTAATTCTACGATAAAATATATTATTGGTCATTTTGCTTTAAAAATTTGTTAATTTTAATATAAATATGCATTGTTATATAAAAATGTATTGCTGGCATCTTCACTATAAAAATATATTTTTATACTTCCATAAAGTTTTTTTTGTTTGGGGTCCACTATTTACCCATAGCTGGGACCCTAATCAGTGCTACCACCTTGGGTCAGGGTGGACCTGCGGAACAACAACTATTAAGAGGTTTTTCCATGACCCTCAAAACCTCCAATCTCCTGATCAGAGGCCTTGCTGCTGGATGTAGTTTATTATCATACTCTAGAATTGTGTTTGGACATCTAAATATATATATACACTAAAATAGGTATGGGGCATGTGTACACATGTTTCTAAGAGTAAATTCATATAGCTATTTAAAAATATGTCCTATTCATGTATCTGTATTGAAATATTTTTTAAAGTATGATTGTAAATATACAATAGAAATTTGAGAAGAAGGATATTCATTCCATGATGTTTCTTCTTTTTTTTGTATTTGGGTTCAATTTTCTGAATGCTTTTCAATGTTCATCATTTGAAGCAGATTGAAACACAGTTCCACATTTATTTTTTTCAATATTGTAAACCTCAACTGAATTCTCAAAAAGTTCTTTTATTAAAATGCATTCACTTCCTGAATAGGCAAAATACATTTGTGATCTGACACACTTTTGAAATCTATTATTTATAACTCTTGAACATTAGCAGCAAGACAATATGTACAATCCTACATAAGTATATACGCAGACATATAGTCAGGGTTGGACATGGAGGCACCATTGGTAGCAATTCAAAAAAAAATGCACTGAAGATATTTTTTGCTAGAAGACACAGCTGAAAGAATATGATACTCGATAAACCAGATATTGTGATAAATATTCAAACTTGCATGTCTTCAAGAGATTAAGACAATGATGATGGATTACTTATAACAAAAATATATATGTTGCATGTATATATATATATATAAGTTGATATATTCCATAATATGTTTCAATGTCTGAGTCATTATGACATTTCCAACTATAAAACCTGAGTTCAAATCTCCCCATGATTGATTTGTTAAGAAGGTGACTTCTTGATGTTATTGGTTTGGAGAGATGATCACAGCATGCATCACCTTTGGAAAGTGCCTGAGAAACAACACAGGTTGACCCAAGTCTTGTGAATAAAAGTGGGTAAATAGAACTTTCTAAAAGCCACTGATGGTTTGCAAGCACAAAGTCACAAGTCATCAACTCACACCATGATTGATTATGAAGGTGAGTTCTTGATGTTTTTGGTCTATAGAGGTGATCACAGCATGCATCACCTTTGGAAAGTGCCAGAAAAAAACCCACATGAGCTGACTCAAGTCTTGTGATTTAAATTGTATAGAAGGAACCTTCTGAAAGCTATTGATGGTTCACTAGCACAAAGTCACAAGCCATCATGACCAAGGCTCTGAGCATACTAGTGTTGTTCCAACTACTGATTATGCCAGATTATGTGCACTCTCCTAGAAACTGTAACTAAGGTCTGCTCAGCATAGGTGCAGTATAAACCACATGTGCACTCTGTGGGTATTGAACAAACACAAATGAGTATGAGCAAGCATCTGCAACAGGGATTGACTAGCCACCCCAGTAGATAAGCGTGCTCTGAAAACAATTAACTGGCCATTATATAATAAAGATGAAATTTGTCTAGCCAGAACTTCCAAGTGAATAAACTGTTATATTCCATGCTAATATGAATATATACTTGAAAACACGGTGGATAAAATAAGTAAGGGTTTATTGTAAACAACCAGTACAATAAGCATAAAGGTAACAGTTATGTACAAGGTTGTCGCAAGTCAATCCAGTAGTGAGTGCTACTATTGGAAGGTCGGTAGTTCTCGTGTAAGTCTGAGCCATACTCAACAGATCCCAGCTAGTATATTTAGCTACCCCCCTACGAGGGATACATGTAGCACAAGGCCAGGTTTAACATGGGATCTCTGAGCCCATAGGCTCGGCCAAAAATATTCCCTATTTGAACACGTAAAAATGGGTTCAGGGTCAGTCTACCTCCCCGAATGAGACTCTGCTCTTCGGCTGAACCTCGTCCGGGTTCCTCTCTGCTCAGAGGCAGAGAGTTCGACTGTCCAGCTGGAACAGGTCGCAGCTAGTCTCTGTAGTCTGTTGACCTACAGATACTTATAGGTAGCTACTACCTATAGTGTAGTCACTCATGGGAGTGACAGGTTATTCCATTACATCATAAACTTAGAGAACAAATTAATTGTAATCAAAGGTTAATTCTCAGTTATTTAAGGTATTCTAGTAATCTATATATAAAATTGGGAAATGTTTGTCTGTTAACTATACAAGGTCAAGGGTTTCATTGTAGAATCTTCAAATTTCATATGTGTACTTACTGGACCCAAAGCAAGGATTTTACATAAAATTTTGTTTCCTTGCCTAAGGAAAAAGAAAGACTGTACATTTTTCTTGTTAGGCACACATATCTTTTATAGTAATAATTATCATTTTTAACCATTTGGTGAAAGACTATAATTACTCTTTTATTATTAAAGAAAAATATGTTTGCTATGAGAACACAATTTTTCAGAACAGTTTCTTCTCTAAATATATTGAAATGTTTGGTCAGAATTAGGCACAGTAAGTGGGAAGGGAAAGAGAAGGCATAAACCTCATATGTAGTGTAAAACATGGGGTAGTAGTCTTATGCATTGGGGTGTTTACAAAAATTTTAATTTGCCTAAAATTATTGGAATCATGAAAAAAGTGTATAGTCTGATATTTTAAAAGAAAATCTAAAAGATTGTTCAGGTACCTTTTTGGAAGGTGACATTTCACTTTCCAGTATGATAATAATTCAAAACAGACAAGTACATTGGTGAAAAATTGGCTAAAAAATATTTGATCTGGGGGAAGTTTTTAATATAAAATTTTGTCTTATCTTATTTGTTGTTTTGTAGAACTGTCTGTTATAGTAATAATTACCATTTTTAACCATTTAGTGTAATACTATAATTTGTCTTTTATTATTAAAGGTAAAATATATGTAGCTCAGAAACATAATTTTGCAGAACAGTTTTCTACTCAAAATACATTTTCTACTTTTTATAGAGTTTCTCATGAGAAATTTATAAGTAGCAAATGAAAACTTTTTTGTTTTTCTTTTAAGTCAGATCTATACTAACAGTTTCTTTTCTTGCACTTCTTATTTGTGGAACTCTCTTCCAGCTCCATGCATTCCAGTCAACTTTGATCTTCAAAAATTTCATAACAATGTCAATCATTATCTACTAACTTCTTGACTGCCATTCTATTGTTCTCACTCCTTAATAATATTTCTCTTTTTTCTTATTCTTTCACGCTCAGTAACCTTTTCTGTCTTAGTGGCTTTACTGCCTTGCATGGGGTGATAAGATTAAAAAAAAGAAGAAAAAAAAGCAAGTAATAATAATGGATAAGTTCCACTCAAGCAGCTTCCTCCCACAAACTGCTGCTTTGTGGAACTGACTCCCAAGAAGATGTGTCCCGGTTCACTATAGTTTTAACATGTCTAGGATTAACTGTTATCTTCTCCACATATGTGCATAATCTGTGCCTCTTCCTCAAGTGGCCTTTGGGCATTGTATGGAATGAACATCATTGTAAGATACAAAAAACAAAAAAAATAAAGAGCACTCTAACTCGTGTTACTAAAAAAAACCTTGATGCAAGTCAATAATGATATCATCATCATCATCAGTCACATGATCATAGTCATAGGCCATCCGTACTATGGAGTACCTCAGCAGTTTGTTCCACATATCTAGGTTGAAACCTGGAGTGGTATTCATTCATACATAGGTTGTTTTAAGCAAGTAGACCTGGTAGAGCCCGTCCCTCTCCAGGTCAAACTACAGCTGATGCCTTCCAACTTGAAGGCTCAGTTTTGTTCACAGATAAGTGGTTGTTGATTCCATCAGGGAAAAGTTTGCATGTTGGCTACTGACTTCAGCCTAGGAAGATCCCTTCCTAGCATTGTCATGTCACAACCACACCGAATACATTGTTATGGAGCCCAGCCTACTCCATTGTACTAGATGGCTGTTGACCCTATAAGCACGTTCAGCTAACCTTTGACAGATTTGTTTTTAATCCAGCTGGGTGTCTGGCCACCCTCACTAGAAAGCTCTGTTGCTGGAATAAGTTTATTCACAATATGGCAAGTAGTACTGAATTACAATCGTGCCAGTAACACTCATGGAGTGACCAGACATGACAGTAAAATTTTTAATTGACATTTTCTTATGCGTTTCATTTGTTTCACTTTGAGATAAGATGTTATGCGTGACTGTTTTTCAGTACTAAAGAAACATTTTACTGTCATTATGACCAGCTGCGATCCAAGGCTTGATCTCCTACTCCATACTTAAGCTTATCTATAATTCTTATATTTGATATTAAAGAAGCAAGTGTGTAATGCACTGAGTGGTATCTCAGTGAAAGATATCAGGTTGAGTCATAAATAATTTCTATTTTTATCAACTTTATTCTTCAAAAAATAAAGTACAATTAAAATTTATTCAGTTATTAATTCATCAATATTTGCAATTATTTCTTGGCACTTATCAGACAACTCTTCGATATCTTTTGAATAAAATTCTACATTTTTTAATGTGAAAAGGTTTCTCAGTAAACCCTTGAACCTGGTTTTCTTTAGGGAAAGCTTCATCAAAGCATGAACACGGTCAATAAGCTCAAAAGAGGTAATAATTAGTTGGTGCAATGTCAGGTGAATATGGTGGATAGATAGAAGACACCAACCAAATTCCAAACGTTTTTTCAGTGTTATTGGAGATGATATTGCCAATCATTACAACATTATTATGCAAGCCAATGCTTTCACAATAAAATTGGTATTAATTACCCACTTTTAAAAAACATCTTTTCACTACTGTTTCCCTTGTAAAAGGTCTGCAAGCAGCCCAAAGTAGAGAGTTACTAAATGAGGTTCCTGCAAGGATGGTACAAGGACAGGGCAAGAAATGCATATAATGAGGACATGTAGGATAGATAACAGTTGATCTGAGACTTGAAGAAGTTAAGATTGTAGTGATTGAGGATTCAGGAATCTGTTTCACAATGTAACAGTTCTCGGAAAGAAGCTAACCTAGTGGAAATTCTTCCTTACAAATGGAATATGAGAGAAATGAGGGTGAGTCAACTCAGTGTATGTGACATGGAGGGTCCTAGCTGTGAAGGTCTGGACTGGTGGAAATAAGGAATGTAGCTGAACATATGCCATGAAAAATTGATAGGATAACAAGAGGATTGCAACATTTTATCTGTGGGAAAGGGGTCGTAGGGTGGAAAACAGTTTATCACCCACAAGGCTGCACAGATGCTTCTGAAATTGGATGAGGTTGAAAAGTGATGGTTGATCAGCTCCAGCCCAGATTCTTACATCAAGACTCCAGTTTTGGTACGTATTATGAGACCCTAGATGTTAAGAAGATTTTAGTGATTGGGGAAAGATCCTCTCAGGAGTTCATACCATAATGCAACAGTTCTGAGAAAGGAGCTACTTGAGTTGAACTTCCTCCTCACCAATGGAATATGAAGAGAATAAGGATGAGTTGACTGTTTACATGATATGGATGGTCTGAGCTGTGAAGGTCTGAACTGGTGGAAATAAGGAATATAGCTCTTCTGAAGATCTGCCATAAAATTAGTGACTGAGTAACAAGAGGTTAGCAACATTTCATCAGAGATATGGCAGTAGCTATCAATTTTTGGTCTGATCTGGCACTTGTAAAGGTAGGGCATGGCAGAAAGAGTCAGGTACTTTCTGGAGTAGTTACTGTTGATAAAAATTTCAAGATATACTTCTATCAGTAATATATTATGTGAATTTGAAGTTACAATATCTCTCTTTGTTAAAAATATCCATTACTTGTTTTGAAGGTATTGGGTTTTATTATGCGAACAAAATACATACAACATCAGTATATATTTAAAAATATTCCCAAAAGATATTTGATTAGCACAATATCCCACGTTTTTAAAATGTCATCTCTTTACAGGATGTTGATGATCATGGACCCCCAGAGAATACTTTCCTTTATTATTTGTGAATTGTGATGACCTCTTAATCTTTCCAGAGTTTTAATTCAGAGTTGTTCTTCTCTTTGGCTGCCATCCAAGGCTGACCAATCTACCCTGCTATTTAACTAAAAAAAAAAAATATATATAATCAATACTTTGATCCTAAATCTACAGTTCTTTCCTGTCAACTAACATTCTGTTTATCCAATAGCAGTTCACTAAAAACCTATTTTATTTTATGAATCATCTCTGCAGTAAAAAATAAAATATTACTTGAACCAGTATCTGAGAGATTCTTAACAAAAACAAGAAAACAAATTTTTTTATGATATGTCTCTTTAGGACATAAGAAATCATGGCTCTTCACATTTTCTTTATTTTCTTTATTATCTATAAATTACCATGGATTATTAGGAAAGATAGTGGAGTAGTTTCCTGATATCCTTCTTCACAGTTTGCAATTCATAGTTTTCTTTCTTTTGGATGAGTTGCCAGCTAAGACTAGAAAGTCCAGTCTACCCTACTATTTAACTTCTAGAAGGAAGAAGGATTCTTGCCTTTCTCAAGGGTATTCATGCAAAAGTGAACACAACAATAACTGAACAAAAAATTTATGAAGATTAAAAGCTGTCTATATGTCTGAGATGAGGTATTGTAATTACTTATATTATTTACATTGTTCGGACTGTTGTCCTCATCTTTGTTGCCATAGTCACAACATTTTGGCCTTCTTCAGGTGATTATTTACATTATTCTGACTGTTGTACTCATCTTTATTAATAAAGATTAAAAGCTTTATTTATAAAAATACAACAACCGACATTGGGTGATTTGAACAAATCGTATCACCCAATGTAGGAACCAGCATTTTAAATATTTAAAAAAATAAATTAATTTAGCACTCTCATGAAACTTGTAATAAAAAGATTCAAACTGACATCACAAAACCTTATATGGTAAAAAATTCAGATTCAGATATAGTGTTAAAATACGATAAAACTATGAAAATAAGATGGATAAGAAAGCAAGGATGCACTCAGATGAAAAGCAACTATAGGCTGAAAGGAGGCTGAAAGTTCTTGGAAAAAGAAATTTTAGGAAATATATAATCTTGAACAAAAAATGAAAATCCATGTTAAAAACAGGAAAAAATAATCAAGCAACTTCTTAAATGAAATATTTCCATGATTTTTAATGAAATATGAAAAGAATAATATGAGCTGCTGAAATAAATGCATGCATGTATGCATGCATATATATATATATATATATATATATATATATATATATATTTATCCGTCTATATCTATAGACACACACACACACACATATATATATACAAGGGTCATTCAATAAATAAGGTGAATTTTTCGGTATAAGGACTTCTAATACAGATAGAAGCTTACTTTATTTTTTATTTTTCAACGTAGTCTCCCAGCACTGTCACACACTTTTTCCATCTGTGCACAAGCTTCTGTATTCCCTCAGCATAAAAATCTTTGGACTGTTGTCTCAGCCAGTCACTCACAACACTTTTGACTACATCGTCACTTTTAAACTTTGTGCCTCTCGTGAACGCTTTCAAGGGACCAAACAGGTGAAAGTCTGAAGGGGCAAGGTCTGGGCTGTAAGGGAGATGAGGAAGCAGTTCCCAGCCCAGCTCGTTGATGGTCTGTACTGTTTGGGCTGCTGTGTGAGGCCTTGCATTGTCATGATGCAAGATGACTCATACTGACTAATGACCCCTGCGTTTGTCCCAACAGATAAGCTCAAAGTCCTTGCAAGGTCATCCACTGTCACCCTTCTGTCAGACTGAATGAGGTCATTGACTGATTCGATCACCTCAGGAGACCTCACTTCTGTAGGCCTCCCAGGCCTGTCTTCATCCTCAACACTGCTCTGTCCTTCTATAAACAATTTAGCCCACTTGTAGACATTTTTTGGCTGAAACATGTGGCACCATACACAGTTGACATTCACCTATGAATTTCAACTGGTTTGCACCCTTCAGAAACCAAAAACTTGACAACTGATCGCTGTTCAATCCTGGAGCATGCTTCTTGGTCGGCCATCTTTGTTAATCGCCAAAACTCTCAAAGATTTTTTTTAATCTGCAAAAGAAATTAAATCCATGTGAAAAAGAAGTAAAACAAAATAAAAAAAAAAAAGAGTAAGCTTCTATCTGTATTAGAAGTCCTTATACCGAAAATTTCACCTTATTTATTGAATGACCCTCGTAAATATATATATATATATATATATATATTAAAAGAAGTACTTGACTTTAAACATAAAATAAATGCAATTTTTCAATTTTCTGACAATGAGAACATCTATAACATCTATCTATCTATCTATCTATCTACTTATTCTATTCATATGAGCTATCTATCTATCTGTCTATCTGTTTTATTCTATTCATATCTATCTATCTATTTGTTCATATCCATCAATATATCTGTTTGTCTATTTTATTCTATTCATATCTATCCATCTATCTTATTCTGGTCATATCTTTCTATATATATATATATATATAAATAAGTCTGTATCTATCCTTTATGAATTCTTAGTGTTATATTTCGAAATCATACCCACCCACAAATATATATATATATATATATATATATATATATATAAAATCAATATGTGTGTATATATATATATATAGGAGAGAGAGTGGGGATGGTGCAACATCATATTTTCTTATTTTTAATATATTGATTTCTTACAATGAGAAAGTAAAGTGTCAGAGTTGAATCTGTACACACATACACAGTTTGCTTTTATTTTTGACTCTTTGAAGTTGACTACATATCAAACTCTTATCTCTCTAGAAAACATTAACTTAATATAAAAAGTTTATTTTTTTATATATGTAAGTCTACCTTTTGGCAAGTTAAATTTAACTCAGTAATGTACTACTTTTCTTTTCATTCTATAGAGAAATAAGAGGAAAGTATCTTTTTCTCAACAAAGGTTCTTTCAATGAAAATGCCAAAATACTTTCTGAGAGAACAACTATTTTTAATATACTTCATCGATATCTGCTCTCTCTCTCACTAACATTTTATCTTTGTTTACAGAATCACTTTATGCAATGTATTTTATTTGATATGACAAACAAAAATCTAAAATATTTAGCTATTGTTCAAGTTAGAATGTTACCAGCTTTATAAAAACAGCGCATCTTTGTGTCCTGCTATGAACTGTTAGTTGGTTGTTTTTAATATTCAGGTAACACTTATTTTCAACCTTTCTGATAAAGGTAAGAAAAAGATGGGAATCTGGTTAAATAGTAATTTTCAGTTCAGTGCTGTGTAGTATAGACTTACACTAAGTGGAAACAATACAAAATAAGAACAAGACAAGATACCGCTACAGATAGACAATTGAACGAGAACAATGTAACCTAGAGAATCATTTTTTTCCCATTGGTAAAATGATGTGAAATAATTTTAATGTGCAAATTCTAACTTTCCCCTGACAACTTAATGCAATCCACCAACTTAAAGATCCTACTTTTCAAAACAGTTTGGTGAGAAATTTTAAAAGTTGGATGATGTGCTCGTTGAACACCCAACTTATCATTCTTACTTTTGCTTCTGTTTTCTTGTTCCAAAATTTAGAAAACTTGTCATCAATGCCATTCACATGGAATTGTATTGTATAACATACCACTTGTGATGTACATCATAATAATTGTATGGTGTTTGGTATGCAGAAATAATACATGTATCTGCACTCATATCTACTTGCCTTATTATTATTTTTATACTGTTCTTTTCTCTGACGTACCCTATTTCATCTTTAATTTGCATAGCAAGATGGTAAGTTCCTCATTAAAAAAAACATTGTCTCCTATAAATGTTGACTTATGCAAGAATCATTTTCAGCACATATAGAAAATATATCACTTTTTTAAACAAATATATATATATATATATATATATATATATATAGGTTTTTCCCTCATTACCATTTTTTTCTGTCATCATTTTCTATCATTGCAGGGAAAGTCAGCAGCTGCTGCATTTGGTAATTTTTGGATAATGTTTGCCACTCCCTATCCAAATCCTGCCCCTACAGAGTCTCCCCTCTCCTGAATGAAAATAAAAATGAGAATTAACTAAAAAATAGGGATCATTTGTGCTTATTTCTCAGCTTTTTATTTTCAAAAACTTTTTCTTCCAATATTAGCTTTTTAAATATTTTATCTTACAATGTTTTCAGATATAAATGTTGTTTTCTGTCATCAAGTTGGCTGTTATGCAAAGAAAGGTTTTTCACTGTCAGGTGAACAAAAACAATCAACCAAAAAGAGACAAACTAAAGAAATATAAAAGGCAATAGCATCTCTACAGAAATTTTGTTCTTTAAAAAAAAAATTTTCCTTGTATAATGCTCAGCTAAGATCATTATTTTTATACACTCTGCAGCCAGATTTTCATATTACAAATTTTATTAGTAATGTTTTTATTCTTTAGTGTTTCTTTTCTTTTTATTTACTTTTTTCATTTTGTTTTGCATGAAACAGCTTCTGAAATATGAAACCATTTTGGACAAAATTTCAACTTCCCAAGACAATGAGCCTGCTTTCCCTCCTGATGCTAATGTACTAAATATGATGGGGATGACGTTGATGACATAAGTATTCATAGTTCAAGTAAAAAAAAAATCAGTATCCTCTCCCATGTTTTTCAAGAAATAAAACTCAAAGTAAACTGTGCCAGAGGTAGTTTCACAGCATATTGGTACAAAACCAAAATATCAACCTGAAAACTTGAGTCATGTTCTTAAATTTCCTTGTCAGATCAAGACTTTAATATACATGTCAAGTATGGCACCAAACCCATACAGAAATATGTATACTATCTACCTCAAACCCAGAAATATCTAAACTATCTACCTGAAACTACCTCTGGCACAACCTATTCTATGCTCAATTTCCTTTTCTCCTATACTAAATTTGTTATAACAGATCCATACAATGCTGTAGTTGAAATGATTGGTATTTACTAATTCCAGAAATTTTATGATGGATTCAGTGGAGGTGCCATCATTGCTTTCATTTCAGTTCTATATGATAGCTTCTATTTTGGAAAGGTTTACTTTGAGTTCTATTTCTTGAAAAACATGGGAGAGGATACTGATTTTTTTTTTACCTGAACTATGAATACTTATGTCATCAACGTCATTCCCATCATAAGCAGTACATTAGTGTCAGGAGGGAAAGCAGGATCGTTGTGTTGAGAAGTTGAAATATTGTCCAAAATGGTTTCATATTTCAGAAGTATAGAACTGCTTTCTAAGATTATTGGTGAAAAAAGGCTTTGCATGAGTAAAGCCTGAGGGTCTTTGAACATTGTGCACTGCCTTTACAGAATCACAAAGAACTGTACCAAATAACAGAAAACAATTCACTTGAGGACTACCAACAGCAACACATTTAACTAGAGGAGAAAATAATAACATAATCAAGATATTAACCTTCCACACTACTACAAATAAAAAGTTAGGAAGGAAACCCCCATCAATACTGGAAAGTTCAATAATAGCTATTGAATGTGAAAAACCTATTTTCCAGAATAATTGTTTGAAGAGAAAGATTTTATAAACTTTAACCAAAAGCAGTAGAAAATAATAACATAATCAAGATATTAACCTTCCACACTACTACAAATAAAAAGTTAGGAAGGAAACCCCCATCAATACTGGAAAGTTCAATAATAGCTATTGAATGTGAAAAACCTATTTTCCAGAATAATTGTTTGAAGAGAAAGATTTTATAAATTTTAACCAAAAGCAGTAGTGACTGCTTGGTCAATGAATGCCAGATGTTTTCTTGTAGATAAATGGTTAATATTACCATTACCATTGGAACAACTGCTAATAGTTTAAGGGATTATCATTAGCTTCAATTGTATTTAAATTTAACTACAGAACAAGAGACATGAATGAATATTGTGTAAATGTGCACACATACATACACACACATGCACACACATGTTATTAGTCACTTCTTGTTTTTTATTTTATTAATACTGAACTACTACATGATATCTGTCCTTGTATATGGCAGTGAATGCTGGACGATCTCCTCACTGATGAAGAAGAGACTTGAAGTAGAAATGTGGTTCTATGCTGAGAACTGATTGTGTGGAAAGAGAAGAAAAGAACTACTTGGTTTCAGTGAAAAAATGAAAGCAAGAAAGAACGGAAGATAAAAGTAAAGAGAGAGAATTAGATTAAGCTTATACTAAACTCTGATCTTAGCCAAAATGCCAAGATACAATGGCATCTGCAACAAAAGCACCATTTTTCAGATACTCAGTATCGAACAACAAAAACTAAGTTAGGCAATTGCCAAAGATCCAGTTACCATAAATATAATAATATTGTCTGTTGACTTATTTTAAATTGTTATCAAGAGAAATGTTCATAAGATGGAGATTTGGCTAGTTATTATTATTATAATGATAACTATCTGAGTGGTTAGAATGTTCACATTCTGGCCATAAGACCAGGGTTCAGATCTCACCATGGTCGATTTGTCAGGAAGATGACTTCCTGGTGTTATGGGAATGGATTGAGGTTGATCCAAGCATGGGGCGCCTTTGGAAAGTGCCTGAAAACCATGCCACTGGTTGACCTAAGCCTTGTGAGTGAAATTGGGCCTGTTGATAGCTGTGCTAGCGTGAAGTCACACGTGGTTGAGGGCTTGATCATGCTGCCCTTGTTCAAACTGTTGATCAATGCTAGAAACTGTAACTAATGTCTGCTCAGCATAGTTGCAGTATAAACCACAGTGGGTGTTGAATAAACACAAATGTGCCTGAGCAAGCGTCTGCAACAGGGATTGGTTAGCTGCCCTAGTAGATGGGTATCCTCAAATACGAGTGGCCAGCTATACATACATTATTATTATTATTATTATTATTATTATTATTTTATTATTATTATTCTGTTCTATGATAATTATGGTTCCCCATTTAATTTTTAAATTAATCAGCTTTGGACATTGTTCTTATTGTTTTTCCCTTTTCTATTGTGTGATTTTCTTTATTATTTACTTATTCAACACTTACACTTGTATATCTTTATCATGCTTGTTTGGAATACAGCATAATTTGAAACTATCATGGCACATTTATGTTGCAAATTATAGCCTGCTTAATTTATTTAATCAGTCAAAGATAATATTTCCAAATCACTGAGTGGAGCTGATAGAATCTGGAGGCAGATAAATGAAGAACCCCATGGGCTGCATTAAAAAATATTCAAGGTTGATAAAAAGCACAAATAGAAATTGTAATCAATTTACAAAGATTTGTTTATAAAACTCAGTGTCCAGGAGAAAATCCAAGTGGGAGAGGGACTTTTGTTTAAGTTTGTGTGTGTGTGTGTGTGTGTGTGTGTGTGTGTGTGTGTGTGTGTGAGAGAGAGAGAGAAACTCAACTTTTTTTCTAGCATCCTTACTCCATAGTTACAAAGAGCTTTGTTGAGAAGTGAGCCTACTGATCTACTTAGGGGGAAGCCATTTTGAACAAAATAGAGTAAATTTCATATTTTGTGTATCTTTTAAAGTGGTGAGTTATGGATTCAAACCATATTTAAAACATCACTGACAAAAAAGAACAAAAAAAAAGATAAGGTTACAGGTATTTAAATGAACAAAATTTTTACTTTTATTAATTTCTTATGAATAAAAAATACTGGGCTGATAAAACAGTTATCATTACTGAAAACAAATTCCGATTGTGAGAAATATAATAATTGTGAAATTATCTACTTCCAAACACTTGACTGAACAGTTACTGTCAGTCTAAATTTATAAAATCTTTTTCTTAAAACAGTTTTTTTAAGGAAATTAGAGTTCTCAAATCCACTAATTCTTATTGGTTGTAGTGACAGAAAACTAAATAAAAATATACAAATAATAATATAGAGACTAAAATTTTACCATCTCTAAAAATAGATGTATATTAAGAATTTCTAGGCCATGAAGTCATATTTTGACCAAGCAATCAGAAATGATCACAATCAGGATACAAACATTCTAGTCTAGTAAATGAATCAGAAACAAGAGTTGCTCCCATCCAGGATATAAGGTCACTAATCATGTATGAATGAGAAGCAATGTGGCACTTTTGTAGCAGAGCTCTAGGTATGTATATAACAAGATTGAAAATCAAATTAAATCAGAATCAATGAATCAATTTTATCCATTCGCCAATGCTATGGTCATTGTAACATGACATAGTGCTGAAATACAACACATGCATGACCCACATAATCCAACATAGATACTTTCAATACCAACCTCCTTCTACCACATTTTATACAAGTGACTTCTACATTTGAATACATACATATACCTATATATCTAAATTCTCTCTTTTGTATGAACCAGAATACTTTCATTTGAACTCTTGAACCTTTAACTTTCTGTGTATATATATATATATATATATATATATATATATATATATATATATATAGTTATTTATTTTGTATATATTAACATTCTTTGCATTTTCTTTTAATAGTTACACTAGGCTAACATAGATCTGGGGTGTGAATGAACATTGTCATAAGATAACCTCTATCATCTATCACTCTTTCTACTGTTGATGGGACTTTCCTTCCAAAGATTTTGCTTTTGGTTGTGTGGAAAGTTAGGTTCTTGATTATGCCATTATTTTATTTTCTAGTTAGATGAGCTATCCATTCTTGCTGTTGTTGTTGCCAGAAGGCATCAAGTATGTCATTTCTGTTAAAGCACTTTGGAATTCATTCACTTGAGGCCATTTTTAATCACTGATCTGAGAAACCAGTTGCATTCAGTTGATAGTTTAGATATTTCTGAATAAGTTGGTTGCTGTGCCTGACATTTCATATGAGAGTCAAGATCTGATGAAGCTATTTAAGATATTATTATGTTTTACTAATACCATTTACAAAAGCTGATTACACATAAAGCTGCAGTTAGTGCAGATGACAGGATTTTCAGTAGAGCAAGTTGGAAGGTTTGATTGAATCTTGGTGTTAAATCTTAGATTGTGAAGATGGACCAAACAAAATTTTATACCTTCATGACAGACTGTCCTTCATTTTCCACAGTCAGCTTTCAAAAAGTAAGTGATATATTGACAGACATAAGATTGTGCTTCAGTTTATCTTTTTTTGTTGGTCTCTTGCTCAACTGCACTCCACACATAATAATCAAGGGAGTTGTAGTCTGGGGAGTTAGATGACCAGATATAAGAGGTTATGTGGTCACAGAAATTGTCAGATAGCCATAACTGGGTTCTCCTGCTTGTATGACATGGTGCAGAGTCCTGTTGCCATACATAGTGTCTTCCAGAAGCCACCATCTCAACCCAGGGCAGCACTACCTCCTCAAGGCACTTGATGTAGGCCTCCATGTTGAGTCTGAGACCCTTTCAGAAGATGAATGGATGTATAACGTTGCCATCACTAGAGATTGCTCCAAACACCTTTGTAATCACCATTAGTCTTGTTCAACTCTTACCAAATCCTCTGCATTGTCCTCAGATTGAGACCCAAACACTCTAAAATGTTCTTTTTGGAGCTTCCAGCATCAATGTCAAGCAGTACAGCATGCCGTTTCCAAATTTCTGGCAGAGTGAATTGCGTTATAGTGCTTTGATGGTGATCCACCTGGGCTTGCCAAACTAGATGTCTACTTGCTCATGCTGTTATTGTTCATGATCAGCCACTTCTTCATTGAGATGCTGTTACAGCAAACACCGTCCATTTATAAATAATTTGTCGCATGGCGGAGACATGCATTGCAAATTGTTTTGAAGCTTTTTATAGCTTTCTCCATTATTATATCCTTCAACTGTGCAATTTTCTGAAGCTTCAGGAAGTTCTTTTGATCTTGGCATTTTTTTTTAAATTTAGTCTTTAACTGCACCCTCTGCAATGAGTTATATAGGTTGACAGTCATGCACTGCTTATCAAAAAAACGAACAAGTGTCATTTTGATTTTTACACATGCACAAAAAATATTTGCACTAGCAACCATGTCAAACAAAAATACAGAATGTAAATGTAAGGGTTGACTTACTTCTGCACATCGTAATTTTAAATTTTTAATTAATAATTTTATCCCAACTTGCTAAAAATTTTTGAAAGTGGTTGTAATTCATTTAATAAAAGTTTTTCTTAATGAATATATAATTTAATTAACATTTCTTGATTATCTAGAAAAAAGAGACAATTTTTTTTAATATTATACTAGGGGTTCACTTTTCTACAGGACTATATATATATATGTGTGTGTGTTTTAACTATATATATATATACATATATTTATATGTGTGTTTGTATATATATATATATATATATATATATATATATATATATATATATATATATGAAGAAATATAGTCTTAAAGTGTGCTATATTTATGGGATAAAGTGCTCAATATCAGAGATAGAGCGTGTGTAAATATAAAAGTGGACATGGAAGTCAGCACTTAGAGGCGACAGTCTGTTTCATGCTAGTGCATATATATATATATGATATATCAAAATAATTTTACAAACTTTGGTAAGCAGGTTCCTCACACCAAAACAAGGACAAATGTCCAAATAAACATATGGCCATAAATCATTAATTTTTTAATTATTAAGTTTAACAGTAGATGACACTATGTTGCCATATAGACTAGGTTACATTTGTCATTTCTGTAAATTTTTGGCTAGTCTGTTTCCAATCTTTAATGTCCGTAGTAGTGAGTTAATTGTGGAGTGTTTTATATAACAATGGCAGGATATTCATATTGTGTGCAGGTAGATATGGTTTTTACTTACCACCATGTGAATGGTAATGGATGCATAGCTGTACAGCTGTATCAGATTGTGTTGCCAGACCAAAGACAGTCGAGTCATCCAAACTTTGCTGCTTTTTATTGTCACATTGCTGGGACAGGATCTGTGGCACCACAAACTATGGATCAAGGAAGACAGATCTGATCATATGCCTGACAATGAAGAACACGTTCTACAAGCTGTCAGAGACAATCCAGGTATCAGAACATGTCAAGTGACACTAGCATGTCATACATATTATATTACTGCACGGAGGTTACTTCAAAAGCAGTTCCTGTATCCATATCATTTGCAACATATGCAGGGTCTTTCACCCTCTGATCACTCACAATATAACTTTTGCCAATGGTTTATTGCACAAACTGCTGATCTGTTGTTTGTCTCTTTAGTCTTCTTTACGGATGAGGAAATATTTGGAAGAGATGGATCAACTAATTAACTCAACTAACATTTGTGGGCAAATCAGAATCCCCATGGTCCAATAAAGGCTAGGCACCAGCATCAGTTTATGATTAATATGTGGGATGTAATTTTAGATGACTGTCTGGTTGGTCCATATGTTCTCCCTGCACAACTTACAGGAGCTATCTACAGGGATTTCAACCACACTTCCAGGCCTATTAGAGGACATACCCTTGCTAATATGAAGCCGCATTTGGTTTATGCGCGATGGGGCTCCACCACATAATATTCACATTGTTTGTGATGCATTGGCTGATATCTACCATGAAAAATGGACAGGTAGATGATCGGTTCCATGGCCTGCATATTCCACTGACCTCAATCCTAAAACAATTGGTTTATGCAGCAGACATTAATAATGCAGAGATGCTTCATCAACATGTCATGGGGGATCTGTGAAACCATTCAACACCATGTGGAATTATTTGAAAGGATCTGCCAGTCAATGATCCAATGGGTGCATGTGTGTGTAGAAGCAAGGGGAGTTGCTTTGTTGAGGTACAATGATGGCCTTTTGGGCATGTTTATCTGAACATTTTACCTTATTTTGGTGTGAGGAACTTGCCCCAAAAGTTTGTAAAAGTATTTATGATACACCCTATATAAATGATCATAATCATTTTTATATCTTGTGACACATTTATGCTTATGAGGCATGCTGCTACACTACTGAAAAGTTCAGGGAATTTGAACAGTTCATATGCATTAAATGTGTAGACAACATATTACCGCTACTCTTTTTGAGCACTATTCTTTGTTTTAAAGATACATCTTCAAACTGACAACTTCAAAGAAGATGATGAAAAGTAGTGCCTTAGCAATTTCTGGTTTATTTTACCAGCATATTATGTTTGTGTGTGTGAATTAAGCTTGTGTGGCCATATGATGGTTAGAAATAAGTCAATTAGTTCATCTCAAAGACTAGTTTACTTGTGTAATTAATGTGATCTTTGGCCAGACATAGTTAAAATAAGAAGCAGTATATATGTCCATGCTTATGTGCTGGGGTATAGCTATAGATGCACATTTGCAAATACATGTGTGTAATACACACACACACACACACACACACACACACACACACACACACACACACATGCATTAAGAATTAATGGATTTACTTTTAATTCAACATTTTTAGTTGATATCTGTGTTTGAAAAGGCGTTCCATCTCTTTAAACAGTGTGTAGTAGGTCTATCAACAACTGCATTCAAGAAAACAAAATAGAAAATTTGCTCTCTGGCAAGGTTCAGACTTGCATCCCCCTCTGTAGGAGGAACCAGCATCTAGTCCAGTGAGCTTTTGACCACTCAGCCAATAGGCTGTGATGATCTCTGTGGTAGAGCAGTCTAATGCACACTAGATCAGATAGTGATTTCTCCTCCAATGGGTGCCACAATTTTTAATCCTGCCAGTGTTCTTGGGTATGCAGGCCAATAGATGTTTTTACATACTGTTTAAAAATCAGGGTGCCTATTCAAACATGGATATCCACTAAAAATAATGTTTGAAGTATATGTATGTATGTATGTATGTATGTATGTATGTATATATATATATATAGGGTGTATCAAAAATACTTTTATAAACTTTGGGGAGGGTTCCTCAGACTAAAACGGTAAAATGTGATGTTGGATGACTCAGCTGCCTTTGGTCAGGAAACGTAATCTGATACACCTGTGCAGCCTAGTGTCCATTGACATTTATGTAGCCATATGTAAAAATCATATCTGCCTGCTCATGACATGAATATCGTGTTATTGTTAAATGGAACATTTCTCAGTTAACTCCACTACACACGTTAAATATTAAACAGACTGGGCACAAATATATCTAGAAATGACAAATATAACCTAGTCTACATGGGAACACATTGCCATCTACTGTAAACTTTTTTTAAACTTAATAACTCAAAACTCAATGGTTTGTGAACATATTTATATGGACTTTTGTTGTTGTTTTGGTGTGAGGAATCTGCCAACCAAATTTTGTAAAGGTATTTTTGATAGACCCTGAATATATTTATACATACATATATATATATATATGTGTGTGTATGTATATATATATATATAAAATAACATGTGCACATCCATACACTTCATCAGTTTATCATTTTATATTATTAGCATTAATTTTCTGTGTAATTTTTGCCTTACACTTATTTGCATACATTTGTATACATTAATTCTACTATTTTCTTAAAATTTTTGTACAAATTCTACTTTCGTTCAAAGAAAGAGAACCACATGAATATATATTTTAAAAAGCAGTAATATAAAAATTTTAGAATATTTATATACAAAATGACAATGTAGATATGTGTATATTTTAAAGAAAAGCAAAAAACACATGAACAAAAAAGAAATTCATGCAATATATGCAAAGTGATTTTTGCATACATCTCTCCCAGGCTTATATATATATATATATATATAACTTCTTTTTTTAACCCATACATATTTAAAAAAAAATGCAATTATGAGAAAAATCCATACAAAAATAATCTTGGAAATAATTTCTAATCTCCTGAGAAAATTAGATTTTGTGAAATATGGCTGTGGTCTTCAATTATTGCTGACTTATTACAGACCAAAAATGATGACATACTAAAAGTTTTTACTTTTTACATTTGTTAAGCAAAGCTGCCAATACCATCACCAGTATCATCATCATAATCTTTGGCTCTTATCCTTCTCTGTCTCAACACTTTCTCTCTATTTTCATCTTGCTTTTTCTGCTTCTCTCTTTTACTCTGGCCATTCTCTCAGTTGTTTCCATTTTTCCTCTCTTTCTGTCTCTTTCCATCTTTCCTTTCTCTCTGTCACTTCCCCTCATTCCATTCTTTCTGTTAGTTTCTCTTTCCATTCTTCCTGTTTCTCTCTTGCCATTTTCTCTCTTTATATTCTCTTTGTCATTTTCCTATCTACCATTCACTCTGTCGAGTTCTTTCTTAGCATCCTTTCTATCAATTTCTCTCTGTACATTATTTGTTCATTTTCCTCTTTTCATTCTTTCTCTCATTTTACTTCTTTCCATTCTCTCTGCCATTTTCCCTCCTTCCATTCTCTCTGTCTCTCCTCTCTTGCCATTTTTTTTTCAAGTTTTTGCTATGCTCTGTCTTTTTACCCTTGATATTTCTCCTCTCTCTTTCGCTCTTTAATCTCTTCTCTCTTTTTACATTATTCTCTCTCTTCAACCTCTCTACTTCACAAATCACCTCACTTTCTTCCTCTTTTTGTACCATTTTCCCTTTACTAAATTTCTTCAGATTCCTCTTACTTTCTTGAATTCACCATTTTGAGTCATCCTGTTCAAGTTCATATAACAGAATATTCAAAGATTTTTCACTGATCCCGTGCCATCAAATTCTTGAGAAATACAAAAATTTTCGTTTTAGTGTCATCTCAAATGCAATAAACTATATACAATATATAGGAGCAGTTTATTACCTTCAAAATTCTATATTTTACTCACCATATTTTCTACCATATGATGAACACTAAATAAAGAAATTCCTTCAAAAATCACTCTGCGTTGTATACCTCAATGGTTGGATTATCAACAGTATACTACCATCTGAAATATACATTTGATATACAGGTCCAAAAATTGAGAATATAATTATAAATTATTAAATTAAGATTACAAATAAAAATAATGTCAAAATATCTTTTACAGTGCAGTCTAAGTATGCACTTTGTATGACTCTATTCTCATATCTAGTTGATTTTGACATTGTTTTCATATCCAGTTGATTTTGACATTGTTTTCATATCCAGTTGACTTTGACATTGTTTTCATATCCAGCTGACTTTGACATTGTTTTCATATCCAGTTGAGTTTGACATTGTTTTTAAATCCAGTTGATTTTGACATTGTTTTCATATCCATTGCTAAATAAGAACAAGATATCCCCTACACATGGTCAGCTGAGTGTAGATTAAATGAAGGGTTCAAAATTCCCTGAAGGTTATCTGAATTGACAAAAACCTAATGAAATCTTGATAGCACAACAGGCAAAACATATTGTTAATGACCACAAAATTGAGGACAATAGTCTTTATGCAAATCATATAAATAATGTCAGATCTAATTTTTTTTTATTCATGACAACCGATCTTTTTGCTTAGATGAGTCTGGATCATTAAATCCCAGAGTATTTAATTCTTCTGGCACTATCTTTGGTTTGCATTAGGTTGAGACATAATTAATTTCTGTTTTTAAGAACCAACTCTAATGATGAATGTATCATACTATCTATTAATCATACATGGCAATTAAGAATAAATTTGGTGTATACTAACATACTTTAGTTTTTTGCATGGCAATGATAGGATACACGGTGGTAGAAAGAATAAATTTCTTAACTCCATTAATGTAGGAATTGAAAGTGCATCTATGTCACATAATATTATGGGAAATCAAGCAAAGGAATAATGACATGGTAGCATCTAGAAAAATATGTAGAGTTTATGGACAAGGAGTTAAAAATGACCATACAAAATTTTGCTTGCAAAGTTTTTTTCTGGAGAAATTTCTTTGAAAAGTTGAACCCTGATGGAAGCATTCATCATATTTTGAGATGAAGCTCTAAAGATCTTTTATTGTTATCATAGGGGAAAGTATTCCATGGCTAAATATTTGAGAATTATTAAAGTTGTTAAACACATAACAATCTCATGCTCTATAGTGACACTTAGAGAAGGTAGACAAAGTCAGCAAGCTAGGTATTTGTGTTTAACATGCTCTTAGCAAAATAAAACAGAAAAAAACAGTCACTGATAAACAATTTTTTAATCATTTCACCCCAAGTAAGGCAACAAATCTGCTAAGACATAAGGAGTTACTAAATGTGAAAGAATATAAGAAAAAGAAACATTATCAAGGAGTGAGAACAATAAAAGGACAAGAATTAAAATGACAGTAGATAATGATTGGCATTTCATTTAAAGTTTTGAAGTTGGGCTGGAAAGCAAGAAGCCAGAAGAGAATTCCACAAGTGAGTTGCAAGAAAAGAAACTGTTAGCGTAGAACATATGCTTACATCTCACCATTTAAACTGTAAAATGATGAGGCCTTGTTGCCAATCTAGTACTGCACTTAATTTCATAAAGTACTGCACTGTAAAGTCTAGATATCATAGTGGAAAGTTCAGCAGAACAATTACCATGAAAATATTTATAGATGCCAAGTCAGAAATACTGCAGGATTTTTCTTTGATTTTATCAAGAATTTTTAAATAAATAGCAAGAGTAGCAGACCATATATAGCAGAAATATTCAAAGCAAGGACAAATGGTAGACTTATAAATATGTAAGATAGATTCTGGAGAGAAAAACTGTCTAACACAACACAGTGAACCAACTTTCCTAGCAGTAGACAACGGAAATTATTTATGACTCTACCTAATATTTACATGATTGAACACAAATCATTTGAACAATGTAATCGTTATGTTCTTTTTTATTCAGACCAGCATGCTCATCTTAATCACTCATAATACTCCAGATCAAAATTCCAAGAATTTTTCCTAGTATAATGATGGAAGGCTGAAGAGTACAATGGTGGAAATGTTGTAAATATAATAACAAGAGCATGTTGTTTTGGATAACAAAGCATATAATAATGATAATTCCTCATCTTAAAAATTCCAACAAAATACCCGATTCAATTCTGTCATCCCTTTGAGTGAATATTTTACTTTCATTTCTGATGTAGTTTGCTGTCTTATCTCATTCTGCAAAAGGGTAGCATCTAATGCCTTTCTCTGTTTTGTGTCCTTTTACTTTGGCATAATTATGTTGCATTTTCTGCCATCTCTGGTTTCAGTTCTTCAGCTGCCAATGCTACTGCCAAAATTCTATGTTCACAGGGTCTTCTGACCAGTAGTTTACCATTCTAGGTTATCTTCCAGATTCTCTAATAATTGGTTCTGTTGTACTTATTCTGGGCTAAAATGATGAGCAATTTTCTTTTGATTTTCAAGTGTCTTTTGCATAACTGTATAGATAACGTTTTGTCTGCAAGTTTTTCATCTTTAAAATTCTCTATTTTTTTTACTCACCATTTTTTGCTTCTCACTGTTTCTTTTTTTGATTTGCTTTAGAATTTCAGGGTTCAAGATAAAATCTTTCCAAAACTGAAACTATGAACTGGAATTGGAATGATTCTACCATAAAAATCCTGGATGTTGAATTAATAAATTCAAAATACTTCAAATACATTGGTATATGGACCAGTTATAACAAATTTAGTATAGGAAATAAGGAAATTTATTACAGGATAGGTTGTCCTCGGGGTAGTTTCGTCAAAAGTTGCTACAAAACCAAAACATTATTCTAAGAACTCGAGTCATTTTTTAAGTAGCCTTGTTAGATCTAGACTCTTATATGGATATTATGCATCATGTCTAATTCATTCAGTGATGTCTAAACTATCAGCTGTATACAATTGTTTTCTCAGATCTATGATTAAAAAAGACTTCAAGTGAATGAATTATCTCGGACTTAAAGAAGATAATAGTTCATCAGCGCTTACAGACTAGTACTACAAAATCACAAAGAACTGTAACTAATAACACAAAACACATAACCTGAGGACTTTCAACAACAGTAACAACTAAAATGTAACTAGAAGAGAAAATAATTTAATTTACAATATGTCTGATTCTCTCAATATAGTTGCTTGCACAGTTTCCAGTGGATCACATTCTCAAATCCAACTTACTACATCCATTTATTTTAAGTCTCATTCTCTCATTTTATATTGGTAAACTCTACATTTGCTATTCTTCTGTTTTTTAGTTACCCCAGCCTTTATATAACTGATTTTTTTTGTATTGTTTTGAGTTGCTTTTACTGCTTCATTGTAATGGTATTTTTGCCTGGCTGTGCTGGTCCATTTTGGAAAAAAATGAAAAATTGCCATTTAGTGGAAATAAATGATGATAAAGATACTTATGACAGTATCTCATAGCTAGCACCATTCTTACTTTTGATAGGATACTCTGCAGTACAGACAAATCTAAATGATGCTCTAAAACAAAATATAATAAAAATGTGTCACAAAACAGGTTGTATTATGTTCTATTATATGGCTACATCAGTTTGGAAATAACAGTAAGTGCTAGTTAGTTTATAATACAAATGCTAGGCATTGATATTTCGGGCATTGTGAAAACATATATATATGTCAACTGCAGGAAATGTAAGTTTTATAAAGATACATGAGTACATTCACAGCAGTAGATTCAGTTTCTCTCTGTTCCAGAGCCATATCCATGTCTATCTGCCTTTCTTCTGATTTGTCTTCTAAATTATCCATTCAGGTTATTTTTATTCCTAGTTTTGAAACTGGTGTTTCTAGCATTTCTGTCCATTTTACACAATTTTCTGTTTGTTGCAAGTTCCCTTTACTTTCGCTGATTTATGTATTCTTTGAGTCCCTTGATATGCAGAATAAGCATAACTGACCGTATTGGTCTCTTCCTCCGTCTTTTAATTTAGCCTGTCCGTATTGTCTCTTGGTTGCAAAACATTGAGCATTGTCATTAGAACATTAATAACATTATTATTATTTTTTTTAAATTTCATTTTCACCTGCATTTGTTTTAAAATCTCATGCTAGGTCATAACTAATGACCTTGAGCAAGTGAAGTTATGTGATTTATTTCTTGTTTCCACTTAATTAAACAAAAGACAGCTATTAGCAAAAAAAAAAAAAAAAATGAACAAAAATCTTTTTAGGATATGGGCTGTGCTTGTTAGAACTATTTTTTTGAATTTCCTGGAGAGATGGTGTACCAGGGTTTTTGTTGATTTTTTATTGAGTTCCTTTTTTAACAAACCCAAAGCTCCAATCACAACAGGGACTGTGCCTTATTATCATTATTATTATTATTTCCTTTGATTTCTGCTGTATACACATTTCCTTCCTCGTCCCAACCAGAGACATAAAGTCAGAAATTGCTTCATGACATTTCCCACTGGCCGTTTTTGTATATAAAAAAAACAACAAAACCTCAGATCACACATATTTTATATAGATAAAGCTCTTTGTAATATGTGAGCTGTACTTGTGAGTACAATTTTTTGTATTTCTTTAATATTCATCATCATCATCATCATCATCATCGAGAAGAAGATGTAAAGCTTTCACACTAGCAATCTTCCTTCAATAAATTGGCACTTTCCCTAGATTTCTGCCAATGTTATTTATGCTGTCATCTGAATGGATTGTCTCCTTAGGATTTCCAGTTGTTTTAATTTTTTTATAAAAATCTTAAATACTATTCCAAGCATACAGTGAATGATGAGTATATTTGTCACTTTCGTGTTCTACAAATTTTCTTTAGTTCTCTAGTAAGATTCAAATATTTTCACTGCCTTTTATTTTCATTCTGTGGATCACTGGCACAGCAAAATCCATTATCTTACAAACCTCCTCTTGATTCCCAATGACTAAATCTATTCTCTTCAGTGATGCATTCAAATTTCAATGTCCATAGAATTTTAACTTTTTTAAAAACTTTTTTTCTATTCTCTCAGGTAGGTTCTGGTTGGTGTATACACCATTGGCTTGCATGGCCAATGTCAAGTTGAACACCACTCCAGCCTTGTCATGTCTACTCTTGTGCTCCTTCTAAGCCATTTTGCTCCATTTGCTTAACAACAGTAATCTCTTTATAGTTTTTGTCAGAGAATATATATTTTTAAAAACCTTGCTTCACATTTTTCTCTTAATAAAAAATATCGGGAAAACACCAAAAATACAAAAGGTAAAAGAGAGAAAAGAGTTAAAACAAAAGCTTAAAATAAATGAGACAGAAAAAAGACTTAAGACAAAAAAACAAAAAAATAATTTAAAAAAAAGATATTTTTGTTTAAATACAAAAAAGAACATATGCATGACAAAGAGGAAATATTAACTCAAAAAGGAAAATGTGTCTTGACTGCTGGAGAGGATGTAACAAAATATAATAAAGTAATATTGGATAATACTAAGGTGTTTATTAAATAAATGATGTGATTTCAAGCCTTGCAGCCTAAATGAATAACATTGAATTGTTGCATTAAATTCTACACCTGTCATCAACATAATCTCTCACAATCCTTTCCTCTACTCCTCCTTTCTCGTACAGTAACTTCCCCTTTTTGCCTCCTCCTGTCCTCAAATTCACTTCCTCAAGCCCTGATTTAACACTTCACTGTTCCAGTCAGTTCTTCCTTTCATCTTTAACCAGCCAATGTATAACTTTAACTATTTTCAACATCAACTCTTCTCATGGACTATGTTATATACCTGTCTTTGGTAAGGCAAGAAACAACAGGAGAGAGCAAGAATAAGGAAAGACCAACTTGACAAGGATATAGTTATATTATTTGCCAGTCAGGTTAGGGTTAGGAGAAATGTTAAAAAAATGGCAATGGAGTTAATAATAAAGATGTAATCTATATGCTGAAACCCACTAGACAGGACTACTAGGAAAGGAAGTATAAATGATCATTATAATTTACATTAATTATATTTAGACTATTGTCCTCATCTTTGTTGTTGTTATCACAACATTTTGGCTGTTGTGGACTCCAGCCTTTATCAGCTGTATATAGATCTGGGTAACCTACAGAAAATTATTTAATCTAAGGGAGTAGACTGTTCTCATTCCGCTGCACATGTCAAAGGATATCATCTACTGAATAAGAACAGTCTACCCCCATAGATTAAAGGATATTATTTAACCAATAGCTGAGAAGAGATAGAAGCAAAAGTCTGAACTGGTGGAACTAAGGAATATAGCTCTTTTGCATGTTTGCCATAGTAACAGTAATAGAGTAGTAAGAAGCTAGTATCATTTCATCTGTAGGAAAGGGGTTTCAAGGTGTAAAATAATTCATCACCCACAAGGCAACATAATTACTTTTGCAGGTGATAAGATTAACTCCATAGAAATTTGGGCAGCCCATAAAAAATGAAATCACTTTATTTGTAATGATCTGTATAATACCCAGACACAAAATAAATTATTGCTTGAGCAAACAGTTATGTTAATCTCAGCTTCACCTATACAAGTTTAGTGTCATGGAGTCTTTTTTAGTTTAGTAATTGTAACATTCATAGAGTGAATTTTATCAGGAGTGTCACCATCCTGAATTGAATGTGAATTAGCTTAATAACCTTTGGTTCATAGTGATAAAATGGAAGCCCTAATGTTAAGTTGAAATTGGTTGATTGTTCTATCATAGTTGACCTTTTTTCAGCTTTTGTGCTTTATCCCTTCAGGACATGGGTGATCATGGCCCTTCATAATTTTTTTGTAGCTCTTAGTAAAGTTTGTATTTTCACCATCACTCCCAGAGTCCCTGTTCTACAATCCCTTTCTTCTTCTATATGCCATGACTCTTCAGGATGTTTGCACTCATGGCTCGCCATGACTTCTTATCCTTTATAGCTCTTAGAAAGGTTTGTCTTTTCACCATCACTACCAGAGTCCCTGTTCTACCATCCATTTCTTTTTCTATATACCATGTCCCTTCAGGATGTGTGCACTCATGGCTCTCCACGACTTCCTTTCCTTTGTAACTCCTAATAAGGTTTTTCTTTTCACCATCACTCCCAGAGTCCCTTTTCTACCAAAATCTACTGCATTATGTTCTAGAAATTTTAACTTTCTGATTTTTAATACAAATGTCCTTTTTGTTTCATTTTCCTTAAAATGTCTTCACTAATCATACATTCTGTCTATAACATCCTCAGCATCCTTCAATAGAACTACACCAATTTTGCCTCAAGTTTCTTCTTCATCTGTAGGAACATTCACTACAATGGAGGAGAATTGATATTACATAGCCGTTCAGTATTCTTTTCTTTGTCGCTAATAAAAAATTCCTGTTTTTTAATACTTTGCTTACCTTTTGGAAGGCAGCTTTTTTCTGTTCCACTTTACTTTTAGATGTTTATATCACATTATCCATCATCTGTTAAAACACTTCTCAGATATTTGAATTTCTCTACAGGTCATTGTCAACTTGCAACCATGTTGTTTATGACCAACAGGTTGTAAATCAAACGTAACTCAGCCTGCAATTAATTTTGCAATTTTTTTTTATCTTTCTTTAGGCATTATTATATCTTTCATAATTTTTACAGTTTCTTTATGTTTGATACCATTTTTATCATCTCTCTACACATTCTTTAGTTTCTTATTTTTATGTTTGTCAGGTTTTAGTTAAAGACTTTGTGCTACAGTACAGTATTGGTTTAATATTTAATGAACATACTGTTTCATACTGTTTAATCACCATCATTTTTGTGTCAAAATCAATAGCCTTTCTCTCTTTCTTGTTAGGTAGGTAAAGACAATTTCCTGTTGGTAGACATCATGGGGGTTTTTTGAAGAAAAATTTCAAAGACACAAATGGACTCGAGCGATAGTCTGTTACATCCATGTCTGGGCTCAAATAAGGCGACAAACATATATAAAAGTATAAAATTATCTTTATTGCTCAAGTTGCAGTGAATGGGGAGAGTGAAGGAGAATCAAAGAGGTTTGGATTGCACACACAGTAATTGACAGAGACAAATCTTCAGTGAAACACGATCCAGCCTCTCAGTCGAAATCAAGAATTGGCCTGGTTAAATAACACTTGGATGCCTATGCAACATCCCATGGCTACACCTTCTTCCAGTATGTCACCTAAACAACTTCATATGGCCATACCTCTTCCAGCATGCATCCATCCAAGCACGGATGTCCTTCCACTCATGACACCTGTGCACCCTGTTTATTTGAGCCACTAAAGGCATTTCCTGTTTATGCTATCACCAGTTCCAGTTTCTGATGCAGCAGAAATAAGGCCAGGATTTTTCATCAACTGATATCCAACACTAATGCTGAACTTGAGGTGCATGAAGAAACTCTAGCACTGGGGTGGAAATCATTGTATACTAAGCTGGGAAGAACTCATGCTGCCAGATGTGGAACAGTTTTGTCCAAATGGACAGCCATATCAATTCGTGGTCATGGTCAAAAAGTCATGTCGCATAGGTTGTAATTCGATGACGACCTGTACTTGCATTTCTTTTATCTCTAATTCGTAGATCACAACTTATGCTGTTCCTCTTGGTAACAACTATACATTCTGTCTTCCTACAGTTACAATGGTTAGACTTTTCTTCACACTTTCTTTGACTACTTGGTCTAGAAAGTTCCAGGACGTTTTTCAGTTTCTGCCATCAACGTTGTGTCATCTGAAGATCTTATGCTGTTAAGAGTGTGTCCCACCGACAATAAATCCTGGTAGTACATGTAGTTCTCTTTGAATTGCCTTACTGTAAGGAAATGTGTAGAGAATTCACTGAAACTTGACCTCATGACAGACATGTTCTAAAGCAAAGAGAAGAAATTTTAATAAAATGGGTGGCTAGTGGTGAAGAGATTAAAAGAAAGGGTAAACGTGTCTGTGAGAGAAAAGGAGAGAATTTAAAAAAGAAGGTGAAGGGTAACAAAGAAAAGTTAACCTGGTGGAAAGCGAATTAGATGATATTCAAAAAAAGAGTGACAAAAATTCCAAAAAAGAAAGCAAGAAAACATTCAAGAGAAAGGAAGGATAAGATGAAGAGTGAGATAGTAAAGAATAGAAAGAGAAAAATACAATAAACAATGTTTTAGTGTAGAATTCAGAGAAAACAAGAGTGTGACAATTAAAGAATGACAGAGGGGGAAAAAAAAGAGATGAAGATAAAGGGAGAAGTATTTTCACGTTGCTGATGGGAGTGTTAGTGATGGCTATGGTGGCGGACATGGTGGTGGGAACAGGAATTTGAAAGTGAGCAAGTTCAGCATTCACACGTCCCATTTAATCTGATTTACATTTGATAAAATTCAATTGCATATTTGCAAAGTCTGTTAGTGGTTTGAAGCCATCACATTTAAGAGATGTATGCCCTGTACTAACTCTCTTATTAGACATTCATACAATTTGTAGGGGGTTTGGGGAGAAAAGGTTATATGTGCTTATACATATATACATATATATATATATATATATATATATATATATATATATATATATATATGTATTCAACCCATTTTCCAAATATGACCAAATAAGCAAAAATGAGAAGAGCATCTTAGAAAGACTGAGAAGACTTCTGCACCTCTTATCAAAGACATAATATATATTATGTTGGCTTGACAACAACAACATTATCAAGACATCTTACACTCCATTTGTCAGATACAAGTTCTATCACACAACATTTAAAGACACATTCCTGTTCACCTTCACAATGTATGAATATACATGTTGACAACACCAATATACTACACCATGAAAATAATAAACAAAACCTTCAAATTCTCAAAGCTATCTATATAAAAAACAACCAACCAACCAACCAACACTGAAATTTATTATGTGTATATTAGCAATGATTAAAAATGGATTTGTGTTCACTAACATTTAACACCATGTTACATTTTACCATCTCTGGTTAGCCCCCTTGCATTGGGAACACTTGTTTACAAAACATCGTAACTACAACAGTTAATTTTAAAATAATTATAATAGAGCACGTTCACACATGTTTTCAAAAAACACCATCACAATGATTATGATTACATTAAGTTTGTCTTCACAATCCACCCCTGAGGATGATCTGAGAGAATATCAAAAGTACTTGGGTTAAAAAAGTTACAGCAGCTTCCTTGATGAATTTCAACTTAACATCAAGAAGGTGAATAGAAAAATAGGAGGGATTATTATAAAAATAAATAGACATATTATGTTTATATTATTTAATGAAACAGGCTTGAATGAAGATATGCTGCCTAAATATCCATATATATATATATATATATATATATATATATATATATATATATATATATATGTTATGGTCCAGGTTAGGACCAAGGAAGAACAACATGAACACAAAAGTAGAAATAACGAATATATTACACGAAATAATAATACAAGATGTGGAAGGTGTTAGTATGACTGTCAGTCTGGTTTGGAGTGAACTACTATCGGCTCGACTTGATTCGTCCCTCTCTCTTGAGAGGCGTAGTATATATAGTGTTAGGAAGAGTTCATTCTGTAGTTATAGGTAAAGATCCATAACAATATATATATATATATATATATATATATATATATATATATATATATTAGTAATAAAATTATTGGTAATCTGTATGGAATTTCCAAGAGTATACAGATCCGTTGAGAGCTTTATGTCAAAGACAGAGCAATAATTATTATATAATGAAAAACAAACACTTAAAGTACCATAGGTGATATTTATTTCATTGAAGTCAATAAAAAATGGCTTGAAATTTTCAGACCTGCAAATCAAATGTAAATCGAAAAATACACCCCAGGTTTAAAAATTAAGAATAGGGATTTCATATCGAGAGAATACAGGTCTGAATATTGAAGCCGTTTTTATTGACTTCAAAGAAATAAATATCACCTATGGTATTTTCAATGTTTTTTTTCATTATATATATATATATATATGTATACGAGGGTCATTCAATAAATAAGGTGAATTTTTCGGTATAAGGACTTCTAATACAGATAGAAGCTTACTTTCTTTTTTTTTTTCAACGTAATCTCCCAGCACTCTCACACACTTTTCCCATCTGTGCACAAGCTTCTGTATTCCCTCAGCATAAAAATCTTTGGACTGATGTCTCAGCCAGTCGCTCACAACACTTTTGACTTCATCATCACTTTTAAACTTTGTGCCTCTCGTGAACGGTTTCAAGGGACCAAACAGGTGAAAGTCTGAAGGGGCAAGGTCTAGGATGTAAGGGGGGATGAGGGAGCAGTTCCCAGCCCAGCTCATTGATGGTCTGCACTGTTGGAGCTGCTGTGTGAGGCCTTGCGTTGTGATGATGCAAGATGACTCCTTCTGACTGATGACCCCTGTGTTTGTCCTTTATGTCTTTCAAAGTCCTTGCAATGTCATTCACTGTCACCCTTCTGTCAGACTGAATGAGGGCATTGACAGATTTGATCACTTCAGGAGACCTCACTTCTGTAGGCCTCCCAGGCCTGTCTTCATCCTCAACACTGCTCCATCCTTCTTTAAGCAATTTAGCCCACTTGTAGACATTTTTTTGACTGAAACATGTGGCACCATACACAGTTGACATTCTATGAATTTCAACTGGTTTGCACCCTTCAGCAACCAAAAACTTGATAACTGACCGCTGTTAAATCCTGGAGCATGCTTCTTGGTCGTTTTTTAATCTGCAAAAGAAATTAAATCCATGTGAAAAAGAAGTAAAACAAAAAAAAATAAAAAAGAGTAAGCTTCTATCTGTATTAAAAGTCCTTATACCTAAAAATTCACCTTATTTATTGAATGACCCTCGTATACACACACACACACACACACAGGGTGTGATGGATAAACACATTTTTATAAACAGATTAAACACACAATTCTTGATAATGACTGTATAACAGTCGAAGGTACTCAGATTGACAGAAAAAAGAGCTTTGGAAAGTTTTAAAATTTTAATCCTCACATAAAACAATTTAGTCAAAAGTTGGGAAAACTTAATAAAAATTGAACAGACAGATACAGCATGTCAGTACTGCTTAACCGAACTTCTTTAAATGAATATATATCATTAAATATTATACAGTATACAAATATGAAATATGAACTTCTTGAATATAAATATTTGTAAAAAGATGTGATTTTAGCAATGATGTACCTTCAAGTATTCTAATATGTACCTTCAAGTTATGTAGTGAATTGAGTTAAATTGCAAAAGGAGATAGGAAAGTAAATTGAATATAACATCAAATATATCTACAATAGAAAGTGATGAGACAAAGATAAAAAGGGTTATTTTTAAAATAAAATGTTTATGTAATAAGTTACTGATGAAAACATAAATGAAAACACAAGTTACAAGTAAATAACATTAGTAAAATAAACCCCCAAAAGTACATAAAAAATAATGATTGGTAGTTTTGTAAGTTGACTAGATGAGGGAAATTTTTTCTCATAAAATTTATAATTAAGCTTAATAGAAATAGACAACAATTAGAAGATAGATTAAAAAGTAAGGATAATCGAATGATAAATGGATGTAATTTAATAGAACATTTCATAATCAAATAAGCACTAAAAACTCGCATCTGAATGAACAATTCTAATTTTCTGACAACCAATGCAATCAAATAATCAAATAAACAAATTATAATTGTTAATTATCTAAAATATAAAAAAAGAAACATTTGTTAAACTGAATCCATGCTTAAAAAAACAAAAACAAAAAACTCATTAGAAATATTCACACAACCGAGAAATGAAAGGAAACCATATTTCAGCTTATTTGTCAGTCAGTTATATGCCATGCATGATACACATTTGATAGATGACTGATGAGGCAGAATTTTTTGTTGCAGTAGGTTGCCATTCAAGGCTATAGAACCCGGTCTGTCCTGTTATTTACCCATAGCTATGGGAGAAGAAGTGGGTATTAGCATGTAAGTGAATGTAATGGATTTGACTGGAATTCAAACTCGTCATATATTCAAGGAATCAGTCAGTTATGTGCCATGCATCTTTTGATACATGACTGACGAGGCAGATTTTTTCCCGCAGTAGGTTGATATTTCGTTCTGTGGTAGACCAGTTGCCATCAAAGGCTGTAGAACCCAATCTGTCCTGGTATTTACCCATAACTAGCAGGAGAAGAAAAGGATTCATACCTTTCCCAAGGGTATTAGCATGTAAGTGAATGTAATGAATTCGAAGGAAATTCAAACACAGCTCTCTGATTCCTCAATCCTAGCTGCTATCCACTACTCCACTGACCCTCTTTGCTTATTTGTACATTAATAAAAAAAATGGATGTGGCATACGACAAAACAAGTTTTGGTAAATACATTTATTCTGGCACAAGTGAGAGAGTGAGTGATTTTTTATGGTTTATCAAGCCTTCATGAGTTTTTTAAAGTGAAAACATATTGTGGATTACAACAATGTTTCTCAACAATTTTTTAAAATAAGAATGATTTTTCCAGATACAAGTCCTACTGTTTAACCCATAGCTGGAGGACAGGGGTATTATAGCATAAAGAGGAAATGCTCTATAGAACCATAAATAGCATTTTAAATAAGCAGAAAGCAAGATTTATCTTGAAGAGTTAGTTGCTTCAAAAGTTGGAAAATAGAGGTGACATATTGACATTGTTTGTAAATTTGGTTGTAGATATTGCACGAGTTCAAAAGTTTTCAAAACCTCCCCTCTGGTTACTTTATCAGGTGTATACATGTAGAAGAATTTAACTGGTTTAAATATATATATATATATAAGCTATATAAACAAATTTTTACTACGTTAACAAAAAACACCGATCAAAATAAAAAATAAATATATAAGATAAAAAATAAAAATAAAATAAAAAAAAACAAACAAAAAAACAAGCAAAATAATTTGACATAAATAAATAAACAAATAAGCGACTTCCGGTAAAAGTAACCGCCAAAATAGACTACCCATAATGCACCACTGACTCATATATATAAATAGCCGAGAAAAATAACAGCACTAGTTGCCTAACGATTGCACTAGCATGAAACAGACTGTCGCCTCTAAGTGCTGACTTCTATGTCCACTTTTATATTTACACACGCTTTATCTCTGATATTGAGCACTTTATCCCATAAATATAGCACACTTTAAGACTATATTTCTTTATATATATATATATATATATATATATATATATATATATAGTAATGATACAATATGGTAATTAGTATGGAATTCACAGGAGGATATAGGTCCAGGGAGAGCTCCATGCCAAAAGACAGAGCAAAATTATTATTAATTAAAGAACATCAAACACTTAAAATCCCATAGGTAATAATTTTTATTTCATGAGAGCTTTGTTTGTAGGTCTTAGAGATTGAGAGCTGCTGTTTTTTTAGAGCCCTCATGAATTAAAAATGATTACCTATGGTATTTTATGCATTTGATATTCTTTAATTAATAATACATACATATATATATAAATATAAAGTATCATACATTGAGTGCTGCTGTTAATAAAACAATGCTCAATGTATAATAACAGAGCTAAAATTTAATACTAATAATAAATAAACATTTTTTGCTCACTGGTAACACAACTCTGAGTTTCATGCACAATGACATCATCAGGTGCTAACTGCAAACTGACAAAATGAAGAATTAGTTTTCATTCAGCACCTGACATCATGCATGAAATTCAGAGTTGTGCTACTGGTAAGAAAAAAAATGTGTATTTATTATTATCGTGTATATATATATATATATATATATATATATATATATATATAGCAACACAATATTAGCGTATTTATATATATATATATATATATATATATATATCAACACAATATTAGCATATTTATATATATATATATATATAGCAACACAATATTAGCATATTTATATATATATATATATATATATATAAAATTGTTTATTTAAAGATTATAACATAAATATGTTATAAAATCGCTACAAAAATAGCCATTCACTTCCAATGTGAAACACATTCTACATCATTAATAACGGTTGCTGCAAGTTTGTTGTGTATTTTAAAACAACATTGAAAATTTCAGTTGCAGTTGTAAAAAGAAATTGCAAGTGACTGACATATAAACAAAAACAATACCCTGTCTGGTGGTAAAAGCTGCTAGTGGCACCAAGGGTGGCGCAAGGGATGGCAGTACCACCTTAGATCCTGAAACTGTGTGGAAATAAATGAAATATCCTATAAGTTATATAAGAATTGTCCAAACATCCTTAAGCTGGCATGGGAACAATATATTGTATCACAAGAATGGTGCATTTGGATACCTAAGGAAAAGAATACAAAAGTCATTGCAAATTTCTGCCCCCATCTCCCTCTTGTATGTAGAGGGGAAAATATTTGGGGGGGGCCTTGCTCACCATATGATGGACTTCCTGCTAGGTAACCATTACATAAACACAGATGTCCAGCAGGCTGGGATACCTAGCTTCCCTGGCTGTCTGGAACATTCACGTATGATTTGGAACTCAATCCTGTCAGTCAAACAAAATAAAACTGAGCTTCACATAATTTGGCTTGATCTTACTAATGCATAAGGAAATGTTCCTCATGAGTTAATTCAAATATCCCTCCAAATTTTTTCGATTTCCCTCGTAATGTTAGGAGAATGGTAATGAAATATTTCAGAGCAGTGTTTACGCTGTTTACTATTGGTAACTACACCCTTGATGTTGGCATCCTGATGGGGGATGTGCGATTTCACCACTTCTTTTCATTATGTCCATTGAACACAGTAGGAGTGATGATGAAGGGACAAATGGTCCTTCCTCCTTCCAGAGCATTCTTGAATGACATCACCATTCTGGTCCTGTCCAAGGTCAGTGCTGATAAATTGCTGCAGTGCTACCATAAGCTCTTTATATAGGCGAGAATGAAGGCTAAGCTAAAGAAAATCTGAAGCTTATCGTTACTCAGAAGGTCTGTCAGGGAGATTCACTTCTGCATTGGGGTTGACATGATCTCAACAGTCAAAGTGAAGAGCCTTCGATGGCTGTATGAAATTCCATTGACTGATTGGTGCTGAGGTAAAATTGGAGCAGAAAGTGGTACCAGATGGACTTGAATCCAACAACAGAACCCATCTCTCTGGCAAACTGAAGGCTTGGTGTTACCAACATGATTTTCTGTCCTGGCTTCTGTATACATTGCAGGTGTATGATATTACTCTGTCTCACATTGCAGCAGACACAGTAGTGTATCAGCAAGTACCTGTCTAAGTGGCTTAGAGTTTCTCCCCTGCTGGTGGGACTCTATACCAATGCCTGAAACCTGCAACTTCACATCTCCTCATTGGTGGAGGAGTTCAAGGTCAGGAAGGTACACCTTCACATTATGATGAGGGACTTAGCCAATGAGTTTGTCTGCAGGTTATGGCCAGATATCAAAACTGGCATCAAATGGTCAGCAGTAGAAACCACCCAAGAATCAGAATCCAGCCCCTGAACCAAGATTATGGGGGTTGCAGTTTTAAAAAGAAATCGCAAGAGACTGATATATATACAAAATCAGTACCCTGTCCGGTAGCAAAAGCTGCTGGTGGTCCCCGGGGTAGCAGTACCACCTTAGCTATCAAAACTGTGTTACCTCCCCTGGTTGCTGGCTGATGAGGGCAGGATATCACACGTGCTTTCACACATTGTATGTAGAGCATATATATATGCAAATTCACTGGTCACTTTATGAGATATACAATTCCACTACAGGATTAGAACCACTTTTGCCTTTTGAATTGCCGAAATTCTTCTTGGCATGATTTTGGCAATGTTCCAACATTTTGGTCCATATTATTACCATGACATCCTGCAATTCTTTTAGATTGATTAGCTGCATATTCAGAATTCAAATCTCCCTTTCTACCACATCCCAGATGTGATCTATGAAACTGAGATTCAGGGACTGCAAAAAACACTTTTACACAGGAAACACATTGATGTGTTTCAGTCTGCCACTACTTATATTTCATCGTCCCCTTGACTTTTGTAATCATGGTGGGTGGGGAGGTGTCCACATGCAGAAGCCACACTAAATCTCCTCCACAATGGTCTATCAACGACAGCTATCAGCAATTCTGATACAGTCATACCTGCCCATTGTTTGACATTGTCTAACCAGTTTTTATGTTGGTGCTCTTTACTCCATCCACCTTCAATGGTGCCTTACATGATGGTCTTGCACAGGCTGTTGTGCTTTGTAATGTGTCCAAACCACACCATTTTTCTCTGTTTGACAGTGGCAAGAAGAGGTTCCTTTTTGTCCCACAAAACTTTCAACCCTTTTCCACACAAACTTATTGGTTTTATGTTCCCAATAGAAGATGCCAAAGGAGTTTTTTCATGCATTTGTTCTCAAATGCTTGGAACCTTTTCTCTGCTTTTGCCTACTTATATTTGTATTTATACAAATATCTTTACATGGTCTATAATTATGAGATGAGCTATACTTCCAAGAATGATTTGGGTCAAGGAAATGATTCTTCATGTTGCTTTTATTGTGAGTGCCATATTTTTGCCTCATCTATTCTAAGGTATTCTTCAGATATATTTTGAAGAAAAGAAATGTACTCTTTTCTTCAGAAATTGATTGTAATGATCAGAAAACAAAGGTAGACTCAGATATTAACTTGTTCAGCTCAAAGCCAACAATGTGAGCCACAAATTCTCAGAAAAATCATTTAATCATTCCATGCAAGGATGCTCTTAGATTCTCTTGATGCTGTTCAAAATAAATCATTTTTAAATAAAATGTCCTTTCATGATGTAATAATGGCCTTTGTCAGAAAAAATAGAAACTGTGAATTTACATCTAGAAAGAACATATTTTTAAAAATAGTTTTCTTCACTCAGCAGAAAGAAACATGTTTTTTAAAACTATGCCCTTTCTAGTGTATTCTTCTAGTATTGGAAACTGCTTGGCATGGACTTGACAATGATCTGGAATCAATTGCAATTTTTCAAAATTTGGATCCATGATGTTATTATGGCATTCTGCAATTCTTCGAGATTGGTTGGCTGCACTTCCAAGATTTGAATCTCTTCTTTGAATCTCTCTTTCCATCCATGTGAAAGAAACCAATGAACCTATATGACACTATTTTTTATTTGTGGCATCTGTTATTCTACAGAAAGTGGCCATGAGAAGATTGGTGCTCATTTGTTATAAACTAGGTAGAAACTGTAGGGATCTACAACTAGAAGGAACATAATTTCACTTCAGTGACTTCTTCACTCAGCACTAAGAAACCCGTTTATAAAACTATGCCCTTTAACTCTCTACAGCTGTTTTTTAATTTCTGCAACAGACCATATCTATTCTGAAGAAAGGTAATGGAGTGATAAAGTCTGTTTTGATACCTCAAAAAAATGAACCTAAGGTTTAAAATGCATTTTTAAATATGAAAACTCTTTTTTGAAGCTTTTATTTTAGTTTTAATTTCAAGCCAATAGATTAAATTCAATATTTCCAATATACAAAATATCCTGCTGAATTTCAAGAACTAATTTAAAAGTAATTTAAATTGGCTGGAAAGAATTTGTTTTTTTGTTAAAATCCTTTTCACTTAATAATAGCATTATATAAAAGGATTTGCTCCTTTTATGTAATGCTATTATTAAGTGAAAACTATATTTACTAATAATAAATTGAAAAGCCTAGTACAAATCATCAAATACAAATATTTTTTTAAGAATTTTTTTATGTGTATAAACATGCCAATTTCTATATATGGTCAACCATACACAACATTATCAGAAAATAAGAGTGATAGATATGATAAATTTACAGCCCAAAATACTTAAAATTCAATTAATGGTTAGATTATGGAGAATATTTTCAAATCAGATTAACTATACTTTAAATCAGCTAATATACCTTAAGACAGAATTTTAAAAGATTAAAATATATTTAAAACTTAATAAGTTATTCTAATTAAAATGAATTAAAATGAAAACAAATCTTGTAAAAATTATTTATCAAAAAAATTTTTTTTAAGACAATAGTATCCTTAATATATCTTATTTATAAAAGCAATTAAAAGCTTTTTCTAATTAATTAATATCTTAGTATAATTGCATTTTTATTTTATGATTCAGATCAGATTTTTGGTAAATGAGTAACTGTTTGAAAAAAAAAAAAAATGATGATTTACATTCTCCAAGGAGTCCTGCTTTTAACTAATATAAATATGAAGAGGGACAACATTTAATTTCTGGAAATTTCATTGCCTAAAATAATTCCATTCATTTGTGAATAAGTCCTGAAAGTTTCATTAATTATTTGATTTTTGCACGAATTTCCAAATCAGTGTGTTTTTTATTACAAAAAAGATGCTAAAATTTCATATACTAATCTTTGCTGTCCTCGTCGACACAAGAATAACAAGATTTCTAGCTAGAATTTTGAATGTTCCAGAAAGGATTAAAAAATTTAATAAAATAATCAATAAAATACTTTGATCTTTCCTCTTAATTATAACATAAATGTTTTGATGATAAAACTTTGTTTTTATCAAGTTTCGGGCCTTTTTCATCATGCTATGCTATTTGTCAGTGAATTATTGGCAGTAGCTAAATTATGAATGAGTGGATAATGTAATAGTTATCAGTATAGAAAGTGAAATCAGCAACTTGAGTTCATATTTTGGTTGATTCTGTTTTTTTCACTTCATGCTTATACTCTTAGAAAAGGTATGCATCTGTCTTCTTCCTCCTATGGGTTAAATAATATGGCAGACCAGAATCTATTGCTATACATAGCAGCTGGTCTAGTAGAAGGAAAATTCTAAATTCAAAACCAGGTCAAAGAGGGTTGAACTCCTCCAAGTTATCTTGCCCTAGACACAGCACTGCTTCTACGACTGTAGTACATTTGGTGCATTTTAATGGGTTATAGGACTTATGATATGAGAGAATATTAAAAAATGTAGGAAAGGGTAACAGCATGTAGCTGAAAGGTTCTTCATTCAACCATGAAGCCCATCCACAGACAATATCTAATATTTTGTCAGATTTTGGGAAGTTGGTTAGGCTGAGAACTTTTACACATCACCTCATAGAAAGAAGAATAAAATATGGATATTTAGTGAAGAATGTATCATCTTATACAGTTGCAAAGAACAGGATACTTATATAGTCAGAAATAATCGATGACCCTAGCTGAAAGACTAAAATTTATCACTTAAATATTTATTTTAGACTGACCCATTTTACGGACCTGGCTTATTTCTTAATCCAGAAGAAGTCACCTGACCTATTTGCGTTAAGAATCATATCATTTATATCTTCTTACCCCTTCCTTTCATCTCCATGGGAATGTAATTGCCAGAAACTCTTCCATCTTTGTAAATTCCTCTGAAACTCAGATTGTTCTCTCAAGCCCTTCTTAGCCCTTTTCCAAATATCTCTTCATTCCTTCAGTGCCACCCACCCCCAGTATCTGTTCTTGGTCAAACTCTGACCTTTTTCCTCGTTCTTGAAACATACAGATACACTCAATTTTATCAACAAATAAGCCTTTTCCCACAAATTATTTACAAATTCATCTTCTCTCTTTCTCACACACACTCACATATATATGGGTAAATCAATTAGTTTGAAGCCTTAAAACTAAAAATATTTAATTTTACAAACTAGATATTTACTTTTCAATGCAATCTTCCTTTGTCAAGGCATTTAATTCCATGGTGAATATTCATTATGTAGATATAACATTTAACAGAGAAATTTTCAGATTAAAACTTAGGTAATAACAATGTGTTGGCTACAGACTTATTGATCCACTTATTATATGTCACTAACTTTGCTGAAAATAGCTCAGATTTAAAAGTTCGATTATAATATTCTCACCCTTGAGCCTCCTCCTGGCATAGAACTCTCTCAGTGCCTTCTTATTGTAAAGATCCTTCCATAATCTTAATGACCCCTCATAAATCTTTACCAGAGTCTCCCTGGCAAAAGTGTCAGTTTTCAAATTATGATTTTAGTCCAAGGAAGACATTTTCAGAAATGGTCATTGTCCCTTTCTTCTTTTTATCATCTTTTTCTTTCTCACTATTTCTCTCGATAATTTGAATTAAATTTTCTTTGTCCTTTTTCCTCTTTTGTTAACTTTGTTAATTTTCTGATTTCCTATTTTCTTTTCACACATTTCTTTTTCCTCTCTTTTCTCCTTGATCCATACCTCATTTTCCTTCTTTTCTTCATCCTTTTAAATAAATACCTCCATTCCTTATTTTCTTGTTTCTTGACATCACTCACTTTTCTACTTTGCTTTGTTTTTTCACTTGCATTGTTTACTTTCTTCCTTTTTAGTGGGGGTGGAAGGTAGTAGTTATTTATTTTCTTGATTTTAATTCTTTACATATATTTCATGTCTTCTTCTTTTATGTGCTGTGTCCCTACAGGATATAGGTGATCATGGTTCTCCATAACTAAACTCTGAATTTTTATTTACTATTTATTTATTTTCTTAATAAAGGAGATAAGTCCACCTATTGTCTGGTTTACATTCCTCCCTTGTCCTTTTGAGCAGGAATAGAAGTTTATCTCTTGTTTCCTGTTTAGGATTGGGTTTCTGATTCCTTCTAGTCTTTTCGTTCTCTTTCATATTTAGTAGCCTCTTGCATCTTAGTGGCATTATCACCTTGCTTGGGTGATTCTTTCAAATTCTTTAAAGGAATAGTTGGCTAGATAAAGTTTGCAGTTGATCAGCTTAGCTTCGTAGCATTTTGGACAACCCATAAAAATTGAACTCACTTCAGTTGTAATGATCAATGAGATTAGTTTTCTACTCATTTGAACAGTGATAAAAGATAAGCTTAAATATAAAATTGTAATTGGTAGCCATTGTTTTACCACTCCATTAAGTATCTGACTCCTCATAGTATCGTCTACCTTTACAAGAACCAGATCAGGCAGAAAATGGAGTACTTTTGTCATACATGGGTAGGAGCTGCCTAGCCCTCACTTTCTAGTCTTGATAGTTCAAAAGTGTCTCAAAGTCCTCTCTCTGACAGGCAGGATTCAGTGACCTTCTCACTGCTCAATTGTCATTTCCATAGAAAGTTCTGCTGAACTACATTCCTTGGTCCACCAGTTTCACAGCTGGAACCCATCATAACACTTACATTGTAGCAAACCACACACATTCCCTTCGTATTCTATTGGTGAGAAGTAAGGTTCACTTGAACAGCTGCTTCTGGCAAACTGCTGCTCTGTGGAATAAACTCCCAAGAATGATATTTCCCTGATTACTACAATCTTGAACAGTTTTAGTTAACCGTTATCTTCCACACATATCCATATAAACTACACGTTAATGTAACTCTCTACCTCAAGTGGCCCCTAGGCCTTGTACAGGGTGAACCTTACTGAAATAAAAGAAAATCATAAGCTGACTTGAATATTGAATTCTTATCCTTTTATGTCACCTGTCCATTCAGGATGTAGGTGATCATAGCTCTCCATAACTTCCTATCCTTTGTAGCTTTAAGTAATTTTATGTCCTTGCTATTCGTCTCAGTCTCTGTTGTGCCATCTATTTACATAAGTTCATTAGGTAGGTTACTCTTTCTACTTCTCCTGCCTCCAAGTCCACTTCCCTCAATATGTGTCCAAGAAATTTCAACTAACTCTTCTCTGGTTCTATGTGTCCTTTTCATTTTCATTTCCCCTAAAACTTTGTCCATGGTATTCTCAGCATCCTGTTGTAGAAGCAAATCAATTTTGCCTCAAGTTTCCTCTTCATCTGTGAGGAAATTGTCCAGCATTCACTACTATATAGTAAGATTGATATAACAAAGCAGTTCAGCACTCTTTTCTTCATTTCTAATTAAATTTTCTTGTTCTTTATTAATTTTTTTAACTTTTGAAAGTTATCTTTCCTTTTACCAATACACCTTTGGATTTCTGTGTCACATTTTTGATTATCTATTTTATTTTTTACTTTATTTCTTCACTGTCTTTCTTTCTCTTCATTTTTATTTTCCTTTCAAATACTCGCAGTATTGTTTTTTATCTGTTTTACTTCTCATTTTCTTTTTTTAAAATGCCATCTCCCTTCAGGACATTACTCTCGGCAGGCTCTCTTTGCTTTATCATCTTTTAATAAACATGGCTTCCCGGGACAGATAATGTAGGGGTTTCCTATTGCTTTCTGAATTCGGAATATTCCTCATATCTAGACTGGCTACTACCCAAGGCTAGAAAATCCAATCTACCCAGCTATTTAACTTCTGCTTGATGGGGAGAAGAGATGTATTCATGTTTTTCTGTTTGTGTGAAAGTGAATGAAACTGATTAGCTTTGAATTTGAACTTCGGCCACTGATTCTGTTTTTCTTCCTGATAACCATTACATTAAGTGCACATTTCTTCTTATTAATTTTCTATTGTTTTCCATTCATATTATAAACGCTTTTTCTTCCTGATCTTTTTCTTTTATTTTCCTTTCTCATTCTCATTCCTTTTTTTGTGTCTTTCTCTTTTTCATCTTTGTTGCTATTTTTCTCATTTTTTCCTTTCTTTTATTCATTCTCTTTTCCTTCTTTTTAACATTTAATTCCATTTCTTTTGTATCATTCTTTTTTTTTCTCATTTTATCTCCGTTTTTTTGTTTCCTTCTGCTTTATCTGAAAAACAAGCATAATACCCATAAAAATGATGGCATTATTAACATATGGATTGACATGTATGTCTAAGGTCTATGTATGCGTTGTTCTTCAGCCCATTGCCTAAGATTAAGGTGTATTAACTGTGTTCTCTGTGAAAAGTGTTGCACACAAGAATTAAAACATGTATGGATATACACTGCATTTTATATATATATATATATATATATATATATATATATATATATATATATATATATATATATATAGTCATCCACAGACAGACAGTTTTGCTGTATCACAGCTCATCACTGTGGCTAGACATCCAATTGCTTCAAGCTGGGATTGAAACCAGACAGATTTGGCAACAGTTCGAGATTTTCCCCTTAAGCCATCAACACACATTTGAAAGGTGAATTTTTACATATTCATTCTGTGAATAAACACACCAATGACCAAGAGTATTCAATTCAGGGAGGAGGAAGATCATCGTAATGTTAGTACAAATAGTCATTGTTTACACATTCGCACTTATCTTCCAAGAATGCACAACCGAATTTAAGTTTTTCGGGTGCGTATATATTGTATATATTCATTTAATTGTATATATTGTATATATTGTCATCCACAGACAGAGTGTATATGGGCAGCATATCATTATTCATATATTTTTAAATATAACAGACAACGAATGTCTATTATGTTTTATCATGAGCCTTTCCAAGTATCATATGGCTTTAGTCTCAAGAGAAAATAAAAACAATAACTGTCCAATATTTGGATATTTCTTTATTATATTGTCATCGATCTAAGCTTTTGGCTCACATGAGCCATCATAAGAGTGGTTATATGGACATTACAACAGAGATTAAAACAAAGTAACCCACACCCAATAAAACTACATTTCAAACAAGTCACAACATATGACAATGCATTTAAAAATATGGTTCTGTTGATAACGTTTCTTTCTCTCATGTGGTCATGTACAATGTCATAGAACCACATTACAAATTGATGACCTGCATCTGCTTTTCTGCAACCATTGTCATTTCTTAGCAAACTTCTAAACAAAACAGTAGATCATCTTCGACGGTGAACAACTCTTGCAATATCCATATAACCATTCTTATTTTCTGTTGAAACTAAAGCCATTATACAGCGCTTAGAAAGTCTCATGATAAAACATAATAGAAATTTGTTGTCTGTTATATTTAACAATATATGTTTGAACACACACACACACACACATATATATATATATATATATATATTAAAGAGAAAAGAGAAACTTCAAATGTTTTTGGTTATAATGTGGATGTTTTTTTTTTATTTATTTAAGTTTTTGAAATCTATATTATACTTTTCTATAATATATTTTCTACAAGGTAACCAAAAAAGTTCTGTTCGTTTTTAAAGGAAAAAAAGAAAATCGCTTCACAGTATGTGTAACTTATATTTAGTCTTCGAAGTAATCACCATCGGCATCCAGCACCTTCTGCCAACATGCCTCCAGCTGTTCAATGCCCTTGCGGTAGAACTCGGGCGGTTTTGATGCAAAGAAGTCCGTGAGGGCTTTTGCGCAAGTCTGCTTCATTGGTGAAGGATTTCCCATGAAGATGATTATCCAGGGAGTGGAAGAGGTGGTAATCGGATGGCGCAAAGTTAGGTGATGGCACAAAGTCTCCCACCCAAGTTGTTGTATGGTATCTCTGACCACTCGCGCGACATGCAGCCTGGCATTGTCATGGAGGAAAAGCATACCTTTGCCATTCACCAGTGCTGGCTCCTTCTGGCGCAATACCTGTTGCACACATTTCAATTACTTTGAGTATAGGTCTTCAGTGACCGTTTGGCCCGTTTGTAGCAGTTCATAATGTACCACTTGACGACCTGTCCACCAGACACAAAGCATAATCTTGTGTGGGTGCATAGGCGGTCTTGCAGTGTGAGGGACAGCATCCTGAGGAGACAACCAATGTCTGGAACGCTTTGGAGTTTCATACAGAACCCACTTTTAAGCACTCGATTGAATAAGGATGTGGTACGGTGGCGAGAAAGCAGTGATACACAAGCTGCCACTCATTGTCCCTTGTGGACCTCCAACAGCGTTTGCGGAACCTACTTGCTCAGTTTGTACGTCTTACCTAGGTGGTGCAGGTGGAGTCTAACTGTTTCATCAGAAACGTTGAAATGTCTTGCAAGTTCACCACACGTTAGACTACTGTCCTCTTCAATGGCCACCTTCAGGACTCCATCATTCAAGACCTGTGGTTGTCCACTGCGAGACTCATCATGGAGAGACAAATCTCCCGACTTGAATTCTCGAAACCAATGCCTTGCAGTATGTTCATCCACAGCACTATCCCCAAATGTTTGACATATGCGGCGACTTGATGCAGCTGCTGATAAGCCCATTTTGAAGTCGTAAAGCAAACAGCCCCAAACGAGATCTCTAGACACTTCCATCCTTCTCACAGCTGTCCGGCTTATAACTGATGGCCGGGCACAGTGCGCATGTTTTTTATAACGTCTGATGTTCCTACTTCCGGCTGTCCGAATTTGAAAACAATTGCTATACGCATTTCGTATATATTTCAACTTCATTCAATGACTAATCAAAAAACGGACAGAATTTTTTTGGTTACCTTGTATATTTTTTGCTACATGTGTTTCAAGTCTTGTGACCATCATCAGGCAAAAGAATGGTTATTCCCACATATTATTTAAAGGAATTAATTTTTTCTTTATGCTTTACTATCTCTGTTTTTTGTGTATTGTGCATGTGTATTTTTGTTAGTCTATGTATTTAGAAAAATATGATAAATTGGAAAATTAGATATTCGACATGTTCTATCTATTAGGATTTCATTGGACTGGGCTTTGTTGATGTGGCCATGTCTACACATGTGCATAAAACAAGAGATACAGGTAGTTTCAAAATTTTTCTAAAATAATATTTTAGAAAATATTTTTTCAATCTAGCCAGGTCCATTTGTATTCTTTTTCCTGTCATCACGTTTTTCCACCTAATTGTCCCACATTGTGACAACGGAAAATCTACCAAGAATGGTGATATACTGTAAGAGCCAGGACATAAATTTATCATGACTGAACTGGGGATCAAGGCACTATCCAGATGTTTTCATGTATTTGTATACATATTCCTTCCCCATACATATATATTGTTTTATTACAAGGAAATAGTATATATACACACACACTTTTTATGGGGTGTAGGCTTTGTGTGTGTGTGTGTGTGTGCATGTGGTACATCTAGTGTGTTTGTTTTTGCCAGTATGTGTGTATACATTTGTTCTCCATACATATTTGTATGATGTGTGTGTGGTACAACTATATATTTCTCTGGTAGACATATTAATAAAAATAACAAAGGTTCTCTTTCATTATGCTTTTAACATATACTTTGATATCATATGCCATGAATATGTTGATATCACTAGATTTATAGAGATATTAATATACTATAAATATACCGAAAATACTTGACTATAGAGATATTTGTATACCATAAATATACTGATATCCCTTGACCCATAGAAATATTTGTCTATCAAAAACATATTGATATCCCTTAACCCATAGAGATATTTTTATACAATATATATACTGATATCACTTGACCCATAGAGATATTTGCATACCATAAATATATTGATATTCCTTGACCCACAGAAATATGTGTATGCCATAAATATATTGATTTCATTTGACCATAGAGATATTTGTATGTCATAAATATACTGATATCATTTGACCTATAGAAATATTTGTATACCATAAATATACTGATATCACTTAACATATAGAGATATTTGCATACCATAAATATATTAATATCACTTGATTCATAGAGATATTTGTATACATAAATATGTTGATATCATTTGAGCCACAGAGATATTTGTATACCATAAATATACTGAGATCTCTTGACCCATAGTGATATTTTTATAGCATGAAATTAAATTAATCTTTCTTCCTTTAGTACTTTTTTTTCCACCTCAGTGTTTTTTTTTTTTGGTGGGCCACATTTCTCTTCCCCTACTCTTATTTTCACCAGCCTATCCACCAAAACACTTATAAGATATCTTCTAGACTCATACACACATCAGTTTCATGAAGCTCCCACCCCTATTCAAGTTATGCCCACTAGTTTTCTTAACAAAGTAAATTCTAAGTAAAAAAAAAGAAGTAATTTTATTGTTTTATTCATGTTCCTTTCTTGTTCTACTTCCTCTCTTCAGTTTCTCAAAAAAGAATTTCTTTTTCTTGTCAAATAGACGGTGCCTTTTGTCCCCACATATACCTGTCTTGTCTTGTCTGACTATAGAAAGATTCTTTTTTAATAGATACATCATGGCCGATAGCAAGGGCTTATTTTTCTATGATGTTTATTATAGAAGGTGATATTTTCCTCATGTTGCAATCATTGATGACCTTGGCCTTTGTAAAGTGATCATTTCTCTTTAATCACTCTCTTCTGCCTCTTCTCTTACAGTCGTTTTTACTTTCACTTCTTCACTATTTCTGTTTTTACTTCTGTCTTTCTTGCTTTTCCTTTCTCTCTTTCTCTTTCATTTGATACCTTTTCTGTCTTTTTCACTTATTTTTCCTTCCTACACATTTTTAAGTCTTTCTTTTCTACATTATCACCACCACCATCACTACCACAATCATCATCACCACCAAAAAACCACCGCCACCCTGTCATCTATTTAAATCCTTAGGATTTTTGAAGGGATTAATTATTCTTCATCTTGTTTTTCTTTTGTCCTTCTTCACACTTCCGAAAAAAAAAAAAATTTTGCATTCATTTTTAAATTTTTAAGTTATTACTTTTAATTTTACTACTATTTTATCTCCCAATTCCCACAGCTAATATTCCACACACACTCACACACACAAAGACAATATCCACCCTCCCCAACCTACAAAACAAAAAAATATTTTTTTGGAAACCATTCACAGATTTTTTGAGATGGGTAGGAAGCATGACACTGAATGGGAAGTTATAATTGCATTTTTTTTAATAAAATAATAATTCCTTTCTTTCACAGATTCTGTCGAAAAGGAAGAGTATCTTTTTTTTAATTCAAGTTAGGTATTTTTGAATAACCATGTAATATAGAAATCTTAAGGTGCATGGAAATAGCAAAAAAGCCTACCAGAAACTAAACAAAGTTTTATGATATCAGAAAATAATTATTAGAAACCAAGAAAAGAATGCTGAACAATTATATGTCAGTAATGCTGAAAAACTTCCTCACAGGTGAAGAAGAATTTTGAAGAAACAGAGATCTGGTACTACAGAGTGTTACTGAGAATACCATGGACTGAATATGTGACCAATGAGGAAGTTTTAACGAAAATAGGAACTGCAAGAAAACTGATATATATAATCAAAAAAAGAAAGCTGAAAATTCCAGGGTGTAATGCAAAGAAGAAGGTTTGGAGAAATTGACACTCACATGACATATTGAAGGAAAGAGAAGCAGAGGAAATAATTAATAACCAATTTAAGAAGTTTGTGTCAGTGGATAGCATAAGCTGGATTAAAAATGATAATAGTTCAGTACTCTTTATTTTGTTTTTAAGGATATTTTTCTATCACTTACTAATTTGCTTAGGTTCTGGAAAGCACCTTTTGATATTCTTATGCACCTTTGGATTTCTGGCTCACATTTTCCGTTATCTGTTATGACACTATCAGATCATTAAATTTCCATACCTGCTCAATTTCCTTGCAAGTAAATCAAGGAAAAATAATTTCACTGTTGAATATAAATTATATTTTTCTGATTAATTTTTAAAAATTTTATCAGAAAACTAACCTGAAGAAAATGATCTTAAATCTTCAGTCCTGTATCTTCCCAGATGAAAAGGAGACTTGAAGCAATACGATTATACAGAAGGATGTTGAGAATACCATGAATGATGCATGTGAGCAATGAGGAAGTTTTTTAAGGAAAATGAAATTTTTTAAAAAGACACCTAATAAAGATCAGAAAGAAACAATTGAAATTTTTAGGATAAATAATGAGGAAAGAGGGCTAGGAGAATTTGACACTCACAGAACATATTGAAGGCAAAAGGGACAAAGGTAAAAAAAGGGCGTAACCTCCCTAATGAGATCAGGTCCCCTCACATGGGTGAGGGGATCTGATGTTTTTTGAGACCCAAAACCCCAGAAATAAAAATCACTGATGAAGCTTGTGTAAATGGATGGCAAGGAAACTGGAAGGATAATAAAAAGACAATCATTGCTAAGAGCTACAAAAAAATAAGAACTTATGGAGAGACGTAATCACCCGCATCATGAAGGAGGATCTTTGAAGTAGTTATTAAAATAATATTAATTACAAACAAAATCTATATCTATATCACCTTCCTTATTATTTTGTACCAGATACAAATGCTATGTGGAATAGTTATGCTGGTAGGAATTTTTAAATTTATAAAATAAGCAGGGAATGTTTGATTCCTGGAATAAAAAATTAGTGCCATGGAGAAAATTATTTGATAAATAATAAGTATAAGAACAAAAAGAATCAAACCAATAAAAGGCTCAGCCCAAAGTTGAGCGCTTTCTTACAGAGGACAGGAAATTTGCTGGGAGGTGATCGCTACCAGCTGGGTCACATGGGTGAGGGGATTTGTTGTTTTCAGAGATCCAAAACCCCTAGTGACACCAGTAATAAACATCACTGATGAAGCTTCCTGGAGCACTGCAAGGTTGTTTGGATTATGAAGCAGGCCATATCGAATAAGCACCCTACTGGACTGGAAAATTGACAGGAAATAATTTAATCATGACAGCATTTGAATTTGGTACACAAGATTTGGCATGCCTCTGAATATTTTGAATAGGTTTTCTAGTAGATCATTAAATTATCAATTTTTGAATTATTATTATTATTACATTAACAATTTAAATTGGGAAAGATATACTAGAAGGAAGTCAACAAGACTCTGTGAACACTTTCTAATTTCAATATATATCAGCATTATAGAAACAAACTAAATTGAACCTAATGAAAGTCAATCTTTAAAGAAACAGCTCAACATGTGGATTACAAATTGGTGATCCCAAAACTAGTACAAAAGTTTAAATATCTAGGATATTTAACAGGAGATGCAAAATGCAACACTGAAATTTGAAAGTGAATTGGGATATCAAAAGATGATTTATCAAAGCTAAGCAAAGTATTAAGAAACAGGTAGATTTTATTAGAAACAACAGAAAGTGTACTGTTATGTAATAGCAATCCTTCTATATATTTTCATGGTAATTGTTCTGATGAGCTTTCCTCTTTGGTACCTAGACTTTATGAATTTAAGTGTACTACTAGATGGATGTTACAGTCTCATCAATTTACCATTGAAAAGGTAGATATAACTGTAAGTTCTAACCTAACAGTTTATTCTCTCACACTTCTTAGTTGTGGAAATCTCTTCTGGCTTCTTGCATTCCAGTAAACTTTGATCTTCAAAAATTTAAATGTAATGTGAATCGTTATCTTTTGTCTTTTTAATTCCTGTTCTTTTATTGGTTTCTCTCCTTAATAATGTTTTTTCTTTTTCACATATTCTTTCACACTCAGTAACCCCTTGCATGTTAGTGGCTTTATTGCTCTTCTTGGGGGTGAATAATTAAAAAAAATATGGTAGTGAATGCTGGACAATTTGGACAAGAAGAAATGTGGTTCTACAGAAGGATGCTGAGAATAACATGGACGGAACATGTGAGCAACAACAAATTTCCTGAGAGTAATTTTTCTAAACCTTTTTTAGTTGCTGTTCCTATATTTATGTGTTTTTATTCTTGCTTGATTCTGAAGAGTAACAAGCAAAATTAATGGAGAGTAATCTTTTTTCTTTTCTTTTCCCCTTTGTTTTATATATTTTGTATATATCTATATACACTTTTAAAATCTCCATATGTTAAAACTCAAATAAAATTTTATGAACCCCACAGATTAATTCATGTGCTTATATGTGTATATGTTTGTGTGTTAATATGTGTATGCCTGACTTCTAAATTGCCAAAACAAAGTAGTTCATACAAGGAAGAAATTCACAAGTTTTACTTTTCTTTTTGTTCTCTCACTGTTAACACTAAGATCTTATCAGCAAATTGTAAGGTCACACTTTATAATTGTTCATTAAGATTCACCTAAAAATTAATTGGATCTAATTATCCAACTGATAATTAAAACAATCTAACAATGAAAAGTTGGCAATCAGCCTAATGGACATGCAGACAGACAAGCTAGATGAATAAACTGACAGACTGATTATAAGAATGAAAAATACATGTATATATTGAAAGAAGAATAAAGAAATGAAAATATTAGACTAAAAATGCAAGGACTATAGACAGATATGAACAGTATATCCTTATGAATACATTCTTTTAATCGAGTTTACCCCAAGCATGGCAGTAAAGCCACTAAGACACAAGGGTGGAAGAATTATAAACAGGAACATTACTAAGGAGCAAGAACAAATGAAGAGTAATCAAGGTGACAGTAGATAGTGATCAACATTGCATTTAAATTTTTGAAGATTAAAGTTGGCTGGAAAGCATGAAGCTGGAAGAGCAGTGAGAAGTGCAAGAAGAAAAACTGTTAGCACAGAATTTACAGCTATATCTAGTCAACTCAGCTGTAAATTGATGAGATCTTGATGCCAATCTAGTACTGCGCTTAAATTCAAGAGGTTTAGGTACCATAGTGAAGAGCTCATCTGAACAATTTCCATGAAATTATTTTTAGAAAAGGCACAGGGAAGCATATTTACAGTGGTGGGAAATGACTGAAGCCAAGCTGCTAGATCAGGACCAATAATATTGCTGAATTTTCTTTGTATTCCATCAAGGAACTCTAGATAAATGGCAGGAGCACTGGACCATATGTGGCAGCAATATTCTAAGCATTGGCAAATGGTAGACTTATAGATATGTAAGATAAATTCTGGAGAGTAAAATTGTCTTGTATGGCAAAAGGAACCAATTTTCTTAGCAGCTGACCTAGCAATGGATTTGATATAGTCTTTTCTTTTCATGTTAGTCAAGAATGTTTACCCAGAGAAAACACGATGAGTCACTTTCCTGAAGGGTCCCTCAAATAATTAATAGAGAGCCATTTAGTTTCGGAGACATGTAGATAAATCACCAAATAAAGACCACTAAAGTGGTTGGCTAATTCTCTTTCACCATCAACCAGTCTTGGAGTAGGACATGTACCTTGGCACTTCATTGAAACTAGGACAGTGACCATGCACCCACAAATGTGAACAACAATAATTAGAAAGTAACCTTCTCAATCCAGTGTATCCAAACATTGGTCTCTTCAATATTTTTCTCGAATTCTTGATTATTTTCACTAGTTTATTCCTTTTGTAAAATCTTCTAATAAGAACTTATATTTTTACTTATCCAGCATTGTATTTTGTGTGGAGGAGACATGTTGTATAATGTTGGTCATAAATTTATTGTATATGATTCTGAAATTAGTGCACTTTCAATATATTTTCACCTAAATAAATTACACTCTCTTTTAATAAGTCTGAAGAAGTTCCTTCTCAGAACATAACATATCACTTATTGAGAATATTATTACATTTGTTTTTATTTTTTAATTTTTGCTGCTATTGTTTTTAATTATACCACATTGTATAAACAGTAGCTTTGTGTGGAGGAGACATATTGTATGATAGTAATCTTAAATTTACTGTATATGATTTGGAAATTAGTGCACTTTCAATACATTTTTGCCTTAATAAATCACTTTTTCTTATAATTAAAACGGTATTTTTAGAATAATTAAAAACAGTAGCAGTAAAAATAAAAATAAAAAAAACTGATAACCTGACATGCTGTTAACCATTCAGCTATTGAAAACTTCTGGTTAGCAAAGCTCAAATTACTGCTTATAAACACACATCTTTGACAATTTTTCTCGATATATCATTTCTGCCCTGAAAGATAACTTAACGTAAACAATGACAACATATTATATGAAATGGATTAAATCCAAGAAATATTTTAAATAAAAACAGAGCATTTATTCAAATAAGTTGTGTGCATAAAAATAATGTATAAACAGAAAATATATCAAATATTTGTGTGATTTAATCCATTTCATATAATATATATATATATATATATATATATATATATATATATATATATATATATATATATATATATGTAGTAAGGTAATAAATCCATTGGTATATAATCCAAGTGGATCCTAGAAATATAAAATATTCAACCTGACCACAAAAGGGCTCAATGTATTTATTATTACAGAGCAAATAATTAATAAACAATAAAATCCAAAATCACCTCATATGGGGAATAGCCTTATTCAACAGAAATATATATATATATATATATATATATATATATATATATGTGTGTGTATATGAATCAAATTAGTTACATTCCACTGTCATCGCTGATTGGACACTGAACTACCACCAGTTATGATGAATGGATATTCTCTCGGGAGGCCCCTTGCCTTGAGTGACTATTGGGTTCCAAATTCAATCCAGACCTCATATATACAATCCAATGCTAAAGATGAAGAAGAAATGGTGAGTTCTCTGGCTCTGTACCACTCCAGCAAGTACCTGACTCCTTGTTCTATCCTTTACCTTTACAAGAGACAGATCAAGCCTAAAATGGAGTCCTGTCATCGCATTTAGGCTGAAGCTGTTCAGTCTTCATTTTTCAATCTCAATAGAGTCAAAAAGCATCTCCACATCATTGTGGGTAATAAATTATTTTCCACCCTGCAACCCCACTCTCACAGACAAGATGTAGTAAGCCTTTCACTGCTCTATTGCTACTTCCATAGAAAGTACTCAGCTGAAATACATTCCTTAGTTACACCAATTCTAACATTCACAGCTAGAACCCAACATACTATGCACATTGTAGCAAACTACCTTCATTCCTTCCTTATTCCATTGGTGATAAATAAGTTCCACTCAAGCAGCAGCTTCTTATGAATGACTGCTCTGTGGAACCAACTCCTAAGAGAATGTTTTCCTGATTGCTACAATGTTCAGTGTTAACATGTTATCTCCCCCACCTATCCACATGTACTGTGCCTCTTATTCTGTAATCCTCTATCTTGTACAGGTTTAAAAAATATATTTAGGTAGCAAGTATTCATCCAAATAAGTTTGGTTAAAAAGATCTGACAAGGTAAATTTTTCTCAGTCCAGCAAAAGTGCAAATAAAACCTTGCTGGGCCTTGACACATTCTGTAGCTGAGCAATGTAAATCCCTCTAGATCAGACTGGGGATTACAACAGGGACATGTTTCAACCCTATTGGAGGGCACATTTTCTTGAGGGCATAGTCCACTACACTAGACATAATACACACTGTTTAAAAGATGAGAAATCTACTCAAATATGGGTATCCACTAAAAAATAATGTTTGAAGTAATATATCTTTATTTATATATATATATTTATGTATATATATAATAGCTTAAGAACCACCCTATCGGACAGCATTTAAGCTAGCTACTGTGGAAGGTTCTTGATTGCGCCTTCAGCTTGTTCAGGAGTTTGAGAGTCCATAAATCCTTGCATATTCTCAGCATTGGAAGCTCTCCTGGCTGCTGTTTGATCCGGGTCTTCATTTGCACAGGACTTCCTTTTCCTTGCTGCAGGCTTGGCTCTGTTGATTGCAGTCTGGTCCTCTGTTGGCAGAATTTTTTTTTTGCTAGGCATACTGCTGTCATATGTGATAGGCAACAATAAACTACAGAAGAACTCAAAATTGATCACTGTATTTAAGTATTGCATTCATATTTAAGATTACCTTTTAAAAGTTAAATGATAATTCTTCTGCTGCCACTTAATTTAAAGACAGTTTGATGCGCATAGGTCCTTACTTTCCATACAAATTTTATTTTATGGGTGACTTTTGCTGGATTTTGCAGTTAATTTTGATTATTCCCAAATTTATTTCCAAGTTATAAAAATTGTTATCATACAAAAAAATTTGTTGCAAAAAATCATGTAAAAAATTAAAATAATGAAAACTTGGGGATACAAAATTTCTATAACATGAGCTATTGAAAGTTAGAGAGTTGTGTCCCTTTAAGTGAAAAAGTGTGACACAGTGACATACTGACATTCGCATTTATTATATAGAAGAATTAATATAAGTAAAGTTTATCCCTTAGTTGATTGATGTTAACTTCAGTATCCCGACTGCAGAGTTTCAAAGATGGACCCATCTGTCCACTCTTCAGGGGGTATCAGCAATTGACTGTTTATATTTTTCAATTTCTCTTTTCTGTGCAGTTATCATTGGTGTAAGTTTTTTCCATATGGTTTGTGTTTGTATGTGCATTTGTGCAGTCATATGCCCATCTGTGTGGATGCAGGTTTGCACACATATGCCTGTCTGCATGGATGTGGTTGTGATCATTTGTTCTTTTCTTTGTTTTTTTTTTCCACTTTAAAGATAAAGAACAAATAGTCAACATTTATTAATCTAACATTTTTCACTATATCTTATTCACTGAAGAAACTTTAATGAAGTGAAATGTGACAGATTGATAAATGTTTCGTATTTGTTCTTTATCTTATAATTGTGTCAGATTCTGATCCATATTTGATCTATATGTGATCACAACTCATGTGTATATATATATATATATATATATGAAAATGGCATGTAAATTTTTATATATCAGAACAGTTTTAATTAAATCTATGACAAAGTGGAAATAACTGACTATATAGCAAAACA
>OZ038487.1:51688218-51743218 GCA_964036315.1 Acanthosepion esculentum | reverse complement strand
AACACCTGTGGCCTCCTGGTGTAAATTAGTCTGCCAATTGCATTAAATTCAAATACTTCCATAATTTTGCTTGCATTAAAAGAGGTACGGTATCATTAGTTGCAAAAAATTGGGTGATGCCCCTATATAACACATAGGCTTAAATTTTGCCAACTGACTGTGGAACTAATTCTTGTAAATATCTATGAGTCCTTTGCAGTAGCATAGCTAGAGGGGAGATGAGTAGGCAGTTCACTGCAGGTGACACGTTTATGGTGGTGGCACTTTTGGGTCTTAGTATAAGCTTGTATTATAGGTTGTATTGAAATAAAGGTGGTTTTAATGTTGGGACACTACACACAGTTGGAGGACCTTTTTGATTTCAAATAACTTAAACTATATCAGATGCATTTAAGCAATTGTTATCTTGGTGAACAGTAAACATTATTCAGTGATGTATTCAAGGCTCTTTTATCATTGTTGACAATGTGAAACCTGTGAACAGACTCAGGGCATGTTCCTTTAATGTTGCAGCACCACTATGTGTAGGATACATATCTTGGTTGTTATCATATGAATTTCAGTTATTTTCCTTGATAGAAGTTAATTTTAAGGTATATATTTCTCTATTTTTCATCTTTTGGGCTTGTTAATATATATATATATATATATATATATATATATATATATATATATATATATATATATAAGGAGTCACTGTGTAATATAATATGTTGTATTTTTGTGAGGGGAGGGTGGCAAAATCAATGGTGACACACTCTGCCCCAGATGGCACACAAACACACTTTACCTTTGTCTTCTGTATACAACTGCCTTCTCAGATCAATGTTTAAAAAAGGTTTTGGGTGACTCAAGCCTGTAGGTCTTAGCAGGGACTATCCTTCACAAAACATAGCTACAGAATCACAAAGAACTTTACCAGTTAACAGAAACCACATCACTTGAGGATATTCAACAGCAGTAACAACTAAAATATTTAGCACATATAATTCAATGAGAAAATGATGACACAATCTAGATGTTGCTATTCCATACTATTTCAAACAAAAGGTTGGGAAGGAAACACACATAAAGTCTGGATAGAGCAATAGCAGTAAATGGACTTAAAAAATATATTTTCCTGACAAATTGTTATAAAAGAAAGATTTTTCAACCGAAAATAGCACTGGCTACCTGGTCATTAAATGCCGAATGTTTTCTTATAAGGAAACTGCTAAAATCATTATTACCATTAATATTTACCATGACTACTGTAGTGAGCTTGATCCTCATTAGGTACCTCAAATCCGTGGCTTTGTTCCAGTCTGGGCCAAGTTTTGTGAATATCAAAAGAAATAACAGGGTGAAATATACTAAAAAAGGTAGATATAAAAAAATGCTTAATCAAAAACAGGATAATAATGACCCAAAAGATGGAGTATAATTGCTATATCTGGGAAGATGCTCACTTTCCAGCTTTGACAAAGTTCAAAACATTTACACCGCTTTGTGGGCAACTACTAGGGAATTAATTATTTTCAGCTCCATTTTTCCACACATGAAATGTTGTAAGCCTATCATTACTCTATTGCTATTTCCATGGTAGATGTTCAGATTAACTACATTCCTTAGTTCTGCCAGTTCAGACCTTCACAGCTAGGACCCACCATGCCACATACACAAGGTAGAAACATTTTCATTCTCTTCATATTCCATTGGTAAGGAGGAAAGTCAACTCACACAGCTTCTTCCTGAGATCTGCAGTTTTGTGGAACAAGCTCCCAAGAGGATGATTCCTTGCTCAATACAATCTTAATCTGTTCATATCAAAGGTTGACCTATTATCTATCCTACATATCCTCATAATTTATTCTTACTTCCACCTCTTATGTTTATACAACAACTTTACTCAGTAACATTCTACTTTGAGGGGCTCTTGAGCCTTGTATTTGGTGAACATTTATTAGAAAAAACAAAAAAAATTCCATGATTTTTTTAATCTCGTCAAAATTTTCAGTGTATCCTTTATGAAAATGGTTAAGAAATTTAATTATGTTCCTTTTTATTAATTTGAAAATGCCAAAATCATACATTGTAAAATCAGGTTAGGCAGTCTGTAAATTCACAGAAATTCTCTTCCTCATGCTTGAAGAAATATATGCAAAAGATCCTTTAAGAGAAACAATTTAATGTTTATTATTACTTTTTTAAGAAGTTGAAAATACAAGTCAACTTGTCTTCGACAGAATGCAAAAAACTCTTAGAATTGAATAATGCAGAGCATTTTTGGTAATAATTTGATAAAAGGTCAAAATAAAATAAATCATTGTTATTCATTTATTTTTTTTTCCTTTAATGAATTCTTTTGATTTCACAGGATCAAGAGTTACATCTCCATTGGAAATCATGACATATCATTTTAAATGCCTGGTGATAATTTCCACAACATGACACACAAAATGTACAATGTCATTTACAGTTTATTTTTTTTTCATTTTCCACTATCACATTGGAAGTATATTTTCAAATATATTTCTGTCCAATATATATTTTCAAATATTTCCCCTCTAAAAATATTTTGCTCTTTTCTTTTTAGTGATTTAATTTTATTTTTCACTTTTTATGTTTTTTTCTTGAATGTGGTTCCAGGGGAGGAGATCCCCACCCCCATTTCTTAATTAATTCAGTTTTTTCATTTAATACCTTTCATTTGATACAACAGTTTTTCATATTATCTCAGCCTTTAATTTTTTTCATTTTAAAACTTTTTCATATTTACAGCAACATCAAACTGTCAACTCAAAAATCACTTCAATAGTCAACAGAAATATAAAAAGAACTTAAAAAATCAAGATGGTTGGTCAAAGGTCCTCTTTCTGTCTGCTTTTCCCTCATACAAAAAATAAAAACAAATCTTTATTAAGTGCTCTGAGTAACACTTACCCCTTTTGATGCATTTTGTGTATGTCCCTAAAATTTATAGCATGGAACAATATAAGAATGGCTTTGTGTCTTCATTTTTTTTCCCTATACTCTTTACTATTCTTTCTGTCAATACATCTGATTGATATTACATTTTTTTTCCTCACAATGCATTTGTAGATATAGAAGAAGAGTTGCTCACCCATCTGTTCACACATCATTGAGCACTTTTCTTTTTCTTCCTTTTTCTTCATTCTTTTTAACAAAAATGTTAATCTGGGTAAAGAAATGTACAAATATCTAAAAATTTTCCTCATTTTTTTTTTTCAAAGAGTCTTTCATGCCATTTGTAAGGTTCATCGATAATTTTTTCATATGAAAAAGAGAAAGACATCGAGAGTTTATTTTTCAATTTTTTCTTGATTTCTTTTGAATCTATTTCATTATGTCAAAGCTTGAGTTCCCTCCTCTGCTCTGTGCCCACAAACACTTTAAAGACGAGAGGAATAAGATCAGAGACATAAAAGTAACAGTTGCTGTGTTACCATAAGGCAATATAGAAGATAAGAAATGAAAATAGAAATGTTTAAAGTAATATTGTCTTGGAATTTAGCTAGTTGGTGGGCTGGAGAAGTTAGAAAATTTTATTAATCCAACAGAAAAAAACAAAAACCAAAAGAATTGAGGTAACATGTCACTTAGCAACTTTGTAAAATGAGAAAACTCATCATATTTATTAGAATTGCTAAAATTTTAGAAATATAATTTTCTCATTTATCATGACAATAAGTACATCTCCCACTGACAATTTAAATTTGCGATATATACTTGCGACAGTATTTTTATGAGAATAGCTCAGAAAAATTTGTTATGAGTATTCTTTTGCAATGATCACTTGAAAAGCTAAAGTATAAATTAAAAAGAATACAATGAATACAAAGATGTATAGTGCAATCTAAAGGTACATTGTAATAGTGAAAGATGTCTTCCAAAAGCTAAGCAAAGTATTAAGAAATAGCAAAATTTCATTACAAACAAACAAAAAAGAGTGCTACACTGTCATGTAATATCAGTCCTCCTATAGGGCAGTGAATGCTGTACAATCTCCTCACAGATGAAGAAGAAACTTGAGGCAACAAAGAAGGATGCTGAGAATATCATGGACTAAACATATGAGTAACAAGAAAGTTTTCAGGAAAATGGACACAAAAAGAATGCTTATAGAATCAGAAAGAGAGTTGAAATTTCTAGGATATATAAGGAGGAAAAAAGCTTGACACTCACAGGAAATATTGAAGGCAGGAGAGTGGGGTCAGAGAGTAATCTACCTAACAAGTTTGTGTAAATCAATGGCAGAACAGGGATTAGGAATGATAACAAAAAGACAAACTTTACTCAGAGCTACAAAGGACAGGACATTGTGGAGAGTCATGATCACCCACATGCTGAAGATACACAGCATATAGAAGCTTTCTGTTCTTTCTTTTCTTCTTTTCCTCATATTTTTTAAAAATTATTTTCAACTATCATTATTCTATTCATTTTTCTCTTGCCTTTCTCTTGATTTTCTCATTTTTTTCTTTTACTCTCCCTGTCCTTATCTCTGTTAATCTTTTGAATATAACAAAATGATTGACAATGCACACAAAAGGGATAAAAACATAATGTGCAAACACACCTTCCCTCTGTAGCTTACAGCACATTTGTGGCAATGTTGATTTGTTGAAAGGAATTTAATGATTCATTTGAATTTGAATAATTTGGTTCCTTGGACTTTTCCCTTCAATTTGACCATTGTTAAAAAGTAAAAGAAAAGTCTTATTTTTCTGGATATAGTCATATCTAGACAAAATTCAAAAGGCAAAATGAATTCCTTAGTACAACAAAGCTTCATTCCAAAGCTATTTCTGACTGTGTACTTTGATGATTCTGTATGAAATTGCTTTGCAAGAAAAATGCACCTACATATATATATATATATATATATATATATATATATATATATATATGAAGAAATATAGTCTTAAAGTGTGCTATATTTATGGGATAAAGTGCTCAATATCAGAGATAGAGCATGTGTAAATATAAAAGTGGACATGGAAGCCAGCACTTAGTGGCGACAGTCTGTTTCATGCTAGTGCAATCGTCAGGCCTGATGATTGCACTAGCATGAAACAGACTGTCGCCTGTAAGTGCTGACTTCCATGTCCACTTTTATATATATATATATATATATATATCCAAACAAGTTTGGTTCAGACAGTTTATCCACAACTTCAAGAACCACACTCAACATCTTATTCCAATAAAAAATATAATAGACAAACCTTAATGGTTCATCTTAATCACAGTTATTTGGATGAATACTTGATACCTAAATATACCTCATATATATATATATATATATATATATATATATATATATATATATATATATATATATATATATTTTTGTCATCCACAGACAGACAGACTGTTTCGCTGTTTCACAGCTCATCAGTGTGGCTAGACGTCCGGTTGTCTCTAGGTAGGATCGAAACCCGACTGAATTTGCATCAGTCGGAACTTCTCCCACTAAGCCGTCGGCGCACTGCAGGATTTTTAGTCCATTTTTTGTGGAAAACTGGAATGTAGGGAACGCTATTTTCATATTATTAACTGAAAATAACGTCAGTTAATGTCACGTGTGGAGAATATTATCATTAATCTGTGTTGATGGATTCAACCATTTTCTTTTGATTTTAATATATTTTTGTGAGAGCAGTAATTAGTAATTGTTATTTTCAGTTAACAATATAAAAATAGCATTCCCTACATTCCAGTTGCTAAGAACACTCTGTTTTTTGTTTTTATTAATTTCCTTGTTTAATTAAATTTATTTCGTTTTTTTGCTTTGAAAAAGTCCGCATTGGACGAAACACGTGAGCAATTAATACTGTTTCCCTATTGTCATTTATTTATAAAGATTGTCTTCTCTACACGTTAACTCTGAGAAATTTTCACATATATATATATGTAGTACTGATTTGGAAGACTGTTTTTGAAGCTAAAATTGGTTGTTTTTCAGTGGTTTGTTGATAAAGGCATTCAAGGTAAGTAGGCTTTATGGAAGAGTGCTCAATATCAAAGATAGTGATAGAGCTTTAATAGAATTAATGAAAAAGTTTTTTTCACTTAACTCATATGTGAAAAAACTTTTTCATTAATAATTAATTATATATATATATAAATATCAAAAGAAGAAATACACAAATGATAATTATTCAAAATGCAAATATCGTTAATAAAACAATTTAGTAAGAAAAATCCTTATAACCTTAAGTTTTATGATACTGCATGCAAATAGTCAACTAGTGAATTGTACTCATTAAAGGATGCGACTAATTCTTTAAGTTTTGCATTTATGCCATGGTATTGATATTTGGCAACCTGTTCTTATCTTTGCAATATGAATTTTTTGCGAGTTCTGTTTCCCTTTTGCCTTCAAGATGTCCTGTAAGTGTCAAATTCTCCTAGCCTTCTTTCCTTATTATGTGTCCTAGAAATTTCAGTGAAGCCCTCATGGGGTAATATTACAGTGTTAAGTGAAGTATAAATATTAGTGGTCTATAATTTCTGAGCCTAACTTTGCATATAAGACCTGGTAGATATTTTTTTAAACATTATTTTTTCAGAAAAAAATAGTGGGTATGACTTATATACCATAAAATATGATAATCAGCTTCCCAGTTTGGTAAATTTGTAATTTATCTTACAGGAGTACATAAATGAGTTTGTAAGTATGCTTACACATATATATTCATCTACCATCCGTCTATGCATTGAATATTGCTGCCACATCTGGTCTTGTGCTTCTACTATGTTTTTAGAGATTCTTGATAAAATACAAAGAAGAATCTGCAATTTTATTGATCCTGACATGGTATCTCAGCTTCAGTCTCTTTCCCACTGCCATAATATAGCTTCTCTGTGCTTCTTCTATAAATATTTTCATGGTAATAAGCTTTCTTTTTGTTACCTAGAGTTTACAAATATAAGCATAGTACTAGATTGGCATTTAGGTCTCATCATTTTACACTTGAAATGGAGAGATGGAACTGAAATTCTATGCTAACATTTTCTTGTATTTCTTGCCTGTAGAAGTCTCATCCAGCTTCTTGCTTTCCAGTCAACTTTGATCTTCAAAAATTTAAATACCATGCCAATTGTTATCTTCTGTCTTCTTAATTCTTGTTCTTTTATTGTTCTGTCTCCTTAATAATGTTTGCTTTCCTCATATAATCCCACACTCAGCAAACACCTTGTTTCTTTGTGGCTTTATTGCCTTGCTTGGGGTGAAATGATTAGAAAAAAATATATAATATCTCCTACTGTATAAAGTATTAATTGCCAGTGACATTAAGTTGAAGGAAAAAGCATTTTTTCCTCTCCTTTAAAAAATTGTATTTTATTAAATAGAGTTTTTTGACCTCCAGAACTGCATTGCCCAAATCATTTTCTTTTTTCCTTTCGTATTTAAGACAAGTTATAAAGCATAAAAAGATTTAATCATGTTATTAGCTGATATATAGAGGCCCGAAAAAATTATGATAAGGTACAAAAAATTAATTAATTTCCATGTCTTGATTTCATTATTAGGGTACTTCTGAGTGTGATGTATTCATTTTTATTAAATTCATTATTTCAATCAGTCTAAATTTCAAATTAGTTTAGCAATATTTTGTGTGGAACAGAAATGTTTGTGCTGTTCCCTATGTAATTTAATTAACCTCTCCCAATGAAGAAAATATTTGTAAAAAACATTTTTGAAATTTCTAAAGGCAAAGTGAAAAATTCAATTGGACAAGAAAAAACCCAGTAAAACCAGCAAAATATTTTTATTAATCTCATCTTTCAAAAAGAAAAAAAAATTATTTTAAAATGTTATTAATTAATGCTCGTTTACTAATTACTATTTATAATTTATATATTTTTTTTTATTGTAGCCCTAATTTATTTAGCACTGTCTGTCTGGGATTCAATATCAGATTTATGAGAATATGCCCTTGAATACTGCACAAAAAAAAACTTTATAAAAACAAAAACTGTCAAAAATGTAAAAACCTACAAAACTTTCAAGTTATGTTAGGTTACAGAGTTGTCTCCCTTCTCGCTAAATGGTTCTTTTTTTTCTTTCACCATAAATCAATTTTTGTATTATTATCTTTCTTTGTTTTATAAATAAATTAATAAATCCCTATGGAATTTGAATGTAACAGCAGGCCAGCACATCCAGACTGAAAATTAATCATCCTGTGAGAATTCCTACTAAATTTCTCATCCCTATCAAAATTATATATTAATAATGTTTTATCCTTTCAACAAACAAAAGAAATGGATCATTGAAATAGTGAAATATATTTCTGAATTCAAGGAAAAAAGTTTTCATTGCAAGGATCAAATTAATTAAAAAGCATGTAAATGACTGCTACAGTTTGTTTTAAAAATTCATTTCTCTGTTAAAGTAAATAATTTTTTTTTTTCAAATAAGATTATACTTTAAATCAACTAATAATGCTCAAATAAAGTTTCAGAAAAGTATGTTTTATTTTTGGAAGATTTTTAAAACCTAGAATTAACTTTTGTTTACAAATGTGTTAAAAAATGGCTGAAAGTGACCAAAAAGTTGAGATTCCAATCAATATAATTTCTAGTTGCAATATATCAGAGTATTTTGCTTACTGGAAATAGTAAATTTAAACATTTAGCTTTCAATTAAAGCTAAAAAGAAAACCTCAAGAATGCTTTTTCATTTTTAAAAATTCATTTTAACGTAAACCAAAGTGTCCAACTCCAAACTGAATGGAGGTACCTACTGTAGTGTCCATAATCTGGTATTGTCATCTCAAATACATTTTTATTGTTGATCTTGTAAGTTTTCAAGTGATGTATTGTTTTGTTATTTGGTAAAAAGCTGTTTGTTTGTGATTTTGTAGCACCAGCAATAGAGTTTGATGGAGGATTCATTTACTTGAAGCCATTTTTGATCATTGTATGAAAATGGTTGTATATTTCTGATAGGTTAGACATTCATGACAGAATCGGAACAGATAAAGTTTTGATCTTGTTATGTATGTAAATGTAAGTGAATAATAATTCTAGTTTCACTATATGGGATTCAATGTATATTCATAAGTGTGTGTGTTTACAGTTTTTCAGCTAGGCTTGGAATCTGTTAATTTAATTTCTTGGAATTTTGTATAAAAACATCATATCTCCTTGAATTCAGAATGCCACAAATTATGCTAAAACATTAGTTTAAAAAGTCAAATGCACATGAAACCTGACTGACCAGTGAAAATCAAACAAGACAAAAGTAAAAGTACCAGAATCTAATTCTTTCTTTTTCTCTATATCTCATTCTTTGATGACGCTTTAATAAAAGTGAAACATGTTAAACTGATGAATATTTCCTACTTCTTCTTTATCTTAATGCAGAATTTGCTTGTAGTCAAATGGACCAGTTCAAAATGATAAAAAATAAAGTTTAAAATAAAGAGATGGGAGTTTTCAGGGCATCTTTTCCCCATAATTGCTTTCTAAATATAAATTTCCTATTTATAATTCGTATATCTTTCATATATACATTGACAGATATATGTTGATTTTAAAACCATGTTAGTAAGTAATTATTATTCAATTTAAATTTCTCTATGTGAAGGCTGTTGAAATTGTCTCAGCCTGACGCACTGTACAAAATCTGATCAAACATAAGACTTATTTGGGGAATGGCTTGTTGTTTGGACTGAGAACTTTTCAGTCCCCTCCCTTTTGTCTGACTGATTTTATTAACATTTTAGATATGATTCATTGGAAAGGACATGAATCCATCTCTTCTGCCACCAACCATGGGTTGAATATAGACTGCCTTAGATGGCAGCCAGTCTAGAAGAAAAACTACTCTAAATTTAAAGAAACAGTTGAGAAAGCAATAGGAAACAATTCCATAATCTTTCTCTAAAATCTTGGCAATTCACAAATAATATAGAAAAGGAATCTGTGGAGAGTCATGATCACCTATATCCTAAAGGGATATGGCATTAAAAAATACTAGCATAGAGGGATATATTCATGTGTAACCTACAAGAATCAGTGATAAGGTCTCAGGGGCCCCCACCCACAAAATTTGATACAGGGCCTCTGTCTCTACTACATGTCAATAAAAAAGTTTCCCATCCTGGGGCCACAAACACTAAAGTAAAATTGGGTAGGGAGAGAGCAGCGCTTTTTTAAAATTACCAAAAATCAGGAAATTATCAAATTTAAATGAAAATTTCAGTATATATTCATTAATTATTTACATTTATAATGAATATTTTTTTATTTTGAAAAAATCTGAGAAAATGTTATTATTTTTGCAATAGCCACTAATATTTACATGAGTAAATTTTACTCAAGTTGCAAATTTTTACATTTCCATAAAGATTAATGACTAACACATCTCCACTGAAAAAAGTTTTTACAAAGATTTCAAAACAACACAAGTGGAATTGTCTTAAGAATTTATTTTAAAAGCAGTATTTAAGTTTTGTGGAAAATTTTTCATGTGTTGAAATCTTTAAACAATTTTAATTTTTCAGCAATCGTTTTTTTTGTTTTATCTTCCTAGAAATGTAAAATATAGGAACTAGAAATTTTATTTTGATCACTAGCCATGGACTTCAGGTTAGTATTACTATTAGTCAAAAAAAAATCAAAGATCCTCCTTAGTGGATGATCCCGGAATAAAAAATTATTTTACCAAGATATATTACCCTCTTCATTGATTTAAAAGAACTTTTCAGAAAGAAAATCACAATTTAAAAAAATAAGCACTACTGGAATTAGCACTTCTGTCATACCCCCACTCCCCAGTAGGCATGGGACCTCCATGCAGTTGAGAGTTTCAGGTGGTAAGAACCGGCCATGTCGATTATTATAGTTGATGATTGACATTATAACTTAGGTAGAAAAAAGTAAAAAGTACATAAAACAAAAAAAAAACACTGCTGAAACTAGCCCTTTTGCGGCTCCCACCTTGTTGGGGGTTTCTGCATCGTACGCACTGCACCAGCCATGCAGGTACACGATTTATATTATTAGTTGATGATTGACAATATAATGTCAGTTTAAAAATAATTTAAATAATGGTCATAAAACAATGCTGAAAAATAATGTCAGTGGCAAACACAAGGTAATGAAAAAAGTTCCCCCCCTCGGTTGTAGGTTTTGGGAGTAAGATGCACTGACCCTACCAAGAATACTAGAATAGAGAGATGTATAGATATCAAACCATTATATATGGACATTATTTATTTCATATTTACATAAAAATTCCCATTTAGTCTGTTGAATTTACTTCACATTAAATGGATTTCTGCCCTTGGGAAAGACATGAATTCATTTCTTCTGTCACCAGCTATGGGTTAAATACCAAGATAGATTCGTCTCTCTCACTTTAGTCAATCAACTGGAAAAAAGCAATTGAAAACAACTCCACTGTCTTTCCTAAGAAGTTATAGCAATTCCCAGATAATAAAGAAAAGGAATGTGTGAAAAACCATGATCATCTATGTCTTGAAGTGACATCAAATTAAAATGCAGTAGATTCCAACATTGGTTTTTCATAATTGCTTTTATCTTTCTGGTCATTTGATTCTTAAACTGGATGAAATTGGTGCCAGAGATCTACATCTGTAGTTGAACATTCATGAAAGTTTTAGGTGGATCTTTTCAAGTTGCTTGAATTTTGAGATGATGTATTTTCTTTATCAATTTTTAATTAACTGGCCAAATACCTTTTCTACAAACAGGGAAACATACCTGTCTATATTTCTAAGATTGTTCATAATGTTGTCCTCATCTTCATTGCCATACTCATGATGTTTCAGCCATTGTATGTTAGGGAGATAACTGATACTGTGACATTTAGAATAGACATGGCATGTGGAACTAAAAGAGTCTACTCTAGTGAATGAAATAAAGGGTTCAATTCAGAATTCCAAACACCTGAAGAATGCCGGTGCATACAATGTCTGAAACATGGTGAATATGGCAACAAAGATGAGGACAACAGTCTGTACAATGTAAATAGTGTAAATAATTAGAGAAACATATGTTGTCATGGAAGATCTCTTATTACTCTGAAATTTCTGTATAGACAACATTTTCACTAAGACATCTATGAATAAGTTACTAATGTTTATATTAATAATAATAATTATAATAGTAATAATAATGAATTCAACAAACTTAGTATTCTATTTACATTATTCGGACTATTGTCCTCATCTTTGTTACCATATTTATCACAACGTTTCATCTGCTTTATGCTCCGGCCTTCTTCAGGTGGTTGGAATGTCGAACTGAACCATTTATTTCACTAGCTGGGGTAGACTGTTCTAGTTCCAAGGGCCATGTCTAATTATCCACTCTGCCATGTGTCCTTAAGGCACAATGGATAAAGGCATTAGTTAGATTCAGTGACAAGACCCAAAGAGTTGTGAGTTTGATACCTGGTTAAGGCCATGGAGAACTTGGAGAGGTGAATTAGCAGGAGATAACTGATAACTGACATCCGTTAAACATGGCACTTGGAACTAAAACAGTCTACCCCAGCGAGCAAAATAAAGGGTTCAGTTCAACATTCCAACCACCTGAAGATGGCTGGAGCATAAAACAGTCGAAACATTGTGATAAATATGGCAACAAAGATGAGGACAATAATCTGAATAATCTAAATAGTGTACATAATACCTCATCTCAGAAATAGAGACAGATACCAAACGTATTTTTTTCAATTTGGTACAGTTTTAAGAAAATCTAATGAAATAGATTATTTTGACTTATTTAGATAATGCCATAATATTTCAGCTCCATTTGACTAATTTGTAATAATTTGAAATATCAGATGACAACAATGCTTTTAATTTCTGTCAAATTTTCCATTATATATTTACCAGATAGGTAAATTTCTGTACTTTCTTGATTTTGATGTCCATAATATGTAGTTCACACCTTGCGCCATCTCTTTTGCTGACAACCATACTGTTATATTCCATGCTAATAGGAATATATACTTGAAAAACAAGGTGGATAAAATAAGTACAGGTTTATTGTAAAAACCAGTACAATAAGCATAAAGGTAACAGTTATGTACAAGGTTGTCGCAAGTCAATCCAGTAGTGAGTGCTACTATTGAAAGGTCGGTAGTTCTTGCAAAAGTCTGAGTCATACTCAACAGATCTCAGCTAGTATATTTAGCTAACCCCCCACGAGGGTTACATGTGGCAAAAAGCTGAGCTTAACGTGGGTTTTCTGAGTCCATAGGCTCAGCCAAAAATATTCCCTTTCGAACCCGTATAAACGGGTTCAGGGTCAGTCTACTTCCCCGAACAAGACTCTGCCCGAAGGCAGAGCCTCATCCAGGTTCCTCTCTGCCTGAAGGCAGAGAGCTCGACTGAATAGCTGGAACAGATCTCAGCTAGTCTCTGTAGTCTGTTGACTTACAGATACTTATAGGCAGTTACTACCTGTATTGTAGTCACTCATTGGGGTGACAGGTTATTCCATTACATCACATACATTCTAAGAGTTAATAGTTCTTTTTTCTGACTTTCTTATACTACCTTACCTTTCTGTTTTCCTTCTGAGCCTTTTACAAAAAAGTACAAATCTTCTCTGTTTCATAGTTGTAAGGTCCGGAGCATTGACATAGATTTGGAACAATGTCTTGCCATTCCAGCTGAGATTATGTGAGCTACCCAGTGTTCTGATCTTGTGTTCTGCTCAGTTAATTCAAAGGAAATTTTGAAAAAAATGTTGGATAGACATATAAGCTGCATGTTGATCTGCAAGACATTGGCTGGGTGAACAATATATTTCCATTTGAAGCCAGGTCCTAATGTTTTATCACCAATTCAATTTTGGCATACTCAACTAAACACAGACTATCAAAAACTGAAAAAGAGAAAATATATTAAAAGTTTCCAAGATCAGAACTGGTAACTGCTTAGATCTGCCATTTCCAAACTTTGACAGAAAATCAAAAAAGCCTTGTGATATGGTGAGATATTGCTAAGGTGCCCTGGATTAGTGGCATTGATTCTTTAGACTGTCAACAACTGAAAATCAGTAAATATATTAAGAGTCTCCAAGATCATTACCTGAAGCTGCATGAATCTGGCATTTCTAAACTTTGACAGAAAATCAAGAAAGCCAAGTGATATGATGTGGTATTGCTGGAGTGCCCTGGGTTAGTAGCAATGATACTTCCAACTGTCAGCAACTGAAAAAGAGGAAATATATTAAGTGGCCCTGAGATCAGAGCCTGAAGCTGCATGGATCTGATATTCCTATTCTGTGACAGAAAACCCTGAATGATATGGTGAGGTATTGCTGGAGTACCTTGGATTAAGGACAATGATGCTTCTGTAGAAATCATGCTTGACCCCAGGGTTATGACTGAAGAAAGATTTTTGCAGCAGTATTTTTATCAATTTATTTAGAAATAATATTCTCACTTTGTGGATTCAGAGATAAGACATTGGCATGAACCTACTGGGTCAGACTAGGGAAGGAAAAAGGGAATAGAATAATGGGACTTGTACAAAAACAAAAGACAAAAGAGCAACCCAACTCATCTATCTTCAAATTGATATTTATGCCCTTTATTTTATTTGAGAGATTCATGTTTTGTTCCCAAGCGTTGAAGAATGGGAGCGCTTTCTTGTAATTCATACCATCTGGTCATGGTAAAACATTCTCTCCACTTCTATCCTTATTCACCCTTCCAAACTCTATCACGGTCCACTAAAATGGATCAGTGAGAAAATTCCTCTTATTCTTATCTTGTCAAGTCAGCTCCTGATGTTTTTACTCAATGTCTCTTTCCTTGATTCAGAGAGATTCTCATTCCAAGGTCTTTTCAAAATAGAAGCTGCAGGGAGACGACTAATTCTTTTGGAATAAAATTTCTTCCTCTTGGGGCAGTGAGTTATCATTTCTGTCTTGAGTGTCCATCATGTTCGATTTTTCTAACTTTCCTCACCCTCCATCAATCCCACCTTGTTTTCTTCACTTACTTCTTCTTTTATAACAATCACCCCCCCACCTCCAATTTTCTTTCTGTTGTTTCTTTTTTCTTTTAATACTGATTTGACTATTACTTTCTCAGAAGACACTGCTCACCATTCTCATTACATTCTGTCACCTTTGAATAATGCTTGTGGTCATCTGATTTGAATTGGTCATTAACTTTAGCCTATTGTTGACCAAGCTATTTAAAGATGATTCATAACACTAGCAACTTAAAAGTAGAAGTATTAGTAGTCATAGTTGTAGTTAGTTCAGCTTTTGTAATTTCCCTGAAATCAGAATTAGACGTGAAAATGGAAAAGAGAAAAGAGATGAATGGAGAATAAAAAAGGAGAGTGATAAAAAAAAGAAAGAAAAATAAAAAATAAATAAAACCATTGGTTGATAAATCCTCATTCAGGACAACCAATCAGATACTTGCTCACCAATTCAGCAAATCGAAAATCTTCAATAAATCTTTGGTTCACTACTTTGAACTATTAGAATTAATTGCATGGGCTAGGCTTGCCCCAGTTGACCTAGATTAATTTGGATTAAGTGTAAACACAACCACATCCTGTTGGAAGGATCTTTAAAGTTGATGAAATTGTAGAATGTCTTTATTCTTTATTTGGTTGCTTGTTTGTTTTTGCATTAGAATTTGTTTTGTTTTCAAGCCATTATGTTCTTGCAAGCAGGTTCCACTTGACAGTTTTGATATTCTGAGAACTTTATTTTTTTTGTTGTCCAAAAAAAAATATTAAAAGAAAAAGAGAAAAGAATTCTTCAGCCATTTTTTTCTTAAAAGTATAATCATAGTCATTAAACACCAATAAAGTAAATCCTTCTTTTCATTGGTCTATATGAAATCTTGTACAACATGGCCAACAATGTAAATTGTTAAACTGAGTCCAAAACCCTGAAGCAGTTAGGTTATCAATGACAATAAGAAAGGTAACAAAATGAAAATAAAATATTTCTTTTAATTTTTTCTTTGTTTGCTAGCGGCAGTAGGAAATATCCTGCTTTTCACAAAAGAAAATTGATGCATTTTGAGTGAAGAAATTATTTCTAGCTCAAGTGTCTTGAACTCAATTCTACACTGGATATTGGACAAAAAAATCATAAGCAAAGACACCACATCAATTTTTTCTTAATGGAAAATTAATATAATTTGAATGCAAGAAAGAATTCTAATTGTATTTCCATAATTATATATAGCATCTAACTTAATTGAATAATAAAATCTTTGAGTCGATATATAAGATTTTTTTGTCTGTTAAATTTAAGTAAACTTGCAGTAATCAATAAATTTTTGTCCATTTCTTATATTGAGTGGTCAAAAAGATTTGTTCACTTTTTTAATTAAATATATTAAAGTGAGTCATAAGTAATTTTCAGTTTTGGAAAGCAATTATAATGACAAATATATCATCCGAACTAATCATTTCTTAAATATATTATAACAGGTGATGAAAAATAGGTTACATACAATGCAAAAGGCATTGGATTGACAAGGATATATTTCACAACCAACCACAAAAGCTGATCTTCATGGAAGAGAGATAATGTTGTTCCTGTGGTGAAATTGCTAGAGTAATATTCATTTAGTATTCTTAAAATGAACGGAAGCATGCAATGAATATTTATATATCCAGCAGCTGCAATGTGTCCATAAATGTTTGGTTGAAAAGCTTCTCATGCTTGTCAACAAGAAAGCTGTTGTTCAACTCCATGACAATGCAGCATACAGCAAGAATAACAGGCAGAAATTTTACAACTCAGTTGATCTCTTCTACCTCACCAGTTATATTCTCTTGACCTTACTCCAACTGATTATTACCTTTTTCAATCATGCGTTTCTCTAATGAAAACCAGTTTGAAGAGTTGTCAAAATTTTCTCACATATAGACCTGCAGAATTTTACTTAAAATATATCAACATGCTGCCTTATTGCAAATAATGGTGAATATGTACTTGAATAAAATATAATTTACATATTTATTTTTTTGAAGAATAAATTGATAAACAAAAACAGAAATTATTTATCACTCAACCTCATAAAACATTTTTTTAAATTGTTCACTTTAACTTTATTAAATACATATTTAATATTTTCTGATACGATCTTTTGATATTTTTTAGGCAAATTCATAATTTCATTCTACCAGAATTCATTTTTCTTGGCAAACCGCTTGCTCAGCCGCCATTGCCCATAGGAACCACTTCTTCCACCTAATTCGTAGCGACATGTCCGACTGCAATAGACGTCTCTTTGCCTCTGCCTGTAACGAGTGTAAGCGTGTCCTCAATGAAGCTAAGTCACTATTTGCTGCTCGAATGAAGGGACATATTGCATCTCGCAAATTCGGCTCCAAGGACTATTGGCGTCTATGCAAGAGCGTTCTGAACAATAGCAAACCCTCTATACCTCCTTTGTTCAACCAGTTTGAGGTCCTGACCTCCTCTGCCGACAAGGCTGAATGCTTTGCTTGGAAATTTTCTTTCAATTCAACACTTGACTCTTCCGGTGTACCCATACCCGATTTCCTTCTTAGAACTGAGGCCCTATTGAGCGGGTTACACATATCCCCATCATTGGCATTGGGCATTATCTCTAATTTAAACCCCCACAAGGATAGTGGTGGAGATGGGATACCAGCCATTGTCCTGAAGAAATGTGTGCCTGAACTGGCGCCTGCCCTCTCTAAATTATATAACTACTGCCTCAAGGAGTCTTGTTTTCCTGACTGCTGGAAGTCCTCATCCATTGTTCCTGTCTTTAAGAACTCTGGTGACCCCACTGACCCTTCTAACTACTGTCGTATCAGTCTCCTACCCCTCTTTGGCAAAGTCTTCGAAGCCCTAATCAACATTGAAGTGGTTAACCACCTTACATCCCATGATCTGCTTTGAGACAAGCAATATGGTTTCCGCTTTGCCCGATCTACAGCTGATGTGCTTACGGCCATCCCTGAATTTGTCTACCAATCTCTTCATAATAACGGAGAAGCTCGTGCCATGGCCCTTGACATCTCCAAAGCATTTGATAGGGTTTGACATGCCGGCCTTCTTTGCAAGCTCCAGGGATATGGTATTACAGGTCGATTCTTTGACCTAATACAGTCATTCCTATCAAATCATGAATTGAAGGTCGTTCTCAACGGATTCTCTTCCAGCTCCTATCCCACGAATGCAGGTGTTCCTCAAGGCTCCATCCTAGGCCCTACTCTGTTCCTTATCTTCATAAATGATCTTCCTGATGCCATAGATTCCAAAGTTGGCATCTACGTGGATGACACCACAATTTACTCATGCCGCAAAAACAAATCTAGTGTTGCTGACAAAATTAACCTGGCCGTTCGTCTCAAAAAGGACCTCCAATTGGTTGTGAAATGGGGCAGGAATTGGCTGGTTAACTTTAATGCCTGAAAGACAAAACTGCTCTCTATTAATTACCGTAGAGATCCTTCCCTGCATCCCATTAGAATGACTGAAGTTCAACTTCTCGAGAGCTCCTCTCTGCGGCTGCTTGGTCTCACAATGACTGCTGACCTGAGATGGAACAAATACATTGAGTCAATTGCTTCATCCACTGTAAGGAAAGTTGGCTCCCTGTGCCGGGCCAGGAAATTTTTCTCCTCGGAATTGATCCTTCAAATCTACAAATCAACCATTCGCCCTTGCATGGAGTATTGCTGCCATATATGGTCTGGAGCCCCTTCTGTTTGCCTCGGGTTCTTGATAAGATCCAGAAACGGATATGCAACGTAATTGGCTCTGACCTGGCATCTTGTCTGCAGTCGCTCTCTCACAGATGCGCCATCACCTCTCTCTGTCTTTTTTACAAATACTTTCACAGTAATTGCTCCGATGAGCTGCTTTCACAGGTTACCAGACTTCATGAATTCAAGCATCCTACGAGGCTGTCATCCCGCTCCCGCCCTTTCACTGTTGAAACTGTTAAATGTGGCTGTCTCTTCTACTCCAATAGCTTTGTGTCTCACACCTCTCGCCTGTGGAACTCCCTTCCTTATTCCTGTTTCCCTGACAACTATAATCTCCAACTATTCAAATATAATGTCAATTGGCATCTCCAGTTGCCTTGATCTATCCACTATCCTTCTCCACATCCTTTCCTCTATCACTCCTATCTGCTCTTGCTCCAAATCTTCTGTAACCCCTTGCGTGCTAGTGACTTCCCGCCTTGCTTGGGCTGAAATACTGAAAAAAAAAAAAAAAATCACTGTTCAGTGTGCCTTTTGCATTATTCCAAAGAATTTAATTTTTTTCATTAAGGGAATTGTGTTGAGACTTGAATATATATAATTTGACACTGCAATAGCTCACTGAACGTGAGAGATGCGTTAAAACTTTTCAGCCAAACTGACATTAAATGAACAAAAAAATCCCTCTCCTCAAAATTAAACCTGGTAAAAAAGGGAACTATTATTTATTTACATTTTTGAAAATTCAAGCTGAATTGTGTCATGAACCAAAGTGAAAAGTGGTATCAATAATTTCAAAGAGAACTACAACTTAGAGAATAAAATAGGCTGGAAGCAAAATATTTCAAAGATTCTGGAAAGAAAACCAATGAGAGATGTATTGAAAAACTCTAGAACATCTACCAAGACACAAGTGAATGACTTAGCCAAATTTAGAAATGAAGTCTCAAATGATGGTGATGGTCCAAGGTAGAACCAATGAAGAATAACTCAAACACAGGTATGGAATAACACAGATATATTACAAACAGAAATATATACAGAGAAGTAGAAGTATTAGTAATAACTATCAGATCTGGTTAAAGTGAACTATGTTGTCTCGACAAGTATCACTATTCCAATGTTCTTACAATAATCTTCTCTGCTCCCTCTTGATGTGCAGTATTTATAATGTCTGGAATAGTGCATTATTATTATGGGTAAGTTCCCATAACAGAGACAGTCACTCAAGCACTGCACAAGAATGGATTGAAAGATCACAGACCAAGAAAAATCTCCACTTCTGCAAAAGAGAAATCTCCAAACCAGTCTGAACTATGCTGAAGAATGATGATGCATACAGGAAGCATGTCATTGGGTTAGCTCTTTGAGAGATGTTGCCAATAATCAAACTGGCGCCAGTGATTTTCATTGCTCAGTTGGGATATTCTATGTTGCCTACCTCCCATATATAATATTAATGGTCCTTGAGTAATGTCTTGATGGTATCAACACTAAATATTTCTACCCAACTGTGGAACGTCATGACATTTTGCAAACCACTTGTGACATGTTCACTCTTTTACAGACCGTCGGTGAGTTTACCATATGCTTGGACGATCATAATTTTTTGATTCATGACTGACTAGGCAGAAGATTTTCCCACAGTAGGTTGCTGTTTCTTTCTGAGCTCCTCCATGGCACAAGCACATGTAAGTCACTCACACACAACACACATACATATACACATTAGATATCTAGCATGCAAAGTGACGCACAAGAAATAATCAGGGCAGAGAATCAGATCTTCTTTTATAATCTAGTTGATTGATTTGTTTTTTATAACTTATCAACCCTTTTCAGGTTATTTAAAGGCAGAAAATATTTTTATATTGTAAGGATTTTTTTTAGATAATAATGGTTTAATGATAGAAGTCTTACTAATTAACCCATAGCTTGGGGAGAAGAGGTGGATTCCTATGTTTCCCAAGGGTATTTGCACATAAGTGAATATAACGAACCCAAAAGTTACAAATTACGAGACATTATTCATTACACTGTCTGCACATCCAAACTTACAGCACCTGGTATTCCCATGCAGTCACCTATCTAGATGATGACCAGGTTTGACATTGCTTAACTTTGGTCATTGTACAGGAACTGTTGTTTCAATGTGATCTTGCCATGAGCTTTTTATAATCCAGATTTATCTTTTATATAATGTCAGAAGACAATGCGGCAATTATCTACAGAGAAAATGTAATAAACAAAACAACAATTAATTTCAACTGATTATGATCTCTTTACCCTAATATCCTTGGGAAAGGCATGAATCTGCCCCTCCCCGCATTGTCTCATTGTCAGATAGCTTGATAAAATTTCTCCTGACTGGCAAACTTGTGGGATTATCATCTCTGATGATAAGCACAGGTGGTGCGATCTTTGAAAGGCCCTTCCTCTTTTCACTTTGACTTTTGGAGCAGCAAGACATGTTTCATTTGGCTCTGACAACCACGAGACATGTAAGTACTTCAGAGATGCAGACTGAAGATTGTATTGAACTGTTCATAACCTCAACTTTTTTTCTTGCTTTATTATTCTTTAACATGTCTTATTAATACATTTATTAACTGTTGTTGGTTTAAATTCCATGTTTTGTATCTTTTTCTTTTACCTGGACTCATATAAGTCCATCAAATATTGTTTATGGGATAAATGTACCGGAAGGCATAAAATGATAATAGTTTCCATTTCCACAATACAATAATGTTTAAAGACTGTGATATAGCACTTGAAAAAAAAACAATTTTCATGTATTCTCACCTTACTGGCCAAGTCAAGAGTTAAAGTAAGTAGCTGTAACACTCATTGGCAACCTTGACGGGAACTAAACATGGAGATGAAATGATTAAAAATAAAATCAGCATCAGGATTTTATAGATACTTTGTTTGCTGCTGTTTCACTACTATGTTACTCATGACATAAAAATGAGAGCTTACTATTATTAGAACATTTTCTATATATGAGACAATGAATATTCTTTTTTTCAATTATAATTCTCAGTCAGTCTTTCCATCTCCAAGCTTTGTAAACATTTTGGAAGAGTATGCCATTGTCATACAAAGGACATTGCCATCTGGTATTGCCAGTGCAAGGAAGATAAATCTGGTTCCGCAAAAAGTTGATGTAAGAAATGAAAAAAAAAATTGACATATTATAAAGTAAGATGAGATTGTATTTACAATGTGTAAGTTTCTATTAAAGGAAATTGAATTTCCAGAATAATTTTTTTTAAAGCAATGGCTATCTGAGAAATATTCTGCAATTTTCAGGCTGAAGGAAAGAAGCAGCCCCAAAGACAAAATATTGATTAAAAAAAATATTTGTTATGTTTGTGACATTGAGCATTGTTTTTACTTGAAGGGTCAGAGAAGAAAAAAACATTTCTAAAAGAAAAGTCACACATTGAATAAACTTGAGATTAATTTCCAAAGATTCATTCATTTTATAGATGACAACGATAGATAGTTCAATAAGTTTGAGAGACTGATATGTAGAGAGAGAGAGATATAGAAAAATAACTGTACTAAAAACATGAAGAAAGAATTATAATTGATATATATTTGCTGATAGTTATTTTTTCTACTTAGTCTGGTACAAGGCCAGTCATTAAGGAGAAGTAGTGATTGGATTCCAAGCAGAGAGGACATGCTGCCATAAAAATCAGAATTTAATTTTCTTTTGAATATGCCTCAACACCAGCAACAATCGGAATTGTGCAGCTTTCTCACAAAGGAGGCAGAGAATTATTTCACAAAATATATATTATTATATACAATAAATCATGACTGCATACATTTGTACATACATGCACAAACTCACACATACGCACACACAAACCTATATTGTTGTATAAGAATAAAGTGTCACTACCGATACTTGAGTTTGAACATAGATCGCCAGTGAGCAAACACAAGCGATTCCATTAGTGAATTAAGTAGACCTTGTGACCATAGAGGAAACACATATATGGAAGGTAGGATGATGTCTAATGGATCGCTATTTCTATTCTATCCTCTATTACTATACGAACCGCTAATATCTACTCTATTCACTATACTATTTCTCTGTATGGATCACTATGTGGATTACTATTCGAGCGAGTATTATCAAACTAGTACTATTAGTGTGTCTGACAGCAGCATTGTTCAATGGCGTACTATAGCTGTATCTGTGATTACAAAGTCTCTCCTACAACGAACATTACAAAAGTGACAATGAATATTCATTGACATCACAAAAGTGGCAATGAGTGTTTGTTGACATCACAATATGTATATATATATATATTAGTCAATTTATCCTAAGATGCAAAGGGCTATAGGGAGTGAAAAAGAATGCAAAGACTTTGGAATGAACCAGAAACCCAGTCCTACATATATATATATATATATATATATATATATATATATATATATACAGAAATATAGTCTTAAAGTGTGCTATATTTATGGGGTAAAGTGCTCAATATCAGAGATAGAGCGTGTGTAAATATAAAAGTGGACATGGAAGTCAGCACTTAGAGGCGACCGTCTGTTTCATGCTAGTGCAATCGTCAGGCGATATATATATATATATATATATATATATAAAGAGAGAGAGAGAGATATAGATATATATATATATATGATATATATATATATATATAGATATATATATATATATATATAGATATCTCTCTCTCTCTCTCTATATATATATATATCATATATATATATATATATATGTATATATATATATAGATATATATATATATATATATCTCTCTCTATATATATATATCATATATATATATATATATATATATATATATATATATATACCTTGAGGAAAAGTATGAATCCATCTCTTTTCCTACCAGCTATGGATAAATAGCAGGCAGACTTGGTCTTATAGCTTTGGGTGGCAAACAGTCTAGGAGAAGCACAACTCTAAGTTAAAAAACTTTGGAGATGTCGTTTGGGGACCTTATGGCATATTGTGCACCAGTTCTCTGTATTCAGCTCTTGCAATCATGTCGTTGGTTCTGCACAAACTTTCACCATTATAATCAAATGATATGTGTGGGTAGTCTGGGTGTTGGTTCTAAGAACTGACCTCCGTGACCCTCATAAGTCAAAAACAATGAGAGAATCGAGTATATATGATAAAAATATAGTTTTAAGGTATGCTATATTTATGAGTTAAAGTGCTCGATATCAGGGATAGAGTGTATGTAAATATAAAAGTGGATATTGAGGTCAAAACCCAGTGGCGACAGTCTGTTTCATGGTTAAACAGAATCATCAAATTTATGATTATTTGATAATTGTGTAATAAGCATGAAACAGACTGTTGCTGCTGCATGTTGGCCTTGATGTCTACTTTTATATATATATATATATATATAGAGCCATGTTTTTTTTGTTAAAAAATGGAAACAACTCTTGTAAAAATTTATTGTTCATCAAAAAAAAAAAAAATCTTTAGACAATGTGGTCCATAAAATATCTTATTTATAAAAACAATTAAAAGCTTTTCTAATTGAATAATGTCTTAGATTTATTGCTTTTCCTGTAACTATATTACAAAACACAACTGGTGATTTAAATTCTCCAAGGACTTCTGCTAATAACTAGTATAAACATTAAGCCCTACAAAAATCAATTCCTGAAAGTTTCATAAAATTAATTAAGTGGTGGGTAACAGACATAAAATTCAAATAATATTTCAGATTTTCTAAAAAAGAAACATTTCTTAAATAATTTCATTCACTCGTGAATAAATCCTGAAAATTTCAATTATGTGATTTTTGCAAGAATTTCCAAATCAATGTTTTTCACTGCAAAAAGATGTTAAAATTTCCTGTCCTCATTCCTAGGCAGCTAGTCAGAATAAAAAATAACCAAATTTTTGAAGATTCTAAAAAGGGAAAAAAATATAATTGAATAGTCAAAACATCCTTTGGTCTTTCCTCTTAATAAGAAGAAAGATTTTGAAAATAAAATTTTGTTTTATTAAATCTTGAACATTTCGTATGCACATTTTTTAGCAAGGTAGCACCTATATATATATATATATATATATATATATATATATATATATATATATATATATATGACGAGAAGTCAAAAATTATCTGCACTTTCTCTCTAACATATCTTTAGACAAGAGTGCAGATAATTTTTAACATTCCCCCCATGCACACACACACACACACACACACACATATATATAGGCTTCTATTAGTAGCTCATCTTTCCTTTGACAGGACTTGTTTTCTTCCTTTGGGATGATATGCCACCCTCCTCATCAGCAGAAATGTTAGTAGGGGAGCTAGTTTAGATGCTGACCACCCATGATTTTACTGGGTGACATGTTCGCAGTAGCAAGTCTAAGTCTGACTTGACTCCACTATATATACATACATACATATATATATATATATATATATATATATATATATATGTATATATATGTATGTATGTATACTCCTCTCAATCTTTTAGCATTAACGCAGGTGTTCTACAGGGCTCTATCCTTGAACCTATGTTGATCCTAATTTTCATAAATGACCTTTCTGATGGTATCAGTTCTCAACTTGGTATCTATACTGCTGACACAACTATTTACTCCTATTTTTATAGTAAGTCTGATCAGTTTAGTAAGGTCAAATTGACAGCTGATCTAAAAAATGACCTACAATATCTTGTTAACTGGGGCAAAGAATAGCTTGTTAACTTTAACACCTCCAAAATCAAACTGCTCTTATTTAATTGTCTGACAGGACCTTTTTACTGATGCTAACCTGCAGGAGAGTGACTCATTACGCCTTCTCAGACTAATGTTTTCTGCTGACAAGAAGTGGAAAGATTATATATCCATGTTGTGCTAGATAATTTTCCTTGCCAGAATTTATTTTACATGTTTATAAGACTAAGGAAAAAATCGTATGAGTTTTTAAAGAAATACTTGGATAAGGTGGTTTGAAGCTTCTAGTAATTTTAAAAAAGTCTTAAAATAAAAAAAACACGATGAAACAAAGTATATATATATACACACACAGACACACACACACATATATATATATATATATATATGTGTGTGTGCGTGTGTGTATTTATATGCCTTATATATTTATATATGTATGCTTATCAGAAAGCCATTTTATTTTTGATAAATTGATTGTATAAATTAGAATTAAAAAATAAGTTGATAATGTACTTTTGTTTCTAAATAAAGTTTTCATTTTTAGGTAAATATGATAATGCTGTAAAATTGTTAGTATATATATATATATATATATATATATATATATATATATATATAATGAGAGAGAGATAGATGTTCTTAAAGGCATATATTGTTAAAGACAAAAGATATTTCGTGTCATTTAGTTTTACTGATCAACTTCTGATCCTTCTCTGACAAGGAGGAGATTCAGTCTGAAATTGTCTGAAGTTCATTTCAAATGTATATAAATAAAAAAAAAACCTGTCACACCTTACTTATGTCACCATTTTTTTCTATCTACTCTGATAATGACTTAAAAAATTTGAAAGTTTTGACTTTATTTCTTACAAAATGAACTTTGGACAGTTTCTGGCAGAATTTCCTTCTTGTCTGAAATGCACCATTCATAATTTGCAAAAAACGGATCAGTAAAATTAACTTACACAGTAATATAATATTTCAAGCATGTTTCACTGAATAATATACACATATTATGTCTATTTATTTTTATAATATTTGTTTGTTAGCTTCTTCATATGAAGTTGAATTACATCAAGGAAGGTGTCATAGCTTTTGTTAACCCAAGTACATTCGATCTCCTCTGAGATCATCCTCAGTACACCTTCCTTGATGAATTTCAGTTTAACATCAAGAAGCTAATTAGAGAACTAGAAACAATTATTATAAAAATAAAGACATAATATGTTTACATTATTTAATGAAACATGCTTGAATGAAGATATACAACCTAAATATATATATATATATATATATGGTGAGAGATGCATGTATACATCACCTTCATGTATTTCACTTTTGAAAAGTCAATTCAAACATATAAGAAACCGATTCTTCTTTTTTTTGTTTAATATCATACTGAGAGTGATAAGATTCCGTTTCTCATCTCAGTTTTTTGCAAATATATTTTCGCTTGATATTTTAAGCAGGCTTTGTGACTCATCATCTAGATTTCATGTTGACTATAACCATAACACGATGTATATGTTAATGGCCAGGATTATCGGGAAATGAAAAGCAGAATCATTTAATTCTTACCCAACTCTGTACTTCAAACAGGATTAAGAATATCATACAATGGACATTGTGAGTCCAACTGACCTGTTTTATACAGCCCTTCAAAATACAATTTAATAAAATAAAGGACTCAAAATGAACAGAAAATTTGATATAATAATGATCCAAGCATCAAAATTGGTTTGTTGAAAAGTAATCAACTTGATCTATCTATTATGTATTTTGTTCTGTTTTTTTTTTTTTGTTGACTCTTTTTTACTGCTTATCAACCTCTTGCCAGTTATATAAAGCCAGAAGATATTTTTAGTTTGTAAGAAATTTTTGGAGATAATAATATACATATCTTACTAATTACTCCATAGCTGGGGGAGAAGGGGTGGATCTATACCTTTCCCAAGAGTATTTGCGTGTAAGTGAATATAACGAACTCAACTGGAACTCAAACTTAGGTCTCCTATTAACAATTCTGAGTGGTCACCCATCAAGGTACTGACCAAGCTTGATGATGCTTATCTTTGGTAATCATACAGGAACTAGTGTTTCAACATGATGTGGCCGTAAGCCCTTTTATTCTGTAAAAGGATGGAAAATTGGTTAGTTAAATCTGGTTTTGCAGTAGACTGTTGGGACACTTCCAATGACTTGTTAATTGAGCTCCCTGCTCATCATGAGCCCACTTTTACTTTTATTATTTTCACATGATATATTTAAATTTAGAAATATACTTTCCTTGACGCTGCATATAATTTCTCATTTCTCTCTATGTGACAAGACATATGTAATCATGTTTCTCCACAGCTTCTGTTTTTCATTGCTCTAAGTAGTACTTATTTCTTTGGAGCCACTCTCTGGCTTTGTAATATTTGCTTCACTGTTTGTTGAAACTTTGTATTTTTCCTGCTTCTCCCTTTTTTTTTCACATTATCTGTCCTCCAAATTACAAATGTCTGTTTTATGATTATTAGCAGTTTGTCAGTCATTCTTTTTCTACTTAAAACGGTCAATGTTATTTTCAATATTTGTCAATAGAACTGCATATTGGTTGCATTGGGCATTTTTCTTTTGTGATGAAATTGTCCAGCATTCACTTCCCTGTTGGAAAACAAATATTGTATAGAAGATCAACACTTTCATGTTTGTTTCCAAGATTTTAAGATTCCTTAATTCTCAGATGCTGAAAATCATGTTTCATTATCCTTATGTACCTTTGGATTTCTTAATCATATTTTCCATTGTATGTTGTCCTGTTCACGTATTGAGGAAAGAGTGCTTACAAAATTTGATACTCAAAGGACAGATTGAAGGCAAGCAAGTCAGAAGAAAACAACACATGACCTACCTACCGACCTTGAGTAAATGGATGGTAGAGCAAGCTTTAGAAAATATAACAAAGACAAAATTTATTAAGAGCTAGAAATGACAGGAAATTGTGGAGAGCTATGATCACCAACATCCTGAAGAAGCATGGCACATAGAAGAAGAAGTTCAATCTCTGTTGAGGTACATTTTCTTTAGACTTTTGAGGATCTAGGTTGGTAGACATTAATTTCACACCCACTAAAATTATATTTATAGTAATAAAAAATATTGTCAGATTAAAAATTCCATTAACTGCTTAAATTACAGGTGTGTCTCAGATCCTCTCCCACAACCCTAACTCTTTTTCTTTACACATCTCTTCCACCCAATTAATATCTCTTTGAAGAATGAAAAAGATATGAATTGAAAACCTGATAAACATTTTCTCCAAAAAGGAAAGTGAATGGATTTTAGCATTCAGATCATTAGTCATGGATTGGATTCAGGGAACACCTCCTCCCCTACACCTGCTAGAAGATTTTGTTTATCAGGAGAATTTTATTGCATGAAATGTGCTTTTTTGTTGTTCCATAAATGCATCTCTTTAGAGAATCATTTACTTCTCTTGTATATATTTCCGTGACAGAATTTTATGTACTTAATGGAGATCATTGACTAAATATCACACTTTAGTATAGATCACTTAACACTGCTGCTATAGTGGACATACTTATATGTCCTTATGAAACTTGCATTGCCTACTATCAATACATATACATACATACATACATACATACATACATACATATATATATATATATATATATATATATATATATATATATATGCCTTCAATATATATACATTTTTTCAGGGCGTACTTGTATGTTTTTAAAAACTTAAATTGCCTGCCATCAATGTATATATATGTTTTCAATGTGTACTTGTATGTCTTTAAAAAAACTTACATTGCCTGCCATCAATGTATATATATGTTTTCAATGTGTACTTGTACGTCTTTAAAAAACTTACATTGCCTGCCGTCAATGTATATATAGGTTTTCAATGTGTACTTGTACATCTTTAAAAACTTACATTGCCTGCCATCAATGTATATATATGTTTTTAAAGCACTGTGACACGTCAATCCTGAGTATTTCCATTTATGTCATAATTATCACTTACTGCTATTTCTAAACCAGCATAGACATATAGTAGCATAAATTGAGAATGGGACCATTGGGTATAGATGTATCAGCTCCAAACTTTTGGATGCTAGGAAAAAATGTTGATTGATTCATCGGCATTCAAAGGTAAAAATCTGAAAAGTTTTAAAAGTAAAACTGTAACTCTAGTGAAAAATAAAAACATTAAATGTGTTAATCACTAAAAACTGTACTGTAGTTTTATTTAATTATTTTGGTAATTATGAGCAAGTCTCCTCAAATGCTCAGTAGGAGCCATGTTTTCAAATCTAAGAACATTTTCATGTATTCGTCTATCTACATCTCTATTTTTCAGCATTTTGTTCCCTAGCATCCAAAAGTTTGGTGCCAAAACAACTGTGTGAAAATGTACCAAACTAGCATAAAGTATAACCTGTTTTGTGGTGTATTTCTGCTATGTGTTGGGGTGTCATTTAGCTTACTCTATGCTGTAGAGTGCTCAAATGAAACCAAAATATACTGTCAGTGTAAAATCATTGTCAACACATTTGTGGTCATTTACTAAGGGTGAGCAATACAAATACAGGATATATATCTATTTTTCACAGTATGATATAAACCCATAGATTTATTTCAACTTCTCTGAAAACTTGATTTGTTTGGGAAAGATACTAGGATAATATGGAACATTTACTGCATAACGACAGAAAATGAATTGAGAATGTACACAAAAAAGAAAGATGCATCAGACAAGGATGCATCACTGGATTTGTTCAACCTATACAGCAACTTGATCTAAAGAGAATGAGAAATCCTGCTAGGATTTATTATTGTTGGACACAATGACATCAGATATACACCATGTTGATTGCACACACAGAAAGTAATTTATGATAAATCCTAGAAAAAGGGAAAAGAAGGACTAACCATCAATTTTTTTTACAATGATGTTCTCTCTGTACAAATCTCCTAAGAACCACTTGAGGCAGAGGGATATAGAGTTTATGTGGGTATGGGAGGAACATGTTGACCCTAGACTTGAACAGGTTAAGATTGTATTGATAGGGGAAGTATCCTCTTGGGAGTCGGTTCCACAAGGAAGCAGTTTGCAGGAAGAAGCTGCTTGAGTGGAATTTACATCTCACTAGTGAAATATGAAGGGCATGGAGGTAGTTTGCTGCAATATGTGTAGCATGGTGAGTCTTAGCAATGAAGGTTAGAACTGGTGAAACTATGGAATGTTAATTCATCTGAACACTTTCCATGGAAATAATGATAGAGCAGCAAGAATCTTGCAATATTTCATGTGAGAAAGGGATTGCAGGGTGACGTTTTAAGAAGGCAGAATGTATGGTCATTAGCAAATGAGGCAGTCTAAGATGTGAACTATAAATTGGGGATGTTAAAATTCATCAAATACAGAAACAGTTTTAAGATAGTGTTTGAAGAGGTGACAGAAAATGTGATGCAAAGGTGCAATGAAATAGCAAAAGATGGCTTCCAAACACAAAACAAAATATTAAAAATCAATTCAAGGGACTGATGGATAGTGGCTCAGATTGAAGAATCAGAGAGCCAAGTTCGAATTCCGGTCAAATCCATTACATTCACTTAAATGCTAATACCCTTGAGAAAGGTATAAATCCTCTACTTCTCCTCCCAGCTATGGGTAAATAGCAGGACAGATCGTGTTCTATAGCTTTGGATGGCAAGTGGTCTACTGCAGAAAGAAATGGCAACCTACAGCAGGAAAAAAATCTGCCTCATCAGTCATGTATCAAAAACGTGTATCACACATGGCACATAACTGAAATATTGTTAGAGACAAAGAAAATAGTGCTGACCTGGTATATACTATAAATACTTCAAGATAGTAATGAATGCTGGAATTTCCTCATGGATGAAGAGAATACTTGAGGCAACAGAGATGTGCTTTTACAGAAAGATGCTGAGAATACATTGGATGAAGCATGTGATCAATGGGAAAGTTTTAAGGAAAATGGAAACTAAAAGAACACTTGAACTTAGAATCAGTAAAAGACAGCTGAAATTTCTGAGATACACAATGAAAAAAGATGGCTTGGAGAATTTAACACTAACAGGACATAATGAAGGTAGGAGGAGCAGAGAGAAACATTAAATAATGTACCTAACAAGCTTGTGTAAATGGATAACAGAACAGGAACTGGGAGGGATAAGAAGACACTGTTTAGAGTTACAAAGGATAGGAAATTGTGGAGAGCCATGATAGCTCATGTCTTTAAGATAGGTGGCACATAATGAAGTTATATAATTCCTTTTGGGCAATATAATAAAAGTAAAACTAATATTAATTTGTTTGAGATTTTTGGAAATATTATCTTAGATATTGTTTAGTATTTTTATTGAAAACATCAATAATTCTCCCCCCGCCCCACGCCAACTCTGTATACTAATAAGTAAATATATATATATATATGTATACAATAAACAAGATACATATCTTGTTTATTGCATATATATATATATATATATATATATATATATATATATATAGATATATATATATGTATTTACTTATTATTATACTATGTTTCTTTATTTAGCATTCGGTACTTTGGACAAACTTCTTTTCATCACGTTTTCTCCACCTGTCCCTTCCTCCCAACACATTGAATCCAAATAAATTGATATTATTTCTGTATCTTTTTCTAGACAGCAGGATAGACCAATTGGAACAATGGATGACTTGCCATTGGTTGTTAGTCCTTTTGCTGGTAGAAGCCAAGCACTTTATCCATTTCTTACTTTCTGCTTTCCTCTTTGGAGAAAATGTTTGTAAGCTTTTGTCTTTGTCTTTCTTTAAAAAGATACAAAGGGGATAGCTGGATGAAGTGATGGACAAGGTTGGGATTGGAGAGGAGGAGGGTGGAAGGAAAGGGGTTCATTGTTGCTCCGAAACACCCCATTTGCCTTCACTCCACCAAACTGACTATCAAAACAAAAAATACTTACAAAGCAAAGAAAAAGCATTCAGACTGATAAAGGGAATTGAAACAAATCTATCTAATGAATAAGATCTACTAATAATCTACTAATAATCCAGTTCAAGGTAGCAAGAAACAACAGGCACAGGCACATTGCATTATACACATAATAATTGTACCATTTGAATATTTCTATATATTCAACTGGTTATACTGAAGAAGAGAAAATGGAAGATGCTAAAAGAGAGAGAAACAAAAACAAGGAAAAAGTATACACATACACAACAAGATAGAAAAGACAATAAGCTCTATGTGACGATCATCACTACAAAAGTATCCCATTATTTCCTTTTATAACTTCCTTTACTTGCTCCTTACATTTTCAAGAATAAATGGTTTTGATTGGATAATGTAAGTTCATCTATTTTCTGTAATTAAACAGATGTATGGCAAAGAAACTTAAAAAACAATATCAACATTCTTCATATCATTTTTTTCCAAATCCAATATGTTCAAATATTGGTTTGTCTTAATTTGTATTTGTTCATAATGTGAAATTAATAAATTCTAAACACTTCAAGTATCTTGGTGTATGGATCAGTTATAACAAATTTAGCATAGGAAATAGTGAAATTGAACATGGGAGTGGCTGTTCAAGGATTAGTTTTGGTCAATGCTGTCAGATGTTGGAAATCCTAAACATTAACCTGAGTATTCAAAGCATGTTCTTAAATAGTTTCATTATATCAAGATTCTCATATGCATGTTATGCATGACATCCAATTTGTTCAGAAATGTCTAAACTATCATCTATATACAAATTTTTTTCTCAGATCAATGATTAAAAATGCCTTCTAGTGTTTTATCCTTATAGGTGTTAAAGAATATTATCCTTTGTCAGACTGCTACTACAGAATCAGAAACAAAGAACTATACCGAATAACAAAAGGGATATTAATGAAGACTTCCAACAGCAGCAACAACTAAAATTGGTAGCACATATAATTAGAAGAGAAAATAATGATATAATCAAGATTTTGAAATTCCCTTTCCACATTACCTAAAAGAAAAGGTTAAAGAGAAAGCCCTACCATCAATACTAGAAAGAGCAATAACAGTGGACATTAGAAGTCTCTTTTCCTGAAAAGAAATTTCAGCCACCAGTATGCTGGTTTGCCCATGAATGCCAAATAAGTATGCCAACCATCTTGCAAAATGTGGGATTATGATACCTTTTGATGTTGAAGGATGTGTCCTGCATTTTCAGAATGACTGATTGTTTTTATGATTGATTAATTTTTTAATTAAATTCACCCCATCCAAGGTAGTAAAGACACCAAGATACAAGAAGCGACTGCACGTGAAAGAATTAGAAAACTGATACATTATTAAGGAGCCAGAAGAGCAATGAGGAAAGTAACAATTGACATTAATTTAAAATCTTTGAAGATCAAAGCTGGCTGGAAAGCATGGAGCTGGAAAAGTGTTCTACAAGTGAAATGTGCAAGAAAATAAACTGTTAGCATTTAATTTACAGTTACATATTAGCCATTTCAACTGTGAATTGATGAAACCTTGTTGCTAAACTAGTACTGCTTTTAAATTCATGAAGTCTAGGTACCATAACAAAGATCTCATTCAAAACAATTACCATGAAAGTATTTATAGAAAAGGCAGAGGGAAGAAACTTTATGGTGGTGGAAAAATAACTGAAGCTGAGATGCCAGGTCAGGACCAGTAATCTCTAAATATATAGCAGGAGCACCAGACCATATGTAGCAGCAATATAGAAAGCATGAACAAATAATGGACTTATAAATATGTAAGATAGATAGATTCTGGAGAGAAAAATTGTCTAGCACAACACAGTGAACCAAGATTCTTAGCAGCTGATCTAGCAACGTGTTAAATATAGTTTTACCACTTCATGTCAGCCTGAAAAATTACTCTTCTAGAGTTTAGCATCAGCCAGCCGACGGAGGCAAAAAGGGGTCTCTCAGATGATTAATAGAGAGCAGTTTTGTTTTGGAGGTGTTAAAATTAACAAACCATTATTTGCCCCAGTTAACAATAGACTGTAGGTCAATTTTGAGATCAACTGCCAATTTGACATTATCAAACATCAGATTTACAATCAAGACAGGAGTACATGGTTGTGTCATCAGCATAGATACCAAGCTGAGAGCTAATGTCATCAGGAAGGTCATTGATGTAAATTAAGAACGAAGTGAGACCAAAGATAGAGCCCTGTGGGACACCTGTATTAGTACAAAAGATCCTAGAAGAGTGGCTATTCAGGACAAAAAAGACTGAATCAGTTCAAAAATTTGTCTGGAGACACCATAACCTTTCAAATTTTGAAGAATACTAGCCTGCCAAACCCTGTCAAACATGTTTGAGATGTCCAAACTGCCCAAGCTTCACTATTCTTATCTGAAGCTTGATAGACTCTTTTAGCAATAATCATTAATACATCAGCTGTTGACCTAGAGAAATGAAATCCATATTGTTTGTCTGAAATAAGTCTTTGCAATGTGAGATGCTTAATCAATTCAGTATTGATGATTGATTTGTTTTCAATAGCTTATCAACCCATTGCAGGTTATTTAAGGCCAGAAAATATTTTTAGATCTTAAGAATGTTTTTTTAAAGATAATAATGATTTAGCCTTACTAATTAACCCATAGCCAGGGGGAAAAGAAGTGGATTCATACTTATGTGCATTCTTTTAAGAAATTATGCATAATTTTTACTTTAAAAACAATAGAGGATGTACTTAAAAAAACAGATGTCTTCCTGTACCCAATCTCCCTCCTCGATATGTCACTTTCAGTTTGATAAATCCTATCATTCAAAAACTATGAAACTGATTTAATTCAGCTTTGTGGGTCTGATTGTGAACCTGACTTGAAGAGAGTCAGCGTACCCCATAGTTAGAAACCTGTCCACAATGTCTACGACTCCCTGGTTGGGAAAACCCAATCCTCATGTCCTGAATTGTCATTTTCAGTGTTTGGTGAACCTAATGCCGAATGTTCCTTGTATTTCTCACCATCACTATTACTGGTCCTTGTTTATTTCTGTTTCCAACACACACAGAGATTAACAGAGGGTTGCACTAAAAGCAAGACCCCATAAATTGCTAGGAAATATATTAGAATACTCCAGAACTTATACTGGAGGCAAACCACCTCCATACGGATAGGAAATGAATTCAGTAAATATACAAACGTATAAAGGGGTGAAAGACAAGGATATGTCTGTCTTCTTAACAGACTTATTCAACATTTACAGCAAAAGAAAGAAAAGAGTAGTGAACTGTCATGTAATATTAGTCTGTCTACATGGTAGTGAATGTTGGACAACCTCCTCACAGATGAAGAAATAAATCTACTTCTACAATAGGATATTTGAATAACAAGGACGTTTTAATGAAAATAGAAACAAAAAAAGATGCTTATACTTAGAATCAGAAAGAGAATTGCAATTTCTAGGACAAATAATGTGGGAAAAGGACTTGGAGAATTTGAAACTCACAGGATGTTAAAAACAAGAGAGGCAGATGAATGTAGTGAGCAACCTACCTAAACAGCTTGTGTATATGAATGTCAGAACAAAGAGTTGTTTGGATGTTGAAAAAAACCTTACTAAGAGCTACAAAAATAGGAATTCGTGGAGAACCTGAAGGGACATGACACACAGAAGTCCCATGAGATCAGAAGTGGATGTTTGTGGCACGATTGACTTGTTGACTGTACTTCAACCACTTGCTTGATTTACTAGTTATCAAGAATTTTTGGTTTGAAGTCTTTCTGTTTTTTACTTGAATCACTTCTAAGCCTTGTTAAACTCTTATGTCAAAAAGAATCTTTGCCTGACAGTAAAATTCTCAAGTGAACAGTTCTAGATTATAGCTTATCTTAGAATTAATTTAATGCAATTCACAAAACATCTGTTGATTAATTCCTCTTATTTTGATCATCATCTCTTGACACTCGGCACTCGAGTTTTGCTCTTCTCTTCACTTGTACAGCTATCAATCTGTTAAGTACCATACAAAGTTATAGGATTTCTACCAGCCAAGTAAATATCATTAGTACGTTACTGCAAGTGTTTATATAGTGACTCCAGAGACAAAAAAAAACTACAAGAAACACTATTTACTTCAGCTTGATGTATCCGACAGTCCTAGCTTTGCTGCTATTTGTCTAATAACCGTTTTCAAAGGTGTATAATAAAAATATGTTCCTCTGTTCACTATAAATTGTACTTGAAGAAAATTTCCTCAAGGATTACCCAGTAAAAACGGACTCCTTTCAACAAGGCCACAACCAGGTGATAATTTATCAAGTCATCGCAAAAATAAAGAAGCCAAATTGTAGGTATTTTATTATTGAATGATATGCCAGGTAAATAAGTGAAGAAATAAGTAAGAAATAAAAGAAATGAGAATAAAGTCTATATTATAAAAAAAAACAAGAAAGATAATTCTCTGCCCATCACACAGCATCTGTGTGTGACTTTGTATGTGCCTATGTAACATACATGTACTTGTGTGTTTTATGTCAACATCATGTTGAACACACTGGTTCCTGTACAATCACCAAAGTTAAGCAATGTCAAGCCTGGTCAGTAACTAGATAGTTGAACACATGGGAACACTAGGTACTTTACGCGTGGATATGTGGGCAGTGTAATGGGCAATTGGTAAACGGAGAGCTGAGTTCCAATTCCCCTTGGGTTTGTTGTATTCACTTACACATAAATACCTTGGGCACCTTGAGGCAGTGTAATGGTTAGAGAGCTTGAATTGCTAGAACAATTATGACTGAGTAGAGGGGTCGATCATCACTGGGTGCTCCATGTTTTTAACCTTGTGCCACATCTAAGCTATGCTTGGATAATCAAAAAACACAAATAACATTGGGAAAGGTATGAATCCACTTTTTCTCCCCACCAGCTGTGTGTTAAATATTAACCCTTGTATCACTAAAGCCATTATTAACTGCAAAACAAAATTCTTAAAATCTATAAATATTTTCTGGCTGCATGTGAGTGATTGATATGTACATGTGTTTAATGTACATGCAAAGCAGAATCTGACTGAGTGTGAAGTAAGACATTGGAATTAGTGTACAATCTGACTGGGTGTGAAGTAAGACATTGGAATTAGCGTACAATCTGATTGAGTGGGAAGTAAGACATTGGAATTAGTGTACCATCTGACTGGGTGTGAAGTAAGACATTGGAATTAGCATACAATCTGACTGAGCGTAAAGTAAGACATTGGAATTAGCATACAATCTGATTGAGTGTGAAGTAAGACATTGGAATTAGTGTACAATCTGACTGTGAAATAAGACATAGGAATCAGCGTACAATCTGTCTGCGTGTGAAGTAAGACATTAGAATTAGCATACACTCTGACCGTGTATGAAGTAAGACATTGGAATTAGTGTACAATCTGACTGGGTGTGAAGTAAGACATTGGAATTATCTTATTATCTGACTGAGTGTAAAGTAAGACATTGGAATTAGCATACACTCTGACCGTGTATGAAGTAAGACATTGGAATTAGTGTACAATCTGACTGGGTGTGAAGTAAGACATTGGAATTATCTTATTATCTGACTGAGTGTAAAGTAAGACATTGGAATTAGCATACAGACTGAGTGAGTGTGAAGTAAGACAATGGAATTAGCGTACAATCTGACTGAGTGTGAAGTAAGACATAAGAATTAGCATACACTCTGACCGTGTATGAAGTAAGACATTGGAATTAGTGTACAATCTGACTGGGTGTGAAGTATGACATTGGAATTTGTGTACAATCTTAGTGTAAAGTAAGACACTGGAATTAGCATACAATCTAACTGAGTGTGAAGTAAGACATTAGAATTAGTGTACAATCTGACTTTGTGCGAAGTAAGACATTGGAATTAGCATACAATCTGACTGAATGTGACGTAAGACATTGGAATTAGCGTACAATCTGACTGAGTGTGCGGTAAGACATTGCAACTAATATACTATCTGACTGAGTGTGAAGGAAGACATTGGAATTAGCATACAATCTGACTGAGTGTGAATAAGACATTGGATTATGACATTCCTCTCCTACTGAGTCTGGACAACCTCTACTTTAAGGTGAACAATAAAATATTAATTTGGAGACAAGATAAAAAAAAAAAAACTCTTTTTAAATGCTATAAAATTTGGTAATTACAAGATTTTATTGAGCTTTTTGGGAAATTATTCCATAATAAATAAAAATATATTTCCTTAGATCTTTCACTGAATTAAAATATATCTGTGAGCATGAAAACATACATAGGCACACAATTTGAATGAAACTGAAATGGAAATTTGTATCAAAAAGGCTCATTTTCCTTTCTGTCTGGCAACAACTCATGGGTAAAGGAAGAATGAAATCATTTTTGACTGCTTCTCTATTTAAACTAGATATATTTTCTACTCAACTTCATATTTTAAATGGACAAACAATTTACATTTGAAATTTGATCATCTTACTGCCCATGAAGGAAGCAAGGAACTAGTTTTTATTATTAAATTAATCAGAGATAAAAAGAAAAGGTTAGATAATACAATGGAGAAGTTACAAGGGTGTGTGAATGTTTTCAACACAATCAACTTCTCAAAATCACATCAAATTATTATGTAGTGAACAGAATGAGAAAGTGGATGTTGATGCTTACGTGGCTGGAATAAGTGAAAAAATTGTTTTTCTGTGCTGGAAGAATGTTCAAACCTTATGATTTAAAAACAAGAAACCAATAAGAAGGCTTTATGCCAAAAAACAAAATCTTGTCTCTGGAGCGCCATTCTACATCCATAAAAGAAACTGAACCCTTTAACTGAATGGTAAAAATCATTCCACTGCCAAATATGTCACTTTCATGTTCTCTCCTATGCCTGATACTATGTATGCCCGAGTTTTACCTGCTCCATCTTCAATGGCATCAGTATGTATTGTTACAATTGCATGAACTTTCAAAATGCAAACATCATTTCCTTTTGGTGAATTCTTAAAAAGTGTTTCTTTCTCGTTTACAGTGATCTCTCAAAGAATGAGTTTATTTCTTCTTCTTCGTCCTCTATGTGTCCTGTCTCTTCAGGATGTTGGGGATGATGGATTTTCACAATTTTCTGTTCTTTGTAGCTCTTAATAAATTTAATCTTTCTGTTATTTCTGTCAAACACTGCTCTGCCATCCATTCACTGAAATTCCTCATTATATGCCCTAGAAATTTGAATCTTTCTGATGTTAAGAATAAGAGTCCTTTTTGTTTGTATGTAATTTTCATGCTGGGCTCATCCTTTTGCTAAAAATCATGAGCATTCCTTTTTCTTTAATTTTTAGTGGAAACCACCTTCTAACTTGTTGATGTAGTCCTGTAATGATGTGCTGGTGAGACTCTATCATAGGTTATTTTAAACTTTTGGGTATATATATATATATATATATATATATATATATATATATATATATATATATATGGAGAGAGAGAGGGGGGATTCCACATTGTGTTAAAGTTTGAATGTTCATCTGTTGGGCAGTATAAATATAATGATAAAATATAGTCTTCGAGATATTTTTCCAAGGTAAATTAAAAACAGCCAATATAGAGAATTATGTCTATACTTGAAGGTTTTTGATAGGAATAATTTCAGAAACATTTTTCCAAGACAAAAACATGTGGTCAGTGGAATATTGTTTCCCATATATAAAAAAATAAAAATTTTAATTTTAAATAAAGGCAAGAACCAAGTGAAAATCGTTTTTGAATAAAACGTGATCCCTGATATTCCTGATATTGAGCACTTTAATCCATAAATATAGCATACCTTAAGACTATACCATATATATATATATATATATATATATATATATATATATATATATATATAGGGAGAGAGAGAGAGATCTGAAAAGCAATCCCATCTAACTTAGATGAAAGAAGTTTTAAATGTATAACCAAGAAATGTCTATTTTACAATATCTTTGTTATTGTAACTATTCATCAAACTGATTTTCATGACACTGGTCATATAAATGGTGTAATAGGTAAATTGTCACCATTTTATGTTTTTAATTTCACGTATGGGCACTGTTAGTTTTTGATTTTGCTGACTAAACAGTATTGTAGGGTCAGTTGGGCACCATCTGTGAGAAAAAGAGCACCATGATGCAATTCACTCTGATAGAAATTTGGAAACAGCATGCTCTACTGCTTGGCATTTGCACCCAAAGCTCCAATACAAGCATTTTAGTGTTTGGGTGTCAACTGGAGGACAGTGCAATGATTTAGAAAGAGTTGAATGAGTCTAATGGTGATTACAAAGGTACAGCAGCTTGAAAAACTCACTTGGATCATTCTGATGAGAAAAGGACTCCTGAATTTGTTGGAAAGGGTCTCAAATTCAACACAAATCAAGCCTAACTCAAGTGCCTTGAGGAGGTAGTGCTGCCCTGGGTCAAGAGGGTGGATACTGTAAGACCCTATGTCTGGCAACAGGACTCTGCACCATGCCACACAAGCAGGAGAATACATTCATGGCTGTCAGACAATTTCTGCGACCATATTAACCCTTACATCTGGACACCTAACTCCCCAGACTGCAACCCCCTTGATTATTATGTATGGGGCACAGGTGAATGAGAGACCAACCAAACTCCTTGTAATACCAAAGATGAACTGTAAGGATTATGGCAGCATTCACCAACTTAAACAAGGCGACTGTTTAAGAAGAGTTGACGGAATCCATGGTTGAAGTCAATGGCGATTTTATTGAATAAATTTACTCTTTAGTATTTCAAGATATTTTTGTATAATTTTGGTAAATATATGTTAAAATGAAATGTCAGCATTATTTTCATTTTTGTGTAATTTAGACGAAAATTTATCCATCGCATCCTGTATAGTGTCTAGGTAATAGATAAATAGCCAAAGAGGAAAACAAAATAGATTTCATTTGTTCTTGGTAAATTTCTAAATAATAAAATACTAGGAAAAGCAGAACATGTTTTGGTGAAAAAATTGTTCTCTTTTTTTTGTGCAAATTATTAATGAATGAGATGTTGTAGCCTTACACAAAATGATCGCAAATGATAATTGTTACTGTTAAAGATAAACTTATATAAAAATAACTTTGCCTAAGTGCGATCATTAGTAGGCATCTCTTAGTCTCAGGAGACTTTGGAGTCTAGCAGAGTGGCTAGAGCTCAGTCATATTTTTGTGTTTCCTGAACACTGACAGAGCCAATCTTTGGTTTATATTGCAACTATACTGAGTGAACCTTAGAGTTTCTGGGAAAGAGCACATCATCTAGTGCAGTCAGTAGTTTAACGTATCCCCAAACACTTGGTAATGATGACTTCATGCTAACACAACCATCAACAGCTTCTAACTGTTTTGTCTACCCAGTTTCACTCACTTGGGTCAAGTTTTGATATAGTTTCCAGGCACTGTCTAATGCTGGGATTGTTGGTCCTGGTTGAAATCATCAAGAAGTCACCTCAAGTTGATCATGATAAGATTTACAAACCCATATCTTATGGTTGGAATGCTAACATTCAAATCCCTTGGCCATGCACCTGTGACGATGAAAAAAAGTCCAAAATCGGATTTTCAATGCATGCAGCACAACACAATTGTCCTCCTCTCATTTGACCTTGTACTGCACTAAGTGAAGATGGGTGAATATTATTAATTTACTGACTAAAAAAATAATCATAGAGCTCAAGAACTAGATTCATTTCCTGTAACCCATTGAACACTGGCACTTGACCATTTGCCAATACATTATCCCTGGATATTTTTGGTAAATTATACTATTTCTGGTTTTGTCCCAGAACAAATCAGCCTTAATCTACTTACATGTTAGGCTGTGTAATTCTTTTTAGATACTAGTATACTTAGCACTGGCAAACTATAGGCTCAATTAAGTTTTAAGTTTTTAGAATAAAGGGGTAAATGGATATGGCTTTTTATACTTTTAAATATGAGAAATGCTTAAACTCAATCTGCACATAATTTATCTTTTGTGTTTTTATATTTATTATCATTAAGATTATTATTATCATTTTCTTCATTGTCGAAGACACAGTGGGTGTTCCTGCCATTACCATATCTGTTTTAAGGTCTATCTCAGCATCTTGTCTAATTTACTCAACTAATCTCAACGTCTGACAGGCTTAAGTTCCATATTTCTTCTTTCTTCGGAAACAAGTAGGAACTGCTATTATCATCTTTACGCCTGACTGCTGTTACATAATACCGACTCCTTTGTTTATGTTGCCACCACCCCCCGTTCTAAGATGGCACATTCTGGGCAACCGCAAAGAGCTAACAATATGTTAGCTGCCAACTTTATTCTATTATTCTTTGAAATGTGGGCGATGAAACATTTTCCATTATTGCAATTCATATCAGCTGATTGCTCCTCAGTTTTCAGATCCCTCTGTAGGATGTCTGATTAGGATTTAAGGTATTAAATGAAGGTAGCATGTTAACAAATCAACTGGCATCCAGACAAGTGCATAATAACAGCAGCAGCAGCAGCAGCAGCATGTTAAAGAGATACACGGATTGATTGATGGACTGGGAGACAGATGTATAGAACACTCAGTACACTAAAAGAAATGCCATTTTGTTACCAAAGTCATCTTGCTAAATAAAGACCATGAAATTATTAATTTTTGCTTATTTCATTTGTGATTTGCTTATAATCATTCCTTAAACGTTATCAATATGGACTGGAAATTCAAATATAGCCTTGTTGGTTCAAACCCCTATTAGAATGACTGCAAAGCACTTTAAAAAAATTGAAAGAAATGAAAGAAAATAATGATTTAATAAAAAATATATTAAAAAACACTTGTTATATATGCAAATTATATATTTGTAAATGTTTATATGTATCTTGTTTGTATTTATTGGCCTCATAGAAAGGAAGGTAAAGTGAGTGCACTTATCCATATAAATTGAGGTGGGTGTTGGTTCCAAACTATATTGGAATGATTGCAAAATACTTGTCTCTCCCCAGTTTATAGGCAGTATCAAACAAATGCATACTGGGATTTTACCTTGCCAATAAAACAGGCCAGTTCTTGGTTTCATCTGACTCAGTCCTGATCTTTCTTATCTTGAAGACAGAACTTTACATTCGCTTATCCAAACTTGCTTTTTTGTGTCAACCCCAATTATTACTTTGTGAACTTTTTGCCATATTACTGTTACTTTACCTTATTACTTTTAATAAGCCTTGCATATATTGTTTGCTTGCTTTATGTTATTTTTTGCCCTGTTTTTTCTTTCTTTTTTCTTGTTATTTCAAACTCTGTCAATTCTGTTTGTCAGACAGTTCTGTTATTTATTTTTGCATTTAACCCTCTTGTGAGATTTGAAAATAAATCCTTTATCCACGAGATCCACCCTTTTCCAAGGTAGCTGCCTTACTAATTAGGCTACAGAAGCCAGATTATTAAAGTAATTTGATATCTAGCCATATACATTTAATTGAACATGTGCATAGTGTAGCAGTTATCAGTACAGGAAGTTGGATTAGCATATAAGGTTCAAATTCCAGCTGAGGCTGTTGCATTAGGTTTTGCAAAAATACCCTTGTAAAAGTATAAATCCATTTCTTTTCCCCCAGCTACAGGTTAACAGAGAAGACTAGATTCTCTAGCTTTGGTTGGGAACCAGTCTGGGAGAAAGAAAACTCTGAATCTCACTGCAAGGGAAATTGAACATTTTATTTTTATTGTATATTTCTGAAAAGAATCTATAAATGTTATTTCAACTGATGTTCTGCTACTAATTTTCCTTCAGAAAATAACCATTTTTATATTTCATTTAAAATCTGTGTTGTTGTTATTGTTAATATTTGGAATCCCGACACTCAGATAACAATAAAAACCTGGGCAGTCTGGATATCAACAGACAGATAATGATTGACCTTTGAAAGAGTTAAGATTGTAGCATTTGGGGAAGCATCTTTTCAGGAGTCTGTTCCAAGATTTTTCTTGTGAAGAAGCTTTCCGAGTTGAATGTCCCTCTTACCAAAGGGATGCATAGGAAACAAGGGTAATTCAACTCTGTGAATGTAGCATGGCAAGTCTTAGCAGCAAAGGTCTGTGCTGGTCGCACTACAAAATGGAGTTCATCTGAACATTTGCCATGGAAACTTCACAGCGATAGAGTCGTGATAGACTTGATATATTGCATCTGTGAGAAAATGTCTGTAGGGTTGAAAATAATTAAAAAAGACTAATAATTGATATTGCTTTATTGAAGAAATTTTAATAATAGAAAGAATAAGTTAGGTAATTACTGCATGCCTTTAAAATCAAAATCTGAAAATTTGGTTTTACCAGAACTTGAATACCGGCTGATGAAACCAGAAGCACACTTGGAATCATTGTCCTTTGTGAGTAGGCCAAAGACAAATGAGAACACATTAGAACAATGCAGATATTAAAAAAATACAGAGGTAAGAATATATTTATGTAGATAGGAAGCAAAATTAAATCATGACAAACAATGTGAATGAGATAATTTATCATAGAAGGTGTCCATAAAGTCTGTGTGCAGTTTAAAACACTTGCACCTTTTGTAACTATACATGACAGAAATGATTTGTAAAAAAAGATAAACAACAATTATTTAAATTTATTATTGGGATGTTTAATTTTCAACATGTCTGCCATCATTATGCATACAAAGGGTAATATGATTCTGTGGTTCTCAGAAAACATTTTGCAGCTGATTTTCAGTAATACCCTCAATTATCCTAGCTTGCAGTTCCTTTATCGAGGTTTAATTGAATAAACATTGCTTTTCACATGTCCCCATGAAAAGAAATTCAATGCAATAAAACAGTAATTCTGCAAAATATTGTTATTTTGAAGTTTGAAGAAATTGAAAATGAAAAAAAGTAAGAAGTAAAACAAATAATAAATAAATTTTCTGAAGACAAGAAAAACTAGACATATCTAGCTTTCTTATCCTTTTTACAGATTGCTTCTATCATGTACAGGTACAAAGCTACAGGTATTTAAAATGGCACTCAGATTTTATGGATACTTTGTATAAATAAGTAAAGAAACAATAGATGATGATCTATTTTAGAGTCAAAAGAAATAATACTGAAATAAATATGATGCACAGATCACATAAAAATGAAATATTTTCTCATCAAACACAGTATATATTTCTTTTTTAATAATTTCATCCCAAGCAAAGCAAAAAAGCTACTAAGATGCAAGGCGTTACTGAGTGTAAAAGAATATAAGAAAAACATTATTAAGTAGGAGAACAATAAAGAACAGAAATTAAGATAATAAATTTAAATTTTTGAAGATCAAATGTGAAAGTAAAAAGTCGAAAGAGAATTCCATAAACGACAAGTGCAAGAAAAGAAACTTTTAGCATAGAACTTATGGTTACATCCAGCTATTTCAACTGTAAAATGATGAGATCTTGCCACCAATCTAGTACTGCACTTAGATACATAGAGTCTAGGTACCATAGAGAGGAGTGTTAAAGTTGACATGCTGCTGTGGATTAAAGGTTAGGAATGGACAAAATTGAACAGAGGAAAATAACATGTGTGTACAGAAAAGGGGTAAAATCTTTTATTAAAATTTCCATACAGCAGGGCTAAAGAAGGGGAGATAATAGTCAGAGTTATCAGACTTAGTTAAGTTTTCGACAGGGAGTTCATAAATTTGTGATTTTACATGATTTTAATTCATAGATTATATAGGAATCCACTGATGTTCAGGTTTGTATTGATGTTGAGACAGTTGCAATAGTTGTTCAAGTCTAGATCAAAAATGAGGATTTTGAAAACTGGTCAAGACAGACAGGGTCTCCCAACTTTGAAGAATATCACAGAAAAATCTTATTAATCTCCATTCAGTCTTGAGTCAGAGTAAGCTAAACACATATAGGAATCTACTGACTTTTTTGGCCTGCCTTGGGCTGGGGTAGTTATAATGGTTGATCTTAAAAGTCTAAGTCAAAATTAAGGATTTTGAAGGTTAGTTTTTAAGGCACAGGACCTCCAAGTTTGGAAGTTTGGCACTCTACAATCTTCTTAATCTCCATTTAGCTTTGTATCAGACTAAGCTAAGATTGTATATAATTCCACTTTCTGGCTTGTCTTGACATAGAAACAGTTGAAATGACTGGTGTTCAATCCAGGTAAAACTTTTCAAGGCAGTTAAACCATCCAACTTGGAAGATTGATGCTACACAATCTTCCTCATTTCTGTTAAATACCACAAATTTTAGTGTTTAGAAGATCACACTGTAATGAAAAATCAGCATTCAATATTTTCTCTCATTATTGTACTAAATTAGCATTTATGCTATACTGAAACTGCAGATTTTAAAAGCATATATGTGTAGTATGTGAGACTCAATAGGAAATACCAGATAGTCTGAATTGAATTTAATGTTGATAAGTAACATTTGTTCTAAAAGAAGTTGATCTGGGATGAATCCAAAATATACTAGGCTCATTCTTAGATATACCAAAGTAGACTTTACATTGTCACACCTGATCAGCAAAAGAGCCAGGTGTATTAGGTCTGGAAGGTGACCTCATAGCCACCAAATACAGATTCCCTCATCACAAGATGTCAGTGGCTGTCACTGATATGTATACTGGTGGTTGACTATGCTGTATGCACATGAGACAACAAGATGACATATGCACCCCACCCAAGAGGGAACAATAAAGCCTCTCTCTCACACATCCTCATAATAAGATCCATATTCAGTAAAAGCTCCAAAAGCCACACACATCCTTGATATTAACTGATGGAGTCCAGAGATGAATAAACAATAATATTACATAGATGAGATTTAGTCTCATGTTTTTGTTAGACTTTACAACAATATTTACATATGTATTGATAGGAAGTTCTTTAGTGTCTTCAAGTTCATTGTTTAGAATCTTAGGCTTTATGTGGTCAAAATCAGTTTTAAGGTCAAAATTAATACAACTTCAGCCACCAGTCATACCTTAGATATAAAAATATACTACTCTCTGAATAATGTAATGGATTTTTATAAGTGTATTATGTGAGAGAGCATGTCTCTGCTAAAAATGGCAACTGTGAAGATGAAATCAACCGTTTCCATGCAGAAAACATTCAGATTTCATTGGCCAAACAGTGTTACTTCTGGATGAAATTTATAAAATGTTTCTCTTAAAACATTTTTTTCAGGAAAATGGTAATTTCCTTAAGGTAGTGTGGAAAGTCAACATCTTGATAATATCATTATTTTCCTTTCTTCTTATATGTGCAAACCACTTCTGTTCTTGTTGCTGTTGGAAGTGTTCAACTGATGTGGTTTTTGTTTGATAAAGTTCTTTGTGATTTTGTAGCACCAGTCTATAATTGATGAAGTCTCCTTTAAGACCCAGAGGATTCATTCACTTGAAGCAATTATTTTACCTAAGAAAATGTTTGCATGTAGCTGATAATTTAGAAAATGTTTGTATATACCTGATAGTTTTAGAAAAAGTTTATATATACCTAATTGTATAGAAAATGTTTGTATATACCTGATAGTTTAGTAAATGTTTGTATATACCTGATAGTTTAGTAAATGTTTCTATATACCTGATAGTTTAGTAAATGTTTCTATATACCTAATTGTTTAGAAAATGTTTATATATACGTAATTGTTTAGAAACTGTTTATATATACCTAATTGTTTAGAAAATGTTTGTGTATACCTGATAGTTTAGTAAATGTTTCTACATAGCTGATAGTTTAGCAAATGTTTCTATATACCTAATTGTTTAGAAAATGTTTATATATACCTAATTGTTTAGAAAATGTTTGTGTATACCTGATAGTTTAGTAAATGTTTCTATATACCTAATTGTTTAGAAAATGTTCATATATACCTGATAGTCTAGCAAATGTTTCTACATCGCTGATAGTTTAGCAAATGTTTCTATATACCTAATTGTTTAGAAAATGTTTATATATACCTAATTGTTTAGAAAATGTTTATATATACCTGATAGTTTAGCAAATGAAAAACCCTGAAAGAACAATTGGAAACAGCTATGAGCCTCTCCTATGTCAAGATTTGTAAACAAACCAAGACAAGAGACTGAAAGCACTTATCTCAGAAGCAGATGTGAGGAGATTTAATCCAGCCAGTCAAAAAGAAGCAAACAGAATTTGGTAAGAATTATCAACGTGCCAATAATTTGCATTATATCAGCAGGTGTCTTGATTCATTAAACTATTTCTGGTTATGCAATGTTTAATTCTTGAGTGTTAGCTCATATATTTCAGAATTTAGATGTAGGTATAAACTTGATATTTCAGTATCTTCAATTGAACTTGTGAATATATCATTTTATGGAAATATCTTGAGAAATCAATTGGAAATTCTGGTTTAATTTCTTGATTTTAAACATTTGAGAATTACTTAATTAATTTATAAAAGAATTAATTTTTTAGTGAAATAGGCTGAAAGTTTTAAATTTATATATCTTCTTCTATGTAACATCTCCCTTCAGGACTTGGGTGATCATGGCTCTCTACAATTTCCTGTCTTTTGCAGATCTTAGTAAGGCTTGTCCACGGTATTGCCATTAAACCCATTTTTAATCTTGACTTTGTGTCACATTTGGTACCAACATGGACACACTGAAAAATCCACTTAGTAAGGCTTGTGTTTTTGCTATCCCTCCCAATCCCTGTTTTGCCAGTCATTTACACAGACTTGTTAGGTAGGCTATTTGCTGCTTTCCTCTGTCCCTCCTACCTTCCTGTGAGTGTCAAATTCTCCAAGCCCACTTTCCTCATTGTGTAACATAGCAATTTCAATTGTCTCTTTCTGATTCTATTTGTAAGTGTACTTCTTGTTTCATTTTCCCTAAAACTTCATCATTGCTCACATATTCAGTCCATGGTTTTCTCAGCATTCTTCGGCAAATTGGCATATTTGTTACCCCAAGTTTCTTCATCTATGAGGAGATCATCTAGCATTCACTGAACTAGAGGAGGACTGATATTACATAACAGTTGAGCACTCTTTTCTTTGTTTCTATGTACTAATCTCTAATATACAAGAAGGTGAAAACTTTTAACTATGTTTTGCATAAGAAGATAAAAAACTAAGACAACATCCTGCTCAAAAATTTCATTCTTGATAATATTATAGCATGCCTATGCAGTGGCGAAAGGTGACTTGGATCCAGTGCATTCAGTTGCAAATATTTTGTCACCAACAGCTTACCATAATATTTTGTCACTTACTGTTTGTCTGCTAACATCTCTACAAGCTACTAGCTACTTCAGCAGCTGTGTAAGAAAATGAGACTCCTCATAAAAAACATTGTTTTTCACTGCTTTTTAAGAAAAAAACTAAGTAATTCTTGTTTAATCTTGTTCACAATTTATCAAATTAACAGTTTCTGTTTTAACAAGACCTTGACATTTTTATTTTAAGTTTTTAAAAAATGTTTAAATAAGTTTCTTATTTCTTGATGACAGGTGTCAGAAAATGGTATTGATTGATAACTGGAAAAGTGAAAATTTGTAATTTTGACGTAAGATTTACATAAAAATTACAATATATGTGTTTATCTATCTATCTATCTATCTATCTATTTATCTATGTATGATAGTTATATATGAGGGTGGGCTGAAAAGTTCATAGGCTACGGAGGAGTGATGCTCGAGCTGTGAAATCTTGCATGCATTAATTTCAGCTGTTATAACTGCATTGTTTCCTTCCAGGTAAACTGATATCGGACTTCAAACATAACTTGTAGTAACTTCTCTAGAACATGGACAAAATTTGGCATTGTGGTGTTATAAAGTACCTGCAGTAAAAGGGTTTAGCACTCAAGGACATTAATGCTGACTGGTTTGCTACTTTAGGAGATGATTCTCCAGCTTTTTCAATAGTGCAAAAGTGGATAGCTGAATTTAGGAGGGGAAGGAAGAGTCTTGAACATGACCCAAGGTCTAGATGTCCTGCAACTATTGCCACTGAGAAAACATTGATATTTTCACCACATGGTGATGGATAACAGGTGATTGACTATAAATCAAATAGCTAATGCTCATAGCATATTCTGTGAGAGAGCAAAGAATATTCGGCTAAAGGAACTTGACCTGACAAAGGTTTCTGCTCGATGGGTGCCATGTCTTCTGACACCTGATTAAAAGTGCACTAAGCTGATCACATCATAGGGAAATCTAACCTTTTTCCTTGAATGTTGCCTACTCCAGAATGAGTGTTCAGTTTTTCACTTTGAACCAGACACACACAATCCATGCAATGGAAACATACCTCCTCCAAAGAAGGCCAATTTTGTTTCATCTGCAGGGAAGGGTGATGACCTCAGTTTTTTGAGATGCAAAAGGCAGTGTGTTTATCTTCAAAAGGATCATATCATAAATGGAGAGTTCTATGCCAGCTTGGTTATGCAGTTACAAAAGGCTACCATGATCAAATGCCTAGGGAAATTGATGAAAGGGGGTTTCTTTCATCAGGACAATGTTCCAGTGCACAAGTCCTTGGTTTCAATGTCTGTTGTGTGTGATTGTGGTTTTGAACAGGTTGATCACTCTTTCTATTCTCCTGATTTGACTACCATCTGTTCCACCCTAAAAAAAACACTTGGCTGGAAACAAGTATCACAGTGATGATGAAGTCATATCTGCTGTTGATGACTTTTTTTACCAATAGGGTGAAAGCTTCTTCACCAATGGAAATCAAGCACTGCAACATTGATGGAAGAAGTGTGTGGAACACAAGGCAGACTATAATGAAAAATAAACCTCATGTGTTCACATTCCATGTGAGTATCTTGGTCTTCCCATGAACTTTTCAGCAACCCTCATATATATACGTACATGTTTGTGTTTATATATGTGTCTTTCTCAATCAATCTATCTGTCTATATATATGTGTTTCTCTCTCTCTCTCTCTATATATATATATATGTGTGTGTATGTTTTATCTATCTTTCTCTCTCTCTCTCTCTCTCTATATATATATATATATATAAATTGTGTGTGTCTGTGTCTGACTTTTGTTCTTACTTTGCTCTAAATACTTTCTGTTTCCTGTATGCCATGATTGAAGACCTCCCTCTGCTTTTGCATTTCATTTATTTCAATTCCATTCTGTGACCCCCACCATGATACCTGGGATAAAACAGGCATTCTGCCATAAAACTAATCTTGGCCTAATCAATTAACAGACTTCAAGTATATGAAATGCAAAAGATCTCAATAAGTTTTAATGTAAATCCATGAAGCATAATTTCTCATGTCATATTTTAAGCTTCTACAAACATAAATTGGTTGAGTCTTTGTAAGCATTTCAATACCTCTTTTAGTCAAATAAAATATAGCCTTTAAAAGTTATTCAATTTCTAATATTCATATCATATTTAGCAATAGGATTTATTTAAAATTTTTCTATTTTGTTTTGTATGTTTTATTTGTTTGTTTTTTTTAGAAAAGTGCTTTATCACCTTCATCCTCCAATAGTTGACTGAGAATAGAAGTGACTATCTGAGAGATAGAGAAAACCATGTTTGGTACCTTGGTTAATTTGCAAAATAGCTTATTTATTCTAGTCTTTTATAAAAACATGGTTAGCAGATTAATAATATAAATGCAATAATCTCATAATCCAACAATCCAAATAACAACTCTTATGCAATGAGGTGTTTTTGATTAAACACTTTTGTTGAAACCTTTGGTTGAGATCTTGTTTAAGGTATTTCTATCACAGTCTCATGATCACTTAGGATTTTTGAATTCATAGTTGTCTTTTTCCTAGATTCATTGCCAACAACAGCTACAGAGCCCAGTCTTCCCTGATATTTAACCCATAGTTGGGAGAGAAGGGATGGATTCCTACTTTCCCCAAATGAATGTAATGAACAGGAGTAGAATTTCAACATGGCTCTCCAATTTTTCATTCTGAGCCACTATCCATTACAGCACCTGCACATTTTTTGTATGAGGATTTTGTTTTATTGCCAGGTTCGTTCAGAGCATAGGTGATCATGAAACTTTACAGATTCCTTTACTTTATTGTCTGTGAATTGCCAGGCATTCTTGGAAAGATGGTAGAGTAGTTTCTCTGTTGACTTCTCCATGCTTTTTGAAATCAGACTTTTGTTTCTCTTAGCTTGCTTGACACCATTTGACTCATACCTAGGGGAGATGAAAAAGATTCATCCATTTCCCAAATGCATCAGTGAATATAATTATAATACTATAATGAATGAATATCAACTATTTTAATTTGTGCCTATAATTTTATTCAGATCGTTTCATCTGCCTTGCTTCAGTAACTTTATCTTCCATTGTATTTCTCCACTCCTTCCATTATGACCAAAATCCTGATATTTGCTGCCATGTTTTATCAACAAAACCTTCTATAACATTACTTCATCTTTTACCTGGTCTTTTCTTACTGTGTTTGTATTTGTTTGCCACCCTCAGCCAAACTTTTGCTCCATCTGTTATCCTTTCTTCTAGCTGTGTCGTACCCACCACCATTTTTATCACTCAGTCCAAACTTCCAAACTGATAAAAGCACAAGGCTCAATACTATGGATTACACAAAAAGATAGAATAAGGATGACATGGATTAGAGAAAAAAATAAAAACATATTCAGCAACTGATCCAGATTTTTTAATCTAAATTTTTAATGGCTTGGATAATTTTTCTGGGTTCTGGTAGATAAAAATAAATTTACTGTTTAAAATATAAATAGAGCTTCTACTCAAAAACAGTTATTAACTAAAAATAACATTTAAAGTGATAAAATCTGTTGTATTAATAAATAAAATTCAATTGCTTCTATAGATATTGCTTTGTTTACATTTGCATATGAAACTGAGCAGATACACATTTTTGAGAATCTGAGAAGAATTTGCAGTTATAAGGTACTATTTGGCCTTATTTGATCAGCATCACCCTTTTTGGTCAACTCAGTCTAAAGCATGTTAGATGTTACAACGGGGGTTGAAATCCTGCCAGAGGGTGAATCTTTTTATTTAATGAGATTTCTCAAATACTGTGGCCAATAGACCAATAAATAAATATAATTTTCCCCCAAAAAATGGAGTGTCTACTCAAATACTGATATCCACCAAAAATAATGTTTAAACTGAGAAAACATGAACTATACCCTCCAGATTTAAATCTAGACTGAAGGAAGAAACCCCCTGAAGCATGAAAGAACTGAAAGAGGCTGCATTAAAAGTCTAGAAAAGCAAATGGTGACGTCAATGGGTCACAGACTTCATGCAGTTGTTGCAAGCAAGTGTTATGCAACCAAATATTAAATGTTATTTACTTTAAGACTATCTGTTCTTTTACTTTTGCTCACATAAAAATGGGGTGATATGATACAAATGGTGGTATGTCCTAAGCTGTTTAACACATCTAAATTTTATTACCAGGAAATAAAAGCTGTGATTCTGAATTCTTATCTCATATTCATCTTTTGATCTTAAACCTCAAATGTCTTCAGTGAACAACAAAAACAAAGGAACTGGTCTTGTCATTCCAATACTTTTGGAGGGGGCCATATATATATATATATATATATATATATGCATACATGTATATATAATGTATATGGTGTATCTGAGCAGCAATTTTTCATCTATGCAGATTTCGTTGAAGTACAATGAAACTCATTTACGATTTTTAATTTTTCTAAGGTTTAGATTATTTTCCTGGATTCTAGGCTAAAGTTGAATATGAATTTTCCACTGTCATTTGTGTGCTTTCATAATCTATTATCAAAGTTTTTTTTTTCCTCTGAGTTAATAGAGTTACACACATACACAAACATATGTATAAACTATAGGCCAAAAGTTTGGGGTCACCCATTGCAGTTTGAAGAATTGAATGGTTGCATACCTTTTGCAAACTAATTTACTAGCTCACTTCAGACCAGAATGTCTTTCTCTTCTCAAAGGGTTTTATCATGTATTCAAATAGAATAGTAATAATAATGAAATTAGCCTATTATTACATAAAGTTTCCTTAAAATTTTAGCTCATTTTGCCTAAACTTGCTGGCTAATAATAATCTTAGGTTGTTTTTTGTTTTTTTTTAAGCTTTTCACCCCAAGCAAGGCTGGAAGCCACTAGCACGCAAGGGGTTACAGAAGGTTTGGAGAAAGAGCAGATAGGAGTGGTAAAGGAGAGGATGTGGAGGAAGATAGTGGATCGATCAAGGCAAGGGGGTTACAGAAGATTTGGAGCGAGAACAGATAGGAATGAAAGGTGAAAGGATGTGGAGAAGGGAAGTGGATAGATCAAGGCAACTGGAGACGTCAATTGACGTTACACTTAAATAGTTGGAGATTATATTTGTCAGGGAAACAGGAATAAGGAAGGGAGTTCCACAGGCGAGATGTGCGAGCTGGTGGATTTTAAATTTTAGGTAACCCCACTTCTCTAAGGTAATTTAAGCTCTAAATTTTAAGTAAACCCCTCCTGTGCTAA
>OZ038487.1:51475718-51683218 GCA_964036315.1 Acanthosepion esculentum | reverse complement strand
AATATCTTTGTTGTTATTATCACAACATTTCAGCCATTGTCCCCTCTGGACTTCTTTAGGTACCTGTTGATCCCCAGAAACCTTCAAGGAATTTTGAACTGACCATTTTATTTGATCTAAGGTTCAGCTCAAAATTCCTTGAAGGTTACCCAGATTGACAGACAGCTAAAAAGGGTTGGAAGGAATAATGTCTGAAGCATTGTGATAATAACCACAAAAATGAAGGCATGAGTCCAATTGTAAATAATATAATTTTTTCCTCTCAGTATTTCAGACAATCTTCTATATTTAGAAAGTATATAAAATTTGAATTAACAAAAAAATGATGAATAGATTGAGCATGCTTTAAAACTTGGGTGCTTATTTACCAGAATCTAGGATTTGCAGGAGGATAGTTATGGTAGTTGGGGTGAGGTCTCCATTTAGAGAAACAACTATTTGGTGGCTAATCATTTAAAACATGGCAAACTTTTAATGCACTGAATATCACATATGGCCATTTTGCTTTTGTTATTAATTTTATTTACTCATATATCCCAACTCTAAATACTGGTATTAATTTCAAAAGTTTAAAAAACATCCAGTGTTACTTATAGGATACTAAAAATATCTTTTACTAATTATACATTTCTAAAAATATATCCTGTATTATAGTTTTCTAAAGAAAATCTGGTATTAATTATAGGTTTATAAAAAACTGTTATTAGAGGTTTCTAAATAAATTTGGTTTTCATTATAGATTTGTAAAAGTCTCGTATTAATTTTAGATTTATAAATGTCTGGTATAATTCATAGTTTTATAAGAATATTGTATTAATTATAGTTTTTTTACAAATCTATTATTACAAAATCTATTATTTTACAAAAGTATTAATTGTAAAAGAAAAAATCAATATTAGCTACAGCTTTATAAAAAATTTGATATAGGTTTCTATCTACAACCTATTAATGCTCACCATCCTATTTATTAGGTTTTTTGTAGTTGATATGGTAAACTTTTTTTTTATATATTTATAGCATTATTTCAGCTGTAAAAGGAACAGATGGTCTTCTGATATGATTGGATATCATTATTTAATTATTAAATAACAAAGTGAAATACTAATTATTTTGTTAATTATTAATCTGAATATATCAAATATGGGATAATTCAAATGTATTTTCTTTATATGAAAGAATTAACAAAAATTAACTGAATGATTTTATCAGCATTTTTATCAAATATTGAGTTATTTTAAAATAACAGAAAAATTCACTGAATCCAAGTAAATAAATCTCCTTAGTAGTAATATTGATCAGTCACTGTTTATTTTGATGTTTTTTATACTACTTAAAATAGCATTTTTTGAAAGGATTTTTTATCTTATTACTTATTGTCTATATAATGAATGCGAATACCAGTGTGTCACTGTGTCACACTTTTTCAATTTTACTCCTAGAGGCCATAGCCCAAACATATAGAATTTTGGAATCAGGCCAACTCCATGAGCAAATTAAAATCATGCAGAATCCGGACTTGCAATCCTGAAATTTTGGATTCCCAAGTTTTCTTTACTGCAATTGTTTTGGGTGATTTTTTTTTTTACATGATTTTTTGTACGATAAGAATTTTTATAACTAGGAAATAAATTTGGGAATAATTGAAATTAATTGTGAAATTCAGTGAAAGACACCAATGAAATAAAAATAATTGTTTGTACGGATAGTAAGGACCTACGTACATCAAATGGTATTTAAATTAAGTGACAATAGAAAAATTATCATTGAACTTTTAAAAGGTAGCTTAAGTATGAATGCAATACTTAAATGCAGTGATTAATTTTGAGTTCTTCTGTAGTTTATTGTTGCCTATCACATCTACTCCTGCCTACCTATTGTGATGAAGGTCCAATCAAGAGCCCTCCGCCGGAGCTATCTTAAATGCCGCCTGATAGGGCAACTTTTAAGTTAGTATATAAATAAAGAATTAACAATTAACCTATTGTGATGAAGGCCAAATCAATTTACTATAAATGTTAGTTTTGTGCCCTGTTGGTTGGGTCAAGAATATGATGACTGCATCCTCATGTTGAAGAGTGAACCACTACCAGAAAGAGGCCACCTGTTTGCTGCACTTATGTTTAAATGTTGACTTACACAAACCAAATATATGTCTGCCATTTTGATTCTTATTCAAATCGCATATGTCTGCCATTTTGACACATTCAAACCAAGCATATATATGCTTTTTAGACTCTTGTACAAACCAGAGCTATATTCACCATTTTAAGTGCTTCAAACTGCATTTTTGACTTTTGTGCAAACTGGACCTCTACCTATGTCTATGTTTTGCCTCTCATGTAAACCCGCCCTCTCTCTAACATTTTGACTCTTATTCAAACCATACCTATATCTGCCTTTTTGACTCTCATACAAACTGGACTTATTTTAACTGGACTGATATCTACCTTTTAGTGTCTCCTGCAAATCAGATTTATATCTGACATTTTGTCTCTCATATAAATTGAAAATATATATATTTCACTCATATTAAAACTGAACCTCTGATATCTTTTTGACTTTTGTTCAAACAGAACCTCTATCTTGCATTTTGATTTTTGTGCAAACAAGATCTATATCTACCTATCTATTTATTATCAAAATAACAGAATTTGACATTTAATAAGTGGGAAAAGTCTGATGCAATATTAATGAAAGCAAAACAAACCAAAACTGGTTTTAGTGTTTACAAAATATTTTTTACCTACCGGTCATCATGTCCTGTCATAAATGATTGGTAGCTGTCAAGAGAAGAATTGAACACTTTTACTTTTTAAAAATCCTCTTTGCCAAAAAATATGGCACTCCAAGCAATATCAGTTGAAGAAAAATTGATGCTTTAATTATTATTAACTTGATTTTTAAAAACTGTTATCTGCTTCTTGCTTAAAACACTGTGAAAAGTATAGCTGTTTACCTCTTTGCTCAGGTTAGATATCATCTAGTTGTATAATCCTCAAGTGTCCACAACTAATTAGAATCCACCAACATTTACCTGTTGTCATTGATGTTCAGATATGGAAGGTAAACAAATTGTTTTCTTCATGTGTATAATTCTTGGGAATTATTTATTTATAAATTAACTTTTTATGAACAGACTGAGATTGATAGACAGATAGATTTACTGATTTGCACTTACATTCAATTACATAAAGTAAAACAATTGTTTTCTATGTATGTATAATTTTTGGTAATTATTTATTTATAAATAAACTTTTTGGGAAATGGGTATTTTTAAGAAAAATTTGTGGAATTTTTTAGTCAATTGCTCACATCATTGAGAGAATTTAGGTTTTCCAACCATCCTACAAAATTCAGGAATGTCCAACATCTTGATTCTGAAGGACATGTCTCAGATTAACTAATCCCTGGTTGGGAAGTTGTCTTTCAGGGAATTTGAAGACACTATAATTAGGAACCTGTTCATTGGGACTGTGGCCTTTTGGTTGAAAAACTTCACTGCAGGCTGTGTTTTCATTTTAGGGAGTTGGTAAGATTAAGAGAATTATTTAGTTAGTTTTGGAATCTTATAACAGTAGGATATTTCTAAACTGTAAAGGTTGAATTATTTTACTCTGTCATGAATTTCTTATATCAATAAAAAGGGTACAAATAAAACTAACAAATATATAATATAAAGTGAATATTGACTTTTACTTAATGTGTTGCCTTTATTTTGTGATAATATTTTTAAATATTTTAACTAATCCCTAAATTAAGTGACAGTACTTGACGTAAAGAGAATCCTTTCAAAAATTGCTATTTTAAGTAGTATAAAAAACATCAAAATAAACAGTGACTGATCAATATTACTACTAAAGAGATTTATTTACTTGGATTCAGTGAATTTTTCTGTTATTTTAAAATAAATTGGGAGTGAGTGCTCAAAATTTTGCTAAGTGTCAGATAGAAAAATGTTTATCAACACTATTGAAAGAAAAAATAAGACCTACTAAAGGACAGAAGAATTCAAAGAGTTAATCCCCAACCAAATAGAACTGGTATCTTGAAAAAACACCAACATCCTAATATTTAATCTCAGACAAGCGCTTTGAGAATTTAGAAAACCATACTCAATATTTGATAAAAATGCTGATAAAATCATTCAGTTAATTTTTGTTAATTCTTTCATATAAAGAAAATACATTTGAATTATCCCAATAACATGGGTACTGTTAAACAGATAACCATGCTGGAAAATTTTGAAGAGGAGGAGACTGGTAATGATATTGCCCATGTTGAAGTTCAACAACCCCAATGCCCAATTCCAGACACAGAAGCAATTATTGTGTTTGACAAATGTTCAAGTTGATGGAACTTACAAAGACATGTACATTTAGCTTTGGGATTTAATAGCAGAAAACATGTGATGTCAGATGAAAACAGACAAAAAATGATGCACAGTTTCATAAAAAAATAAACTGGACAAAACCATGAATACAATGCATTTGAAAATGTTATTTGATGATATAAATGTTAAATTTCTTTCATAAAATGACTTCTTTCTTCATTCTTTTTCAATAATTTAAGCATTCAATTATCTTGAATTTTGAAGTATCCAAACATATTGTGTCTGGATAAACGAAGAAGTATTGTATACTGGCAGAGAGAGAAATGAAAGAGGAGTTGAACTAATAAAAGACAAGAAAAATGTGTTCTGAGATACAAGCAGCTGAGAGTTCTTCTAATGAAATTGAAAAGGAATCTGTCCAATGTAGTCATGAAGGTTAAATAATTTTAAAACATTTAATTCAATTTTTATATGCCTTTGACAGTACCAGAATCTTTATTTTGTTTTTCAGTGTGCAGCTGTAAATAGACTGTGCAGATGAGAAAAAAATGCCAGGGTCTTATACGAGAAAAAAATGCCAGGGTCTTATTAAGATATTCAATGGAGGGATGGGTTTAAATTAAGTTGAAAGTAAATACAATTAATTGATAATAATGATGGTGGATAATATTTTGTCTGAGAAAAAAGAAGAGATAATGCTTTAAACTAAAATTTCATATTGAAATATTATGTTGAGTTGATTTTTAAAACTCCCTTTCATGGGTTTAAAGCAAAGTATAATAATAAAAAAGAATTACCAAGCAACATGTTGATAGAAAATGAAGTTTAGAATCTATTTAGAATAAAACAAGTATTACAAAATGGTGGAACAATCATGTGGGAGAAAGTGTTGTTGAAAGTAGTAAAGGACAGGAAACAGTAGAGAGATAGGTCTGAAGGGATACAGTACAGATAGATTGATAGATAGGAACAGACTGAGATTGATAGATATATATAAACAGACTGAGATAGATAGATAGATAGAAACTGAAACCAATTACACTTCCGTTCCTGGATATCATTACAGAAAGGCTGTAAACAAAAATGATCTGGTCAGTTTCTACTCAAGCCACTCTTCTAAAATAAAATTTGGAATTATTATAGGTTTCTATCTGAGAGCAGTAAGAATCTGCAGTCCCCAATATTTACCTAAAGAAGAAACATACATATAAAACTAATTCAAAAACCTACAATACCAATATCATTTCATCCACAATTCAAGAAGAAAGGCATACAAAATATACAACCGAAACAAAAATAATAACATAATCCACAATAATAAATTACATGAAAACAGATGCATAATATTACCAACCAACTCTGTCACGTCCACTATCCAGAACAACCTATCCCATCTAAATAATCTTAAAATAGTCACAAACACTTCCAAAACCATTACGGATATACTCAGATCCTCAAACACTAATAGCAATAATATTTCTGAAGCAGGCATTTATAAAATAAATTACCAAAACTGTTCCTCCCAATTTATTGGAGAAACAAATAGAAATTTTTAAAAAATGCATTTATGAGAACAAAAGAGACCTCACAAAAAACAACTTAACTAATGCTCTAGTCATACATAAAAATAAATTCAACCACAATTTTGATTTTAAAAATGCTACTCATAAAAAAAAAAAACTCACTCGGAAGGAAAATCCTCAAAAGTGCCAACATTGAATATTATCCAAATATTAATCTATGCCCAGGCCTTTTCCCTATTTCACCTTTCCTAACAGAATTACTACTCTCCCAAGCAAATGTACACGAGAGTATCAAGAAATCAAAAGAAAATGGTTGAATCCGGCAACACAACAATAAAAACAGTATTTCCACATGTGAGAGTACTTGACATAATTTTCAGTTGACAATATGAATATAATAGCATTTTCTAAATTCTTCCAGTTGCTAAGGACATTTTGTTTTGTTATTATTAGTTACTTTGTTTTAATAAATTCATTTCGTTTTTGCCTTGAAAAAGTCCAATTGGATGAAACGCATCAGCTAATATTACAGTTTTCCGATTGTCTTTTACATTTATAAATATTGTCTTTTTCTACAGGTTAACTCTGAGAAATTTTTCATAGATATATATATAGAAAGGGACTGAGATAGATGGAGAGATATAAACAGACTGAGATAGATAGAAATAGACTGAGATAGATAGGTAGATAGAAACAGACAGAGATTGATAGATAGATAAATAGATAGAAACAGACAGAGATAGATAAATAAATAGGTAGATATAAACTTCTGAGATAGATAAAAACAGACAGAATAATTGGTAGATAGATATAAACAGACTGAAATAGATAAAGAGATAGGTTGATATAAACAGACAGATAAATAAATAGATAAATGGACAGAAATAAACAGACTGTGATAGATAGATATGAACAGACTAAGATAATAAATGGATACAAACAGGCTGACATACATATAGATGGATGTTTTGTTTTTCAGTAGTGACACTTAAAATAGAAAAATAAAAGAAGCCAATTTACTATGCGGAATCTTTGGTGTATCTGCAGATAAAATTTAATGTGGAGTAAGCATTTAAATTCTGAGACTTTTGTATTACCAATGCAGCATACCCAAAGAGAGAGGGAAATAATTTTATGTATTATTATTCAGGTACACATAAGAGACTAAGTCCTTCAGTTTTGCTTGTATGTCGAAAAGATTGTTCTCTATTGCGAAAATAAAACCTTCTGCATCAAACTCTCTCTCTCTCTCAAGTGTTCTTGAACCTTCCTTCAACTGCAGAGAACTGAAAAGATTTGTCTGCATATCAACACAAAAACTTTGAAGTAGAACTCAAGGAAAACAACCAGTACAACAATGGAAGGGTAAGAAGAAAAGAAAGGAGATAGGAAAGGAGGAATAACTAAAAAGAAAAAAAAATGAATAGATGAAGGGTTGATATTAAACTGCTGGGGTGGAGTAAAGAATAAAGAAGGGTTTGGGTAGAGGAAAAGCAATTTGAAATAGAAAGAGTAAGATCTAGAAAGGAAGCAAAATCAGTGAGGTGCAAAAGGAAGAATGACAAAATAAAATGAGTTAAAAAAAAGTGTAGGGGTTTGATGAAAAAAGTGTAGTAATTGAAGAGATGTTGTAAAAGAAGTAGATGAGACATAATCTGAGATAGAATGAAAACAAGGTTAGAGGAGGTGAAGAGGGAAAAAGTAAGATAAAAGCAGGAGGCAAGAACCTAGAAAGAAAGAAAGAAAGAAAGAGAAAGAAAGAAAGAAAGAAAGCAAAAAGTGAGAAGAGAAAAGGAAAGTTTGAAAAGAGAGAAAAGGAAAGAAAGGTAAAAGCAGGAAATCAGAAGAGAAAAAGAAAGATAAAAGCAGGAAGCGAGAAGAGAAAAGGAAGTTTTGAAAAGAAAGAGAAAGAAAGATAAAAACAAAAAGTGAGAAGAAAAAAGCAAAATTCCAAGAAAGAAAAAAAAGGAAGATAAAAGGTTTTACAGTTCAAAATGAGAAGGATGGCCTATGTGATGCAAGAAGACAAGAAAAAGAAGAAAAAGAAGAAAAAGGGAGGTTAAATGAAAGTTTGTTAGTGACTGAGATGCCAGGCTGGTTAAAAATAAACCGAGAGAAACTTGAAAAAGAAGACATCATTTGTGAATCATAAGAGTTTGCCTGTAAATGGCAAGAGCAATACAAACTGAAGGTTTAGAAAGAAAAGTGTCACATCCCTTCAGGAAATAGGTGATCATGGCTCTCCACAACTTCTATCCCTTGTGGGCCTTAACAGTTTTTCTCCCTTTGCTCCCCACCATTCTATTATCAATTTGCACAAGCTCATCAGGTAAGTGGCTTACTTCCTTCCCCTATTTCTCTTGCCTTCAATATGCCCTATGAGTGTTAAGTTTGCCAAACCCTCTTTCCTCATGTGTTCAAGGTATTTCAGTTGTCTCTTACAGATTATGATCATGTGTTCTTTCTGTTGCCATTTTCTTTAAGGCTTCCTTGTTACTTACCATGTCCATGGAATTCTCAGTATCCTTCTGTAGAACCTAATTTTTCCTACCTCTAGTTTTCCCCTCATCTGTGAGGTAACTGTCCAACATTCACTTCCATATAAAAGAATAGATATTGTATAGCAATCCAGCACTCTTTTCTTTGTTTCTTATGAAATTTCTTCATTTCTCACCATCTTGTTTAGCTTTTGGAATGCCTCTTTCACTATCCAATACATGATTGGATCTCGGTATCACATTTTCCATCCCCTGTTAAAACACTTCAAAGATATTTAAACTTCTGCACATCATAGAGTGGGAAAGTGAATTCAGCCAATGGACGGAGAGAATGTGAAGCAGAAAGAAGAGCCGAAATATGAGTGTTGGAAAGAGAAGGATTTAAGGAACAATTTAATAAAGTTGTCTAAGACAGTAAGAACAAGAGAAAAACATGAAGAGTAGAAGAGAAACTGTGATGGATGCACATAGGTAATAACAGCAGAAATAAAATTGGTATATTGAGAATGCAAAAGAAGAGACCGGGGTGGATAACCAGTGAAGGAAGTGGCAGAGATAAAAAAGGAGAAAAAGAGACAAAAATGAAAGACATGAGAGAGAATCATTTTTTATACTAATGTTCACCGAATACAAGGCCCAAGAGCCACTTAGGGTAGATGGTTACTGTGTGGTGTTTTATGAGCATAAGAAAAGACAAGAAAAGAAATTCATGAGTGTTGAGATGTTGAGTGTTTCCACGTGAGTATATGGTAATAACGAACAAACACAGTCGTAGGGAAAAATACTGGTATATTCAGAGAGGTCTTTACATCAGAGAGATTAGTAGTAGAACGAACGTAGGTTAGTAGTAACAATAAATAATAGTAATAAAGTCCAACGGTATCTTCCGGTCGAGAAACGGAAGTGTAACTGATCACTACAGAAGTCTCACTCTGCACTGCACTACACTGCTACACTCCTCCCAATCTCTAGAACTACTGTTCTATTTATAATAATAGGATCAGTCTATTGTGGTTGTGAAGGTGGGTGCGCCCCAACAATGAGATTATGCACAAAACATAATGGTTAACCCTAATCTTGAATAGGTCAAGGTTAGTTATCAGGAAAACATCCGTCTGAGAGTCTGTTCCACAAAGCAACAGTTCTTGGGAAGAAGCTCCCTGGGAGAAATCTACTCTTCTTACTATTGGAATGTTAAGAGAATGAGTATGATTCAGCCTTGTGTAATAATTTGGTAGTAATAATTTTATCAGTGTACATAGTCTTAATGAATATATTTTTTTTAATATTCTGAAAAGAAGAGAATTTATTGAAACAAAGCAAGTTCAGTTGACCATTGATGAAAATTCCAGAACAACGTAACTATAAACAATTTTTTCTATCCTCTGCCAGCCGCAATGATGGAGAAAGCATTACCTCAAACCATCGCCAGTGAGACATGCTGCAAGAGCCACTCCGTTTCGCGAGGCTCATCCCTTAATCGAGACGCAATCCCACCAAATCTCCGAAGGAACGCCATCGAATAAGGGCCAATAACCCCTGAAGTCTCCACTGCCATAGCAGTAAAAAAAATCTATCAGCAAGAGAAGAATATTTAACTATTTTTTCATCTCTGCGTCCCGGGCAACGGACCCCGGCTCAACCGCGGACCCGATCAAATTACCGACCGAAAATGTATCTGCACAGGTCGCATCCCAAATCAACGAGTTACCCATTTTAAAAGGGAAAATGGTAATGCCATCCGACTGCTTTCCATCACCACAGTCGAGGCCTACGGGTTCGATTTGGGAAGGGAACCCAACTGCATCCAAACCTCTTTTGATGATGTCGTTTATTGCTGCATGCCGTGGAATGCGACAGGCACTACGACGACAGGAGAGAGGATGCAAACCAAACTCATTGATGGAGGCTCCACATCTGCATTGGTAACGCTCACATAGTTTGAGTCCAAAACGAATCGCGACTCTGCCCCGAGTGCATACATCATCTAGAAGGGTACCGGTAGATAAAGAGGGCACTGTGTTGAGCCAGGCGCCACTACACGGTTGTGAAGCAGGCGAGGCGAGGCGAGGCGATGCTGATCCAGAGAGAGCCTCAAATTAGTAAAATTGGCCTCGCATTTTATTTTATCCCAGCTTTTTTGTTTTGATGTGTCTAGTGGGATAGAAAGTAATTCTTGGGTCCAGACGATGCAAACTTGTTCGAAAGAACTACCCGAGAAACACCGAGACGATCCACTGAGCATCTCATCAATTAATCCGCGGCTGGACGAAAGTAAAGAAAAATATACTGGAAGGGCCAAATCTACCGCTGATCGAAGGCCCAGGCCTCTGAAACTCAAAGGGAGCTTTGCCTGCCTCTGGCCTGTGTCGTCGAAATTGACGTTGCAAATTAGCTCCGCGCATTTCTTAATTGTGATATCTATCTCATTTAAGAAATCCTGTTCGAGGTAGCAAGGGACACTTCGGAGAGTGTAGAGGAAACTCGGTAGCGAAAAACTGTTCTTCAAGAGGAAGAGGGCTGGATGTACATCAATTAGTTGCAATTTCTCAGTCATTCTTGTCAGAATGACATGTTTAGTATCCAAACACTCTCGAATGGCCATTGGAAAGACTGGAGAACCAAGAATGTGTAATTCCTCCTTAGGTATTATTTTTATATCCTCAAGGATGAGTCTGATATCCCGGATAGCAGTCTCAAAATCATCTGCACTATAATTCAAGTTTATTATCTCTGACTTGGACGAGTTAATGTCAAGTCCAAGCAGAGATAAAGCAGGAATAACTTGTCGGAGGTTAGCAGCTACGGCCTCGATGGATCCTCCCAATGTTGCATCGTCAAGATACCATATATTGAAAGGAGAAGCGATGGAACTAGCTACCCTGTCAATAGCCATCGCAAATAGTAGCGGACAAAGTGGATCACCTTGCTGGATTCCAGTAGTAGAAGAGATAATATTATCGGTGGCGATCAACATACTTGGATGACTATACGAAAGATGAGCAAGTTTAAATATGGAAGGAGTCCGTTGATGGCAGACTTCCAGGGCATGATCCCTTCTGATGCTATTGAAAGCGTTTTTCGTATCCAATTTTAATAAGATACTGGGGGAAACAGGTGATGTATTCTCGAAAAATGATCTTGTGGCATGAACCGCAGCTTCACATGCGTCCTGTATGCCTACCCCGAGCTGGACAGGTCGCAATTCATGCCCTATCTTCTTCACAACAACTCTACAAGCAATTTTTGCCACGAGACGATGAAAAATGTTACCAACAGCGATAGGGCGGATACCTCCGTCTTTTTTTTTTTAAGCCGTTAAGTTGGCTGAAAATATTAAGTCGCGAGCATGTTGGGGTATCTCAGCTCGGATAAGGGTATTAATAAGAGCTGTTATGGATGTTTTCAAATGTTCACCAGCTTCGGCAGTGTGGGCAGAAATTAAGTCCTTGATGTGACCAGGTCGAAGGCCGTCCACACCTTCACTGCTGCTTCCCGAGAAAGACTTCAGAGCGGCAACCATTGCTTCCTTTGAGATTTCAATATTTGAATCATTGTTTTCCATCTGAACAAATCCGACATTTGATAGTGGCGCAGGATGTTTCCAACGGAGCGCTGTGAGAACTTCTGGTTTAGTAGCTAGTATAGTATCGGATGAAGCCAATACTCTAACTGCAGCTGAGACTCTCAATCAACTTAGGATTGACGAGGGCACGGAGTCTCTTAGAATCGTCGACTGTAGATGAAGGATGAAATCTATTAGGATTAGAAAGAGTAGAAAATTCGGTGGCATTTATTTTAGACAAATTGAATAAAGAAATGTTATTTTTCACAATAGATGAGACAGATGATGTAGGGTCGTTATTGTAAGGAATGCCAAGCACAAGTGTTGCGAAAGAGAAAAGGTGATCCCAGTCAAGCGAGCTATTCAAGTTAAGTGCCTGGTCTATGGCAGTAGCCAAGGCATCAGCTGCTGGGATTCTGACAGATTTAGGGATTTTTAAAGGCACCTTCCAGAATTGCCTAAGTAGTGAGTTTGCTCTCAAAACTTCACTGGAATCTCTTTGGGTCGGTTCATTATCTTGATGGATCACATTATCTTGTAGAGCCGAGAGAGACAGACAATGTGAACAACTCCAAACAACCAAAGACGCTAAAGGATTTCTAGTCAATCCCACGCAAGATAAATAAAAAGACTGTTGACAATTTGAACAACTTCTGATTCTTTTACGCTTATTAATGTTGCCACAAGAAAAGCAACGATCACATTCCAACAAAGAAGGAAGAGACATTTTTCTTCCCTCCTTATTCCTACAATTAATGTAAAACGTTTTTCTGTTAATTCTTGTAATCTCAGTTTGACATTAATTTCATTTTTCCTTTGAAATCAAATCTTTGAAAAAATACTGTCTTGAATTACAACTCCTTTACAATAATGTTTACAGTTTCCAACTATTAATTCAATAATGATTATTCCATTTACTATTCAAATTCGTATTTACCTTACTTAATGCTTAATCCGACATTTTTACATTCTTAAAAATCTGTTGAAATCAGCAGAGCTTTGAAAAACACGTCTTCTCTCTTCAAATTCTAAATTCTGAAAATCTCATTATGTTTATTGTACTCTTTATTGCAGCATTTTCATTTTTAGGACTTTATATTAGTTTCACTAGATGAATAAAAAACTACTGTAAAGCCTGGTATGCTTTAAAATGCTCAGTCACGCAAATTTAATTACCCTACTTAAGAAAAGCACATCTCTTGTTTGAATCCCTTGAAGTCAGTATCTGCTAATTTTATTTTTGTATCATTTTTTTATACCAATGTTCAGCCAATACAAGACCCAAGAGCCACTCAACATAGAAGGTTTCTGTGTGGTGTTGCATTAGCATAAGAAAAGGCAAGAATTGAAGTTAATGAGGCTACACAGGAAATATAATGGTTAACCTTAAAATTGAATGGGTCAAGATTGTAGCGATTGGGAAAACATTCACGTTCCACAAAACAGCAGTTTTTGGGAAGAAGCTGTTAGGATGGAACATCTTACTAATGGAATACAAAGGGAATGTGAATGAGTCACATTTGTGTATGTGTCATGGCAGGTCCCAGTTCTAAAGGTCAGAGGTGGGGGACTATGTAATGTATCTCATCAGAATGCATGTCATAGAAATAACGATAGAGCAGCAAGAGGTTCACAACATTTTGTCAGTGGAAAAGAGGTTATAGGGTGGTAAATAATTAATCTCCCACAAGTCACTATAGATGCTTTTGATCTTTATCAAGATTGGAAAGTGAGGACTGGGCAACTCTAGCTCAGATATGGCTGCAATACTCCTTTTTCAGCCTGATCTGGCTCTTGTAAAGATAGAGTATAGTAGGGTGGGAGTCATATATTTACTCTAGTGTTACAATGAACCAACCCTTTTTCCAACAACAGACCAAATATATGAGTTCCACTTGAGCTCTAGGAAGAGCTTGCGTCCCAATAGATGTTCAAGGTAGTGATCCTCCTTGAGAGAAGACCCATCCATCCTGATAGGTGAAAGTTTCACTTCATTGTGATAATTATTTTTGTCATTGTTGATGACAAAGTTTTTATGAATTCATATCCTCCTGGTGTCAGTTTAAAATGATGACTTCTTTTTCCTATCTGTTTGTTCATTTTGTTTAAAGTTCATATTTTCTGGATTTCAGATGAAAACCTGTAAATTTTTCAACATACTTAAGTGAAATTTTCACTGCCAAAAAGACTTATACTTTAAATATATGGAAAAAGAAGCCATCAGATTAAACTGATGTCAGGAGCATATAGGTTTTCCTGATACAGTCTTTTTTCTATATATTGTGACTACTTTGCTTAAAGTTCGTATTTTCTTACAGCCTCAGTTTAAACTGAAGCCATGAGTATATGGGTTAAGATATACCAAGCTTAGTTTAGAAAATATCTCTAAATACAAAATGGAAGAGAACTTTTGTGTTTCATTGATAATCCAAGTAGGAAAACACTTACTGCCGTGAAAATCAGTAGTCAAAATCCTGACATTTACTTGGGTTCAAAAACTAATTTGTGTTGGGAAATATATGTAGTTTTCTCAATTCTTCTTCTTCTTTATGAGCCATCTCCCCTCATGATGTAGGCGATAATGTCTCTCCACAACTTGCTGTTCCTTGTAGCTCTGAATAAATTTTGTCTCTTTGTTATTTTTCCTAAACTCTTTTCTCGCATGCGTTTCCTCAAGCTCATCAAGTAAGTCATGCACTGCTTTCCTCTGTCCCACTTTCTCTCAATCAGTTCTGTGAGTATCACATTTTCCAAGCCTTCTTTCCTCATTATGTGCTTCAGAAATTTCAGTTGTCTCTTTCTGGTGTTAAGTATAAGTTTCTTTTTTGTTTCCATTTTCTCTGAAACCTTGTCATTAATCACATGTTTGGTCCATGGTATCCTCAGCTTCCTTCTGTAGAACCACATTTCTGTTGCGACAAGTCTCTTCTTCATCTTTGAGGAGACTGTCCAACATTTACTGCCATATAGGGGGACAGATGTCATGTAACAGTTCAGTACACTTTTTTTTGTTTCTAACAAAGTTTTTCTGTTTCTTAATACTCTGCTTAGCTTTTGGAAGACATATTTGGCTATCTCAATGCAACTTCGGATTTCAGTGTCACACTTTCCATCCTCTGTTAGAACACTTCCCAGATATTTAAATATTTGTACTTGTTTGACTTTGATATCCCCAATTTGTAATTTGCATTTTGGGCTCATCCTTTTGCTAAGAACTATGCATTCCCTCTTCACATAGTTTATATTTAGTCCTTTCTTCTTGTGTTCCTTCACTATTTTCTGTAGGAGTTTTTGTAGTTTTCTTTCTGTGTCTGCTATTAAATCTTGGGTGAAAGGTAGATTTAATAGCTTAACTTAATCTGACACAAAACCTCGTTTGTGGGGTCCCAGGAAAGTATTGTACTCACAGCATGAGCAAATTAATCTATGAGATCATTTTGCTGAAAGGGTTCTCTTAAAAGATTATTTTTAAAAATATTATTCTCTCATTTTTTAATTGTATTTTATTATTACTATTTATCATATTCTTCTTTAACAAGTTTTATACTAGTTTTAGCATAGTTAAATTATTTTTTTCAATTTCTCCTGTTGCACCTCCCAAAACCTAAAAGATATTTTCCAACATATGAATGAATGCCATCATGGTTAAAGCATTAGTTAACTTAGACATTTAGATATCATATCATAGTGTAAATAATATGTGGACATAGTTTCAGTAAAATTACAAAACCAGCAAATCAGAATTAAAGATACAATTTTGGGCAATCAAACAGAAGATCAAGAATCTAAAACTGTTTTAAAGTTGAGCCTATCTTTACCAATAAAAGCAGAGGAGAGTCAACATTTAAACAGTGGTAAAGTAACAGAGGAAAAGCAACCACATTGATAGGAACAACACATCTGCTTGACATGTCAATGCTGTAAAATTCCACACACTCCTCCCAGACAAGGAATTTGACACAAGAACTAATACTCTGTGGATGCTCTTGAAAAGCTTACATGTGTGATTTATGACCAGTGCTTGCCATTTTCACAACAAATTAATTGCTCTGACAGAGACTCATCCCTTTTCTTTTCCACAGTGCCAGCGTTTTCCACTTACTAAATATTTATAAATCTATGTGCTTATTCATTTTTCTATAGTTAGAAGTATTGCTACCTTAGGGCTGACAAAACTAATCATAGCTATCATACCCTCTACACTCCCTACCCAGCATAGTAATTATTTAATATGGCATGTTTGTTCATTTTCAAATAATTTCCTTGACAACATGATTATTTTATTCCATGTTTATTTAAGCTATATTTGAAATTCACAGTGGAAAGTTTATTTAAACTGCCATAAAAATTATATAGCATCCTGAGTATGACGATAAACTATATCTGGCAGCAAGGCTTCTGACTGGAACGTTTTGAGGAACATGGAAACATCTCTTAATTGGTATTGTTCCCAGGTCCTCCCTGACCTGGGGTGGTAGAACCTGTTAGGGTCCCAGCTATGGGAAAATAGTGAACCCCCAAACTGGGGTCAAAACACTATAAAAGAATAAAAATAGATTTTTATAGTAAAAATACCAGCAATACATTTTTGAAAAAGAAAAAATTATCAGCAATACATTGAACTCTTGAAAAAAACCCTCTTTATAAAAATATGTCAATGAAACCTGATCTACAAACTGATTTCTTACAGAGAATACATATTCTATTCATATGAACATATCCTAAAAATCTTGTGTAGTTGATGTACCATAAAATAAAAGAAACCAAACCAAACTAATTATATAATTTGAAAAATCCACACTGGCATGATTATTTAAGACAACACTTGTATTTGGTATGAAAGAACATGACTTATTAACTTTTCTCTTTCTTTCAACCCTCCATTGTTGTTAACTTTTTTCTTTCTTTTTTGTAAACTGCCATCTCGACATATCTGATCATAGCTCTCCACAAATTTCTTTTTATAGTAATATGTAAATGACTAGCTAATTAGCATAGCAAAGGTATAAAGATTAGGTAAATGCTCAGGCAGTAAGGAGAGGGGCACAATATGATATACAAGATTAATGGCTACCGTTGGACTGAGAAAATACAAAGAAAATAATACTTTGTAATACTTTTCTTTATTGGAAAAATAGGGGTGTAGTTCTCCTCTCTGTGGCTTTAAATTCATGGAAGAATGTTACAAAGTCAAGGCCAGAGCCGTCTATCTTGCTATTTACCCACAGCTGGGGGAAAAAGTTCTAAAAAATCTTATTAGCTGTCTTTTTTAGGGTTTAAAAAATTAAGTTTTTTTTTTCATTTCTCCTGCTTTGATTTTACTGGGCAGCATAGGGTAGGAGTGAGTGTGAGGAGAATCAGTGTGAGGAGAATGTATTATTCCAATACCTTATTTCAAAATTGTGTGTTCAAGCACATGTAAGTCACACATCCACAACACAGACATATGCTTATACATTACGTATGCACATGCAAAGTCATACATAGACAGATTGTGATGGATAGAGAATCAACTCTTTTGTTATGATATAGATTATTATTATTATTATTATTATTATTATTGTTATTAAGGTATAATTATTCCATCATAATTATCTGTACATTATTTACCCAACCATTATAATTATCCTCCTCCATTTTTTTATCATTATCATCATCAATTCTTTATTATCATCATTATTATCATAATAGAAAAAAAATGTTACCTCAAGTAGACAAGCACTTGTCTAAGAAGCAATCATGAAAAGAAATTCGCATCTTGCACAAACAGCAGCGGTAAGTTTCAAGATACTCAATGCTCCATGCATTTCTCTGCTCTTCATCAAAACGCCCGCTATTTTTGCAAAACTCCCTCAGCACATGTATTCGGCCTTCAAGAGGCCATATCTCACTTTGTCTTTTACTTTTCTTTCATTTGCGTCATCACTTCAAAACCGCATAAACCCATGTATTTTTTTTCATTCCACTTTTTATGCACCCAATCTTTACGACTTTCATTTTTCCCTACCTCTTGTCTCATTGAATTCTCTCTCTCTCTCATTTTCTTTCTCCTTTTCTCCCATCTGTATTTTCACCCCCCCACCTTCATTTTCTCTTCATACCTGTTTTCTATTGAGGATGAGGAAGCTTATCCAGAAACAATTTCTACCACTTTTCTTTGTTCTCTTTTCTAAAGCATTCACAAGACTGACCTTTGTGTCTCCATTTTACTCCCTTCTCTATCAAAACAAAAGGTTTGTATGAAATTGATGGCAACAATGTTTTCTTATCAAAGCATGAAGATCCCTGGCCTCTTCCATTGGAGATATTCTTTCAGAACATTGAGTAGAGCTTCCCATAATACTTCTTTTTCCAGGGAACAAACTGGTATCATAAATGACAATCATGATACAGACAATAACAAAAGTAATAATTACTCAGAAATTATGATGGTAGTGGTGGTAGTCAGCCACCTCCCTCCTCCTTCTCCTCCTCATCATCATCATTATCATCATCCAGGCCAAGCTGATGTTAACAAGAATAGGAAAACCCTCTAATAGTGACAGTAGCCATTTCATAAAACCAAAGGATGACATTAAAAGAGAGGAAAATAAAAAATTAGATACAAGGACTTTGCTGGAGATCATAGAAAATGATGGTATACAGAATGCAGCAACCATATACCTAATCACTGAAACACACACACACACACACACACACACATATATATATATATATATATATATATATATATATATATATATATATATATATATATATGCACTACAGTTCAAAAGTTTGAAGCCACCCCTAGAATTAGCATTGGATGTACTTGACAGGAGAGTGAAAAGAAAATGAAAAATAGCTCTTCAAGTCATTGAAAAGAGAATAGGATCAATTATCAACCTTATACTTTGAGAAGCTTTTGCAGTGAATGCCAAAACTTTGTGGTACAGTAATCAAGGCTAAAAGAAGATATTTTGACAAGAGCAAAATTTAATCATAAAATGCTATTTTTTTTACTTGTCATAATAAAATTTCTAATACAAGAATTATGACTCATGATTTTAATCATGTAAAATTATTTTATCTTATTTAAAGTAGAAAACAACTATTTTTGAACCAATATTAAAAAATTACCAGGAGTGGTTTCAAACGTTTGAACTGTAGTGTATATATATATATATATATGTATATATATATATGTGTGTGTGTGTGTGTCTGTGTGTGTGTTTTAATTCACATAATGGCCCTAAGATGCAAGAGGGATTGAAGCAGAATGAAAACACTTTAGAAGGAACTGGGAACAAGGTGTTAACCTATACTTTTATATATATATATATATATGTATAAATAAAGAATTATATATATATATGTATAAATAAAGAATTATATATATATATGTATAAATAAAGAATTATATATATATATGTATAAATAAAGAATTTATATATATATATATATGTATAAATAAAGAATTATATATATATTTATATATATATGAATAAAGAATAATATATATACATATATATATAAAGAATTACAATATATTTATAAAGAATTATATATATATAAAGAATTATATATATATAAAGAATTATATATATATATAAAGAATTATATATATATATATATATATAAAGAATTATATATATTTATATAAAGAATTATTTATATATATTTATATATAAAGAATTATTTATATATATTTATATATAAAGAATTATTTATATATATATATATATATAAAGAATTATATATATATATATATATATATATATATATATATATATAAAGAATTATATATATTTATATATATATATATATATAAAGAATTATATATATTTATATATATATATATATAAAGAATTATTTATATATATTTATATATAATGAATTATTTATATATATATAATTATATATATATATTTATATATAAAGAATTATTTATATATATATATATATATATATAAAGAATTATATATATTTCGTCATACCAACTGTTCCAATGGGCCTCGTTGATGAAGAGGTAGCAAATTAGACTCAATTTGCTTGATAACCTAACTGTCAGGGTTTCAATTCTCGGTAGTGGAAGCGCACTGCTGATGAGTCCCAAATATAGGACGAAACGGCCGTCCAGTGCTTTCTGCATTCTGTTGAGGTTTCTTTCAGACTCAATGAATTACTTAATTATAATTATCAAATCCTGTTAACAATTTCTATCATATGTATATCATTGCTTGATCCGGCAATGCTTCAGTTTGAGTCTCTTGGTGATAGTAGTCGTGGCTCCTGGGGGCACAGTCCTATGGTTACAGAGAACTCCAGTTGAGTTCCACCACGGAATATGTGAGCGAGTGGCACTATATTGAGTCTGATTTGCTACCTCTTCATCGCCGAGGCCCATTGGAACATTTGGTATGATGTTTGCTTGATAACTCAACTGTCAGGGTTTCAATTCTCGGTAGTGGATGCGCACTGCTGATGAGTCCCAATATAGGACGAAACGGCCGTCCAGTGCTTTCTGCATTCTATTCAGGTTTCTTTCAGACTCAATGAATTATTTAATTATAATTATCAAATCCTCCTAACAATTTCTATTATATATATATATATATATATATATATATATATGTATATATATATATATATATATTTAAATTATTTCTTACATATTATTTATTTTTATTTGAAAACAGAAAAATACTGTTGGAAACAAAAAAATGTACTGAACTGTTATGTAATATCAGTCCTCCTATATGCCAGTGAATTGAAAATCTCAGAGGTGAAGAAGAGACTTGACGCAACTGAAATATAGTTCTACAGAAGGATGCTGAGAATACCATGGACCAAACGTAAGCAACAATGAAGTTCTAGAGACAATGGAAATGAAAAGTTAGCTTATACTTAATATCAAAAACAGATAGTTGAAATTTCTAGGGTACATAATGAGGAAAGAGGGCTTGGAAAATTTGATACACACAGGAAAGATTGAAGGCAAGAAGGATAGAGGAAAAACATCATCAGTTATCTCGTGAGCATAAGTAAATGGATGGTAGAGCAGGGTTTGGGAGAGATGGAAAAAAGACAAAATTTATTAGAACTACAAAGGACAAGAAATTGTGGAGAGATATGAAATGATCACCAATGTCCTGAAGGGTCATGGCACATGGAAGAAAAAGTACCTTTTTTTTCTATTTGAGTGTGTTTGGAGTTATGTATTGTGTATGTAATGCTTAAAGATAACTTAACAAAAATATCTTGATATGTCATGATGACAGACAGATAAGTGTGTCTAAATAAGCATATGAATAAAACAATTTTCGCTTTTTAAGAGATTTTGAAGATAAGTAAAAGGGACAGTCATCTTGGATATTACAGATTCAGTTGAGAAATAACATTCAGCCTATCATTTTTATTAATCATGTGTCATGGATGAGCATAAATTGTGTGCTTTTATATCATGATATCTAAGTTGCTATTTATTGAACTAATGCACCAAAACTATTATTTATTATTCATTCTAATTAGTAAATATATTATGCATTCTGCATTCTGTTCCATCAAGAAGATATCCCAGCCAAAACATGTCTTGTCTTTAGCATGTCATAATATCTGATGGAGAAAAGATTAGTGAGTGTTTGGGTATAATTATCATCCAACCATAATAACTGGGCATAATTTTTTAATCATTTTTTATCATAGATACTAAGAACTCAGTATTGTGTGTAGGTCATGTAGACTCACCTGTGAACCACAGTCTTAACCCACTAGGCATTGTGGCTGTGTTTTCTGTAGCAATCAAGTTTATAGGGAGTGACGTTGATAGCCCCACATCCAACCAGTTTTGAATTCAGAGTTGTCCCTCTCTTAGGTTGGTTGCTAACCAAGGTTAGAAACCCAGTCTTCCTTGCTGCTAACCACTAGCTGGGGAGACAAGGGATGTTGTTTGAAATCTGACCAAGAATATTTGTGTAAAAATGAATGTCACTAACTGCCTTGGCAGTAATAAAAATTTGGCATACCAACCCCACTTTACTTTGCAGATAATTGCTGCACGGTGTGCATATCTGGTCCATGTATCCATTTCTACACATACTAATGATAATATTAGCTGTTTCCTTTTAAGGAAGTATTTGTCATTCATTGACCAAGCATCCAGTGCTACTGGCAGTTAAAATTTATAAAAAATCTTTCTATTAAAATAATTTCTCTGGGAAATAGGTTTCTCAAGTCTGCTAAATGTTATAGCTCTTTCCAGTATTGATAGGGGCTTCCTTCCTAATTTTTGTTTCAAGTAGTGTGGAGCTTCAATGATTATGCCATTATTTTCTTTTTGAGTTAGATGTCATACCCATTTTAACTGATGTCTCTGTTGAAAGTCCTCAAGCTTCTCTTATTTGGTCAAGTTCTTTTGATTCTGGTTCTGTAGTGACAATCCATGAGGTGTGAAAAAGGATGGCCCTTCCTATGACTTACAAGTTTCATCCACTCAAAGCTGGTTCATAATAATTCTTTCCTAGAAATACTATAACTTCCAGTGTATTTTTATGGTGAATTTGTGTACTATTTCTTCATATATGCTTTTATTAAAGTAAGCATGCAAATTAAAGATTTAATGAGGAGGTACTTGCATTGGAAATAGGAACCTCTCAGTCTTTCAATTTCTGACCAGCCATGGAGCTGTACATTCAATTGCAATGGGAATATAGATTTCAAGCATATAATGTAGTGTATAGCATTCTAGCAGTGTGTGATTTTGTCAAAGCCATTGGCCACTCTGTTTATGTCAGAGATGTTATAACATTTTCTTCAATAAAGAGTTGCGTTGATGCCAGTGACATTTTTGCCTGCAAGAGATGTTTCGCTGCCTGATTTTGCTTCCGGTGTTCACAGACAATTGATTAAGGAATAAAACCCAAGTGTGCGCAAACATGTTACACTTGGTAACATCATTTATTAAATTCTTGAGACATTGTTCTATCTAGATGAAAATAAATAAATAAGAGAAGGAAGGAAATGGAAACACTGCAGAGATTCCACTGTGAAAAAATCCCAAGAAATTCATGGGCATGTATACAAACACACGCACATACTGTAATATAGCAACAACTTTAAGTAGAAGCTTATGAAGTTTTATTTAACTAATTCAGCTTTAGTGCTGAAAACGTTTATTTTATTATAGTGGATAGTTACAAGCATGAGTAGAGATGGGATGTGCTTATTTTATTACCACAAACTGTATAATTTCTTTATAGTTCAGACTGGGTCCTATAGCCTTGGTTGGCAACCGGTATACTGCAGAAAGTAATGGAAACTCCTCGTGCAACTTCTGCCAATGAATACCAGTGAATGCTGAATGGGGAGAAATTTGGAGGCAGCAGAAATGTGGTTCTACAGAACTTAAAATTCTATGGACAGTGCAAGTGAGAAACAAAAAAGTATTACAGAAAATGGTAACAAAAAAAGCACTTAGGCTCAGAATTAGGAAGAGATACCTGAAATGTCTTTGACACATAATGATGAAAGAGGGCTAAGAAAAGGGCATAATGAGAGCAAGAGAGATAGGGGAGGGCTGAGAGCCACTTACCAAAGTGGAGCTACTAAGAGTTACAAGTTATAGGAAGTTTTGGAGAGCCATGATTGCTCAAGTTCTGAATGAATACAGTACAGAGAAAAAGAGGAAAATCCATATATACAGATAGATACACTTGAGTTTCAAATAGATATGGTAGTTGGGATTAGAGCTAGAATTGTTTTAATAATTTTATCTAATTTTCGGTAATGAAATGCTTTTCAGGAATGCATGCAACCAAAATTAAGGAATAGAGGAATATTTTCTGAATCTTTAATAAAAGAGGAATAGGGCTTAACTTTTATTTATTTCTCTTCAAAAACAATAATCCCACTGGCCCATGTGTTTCAAAACTGAAGGCATACAAGCAAACAAAAATGTACATATTGAAGATATATATACATGCATTCACACAAATGCAAACATTAACACAATGCTCTGAATAGATACATATGTAAAATTTTATCTGAATTTTTCATTGTGTAATATTCTATCTTTGTTATTAATATTCAACACTGAATTAAGTGCATTGACAAATATTGAAAAATAAATATTTCTTCTTCAAAATAAATGACCATTAGGTTGCATACTTATTGAATTATCTATATACAAACATATATAGCAAATTCAAATTATATTATGTCATAGCTTAACATTTTTTAAGAAAATAGGATGTTTGAAAGTAAATCATCACCAAACGTCATCATCTATCTTTCTGAATCCTGCTTTTTTATTGTCCTTTCTCCTTGCTAAAGTTTTCTCATTCTCTTTCACTTACAGTAACCCTTTGCATCTTAGTGACCTTATCACCTTGCTTGAGGTGAAATTATAAAAATTGTATAAAAAAAATCAAAAATACTTTTGTCCCTGATGAGTGGATTTCAGAATCCATTTTATTTATTATTATTTACATATATTCTAACAAATTTATTCACATCGTATGAATTGGTGTTGGGAAAAATATATTTTAAATAATCATTATAAATACTTTATCTTTTAGTTTGAGTATTGAATGTTTGAACCGAGAATAACTTCTGATACTATCATGTTTTGTATCATCAGGAACTTTATTTTATGTAGTTTAACATATCAAATTCTTCTCTTTAAATGGAAATAAAAAGGACACTTATACTAAACATCAGAAACAGATAACTGAAATTTCTAGGGCACATAATAAAGAAAGTGGAGTTGGCAAATTTGATACTCACCGGACAGATTGGAGGCAAGGAGGACAGAGGAAAACTATGTATAACCTACCTAATTAGCTTGAGTAAATAGATGGTAGAGCAAGGTATTGGAGAGATAAACAAAAAAGAGAAAATTTATTAAGAGCTACAAAGGACAGGAAATTGTGGAGAGCCATGATTGCCTACATCCTGAAGGGACATGGCATATAGAAGAAGAAGAAGAATATAATGCAAGGGAGATAATCCATTCATGTAGAAAGATCATCACCATGATTAACTGGTCAAGTTCTTGTGCTTATTTATATGTATATTTTCATTTTTATCTGAAGGTTTTCTCCTTTGTAAAAATTGAAATTGACCATTTTTAAAGATTGTTATTGTTTTTATTGGACAAGATTTAATAAATGTGAATTATTAATCAATTTTCCCCAAGATACGATCTATGAATTGGAGTTGTTAGAATCAAGCAAGGTCTAATAAGAGTAGATAAGTTTACCTATCATCCAGTTCACACTCTTCCCCAATCTTTTGAATAGCAGTAGAGGCGTATCTCTTGTTTAGGATTGGGTTTCCAGTTCCTTCTAAAGTTTACTTCAACTCTATACTTTCTAACATTTCTGCTTGAAACTTTGAACTTTTATTTGCTATTTGTTTACATTTTTCCCCTCAACAGGAGTAGATAGATTTGCCTATCACCTGGTTCACACTCTTCAGCAATCTTTTGAACAGGTGTAGCGGTTTATCCTTTGTTTCCTGTTTAGGATTGGATTTCCAGTTTCTTCTAAAGTCTTCTACAACTCTATACTTCTGACATCTTCGCCTATACTCTGAAACAATATCTACTATTTATTTGTTATTTTTCTCCTCAATAGGAGTAGATAAGACCAACTATTGTCCAGTTCACACTCCTCCTCTGTCTTCTGAAAAGGAGTAAAGGTTTATCTCTTGTTTCCTGTTTTCCTCTTCTTTCGCTTCTGGTGGTCTCTTGCATCTTGTTGGCATTATCACCTTGCTTGGGATGGTGCCTCTTACTCTGTAAACCTCTAGCTCGAGCGGCTCTTGGGCCTTGTACAGTGTGTACCACATTGTAAAAAGAGTATAGAAATCAGGAAAATGTTATAACAAGACAACAAAAAATGTGACACATAAATTGGAGACATATTAGAACAGCAAAAGATGCCTCCTAAATGCTAAACAATGATAATGGTAATATTAACTGTTTCCTTATAAGAAAACATTTGTGTCATATAGGAATAAAGTGTCACTGCTGACACTTGGGTTTGAACACAGATCACCAAAGAGCAAGCACAGTTGACCTTATTTTGAAATAATTAGATCACATGACAGGTAAAGGAAAAAAAAAATATATATATATATGGGAATTAGCTGCATCTGACTGAGTATTGTTCAAAGCCATTATTATTGTTGTATCTGTGATTTACAGCATCTCTCCTGCAAATGAGCATTACAAAAATTTGGCGACTAGTTCTGCTGTCAGTTGAAATTTATAAAATCTTTCTATTAAAACCATTTTCCAGGAAATTATAGAAAAAAGGAATATTTTTTGAGAAACAAAGGAAAAAAGGTCTAAACTGCAATGTAATATCTCTTCTATATGGCAAGGAATGCGGATGAAAAGTGGACTAAAGGCAATATAGATGTGGTTCTGCAGAATGATACTTGGAATACCATGGATTGAACATGTGTGCAACAAGGAAGTCTTAAGAAATATAGAAACAAAAAGGACAATTATACTTAGAATCAGAAAGAAATCTGAAAGTTCTGGGACACATAATAAGAAAATAGGACCATGGAACAATATCATAGTGGATTAAAGTTCATGAATTTGGTGACTGTAATTGTGTGTTCAATCCCAGAGCTGGGCAATGTGTACTTGAACTTAGTGGAAACAGGGAATTCAATAACTGAGCAGTACTGAAATAAGACAAGATATCCCTAGGCATAGACAGTGAAACGAGAACAGTTTATCTCTGTAGATTAAATAAAGGGTTCAGTTTGGAATTCTTTGTACATTACTGTCATATAGGAAGAAAGTGTCACTGTCACTTTGGTTTGAACACAGATCACCAGAGAGCAAACACAGTCGACCTCATCTTGAAATAATTAGATCATGTGATTGGTAAAGGAAAAATATATATATGAGAATTAGCAGCATCTGACCGAGTACTGTTCAAGGCGTTACTATTATTGTATCTGTGATTTATAAATCTCTCCTAAAATACAGGCATTACAAAAATTACCCAGATTGAAATGCACCTGATGAAGGCCAGAGGGCACAATGGCTGAAACATTATGACAACAAAGATGTGGACAATGGTCTGCATGTAAATAGTGTAAATAAGAAAAGAGGGCTTGGAGAATTTGACACTCAGGACAGTAAAGGTAAAAGGGGCAGACAAAATATAGCAAGTCACCTTCCTAAATATATTCAATGTGTCTAAGCTTATTGTTTTTATCAATTTCTTCATAAATTGTCTTTTTAAGATTTATCATTTTTGTTTTGTGTACATAATTATTTTTCACGTTTTTCCAAAAGTTTTTGTTATTTCACAACTTTTTCATTTGGTGTAATTTTCATGAACATGGATTTAATCAAAAACTATTCTCATGAAATATGCTGTATTTGACAGCATGTAATTAAAAAATAATTGCCCTGTATCTTATATGTGACGTTGAGACCTCCTGACACTTTCTACCATTGGATATATTTTACCTCAGATGGTCACTTCTTCCTAGCACAGTTGCATAATAATATTATTTACTCAAATGATATTATTATTGGTACTGTAAAAGGAATTATCATGACAAAGTACCAGTTACCTTTTTTTAGTATAACCTGATTCATCATCATTGACCAACTGAAACTAGAGAAGAAGAACAGTCAAAAAATATCAGTAATGATAAAACACTAACTTGAGAAACATTGCATTAAAGCCACAGAGAAATATGTCCATCGTGCAAAATGGCTAAACAGGAATTCTGGTAAATGTCAAAGAAGAATGTCTGTGAGGAGGCAGCTGCATCTGCATTTTGATGTCATGCTTCATATTCAGTTGCACTGCTAGCTTGCTTTTTATATACAGTTCGGTTTTCTGCAATAACTAATGTGCTTTTGTAACTTTTTAACAGCTGGCTTTAATTACTGCATACATATACAGACTAAAATCTTTCCGTGAATATGCGCTGTTGAAATGTGGTATGTCCAGTATCTCTATGCATCTTGTATGCAGTACTGCGCATTAAATCTAAAACTGTTATTATTAGAAGTTCAGATATACATTTAATTCAGAGCAGCATTTAGAGAGAAAGATATATAAGAACTATTACTCAAAAGCAGAATATATGACCCTATGGATATTGACAAGCAAAAAATTATAATGACACTAATGAAAGCAATTACAAAAATGCTATTAAAAACTAAAATATCAGAATCATCACTAAACAAGAAAAGAAATAAAGAAAAACCTTAGAATTAAATGGGAAAAGAATGGGTGTGTAAGCTGAATAAAATGGTTATTTTGTTTCAATCAGCAATATGAGTTAATTATGACAGGAATGGAGACATTAGCCACTTTGTTTAATCAGTTGTGTTGCTTGACAAATGAAATGACAGATGAATGAATGAATGAATGAATGAATGAATGAATAAAAAGAAAAACAGAGAACTGGAAAGAACAAAAGAAAGAATCAATGTGATGTAACAGATAAGGCATTAGGAGGGGGACCTAAATAAATAAACAAAAAATGCAAAAAAAAAAATAAATAAAAACATAAAAATAAGAATACATTAAAAAAATAATAATAAATATTAAATTGCAATAATAATAATAATAATAATAATAATAATAATAATAATTATAATAATAAAAAAAGTTAATTAAAAAATGACAGAAGATGACTACCATACCACTTTTTCCAAAGTCCGATTGCATCAATATTACCAATCACATTACACAGTAGAAATTATGAACAAATCAGCTCTTTCTATGAAAAATACAAGATCCAGTTGGCCAATGAAGTGATTACATGTGGTGGAATTATTGATATGAATATAAAGCAGTGTGTGAAAAGGGTGGGTAAAATGATGTAATCCTGACTGGAAGGAAAGTGGGACCCAGAGATGAAGATTACAAAGGTGGCTGATCGGGCTGGTGAATGAAACACGGCAAAGGACTACCAACCCACTCTTGCCCACAACATCAAATATGAAGATAAAACTGATTGCTTTAGAATTGCTGTCAAAAAAAAAAATGTCTGCTTCGAAAGCAATTTCACCCTTTTGGCTTCATTAATGATTTGGATGGTTTATCGCAAGAACTGATTTGATGCGTCTGGACTTAGGACAAAGATTGAACCCCTGAACTTTTATTGGAAAGCATTGTCACTGGTTCTTGTAGCAGTTTCATTGCTTGGGAATAGGAATGGTTATGTTGTGATGGAGGGAATGGTGGTCATTAGACAGTGTCTTTTAAACATAATTTTGATAATTATAGTCTGCCTGCTTGTTGTCATGATTTTTTTAGGTATAGACACCCTGTTGATGATGATGAACATGATGTTAGTATTAAAATGATTTTGATAACATGAGCGATATTAAAGGCTATAAAAATCATCGCAGTAATAATTAAAACTATTGTCTCGTTGATGTTTAAGGTAGTTATTTGTTTTTTAATGCCATTTCCTTTCAAGATGTAGATGATAATGTACTTCATAGATTTTTCTTCATTGTCTGTAAATTGCCATGCTTTCTTGGGAAAGATAGTGGAGTGGTTTCCCGTTGCTTTCTCTACTGTTTGGAATACAGAGTTTTCCTTCTCTTAGACTGGTTGCCATGAAAAGATAGAGAAATCAATCTACCTTGCTATTTAACCCACAGCTGGTGGAGGAAGACATAGAACTTTAATTTAAAGGTGTGCATTGAATACAAATGACATGCAGAATGTACTTTAACAAAATATTATGAACTTTGGACAGTTTTTTGTGTATTTTATAATTAATAAATTTGATCTGAATATATGGTGATTTATACATCAAATGGAAAAATGCAATAATGTTGAAAAGAAAGGCTTGTCAGCTGAATTCATTTAAACTTTTGAATATATATTGATTCAGATATGTGTTTACCATCTTTTATTGAATTCAGTAAGGAAGGCCTGACTATTTTGTATTATTTATTATATTTTTCTGTTTGGTATATAATTTGCCATACATCCAGATCAAATTTATTCTCTTTATTTTTTCAATATCTGTCTATATATAGTCCGAATAATGTAAATAATGTCTTTATTTTTTATCTCAAGATGGAGCCAATTGTAGAGGAGACATGAGTGATGATCATGCAGCCAGTTGCCACCAACCAGATCTGTTTTCTGCTTCACAAAACAGTGTCAGAGTGTCCATCCTGGTTCATTCTTTGATGTTGTCCATCCAGCTTTTGAACTGCCTCTCCCTACGTCTACCCCCTTCCAATGTACCTTCTTGGGCAGAGCATTGTGGCGTATGACATATCCAAGACAACAGATCTCTCCTCTTTACTTTTGGGGTCCTGCCAATTGTGTTACTTGGCCCTGTACAAATGACAAATGTGACAAATCTATTACAAAAAGATAAAAAAAAACTGTCCAATGTTCATAATATTTTGCTTGAGTACTTTCTGCACATCATTTGCATTCAATACACATAAATTTAAATTTAAATTCTATATGCTTATATTTAAATTTAAATTATGACATTTCTGATGTCAGGATAAAATTGATAAAAAAAATTTATGTTAATACCTTGTTAATGCCTAACAATGATTGAAAGTAGTCAAATAAAAAACAAAATTTTGGACATTTTTTTATATGAGATTTTTATTAATTATTTCACTACAAAAAAGGCAATAAAGCCACAAAGACGCAAGTGGTTACTGAGTGTAAGAGAATATAAAAAAAGAAAACATTAACATAGAACTTATGATTATATCTAGCCATTTCAACTGTAAGATGATGAGACCTTGCTACCAATCTAGTAATATGCTTAAATTTATAAAGTCTAGGTACCATAGAAGAAAGTTCATTAGAACAATTACAATCAAGAAAATATTTGAATGCATTCTTGCTTCACAAATATATATATATATATATATATATATATATATATATATATATATATATATTTAAAGATATTTTTGTATGTACAAAATTTAATCACAGAAATAAAAGTGTGAAGCTTAATATTATGAGACATATTAAAAGCGAAGCAACTGATTTCGCTCCCGCTCTTCAGGCTTCCACGGGAGATTTAAGTTAAATTAAAAACACTAGAAAATGTGCAATGAAAAGGAAATGGGGAGGAAAAAAAATTAACACAAGGAGCTAGAGACAAATAACAGCGAGTCTCAACAAACACTCACGCTGTTTACACAGTGAAGGCTTGCGGGACCCGATATAGAGTGCCTTCAGCACCTTGAGATGAAATAAAAAGTGTGATATATATATATATAATATATATATATATATATATATATATATATATAGCATGCAATAATGTCTTTAAGGAAGAAAAAAATTTAAAATAGGTTGGCATCAAAAACTAAATTCTTTTTCTTTAACTTATGTAAGATCTTTAAGATATATGCAAATCAATTCAGTTTAACTAACTCCATGATAAAGGAAGATACCATCTGTGAGTTGAGAAATGTTTTGAACATTTTATATTATTTGATGACTTTATACAATATTTTCTTGATATTCAACCATATAGTTATCCATATGTGATGATAAAGAACAAATAGGAAACATATATCAATCAAATATGTTTCACCTTTATCAAAGCTTTATCACATATTGAGACAATTCAAACAAAAAACAGAACTTTGGTATTTTTTAATCTTTTCTGGGTTAATTCTCATTGGTCAGTCATGTATCAAGGCACATTAAAACCATAGATAATGATAGGTGACTGACAAATGACAATCAATCCAAAACATTTTAGGTTAATTCTCATTGGTCAGTCATGTATCAAGGCACATTAAAACCATAGATAATGATATGTGACTGACAAATGACAATCAATCCAAAATTTTTTGGGTTAATTCTCATTGGTCATTCATGTATCAAGGCACATTAAAACCATAGATAATGATATGTGACTGACAAATGACAATCAATCCAAAATTGAAGCATAATTTTTCCTTTGTAGGATTTCTCAATTTTGCTCATTTGTTATTTTCACTATTTAATAAAATAAAAAAAAAAATCATAGCAACTTAAACATGTGAACCCATTAAAATTATGTTTATAGTAAAAAGAAATAATGTTGGATAAAAAATATTTTAAAAAATTACTGCTGTTTACATTTTGGGTATTAAACTGAAGCTCGCAGATATAAATTTATAGAAATCCCTATGAGAAAAGCATGCTTTCCTTAACAGGTAATTCTAACTTTCCCTTTCCCCTTTCAATCTGGCTCCATGGCTAAACTGGTAGAAGCATGCTTCAGCTTAAGAAGTGGCCTCCCTGAGGTAAAAAACGATGCAGGTTTAATTCCGGTCATAAGCACAATTTTTCTTTAGTAGGGCTTCTTAATTCAGGCTGTGTTTTTTAATTTCACTATTTAATAAAATAAAACCAGGCATAGTAACTTAAATTTGTGTGCCCATTAAAATAATGATTATAGTAAAAAGAAATAATGTTAGATAAAAAATGTTCTTAAAAATTACTGTTGTTTACATTTTAGGTATGAATCTGAAGCTAACAGATACAGATTCATAGAAGACCCAACAAGAAAATGTGCTTTCTTTAACAGGTAATTCCAACCTTGCCATGTCAGGTTGGTCCATGTGGCTGAGCTGGTAGAGGCACTCTTGGGCTGGAAAATTGGTTTCTCAGGTGGCAAAAATAAGATGCAGGTTTGTTTCCTATTGGAAGCACAATTTTTCTTTCGTAAGACTTGTCAATTTAAGCCAGTTGTTATTAACTTCACAGTTTAATAAAATAAAAAAATACAAGGATAGCAACTCAAAAACATGGACGCAGTAAAAATAAAGTTTAGAGTCATAAGAAATAATATTATAAAAAAATCCTTTTGAAAATATACAGTCAAATCCTGTTCAAGGCACCAATTTCCATTCAATCACTGAAGTTAAGCAACATCACTCTTGGTCAGTACTTAACTGAGGAACTGCTTGGAAACATGCAATACCTTAAGCAATAGCCTAGGTATTATCATGGTGAAAATATTTGGGCATCAATGAAACTACTATTGTCTTACCTTCAGACCAGTTGAATCATAGTAGCACAGACAGGCTCCAATTACTTTGACAGGTCACTGGATCAACATTGTCTGATGCTAAGAGTCCACATAGTATTGGGCAATCTATGAATGACTATAAACAATCACACAATTATGATCAGACTTTTAACGGCAAAACTGCCTCATCTGCTATAACCTGTCCTCTTACAGCAAATGAGAAGCCATCCTGTACATATGAGATGCTATTCAAAGTTCTGAGTAATTACACTTATATGTTTCTTCCATCATCTTTGAAGTTTTCACTTTAGGCAAATATACATTGACTCACAAATAATACTAGCAAATGCCCATTCAGTTTCTGAAAAAATTGACACTGCTTCTCACGTATAAATATTAAAAGTGCATTTCTCTATGTAAACATATATGCACATTTTATATATAATTTGACATTTCAAAATTGTCAAAAATTTGATGTTAGAATTCTGCATCATTTGATAATTGATGCCAAAAGCAAAACAATTCAAGTGGTTTTCAATGATTTGACAAAGAAATTACATTTTTATGTTAGCTATTTGTGGAATAACAATTTCTGCACTATCAAAAGAACACTGTGCAAAAGAAGAAAAAAACAGTGAAGAACAATAAAAAAAAAATCCCTATATCAGATTTTATCAGACATATTGCTTCAATTTCCAGCTTACTTGGACAAGGATTTAATTATTTTTTAGAGGAAAATTAAAATCAACATTTTGCTGACTAAGTGGTACATATCTCATTTCTTTGCTCATAGCAAATTGATGAAATTCATTTTGACAGCTGTGGGAAGACGAGCAAAAATAGAAGAGGTTCAAGAATTTAAAAACCAAAAAACTGTTATCCTGTATGTTATCTATAACATGTGAGAAATGCATAATTGATTGCAGAAGAAAGTTTCAACAATTTTCACTTTTATTATTAAGCATCCCACATTGTGATAACAGAAGATCATGTTTATGTCAGAGGAATAAACTTAAGAGTTATTTCCCTTAGTTTATTCATTTCCAGTATAGAGCTGTTGCTTTATTTTTCTTCTTTTATTTTAATCATTTCCATTCTGTAAAGTTTTACAATCTCATTCTGGGTTGAATTCAATTGAGTATTTTTTTTTTCTTGTTAATTGTCACTCTGTACAATTCCCAAGAGCCACTTGATTTATAAGGTTACAGTGTAAGAGGCACAGTTTATAGGGATATGTGGTTAATACTGGTTAAGCATGAACTTTAACAGGATAAGATTATAGTGATCAAAGAAGTATCCTCTTGGGAGTTTTTTTTTTTATAAATGTTTCTGGACATGCAATTTAGCTGATTTAATTCATTTTCCATGTGCATTTGTTTTTATTTTTATCACTTTTATTATTACGAGGGTCATTTAATAAACAAGTTGTATAAGGACTTCTAATACAGATAGAAGCTTACTCTTTTTTTGTTTTACTTCTTTTTCACATGGATTTAATTTCTTTTGCAGATTATTGAAAAAAAAAAAAGTAAGCTTCTATCTGTATTAGAAGACCTTATACCAAAAAAATCACCTTATTTATTGAATGACCCTTGTAATTATTCTACACTGTGATAATAATAGAAGATCTGCCAAGAAAATTCAAATGTTGTAAGAACCTGTCTGCAAATTTACCAAGGATGATCTAGCAATCAAAGAACTTTCTATACATTTAGTAAATGCTGTTTTAATTAGAAGAGAAATCAACTGTGGTAAAGGGGTTGGGAAAAAAATTATCACCCACAAGCTCACGCAAACACTTTTGAACTTGGTCAAGGCTAAAAGTGAACTTTGTGTAGCACCAGTTCAGATGTGGCAGTTATACTCTATATTTTTTATCACTAATAGAATAAAGTGAAACTTTATAAGAACATGGAATATATTTACCTTGGATGATCTTGCAGTCAAAGCACTTCCTATACATTTTTACCTTAACAAATTATTTTTTCTTTTAATTAAAGCAGCATTTTTTTTATCAAAATTATAGTCAAACTCATTACATTGAGCAACTAATACATTGATTGTGTTGTTTTGTAAAAGATCTGTTTCATGTTCATATAATTCTACACCTAAATTCCAAGAGGTTTCTTCTATGTATTCCTTGTGGCACTCATTACAGCTGATAGAGTAAATTCCTTCTTCAAGTTTTAGCTTATTGTTATTTTGTTTCTTAAGTTTTGGATGTAGTTGTAACAAATTTCATGTTTCTTCGCTGTCTGGCAAAGTCAAAATATTTATCAGATTTTTCACTTTTCTTTAGATTTGCTCTCAGTACATAGATGGTATATAGAAGATGAAGAATTCATTTTTCTATCGCATTATTATTATTATTATTATATCTTATTGTGATTTGTTTCAAATATTTCACCAAATTCAGATATTCAACATAATGAAAAACAAAAGTAAGAAAAAATTTTTAAAAAAACACACTTATTAATTTTTAAAGGTAACAAACAATTTTCTTTTGAAAGCAAAGGTCAACATTATAATTGAGCAGTTTTTGACAGCATGTTCCATTGTGTGACACCATCTTTTAAAATGATGAAGTATATTTAAAAAATAATTCATGTTTGTGATTAATTATCAACTTATATGGGAGGAATAAAAATACAAGAGAATATTGAGAAAAAAAAATGAAAGAAGACATTCCAGCTGTATGATAATAATTAAAATTAGATAGCTCAAGGGAGATGAAACTGAGTAAATAAATTGTACTTGGTTTCTGGTTGGGATGAAAAGTTTATTCAAGATTCAAAACCCATTTAAAAATAAGCTGATTCCTCTTTATTATTATCACCACCACTACCACCATTATTATTATTATTGGTTTATTTCCTTTGGTTTCTGGTGTATACTCATTTCTTTCCGAGTCCCAACCAGAGGCCTAAGGTCAGAAATGGCATCATGACATTTTCCACTGAGCAGTTTTGGGAAAAAAAAATCGCACATATTTTACATAGATGAAGCCCTTCGTAAGGTGTGGGCTGTCCTTGTGAGTAAAATGTTTTGTATTTCTTTAAGGCATGGACTACCAGGGATTCCTTCAATGAGTCTGTTGGAATCTATCTGAGGGCTCCAACTACAGCTGGAATTGTTAATGTCCTCATGCACCACATGTTTGAGATTTCGATTTCAAGGTCCTTGTATTTTGATAGTTTTTTGAAGATTTTCAATGACACATTGCAGTCTGCAGAGACTGCCGTGTCAATAAGGAGGCATATTTTGTCTTTGCAGTTTCTAATCATGATGTCAGGGCTATTAGCTTTGATTGTTCTGTCTGTGTGCGTTGTAAAGGCCCATAAAATTGTTACAGGTCCTATCTCAGTAACCAGGTCTGGGTGGTATTCATATTTCTTGCAGCTTCCTTTCCATAAGCATTGCAGATTTTCCAGTGCAGATATTGGTCCACTCTGTTGTGCCATGTTTTCTATTCAGTGGGTGCCAATACCATGCAACCTGATACAAGATGGTCAATTGTTTCTGGATATTTATCACAGAATCTGCATTTTGACTTAAACAATTTTTCTGTATGTGTGCTTGGTAATTTCTAGTTATCAAGCATTGGCCTGTGCAGCAAGAATAAAACCTTCAGTTTCAGTGTTTAACCCTGCACTACATATAGCCACTGATGAGTATGGGATTTGTCTACATCAGCTTCTTTGGTACAGGCAGAGTATTGACTGTGAAGCGGTTTATCTTGCCAGCGTTTCTGTATCTAGTCAGTTGCATTTGCCATCATCATCATCATTATTATTATTATTATTATTATTATTAAACAAAATGATTGATGTAACTAAGAGAAGAAAAATAAAATTATTAAACAATGTTCGACAATATTTTGATTGCATGTCTTCATGTTTAAAATAAACATAGAAAGTATAAAAATCTACAAAAAATAACTTTCAGAAAAGAAAAAGAAAAGAATTTAAATGTATTTTTTCTAGATTTTTTATACTTTCATACTTGTATGCAATCTTTAAACATAACATGAAGAAGACTGACATACACATTGTTAAATACTGTATCTTATCTTTTTCTTTTCTTAAATTGTGCTCTTTTCTCAGTGGTATATTATTATTGTTGTTGTTGATGATGATGATGAAGAAGAAGAAGGAGGAGGAGGAGGAGGAGGAGGAGGAGAAGGAGAAGAAGAAGAAGAAGAAGAAATTGATATTTTGAACCTGAATAGCTCAAGGGAGAGAAAGTCAAAACTGTTCTTTTTGGAATCCCATTGAGATTATATGATCAATATCATAGCAATGACTATTAATGCTGTCAAAAGTTTTAAAAAAGAACATATTTCCATGATAGAATATTGCTCAAACATAAACTAGAAATTGATATCTCAAAGTTGTATGATTATCCAGATAAAACCTAATTGCTTGGGATTTGAAAAAGAGTACCAAGCTATTTCAGTAAAAGAAAATAATTTGGAAAAAATAACAAGAATTTATAATTGATGAGAATTTGAAAACAAGTTTGTATTTTGTCTGCTTTATTAATTTTCACTCATTATTTGTTTATTCAATTGAAAAAAAGAAACTAGTCATATTACAAAAACTATGAAATTTTTATGGTTTTTGTAATATAATAACAACTCTAAGTAGAAGCTTTATTTGACGCATTTTGCTTTAGTGTGGAAAAACGTTTATTTTATTGTGATGAATGATTACAAACAAGTCGGGAGATGGGATGTGCTTATTTTATTACCACAGTTTTGCTTTTTGAATTTTTGGAAGAATCATAATTTTTTAGTTAATGATAGAATAACCTCATTGCTGGTTCTACAACTATAAAATATCCATGGAAATTCCCCTATTGCATTGTTGAATATTTGAGCTTAACAACCTTAATAAAATATTGCAATAACAATCATAATGATAAATGTAGGTCATTATTTAAAACAGTAAGAGGTAACAAATGAAACAATTCAAAACTGACATGTTTTCCATTTCATTGAAGCAAATATTAAACACATAAGAACATTATTGCCTCCTCTATCTTCTCTCTCTGTTTTCTTTCTTTTGTGTCTGATATGTCTTTTCTACACCCCCACCACTGTGATCAAAATACAACAGTCCATCATTTATGAGATATTGGTAGGGCTTGACATGCATGTTAACTAAGTAATGAAAGAACAAGCCAAATTAAAATATATTTTACTTGGTCACCAAACTCAATCAATATTTTCATTTTGACAATAATAATGATAATAGTGAAAGGTTTTCCATTGTGGTAAATTGCAATGTAAAAGAAAGCAAATGTGGGAAAAATATATTTTTAAAAATTGAAAGTAGAAATGGAAACCAAATATTATTATTTTGTAGTTTTACATTGGGATACACAGTTTAAAATTTTTGTTGTCCAGTGCATATTGAAAGCTATCTGAAATTAACATAAAGAACTCATTTTTATCAAAGTCTTTTACATAACAAAACTCATGGCCTTTAGTCAATCTTGAGGAAGTACACACATACACACACTGATCAGACTAGACTGTCTGTACTCTCCCAGATAGGTCTGCTGATGCTTATTTGCAATATAAAATGCAAGTTAGCCTTGATGGTATTGAAAAAAATAAGTCTGATCAGGTATCTGCAAAAATTATTAGCAAGCCAATCTAACAAATGAGTAGCCAGCCTTTGTATATATATATATATATATATATATATATATATATATATATATATATATATATATAATAAATATATATATATATGTATGTATATGTATCCATATATATATATGTCTGTGTATGTGTGTGTGGGTGTAATGTAAATTATATTCAGATAGAGTGTATCTGTGAAAGATCAAAATGAGCAAAAATACAAGAGGAACCAGTAGACAATGTTTCAATCTCTGAGGGACTTTATCAAGGCAAATGTAGGGATTAATTTTGTTGCATGTGCTTATATGCAAGAGCAAAGATGCCATTGGTTTATTAAGGCTTTTAAATTTGAGAATGTTCATGAATATTCATCAGGTGGTTGAAAAACATATTGGCCATGCATGAATAGTTTTTCCTTGTATTTTTACTCATATATATATATATATATATATATATATATATATAATGGGTGCTTGATCAAGTAGTTAAAATGTTCCTTTTCCGATCATGGGATCTCACTCGGGTCAGTTTATGAGGGAGGGGATGTCTAGAAAATATTAACCTGAGATGATCATAGTGTACAGGCCTCATTGAAAAGTGGGTTGAAATGATTCAGAAGCCATCAATAGTTGTACTAGCAGAAATTCGCATGTCATCATGACTGAGGGTTTGAACATACTGGCTTTGTTTAAGTACTGACCATACCAGATTAGGTATTCTCTCTCAGAAAGTGTAACTAAGGTCTGGTCAGCTTAGTTACTGTAGGAACCACAGGTTGGCTCTGTGGGTTTTGAAGACATACAAAATATATCTGAGTGGGCATCTGCAACAAGGATTAACTAGCCACCCTAGAAGACAGAACTAACTGGAAATGAGTAGTAAGAAAATTCCAAAATATAACATTCCCCAAGCAAGAATACCTTCTCAATTGAAGAGTAGAGCTTGTTTACAAATGAAGACATGTGAACAAGTTTTTGTTGAGCCAGTTAGCTCCTGACTGAGAAAAACAAAATAAATAAATAAACAAATAAAATAAAATAAAAATGAAAATGTAGTATATTTTATTCCATTTTAGTCCACTGAATTTTCATACACGTTTTTGTATTTTGTGGGCAGCAACTACTCCATTCTCTTCCTCATAGGGGGAAGGATGGTAGTAGTCACCACTCCCAGGTACAAATATTGGTGAGGTAATGGAACTGACTTGATGTTAAGCATATAACAATTGGTTCTATCAAAGCATAGATCGATGTTACTGTGTGCTCAATCATTGTGAAACATGTATAACTGTCACATTTTAATAAGTTATATAATAATAATAATAATAATAATAATAATAAGTAAAGACAATCCTTAAAAATCAATTTTGGTTATAATTTATTTCATGAATATATTTAAAGATTCATCTCTTCAGACTGAAGGTTTTTTTAGAAATTAACAAACTTATAACCAAAATGTATTTTTAAGGATTGTCATTATTTATTATGTTGCTCTGCTACTTACATTGAGCTCACTTTGGATTAATGTCTTCCTTGGAATTATCCCTAACAATTACCAATTGGTATTTTATATATATATATATATATATATATATATATATATATATACTAGCAGCATGGCCCGGTGTTGCCCATGCTTGATTCAAAAATCGTATGACTCATACAGCAATCGCTATCACTTGGCTTAAAATATTTTTGCCCTTCCTTGCCTTTAAATGAGTGCCCTTTGCCGTGCTGATGTTGCTACATGCCTTACTTCTTGCCTATCTCACACTGCAAATTTTTTCTAAGCTCTATACTAAACATTAAATCTGTTACGAAAAAAGAACTAAACAAAATGAACACAAAACGATCAGCTTTAAAAAAGGACTCATAACTGGAAAAAACGAATGAAAAAAAGAATGTTAACAACAAATACTTTTTCATACCCAACCCAGTTCTGCGGAATCAGAATCAACATTGAGTTTAAGCAAGCAAATGAGCCAATTGGAGTAAAGTGCCATGCAGATTTAAATTTTTCCCACTTGTGATGAATGCAGCTATTGATTTTTTTTGCTTGCTAGCATGCTAGTTAACATTCGTGTCAGTCAGCTGTTGGCTCTCACGCTGGCCAATAGAATCTTCTTGCCTATTCGTGGCAGCCAGCTATAGGCTCTCACTCTGGCCAGTAGAAAATGGTCGCAAACTAAATGAAAACTGCCGTAGAAGCATGAAAAAATTGATTATTTCCACTATTGATGGGAGTTGAGAAATGCAAAGTTGGTCTTGGCCTTCCCGCTAACTTGGAGCATGTGCATGTAAATTTTGGTGCAAATCCATCAAAAATTGCGGCTGTGAATTTGTTACACGCACACACACACACACATCCTGCCTTTTATAGATAGAGATATATATGTAAAAGTGTGGTTCATTCTGCACAAAACCTTCACGACTATAATCAAATCATAAAATCATATATGCAGGTTGTCTGACTGTTGGTTTCTAAGAACTGTGGTACCTGACCCTTATATGTTGTAAAAGGGTCCCCAGTAAGCATGGGTCAACAACCCACATCAATGATGGGAAAGTCCACAACTATATATATATATATATATATATATATATAATGTGCTACCCAAAAAGAGGCATGGTAGAGTAATGAATTGTTACTTGGATTGAAGATTCGGAGAGCTGCATTCAAATTCCAGTTGAATTCATTGCATTCACTTATATCCTAATCCCCTAGGGAAAGGTATGACTCCATCTTTTCTTCCCCCCAACCTATGGTTAAATAGCAGAACAGACTGGAAAGGAAAGAAGCTCCCATCAACACTTGAAAGTGCAGTAACAACAACCAGACTTTAGAACTCTATTTTTATGAAAAATTGTTTTAATTGAAAGATTATATAAATTACAACCAATAGTAAGTCTAAATGCTTGGTCAATGAATGCCAAATGTTTCCTCATAAGGAAATGGCTCTAATATTACCATTACCATAGCAGTTTCTGTTTACTTCTCTCAGAGCATATGATTTATTCAAATGATCAGTTGCTCATTCTGTTAAATCATGTGGTATACCAGTAATGAAATCTAGTGATGAGACAAAATCCAGGAAGGAGCTGGTTCATGTTTTTCCTAACACAGACCATTGTATGTATGTGTGTGTGTATGTTTGTACAATTGGAAAATGGAACAAAAAATAATCAAAAGTATTAACAAAATACTGGACAAATTTTTAAAATATTAAAAATATTTAAATAAATAATATAAAATATTAACAATATAAAATATTAAAAATAATAATGTAAAAGTATTAAAAATAACAATATAAAATAATAATATAAAAATAACAATGTAAAAATATTAAAAATAACTATATAATATACTAATAATATAAAAATATTAAAAATAACAATATAAAAAATTCGTAATATAAAAATATTAACAATAATAATTTAAAAATACTAATATAAAAATATCATAAATATTAATAATATATAAATGTTAAAAATCACAAAATGCAAAATTAAAATTAAATATAGGATAATATTTTTAAAATATTAATAAAAGTGCATGAAAATATTATGAGGGACTGCTGAAAAGTTTGCAACTTAACCAAGAAATGAGTTCCAAATAAATTCTGATGTTTAAACATTTGGTCAGATTTTGGGAAGTGGGTTAAGCCAAGAACTTTTCAACACCTCCACAGAGTATTTATATGTTTTACATGTTTCTGTTTGTATTAAGTAATAAACTAATCCCTGCTCAGAATTACTATATGTAATAATATCAGCCTGATCAAGAAGCCCATCCAAAGCAGAATTCCTAGATTTGGTCAGATTTTGAGTCAACATCACCTTATGAAACAAAAAAAAAAAATCAACAAAAATAAGTGAAACATTTAAAAATAGAAATATGAAAAATAACAGCTGATATATAAAATCAGTACTTCATATAAAAAACATTAAAAAACATGTGATTTTAAAAGAAAAAAGAAATTACAAGCAAAAATAAACATTTCAAGTCACTAAAAACAAATTGAAAAGCAAGATCTAAAAACAGCAATTAAAATTACAATAAAAAGACCAAAAACATTAAAATCCCTCAAAATAAAGGAAAGCCTACAAAAGCATGAAGATGCTAAAACAGCATTAAAAAAAACAAGCCTCAAAACATAAGCAAAAAACAAATGTCTAAAAGCCAAAAAATCAGTTTAAAAACCGCAAAAATAATGAGTTCATCATTGCCGTAGACTAAAGTCCCTGGTTGCAATTGATTATTACAACTGTCATTTTGCTTGTTTGTTCTGTTAAAGATCCTATAAAATGTACAAAGAGATAAAGAAATTTATATTACAACAAAAGAAAGCCAGCAGTTTAAAAAAACAGAAGACACAAAGCACTTAAAAAAAGAAATATCGAAAATCTCAAAAAGAAACAGACAAGCTGTTAAGTCTGATTCTAATTCCTTAGTGTTGATGAAAGTGATTTGGTTGCATTTCTCTAGAGGAGGCTAGAGAAAGACTGATGAAATACTGACAAGGATCAGTGCAAGAAATAGAGGAAAAGAAAAAAAAAAGAAGCCAGATAACATCTGTTATATTGAATGATTTCTTTTTTGTCTTCTATTTTTTTTTAATTATTTTTTCTTCATTTTTTTTTTTTCCTTTTCTTTCTGTTTATAAAAGCAAATGATGGTGTGCCATTTTCTCCAATTTGATGGAATCGTCACAGAGAATTTAAGTCCTGAGGGGAAAGTGGTTCACTGTTGAGAGTGGGGAGTAGTGAGGAAAGTGACAGGGAATAGTTCATTGAGAATGGTGATCTGGTTGGGGAAGGTAGGGATCAAACTGACAGAACGAAGGGGATGAGGAAGGGTCTTGCCAAAGAAAAAGTAAACTGAATTAAATTTAAAGAAAAAAAATGGGAAAATGATAACCAAAAAATAGAATTAAGAAAATAAAAGAGAATGTTCAGGAGAACTCTTGTAGACACTGTAGCCTGATATCTAGTTAGTTGGCTAAATAGTCATGATGAATTGGTTAATTAGTGAAATTGCTAATTTGTCTCAATAGTCACTTCTACTTGACACTTCAGACTGTAGAAAAATAAAAAATAAATTATAAAATGAAAGGCAAAGGGTGATATGCCAGAAGTCAAAAAAATAAAAACAAGTAAAATCTGAAGATATAAAACAAAACCAGATATAAAGTATTTGTTTTTTATTTTTTTTATTTCTAGAGTTGCACTTTATATCTTTTTAAAGGTACAGAAGTGTTTATCATGAAATTGATGCGATTATGATAACGGAGGCATTAACTCGTCATTCTATTTAATAATAAAGGGAAGTCTTTTATTTTTGATCTGTTTTTTTTTTTTTTTTTTCAATCAGAACAAGGGGCTGTCTCTAACATGTTAGAGACTTCCCTGATTTCATGGGTCATTTGGCAGAACGTAGATCACAGAACAGAGGTATTTAAAGTTTAATGATTTACACCGAGAGAATTTGAGGAAATAACTTCATGAAATTGGTTGATCATGTAAATCTCTAATTTCATTGGTGTTGGGCCCTGATACAATGACTGGAGAAAAAGAGAGAAACAAATCAAATAACATTTGAAAAAAACAAACAGAGATATAAAAAAACTCTATCGTCAAATCTTTTCTTTTCTTAATTGGCATTTAAAAGATGCTTTGTGTCTTTTCATGAGCTGTCTGCCGGGAAGACGCTATCTGCTTGATAAGAGGAGCTTTGCTCTGTTATTTTAAGAACATTATAGAATTTACTTTTTTGCTTTTTATACACTCAGTGATACTTTGAAAGAAGATTGCTTCATCATCACCTGGATTTGAGCTGTTTCAATTTGATTGGATCTCAATACAAAAAGACGTGCATTTATTGTTAAATTGGTAAACTAGGTAACTTTCCATTCTTCAATGCACCAATTTATCCATTTAGTGCAGTGGTTCGCAACCAGGATACATGTGGACCCTGCTTTGGGTTCATGTAACATTACTAGTCCACACAAAACAATGGCAAATTGGGGGTTAATTATTCACATATTTTAAAATGGTTTATTATGAGTTATTTTACTATTGTACATAAATGTTCCATTGAATTTAGTTGTTAAATACATGTTTATTTTCATTAAATTAGTTTTACTTCAAAATGAAGCATGTAAATTTACTATTTATATATTACAATTCCTAAACTTATCTATTAGTAAAAAATAAAATAAACCTTTTTTTATTGAATGGTTATGGGGGTCAACAAAAAATATGAGTAAAAGTTGTCCATGGATAAAAAAAAGGTTGAGAACCACTGATTTAGAGTGTTAATATAAAAAAAAAACAAAGAAGGAAATAGAAAATGTTTTCATTTATTTTCTCCTTTTTTCTTTTAATCATTTACCTCAAGCAAGGCAATAAAGCCACTAAGATGCAAAGGTTTACTGAGTGTGAAAGAATATAAAAAAACATTATTAAGGAGAGAGATCAATGAAAGAACAGGAATTAAGAAGACAGAAGATAACAATTGACATCGCATTTAAATTCTGACAATCAAAATGGAAAATGATTTATCAACAGTAATTTGTAGTGATGAATATAGAACTACGTTGGAAAGACATGTTGACTAACTAGATATTGATTTGTTCATGGTAATAGTCAAATAACACAGTTTAAAGTGAAGTAATGTATTGTTTGCAGTAAAATTATATCTCCCTCTGAAAGTTGATGATAATATCAAGATAAATGCAGATAATTATTGTAAATTTTTGAACAAGACACTTTAAGCTAAATGGCATCTTCAGACAGGATAAGTCTCTTTCACATTCTGCAATAGCTAACATTTTTTTTAATCATTTAACCTCAAGCAAGGCAATAAAGCCACTAAGATACAAGGGGCTACTGAGTGTTAGAGAATAAGAAAAAAGAAAACATTAGTAAGTAGAGAGAACAATAAAAGAACAGCAATTAAGAAGACAGAAGATAACAATTGACCTTGCTGATGTCCTAAATACTATCACTCTCAGAATCATGAGGCTCTTGACGACAAACATACCTTGAGGACCATAGCATTAGATATCTCAAAGGCCTTTGACAAGCTGTAGCACAAAGGCTTACTATACAAGCTCTCCAATTATGGAATCACCGAAAGGGTCTTTCAATCATAAAATCCTTCCTAACAGGTAGGTCCATGACGGTAGTTATTAATGCCCAGTCCTCCAGAGCCCGAGTGGTTACCACAGGCGTCCCTCAGGGATCACTCCTTGGACCAACCCTCTTTTTGATTTACATAAATGATCTGCTTTGTATACATATATGCTAATGATAGGACTATATACTGGTGCACTGCTAAAACTTTTGATGGTCTGAGTTTGGTGACTGATCTCTCTTCGGATCTTGCACAAACTACCCAATGGGATGAAAACTGGCTGGTTACATTCAATGCCTCAAAGACTAGTTATGTTCCATCATCACTGATCTGACCTCGAACTACCACCAAACAGTTTCTTTTCTCACACTTCTTGCTTGTGGAACTCATTTCTGGCTTCATGCTTTCCAGCCAACTTTAATCTGTAAAAATTTCAATGCAATGTCAATTGCTATCTACTGTCCTCCTGACTAAAAAAAAAATTTAATTTTTGAAGATTAAAATTGACTGGAAAGCAAAAAGCCAGAAGAGAGTTCCACAAGCAAGAGGTTCGGGAGAATAAAGTATTAGCATAGAACTTATGCTTACATCTAACCATTTTAACTGTAAAATGATGAGATCTGCCCTTAAAATAAATAAGGTCTAATTACCATAGAGTAGAGTTCATCAGAATTCATCAGAACAATTACCAGGAGAATAATTATAGAAAAGGCAGAGGGAAGCTACATTATCACAGTAGGAAAGCGAGTGAAGGCGAGATGCCAGCTCAGGACCAAATTTGCAGATTCTTCTTTGTATTTTATCAAGAATCCCTAAATTCATAGCAGAAGCACCAAGCCTACTGTTAAAATATTACCAATTTCTTATTCAAGTATTTAAAAGAAATCTTTGTCTAATAATGATATCTGAGAGGGTGCTGAATAATTCTCAGCCCAGTCCACTTCCCAAAACCAGTGTCCTAATATTTGGTTATTGAAATAATGGATTTAAAAAGTGGGTCAGGTTGACAGTTTTTCAGCACTCCTTCATATGTGTGTGCACGCGCTCGCATGTGTGTGTGTATGTGTGTGCATGTGCATATTTACTAAGCTTAGCTTCGTCTGGTCTGAGAGCACATTACAACAGTACCACTGAGGATTGAACTCACTTCAGTAGTGGAGTGAGTTCAATCCTGTCCTGGCAAAATTTGCATGCACCTGATGTTCATATAGTATGGAATGTTGAATTGATGGTCCAAGTTCAAATGCTGGCCTTGGTGGCTCTATTCATTTTTGGGTAAAAGGGTTAAATAGCAATGTAGACTGAGCTCGCTCACCTTGAGTGACAGCAAGTCTCCTTTTAACAACAAGTTAAATAGCAGGATAAACTGGGCTCTTTGGTCTTGAATGGTTTCAATTTTGGGGGGAAGGATGACTCCAAATTAAAGATGTGGGTACATCAGAATGAAATCTTTAATTATCTCTCCCAAGAAGTTTACAGATAATAAATGAAAGTAATATTGTGGAGAGCCTTGATCATCTGTCTACTGAAGAGACATGGGATTTTGAAAATAATAGTGGCAAACATGGACCTTCATCCCCACAAAAAATGGAGTGTCAGAAGGATGGATTTTTCCCATGACACTGCTTTTATTTTACTAACTTCACTCTCCGACAGTGTTTATGGTAGCTGAAAACATTAAGTTTATAAGTCCCAGAAATTCATGCAAATAAACAATTTAATAAATAAATAGTGTTTATTATTTTTGTAAAATACCCAAGAACAATGTATAAATACACTTTCAGATGTTTAGGTTTTATTACAACTCTAATCATCACTTATACAATAAACAATTTTGCAATATGGAGAAATATTGCAATATGGAGAGAAAAGGGAGATCGCTGCCTTCTGTGCGATCAGGTTGAAATCATAGACAAAGAACATCATTGGAAAATTCGTAAACTTAAGGAATCAGCACATATGCTAGGCCACAAAATCTTCTGAGCTGACCAAGCATAGAAATGAATACAATATGGGAATCAGTAATAAGGAGTGCCAGAAAAATGCAATTATAACAAAAATTGCAATATGAGCTCTGCTAAAAAAAATATGCAATGATAACAGCAAAAATTGCAATATGAGCACTGGTAAAAAAATGTTGCTGAAGTCATTACGTTTATAACTCCCAGAAATTCACCTACAGATGTCCTTCAGGACACATGGCACAGTGGATAAAGGCGTTGGTTAGATCCAGTGACAGGACCCAAATAGTTGTGAGTTAAATACCTGGTTATGGCATTGGAGAACTTGGAGAGGTGAATTGACAAAAGATAACTGGTAAATGACACCCATTAGACATGGCATGTGGAGCTAGAACAGTCTACCCCAGCAATCGAAATAAAGGGTTCAGGTCGACATTCCAACCACCTGGAAAGGGCTGGAGTGTACAACAGCCAAAATATTGTGATAAATATGGCAACAAAATGAGGACAATAGTCTGAATAATGTAATTTAGTAAATGTTTATAAATTTATGAATAAAAAATATTTTCATATTTATTTCTTTAAAAATTTGTAAATTATAAATATTGTATTGCATTAGTCTTAATATAATTGTTTTAGTTTTTAGAATGTTGTAAATATAAAATTAGTCTTGTAAATAAACAATCTAATATATATATAGTGTTTAATATTTTTGTTGTAAACTCTCAAGTACAAAAAAATGATAAATTCACTTTCATCATATGTTTAGCATTCATTACACGTCTAATCATTGCTTTTTAAAATGAGAACCATTTCCACGGTGTAGTTAACATAAAAGTGGTGACATGGGAAAAAACTGTCCTTTTGACACGTTTTTCTGCAGGCATGAAAGTCCATGTTTGCCAAAATAGTAATTTTAAAACTTTTAGAACCAGACTCTATGATCTAACCTTGTTCCTTTTTAGTATTCAGTGACTATAGGGCTAAAAATTCAAAAGAAAATTTTAAGTGTTAAAAAAATGAAAAGGAAAGATGTTCCCTTGAGGGCCGAACATGTCAATTTTATCTTTATATCTGAAGAACATTTATATGTATATATTTCAATATTTGTAGTTAAGGATTTTTGTGTCATTTGGAATTCAGTCCATCTTACTCCATCACATGAAGTTTATTTATGTGTCATATTCCCACAGGATATAGGTGATCATGTCTTCATAAACTCTGTAGCTTCATGAGTGTTTGTCTGCTTACTCCTTACTGCTTACGCCGCCTCCTCTATTCTGCCATCATCAGGTAGGTTATCCTATTCTAGTTGTGTGTATTCAGTGATTTTATATGCAGGCAGTTTGGTCCCAGTATAAGTTCTGGATTATTCTACTATCTTTCCCAAATAAATCAAGTTTACCTAGCTTTTTTTGTTTAGTACCTTATCAACACTTGCAAATCTATAAAACATAGGTATTCTTCGCATCCTTTTGTTGAACTACATTTCTGTTGCTTAAAGTGGCATCTTCATTGTTATAAATAATCAAGTTTGGTCTCCCCTTGTTTTGCTGCTGTCTTCTTTGATAATGCTCTTCCTGTTTACTGGGACTATAAAAGGACACTATATGTGAACCTTGTATTCTCAGTTGAATAAAGCTTTCTTAAAGCCTACACATGTGTACTTTTGTCATTGCACTCATTTTTGAGAAAATTGTCTAGCACTCACTGCTATATATGATGATTGCAATAATGAATGTATTTTTCATCAGATCCTATAGATTGGTGCTACAGAATCACAATCAAAGTTCTTTACCAAATAATAAAATACACATCACTTGAACATTTCCAACAACAAAAAATGGATATGTAACTGGAAGGGAAAATACAATGAAGAAATCTACTTTCCACATAGCCAAAAACAAAAAGATTGGAAGGAAACTCTCATCAGTATGCGATGAGCAATATATTTAGTGGCCTTGAGAAGTCTATTTTTTCCTTGTTTAGTTTTAATATAAAGATTTTATAAATCTAGTTTTAATAAAAGAATATTTTATAATTTTCAACTGACAGTAATACTAACAATGTATGCCAAATCCTTCCTGGATGGAAATGATTAAATTTGCCATTGCCATTACCGTTAAAGCAAAAATCAAATATCAGATCTGGCAATGACTGTTTGGTCTTTGAAGAAAATTTTGTGCTTTCTTTTTTGCTTCAGTACCACTCTAGTAAATACCTGACTTCTCCCGATATCCTCTATCTTTCCAAGTGCCAGATCAGGCCAAAAATGGGGTACTGCTGCCATAAATAAACAGGAACTGCCCAGTTTTCACTTTCCAAAAGTGTCTCTACATCCTTGTGTGTCACAAATTATTTTCACCCTACAATCCTGTTCTCCCAGAAAAAATATGTCGCAAACCGCTCACTGCTTTATTGCTGTTTCCATGGAAAATGCTCAAACAAACTACATTCTTTAGTTCAACTAGTTCTAACCTTCACAGCTAAGACCCACCTTACTACACATGTTGAGATGTAAGTTCTTCCCATGAGCTACTGCTTTGGGGAACCGACTCCCAAAGGGATGCTTCCCTGATCACTACAATCTTAACCTGTTCAAGTCTAGTGTCAACTGATATCTTCCCCATATATCTGCATAAACTGTGCCTCTTTGTAAACCTCCACTTGGAGTGGCTCCCATAAGGTGAACATCATTATAAAAAAAAAATTTGTTTCACTGTTCAAGAAATAACATATTGGTAAGTATAAGGATACTGTGTACCTTTTTTCAACTTGAGAAAACTCTTGAATATATTTTGAGTAAAGCAAAGACTAGGCAGCAAGCTGAAATAATGTTCTTTTTAATATGAATATTCTTTTGCGGGTGTCAGGTGCTTTATTGCAAATTGCTTTCAGTTTTTAGTAGATTTTCAGTGTCAGATAATTTTGATGGATCTTTTTCACTATCACATTTTTCTGCATAATTGAACATTTAAGCGTTATATATCCTTCTGTCAAGGTCGGATAGCATCTTTGCTTGAAACACTACTCAAATTCAGGCTGAGGTTAAGGGTCACATCTCATTCAGTACAAAATAATTTTTTCTTGGCTTTTTAAGGGGATAATTATTATTAGCTTAAATATGTGTTGGTGATTTACAACCATCAGTCAGTTATGTGCCATGCGTGATACATGCTTATCATCGATACATGACTGACAATGCAGATTTTTTTCCCACAGTAGGTTGCCATTTCTTTCTGCGGTAGACAAGTTGCCATCAAAGGCCATAGAACCAGGTCTGTCCTGTTATTTGTCCATAGCTGGGGGGAGAAGACGAGAATTCATACCTTTCTCAAGGGTATTAGCATGTAAGTGAATGTAATGGATTCGATGGAATTTGAACTTGACTCTCCGTTTCCTCAATCCAAGCTGTTATCCATTACTCCACCGCTTACAATCATACAAAATGCTTAATCAGAGAAGATAATCTAAGGCACTATGTTGATGGAAGATACAGAAAGAAAACTTGTTAACATAGCAGGAAAGGAAAGAAGGAAGAAAGGACTAATTATCAGTTGTAAGGAGATAGAATGTATGGTCAACAGAAAGAGGAACAGCTCAAGATGTGAAGTACAAATTGGAAATGTCAAAATCAACCAAGTACATCTTGGAAGTGTTTTAACAGATGACAGAAAACTGGAGCTTTGTGTACTAACAACTATGAGAAAAGAATTTGCATTGAATTAAGTATTGTAAGCGATCAAAAGATGATTTAAAATGTAAACGAGTGTTATATAGGAATAAAGTCTCGCTGCCAACACTTGAGTTTGAACATAGATCGCAAGTGAGGAGACACAGGTGATCCCATTATTGAATTAAATAGACCACATGACCATAGAGGAAACGCATATATAGGAAATCACGTGATGATTAACGATCGTATTTCTAGTCTATCCTCTATTACTATTCAGATCATCCTCTCTAGTCAATCCTCTATACTATATGGACCACTAGTCTCTACTCTATTCACTATACTATTCCTCTTTCGGATCACTATATGGATTACTATTTGAGCGAGTATTATCGAGCAAGTTAGTGCGAGTGCTATTCGTTTTTGTTGTTTATTTCTATTTCAATTTCATTTTTGTTTTTACCAAAATAAAGTTTTAACTTGGACAAATCTAGTTTATGATAAAAACTGATAATTATCATGTAAAAGAAACACACACACACACACACACACATGTATAATATCACTGCAAAAGCAATGAAATAATAACACATGATGTATATGAGCTTGTAAAGAAAAAATCAGATATCTACTCAAAGTGTGCTGATTTAAAATCCAAAACACCAGCAATTCTAATATATATATATATATATATATATATATATATATATAGTGGTTGTGAGATCAATCTTTGGGCCAAACGGTGTGTACTTGCACTCAGTGGAAACGGGTGAGCAATAACTGAACAATACTAAATAAAGATAAAAGCTAGATGATATTCTTTGACATTGCAGTGGAATGAGAACAGTCTACCTCTATAGATTAAATAAAGGGTTAGGTTAATCAGATTGATATACATCTCAGGAAGGCCATTGGGATGAAACGTTGTGATAACAGCAACAAAGATGAGGACAATAATTTGAATATAAATAGTGTAAATGATGAGATTAGCTCCATGGTATTTTAAACTTGGTAGGCAAAAAAACCCTGCTCTTTTTCGCAATACCAAAAGAAGCTGTCTGTGATAGAGTTAAACCTAACAAAACATTTCCAACATTTTCTGTGACCTATTACATTATCATACTTCAGTGATCAATTTGTTTTCCAGATAATTTTCTCAAATCAAACAAAAATTGCAAGCTTTTGAATATATGCTATATTCAATGATTTCAAAACATTTATCAGGTACTATTAAAAAAATAAATAAAGTATAAGAAAATAATTGTTCAAAAGTTGTACCAGACAATACATCTTACACAGTTAAAATCTATTATCCATCCATGCATTGAACATTGCTGCCACATCTGGTCTCTTGCTTCAGCTATATATCTTAAGATTCTTGACAAAATCCAAAGAAACGTCTGTCATCTTACTGGTCCTGACCTGGCATCTTGACTTCAGTCACTTTCTTACCACCTGGGTCTTGTCTATGAATATCTTCATGGCAATTATTCTAATGAACTTTCCTTCTTGGTAAGTGAGATTTCATAGTACTAGATTGGTGTCTTCTGTCTCCATGAATCCTCTTCTCCTATTGCCCTTTCTCCTCATGTTTTCTCATCTTCTTTCACTCTCAATAAATGTCTTAATGGCGTTATCATTTTACTTGGTGTGAAATGATTAAAAATATTAAAAGAATTGTATATTTAATGTACCTAAAATTTGATCTCCCTTTTTACAAGAGAACTTTACTAATGCCTTGAGGGTCATGTGACAGCTCATGAGTGACATCAGCCTGTGAGTGATGACAGTGCATGCATGAAGATCAACAGTGACTAGGTAGCCAGTGGTGATTAGGATAACAAGCAAAAGCCATGCATCCTAAACTAAGGCGCATAAAAGAGATAACTCAGATCAAGCAATATTACAAGTAAGACCTTCTTTATATTTGTCTTTCCACATACACGTTTCGTCCATATGCACTAGAATTTCTGTGTGGGTCAGAATAGTGAGATATATATTATATTATTTCATTGAATAATATAGACATATTATGTCTATTTATTTTTATAATGATCCTTTCCAGGTTACAGTTACAATAAGTTTGTCTTTGTAATTCACCGCTGAGGATGATCCTAGAGGAGATCGAAAAAAGTACTAGGGTAGGAAGAAACTATGGCACCGTACTTGATGAATTTCATCATAATTGCAAGAAACTGATTAGAGAACTAGAAAGGATCATTATAAAAATAGAAACATAATATGTCTATATTATTCAATGAAACATATATAAATGAAGATATGCTGCCTAAATATCGTTGATTCAGCATGCATCCGTCTCAGGAGACTATGGAGTAGGGCATACTGATGTCTTGCGATGTCGCTGGAGTGTCCTCTCCAGTGCACCATGAACCTGGGCAGGATGTATGGAGAACTAGGACTGCCCGGATGTCTAGTTCCCCATCTCGGCCTTGCTAGCAGAGTCCAAAGGAGAGGATGAACCAATACAGTTTGGTACCAGCATGTCTGCAGGAGTTGCCGGAAGGTAGCACAGAGTGCCATCCATCCACCTTAGGGGCTCCACTCCGGATTTGTGTAGGGTATACTCTCTATCAAAGGCTAGAGAGTAAAGATTTCCACAAGGTAGATGAGCTATTTAACCCATAGATGGGGTCTGGTTCATGGGTACCAGGGCATGTCCACACACCAGTGGGCCTGCATGCCGCATGTTAACGGGGCCAGCTCCTCCCCCGTCCCCTGTAGTTTAGCCCGAGTCCACATGGTGCTTGGTTGCCATGTGTCGCCACAAGGAGGCACTACATAGGGCTTGCTGATGGAGAGGCTATATACTGGCAGGGGAAGACTTACGTACTTAGCTCCCCTTTTCACATTGTTGCTAGCTAGCAGCAGTAACTGAAAGCGAGAAGCGACAAGCACTACCACTACAGACTACCACACTAGACGCATCACAACAGCCGTTGAGACACACATATACCTATTATTAAATAAATATTATATTATATACCTATTATGTATATATATATATTTATATATATAATTATAATGTAATATAATTATAATTATTTTTTATTAAAAATATAATACCATCGCTACATTAGAGTTCCCATGTCTCAAAAGCAGAAGTTAAAAACTTCAATTCAATTATAGAAATTAAATTAAATTAAAGTTCCTAGTTCTGTTTCATCCTCAAGTGAATTTTGGAATTCTAAAGAACTTTGGATTATTAACCCAGCAGTTCTTTCCTATTTTTCTATATATTTACACACACACACACACAAACACATATATATGTGTGTGTGGTGTGTGTGTGTGTGTGTGTGTGTGTATATGTATATATATATATATATATATATATATATAGTTGCCTGATGATTGCATCTAACATGAAACAGACTGTCCCCTCTAAGTGTTGACTTCTATGTCCACTTTTATATTTACACACGCTCTATCTCTGATATTGAGCACTTTCTCCCATAAATATAGCACACTTTAAGACTATATTTCTTTATATATATATATATATATATATATATATATATATATATATATATATATATATCACCAGCAAGGCCGCATAGACTATTTTGAACTCTATCAAGTGTGGAAAGTTAATGACTGGGCTGCTCTAGCCCAGATATAACTGCAGTATTCTATTTTTCATCTGAACTGGCTCTTAGGTAGGGCATAATAGAAGGAGAAACTCTTAGTAATAATGATCTTTGTACCATTCCTCCCACTCTTTCTTTGTACCATTCATTCACATAAGCTCATCAGATAGGCGACTTGCTTCCTCCCACTGTATCTTTTATCTTTGATATGTCCTGTGGCTGCCAAATTATTCAAACTGTCCTTCATCATGTGATCCAGAAATTTCAGCTATCTTTTTTTCCTGAATTTGTTTTTATTTTCATATTCTGGAAAAACTTTTTCATTGCTTACATGATCTGTCAATAGGACTCTCACACCATCTTCAATTTTCTTGAATCCATTTAATCTTTTCTCCTTTTTTCAATCCTCCCATATTCTCAGTCTTTTCTTTCACTTTCACTCCCTGTAACCCCCTATGTACTAGTTGCATTCCCACCTTGCTTGGAGTAAAATGATTTTTAAAAATTCTGTAGGACCACATTTCTGTTGTTGCTTGAAGTCTTCTCTTCATCTATAGGGACATTTTCCAGCATCCACTACCATACTGCCATATCACCATTGTATAACAGTTCAGTACACTTTTCTATGTTTCTTAAGAAATGTTTCCTGTTTCTTAGAACTTTGCTTAGTTTTTGAATGGCATCTTTTGCTATTCAGATTTGGCTTCAGATTTTAGAGTCACATTTTCCCACCTCTGTGAAAACACTTCTCAGATATGTAAACTTCTGCAAAATTTCCTTAACATTGCATAAAAGTTGATGCTGGTAACTTTTGCATCACCTTTTTGTGTCTGGAACAGTGTATAAGTAATGTAATTTTAATTTAGATTGCTCTAAATAGACTCATTCACTGTTTTGTTTCAAGGTGCCAGCATAAAAGAAGCAAAGATAATTGTTTGTGTTCTTCGTTAGATATGGCTGTTATACAGCAAATAATTTCTCACTCTGAGTTAACCTTGTTGCTAACTCAAGTTAAATATTCTAACAACAATTAATCAAGCAAGTTACACACATCATGCCCCTATAATTTATTTCCTGAAAGAAGCCAGTGATTTACGAAGCTATTGCATTTAACTAACAACTCTTTTGAAAAGAGAGATTTGGGGGAGGTGAAGCAAAAATGCCCCACACCCAGACTTCAAGATGGACATGAGGATCATGCTGAAGAACCCCATGAGTATGCTCCTCGCCTTCATGAGGTAACAATTGCTTCCCAGATTTGAGATGTCGTGCGAAGCCGACGCTGAGTATAAATAACAATAACTCTTACAGCGGCGATGACGATTTTGGGAGAGAAAAAGAAAAAAGAAGAACTGTAATTTTTCGTTTGTAATTTTTACTTTTTTTTTATTCTTCATTCTCTAATATCCTTAAATAAGAAAACATACGCACAAAAATGAAGATAGAAAGAAAATAGTTTTCTGCAAAAAAAAACAAAAAATAAAATAAACTTCAAAATGATCAAGAAATTGCGACATTGTTGAGAGGCTCTGGCTGGTGAGGGTGTCACAGTGTAGTAGGGAATCGATGAAGAGGGAATTGGAAAAGACATAGGAAATATCAAGAAGCCAAGTTTTATGGCTAGTGAACCGTCATGGAAACGGAATGGCAGACATTTAGGAGAGCATAAAACTTGTGTTGAGACAGCTGTATCAGTCAAATAGCTTTATAGAGATTGATTTAATGAAAATGAAAAGATTGTAAAATTCTCAAATAGAAAGAGATGGGGCACTTTATCAATGGAGAAAAAGAGAGATAACTTCTTTTCTTTTAACAAGATGGTGGTTAAGCCAAGTCCTACACAAACAATATCATAAATCAATAGAAAAAGATTTAAATTAAATTTTTTAAATATAAGTTATTTCCTCTCTCTCTCTCTCTCTCACTATATACATATTGTTCAAAAGTTTGAAGCCACCCCCAGAATTAGCATGGGATGAACTTGACAGAAGAGTGAAAAAAAAAAGATGGAAAAGATCTCTTAGAATCATTTTAAAAAAAATGGAATCAATTATCAAACTTATACTTTGAGAAACTTTTGCAACAAAAGCCAAAACTTCATGCTGCAGTAATCAAAGAGAGCAAATTTTAATCATGAAATGCTTTTTTCTTTTTGCCATATCTCACCTTTTTTTAACCATGTATAATAATTTTCTCTTATTTAAAGTACAAAAATACTATTTTTTTTGAGTGTTGTGAAATGTTTGAACTGTAGTATATATATATATATATATATAGTGGACTCTCCCATTGTATTCGATGTATGAAGGTCAAGTGGCTCAGTTCCTAGGAACCGACAGCCAGACATCAGCACATATGATTTGATTATAGTGTTGAAGGTTTTGTGTAGAACCATCCACACTGTTTTGAAGGACCAGAGACAGAGACCTGGTGCACCATGTGCCTCAAAGGTCCCCAACCAACCCACCTCAGGTTTTGAATTCAGATTTGTCCTTCTCTTAGACCAGTTTCCATCCAAGGCTATAGAACACAGTCTGTCCTGCTATTTACCCATAACTGCGGGAAGAAGAGGATTCATACCTTTCCCAAGGGTATTAACACATAAGTCAATGTAATGAATTAAATATATATATATATATATATATATATATATTTAAATAAATTGTTAAAGGTACAGAACCATAACATAGCAAGGAAAACACAAAATTTATTCCTTATAGGCATTATGAAAAATAAAAAATAAGAGATGAAAACACTAACAAGACAGACCAATCTGTCTTGTTAGTGTTTTCATCTCTTATTTTTTATTTTTCATAATGCCTATAAGGAATAAATTTTGTGTTTTCCTTGCTATATATATATATATATATATATATATATATATATATATATATGCTTATGTCTGGGATGATGCAATTATACATGCACACAAACAAGTGACACTGGGAATTTTAAATTTAAAAATAATTTTTTTTTAATATATATGGGTATCTGATTTAATCAATTTCAGTTAGATTCTTTTTCCTTTTGTTTGTTTCTATCAAACATTGGGAAAACAGATGATTTGCCAAAATTGGTGAAATGTTGTTAGAACCTTCGTGCAAATTTACTGTGGAAGATACAGCAATTAAAGCACTTTCTAAACATTTTCATCTGAATAAATTGTTTTCTCTTGTAATTAGAGTAGCATTCTTTTAATCAAAATTGTGGTTAGTCTCATTACAGTGAGCAACTGATACGTTTAATGTGTTGTTTTGTAAAAGATCCATATATATATATATATATATATATAATGATGGAAATATAAAAAGAAAAAGAATTTGTTTAGTGATACAAGCTTTGCTATTTAACCCATAGCTGGTGGAGAGAAGAGGCGGATTCATTTCTTTCTCATGAATATTTGCACATAAGTGAATATAATGATCATAACAGGAATTGGAACTTGGCCCACCAATTAAAATTTCTGAGCTAGTACCAATTACAACACCTGCACATTAAAGCTTACGGTCCCTGGTATTCCCAAGCAGTTACCGATCTAAGTACTGACCAGGCAAGGTGTTGCTTAACTTTGGTGATTGTACAAGAAATAGTGTTTCAACATGATGTTGCTGTAAGCCCACTGTTTTTGGTTTATGCTCAACTATAGTAGTAGCTTGTTGTTTTATAAAACATTTTCTGCTTTATTTTCTCTTGCAATGTCGATCATGTAAGATATTTTCATTATTCTATTTTCTTATTTATGTTCAGCTGAACTACTATCTTGCTTTTTATATACAGGAATGTCTTAGGAGGCATAGTGGAATAATGGATAGTGGCTCGGATTGAGGAATTGAAGAGACGAGTTTGAATTCCAGTTGAATCCATTACATTCACTTACTTGCTAATACCCTTGGGAAAGGTATGAATCCTCTTCTTCTCCCCCTAGCTATGGGTAAATAGCAAGACAGACTGGGTTCTATAGCCTTGGATGGTGACTGGTCTCCCACAGAAAGAAATGGCAACCTACTGCGGGAAAAAAATTTGAATTGTCAATCATGTATCAAAAGATACATGATCGCATAAGCGTGTGTCAGGCATGGCACATAACTGACTGAATGTCTTCTGACCTAGCTAAAGTGCATATATAACTTTTAGTGATGTCATGATAGCTTGCTTTAAACATATATTGAATACATTTTTTCTTGAATATTCTCTGCTGAAATGGATGTGAGTCTAATATGCCCATGCATTTTTGCATATTGGTTGGCCAAAAAGATTGCTTGCTTTATTATGGAGAAAATTTACTTATGAGTTGAACAATATTTTGACAGGAACATTGAAGGGATAATTATGATTCTTTGAGATTATTTGTAAGACTTTCTTTTCTGATCTGGATATTAAAAGAAATGATAACTTTGCTTTGTTCAGAAATGTGTATCTGGGTCCCTGGCATATGTAGCTGATTTACATATGGACATAGGTGTCAGTTTTGAAAAAATTCTATTTTGATATGTTTAACTGATACTTTCTCTGATAATGCCAGTCCTTTAGCAAATCATGCAAAAATTGTTGTTCATATGCATTTGCTATTCTATCTGATTCTCATCCAATCCTACTCACACACACCTCTCTCTCTCTCTCTCTCTCTCTCTCTATATATATATATATATATATATAGGAAGAAATATAGTCTTAAAATGTGCTATATTTATGGGATAAAGTGCTCAATATCAGAGATAGAGCATGTGTAAATATAAAAGTGGACATAGAAGTCAACACTTCGAGGCGACAGTCTGTTTCATGCTAGTGCAATCGTCAGGCAACGTTGCCTGATGATTGCACTAGCCTCGAAGTGTTGACTTCTATGTTCACTTTTATATATATATATATATATATATATATATGATGTCATACATTATGAAATGAACAAAATCCGACAATTATTTAAGACATTTTTATGTTTTAACGTTCTTTTTATAGATACAAATATTTAAGTAAATGCTCTGTTTATAACAAACAGTATTAACAACATTTACCAGCCTGAATATCCGAGAAATTTTCATAGAAAATATGCATCCTCCAACAGGAAAATCATAGAGAATTCTATTTAAAAACAGTAAAATTGACCTTGCTAACCGAATGCTCCTCTGTGGTCCAATTGGTTAAGGCACGTCAGGCTATATGACGGTTCCATATAGGATACAGGTTCGATTCCTGTTAGAGGACACATATTTTCTATGAAAATTTCTCAGACATTCAGGCTCGTAAATGTTAATACTGTTTATTATAAACAGAGCATTTACTTAAATATTTGTATCTATAAAAAGAACGTATAAACATAAAAATGTCTTAAATATATATATGTGTGTGTATATATGTATATATATATATATGTATATATATATAAATATATATTTTTTAGAAACATGTATTCATAATGAAAGAAATTACCATGTTTCAGGACTAAAAACTAAACTTCAAATTAAAATTAAAGTTTTGTTCCATTCTCAAGTGATGTTGAATAACTTTTGAAAAATGAATTACTTTTTTTAAGCTAAATAGTATTATATAGTTTAAGTTGGAAAAAGGGATTACAAAATTTTAAAATTTTAATTTGTTCTTATCTCATACCTGTATATATATATATATATATATATATATATATATATATATATATATATATATACATAAATATAAAAGTGAACATAGAAGTCAACACTTAGAGGCAACAATCTGTTTCATGCTAGATGCAATCATCGGGACACGAGTCTCGTGTCCCGACGATTGCATCTAGCATGAAACAGACTGTTACTTCTAAGTGTTGGCTTCTATGTTCACTTTTATATTTACACACACGCTCTACCTCTTATATTGAGCACTTTATCCCATTAATATAGAACACTTTAAGACTATATTTCTTTATATATATATATATCCAGGTATGAGATAACAACAAATGGAGTATAATTCTACTACCTGTGGCATTTAATTTTTAAAAAAGCGCTCAATATAGAGTAGGGCTTAATATTATTTATTATATGACATTAAAACAACAACATGTTAAAAATGGCTACATAATAGCTTACATGATTTGGCACTAAGTTGTGCCTCTTCAGATGATGGCAAATAACTGGTGAGTAAATAATTATTTTTAAATTTCATAAGCAGAATATCCCCTCTTTTTTCAAAAAAGAAGAGTAGATGAGATAAACAACAAATCAAAATTAAATTGAGGCTTGTGGGTTTACCCAGATTAACCAATTAGATGTCAGATCTATGCTAAATTCACAATTAACCTATATATACATACATATATATATATATATATATATATATATATATATATATATATATGAAGGTAAAATCTGTGGGTAAGTAAGCCAAGTGAATCCTATGAGCTCAATATATTTATTACAGAGCCTAGAAAGAAATTACATAGAAATTAAACTCAATTGTACCCCATTTTTATATGGCCAGTTTGCTTCCTGGGATAAATTCCCTAGAGCTTGTCAATACTTAAATGTTTTGGTATTGACAAGCTCCAGGGAATTTATCCCATGGAGCAATATGTCTATATAAAAATGGGGTACAGTTGAGTTTTGTTTTTTTTCTCTGTAGATTTGCAATGAGCACTGTTTTGTAAAAATAAAAATAATTAATAAGAACACTGGATTATATACTTTACTGTTATTTCTCTTTATTATAATATATATATATATATATGTGTGTGTGTGTGTGTGTGTGTGTGTGTGTGTGTGTTGTAACCTAGGGAAGGTTAATGAATAGAATAATCACACAAAGGTTGGTAATGAACGATAATACTTAGGACAAGAACAACACATATAAGATTTGCCAGTGGTACTTAGAAGAAGGAGTCAACTGTTAGAAGTGAGTCAAGTGAATTTCACAATGAATCTCCAACTGCAGATCAACATACAGTATTTACTACTGTATTTATGTGAATGGGGACATACCTATTATCATCTGTAGGTATGCAACAGCAATATATGTAGTGTGTGTGTCTGTAATATCATGAAGTCTATTCATATAAAATTCTTAAAAGGTTTAGCTATGCATTTTGTATAATTAGATCATTTGACACAAGGCTATATTTATATGAGCATCAGTGGATTGACTTTGTTTAAAGTTGTGAAATCAGCTTATTAATAATTATGTAATATAGCTGACAACGAAAAACAAGAAAAGATTGTAAAAGAAACAAAAGAAAATACAATTTGAAAGTGTAAAACTTATTAAAAATGTAAAAGAAACCAAAGATAAAAGAAATAAAAGAGAACAAAACAAAATTCCAGTGATAAAAGGATGATGAATGCAAACCATAAAAAGGAAACAGAAAAAGTAATAAAATCCTGTAATTAAACAAAAATAAAATAAAAGAGAGATCAAGGTTTGTTTGTAAATAAGTGGTAAACATAAAAATCTGAGACAGCATTTTCTAAAACAAAAATTTAAAAAAACATAATAAACATAAAATCCCAGAAGCATTTGTGAAAAGGCAACAAACACCAAATCGAGCCTGAAATAAATTGAAAATAAAATCTTGTTGTTTGCTGTTGTTTGGTCTCCGCAGTAAAACTGCTTACAGAATGCAGTGAAGGGAAGTTGAGACATTTCCTACTCAGTTCATCTGTGCATCTCTCAGTGTCGAAATTTTATGAGGACATTCATCTTGTTAAAATCTTGGCTAATTTTCACTTAATCGAAACACTTCATGCATACATTGATCTCTAACTGAGCACATCCCATTCCATTCTGAACAAAAGCATGCTTTTCATAATCTTGGAGCCGGGCTTATGTATTATTATCAATGAATATGTCTGCATGCAAAAATACAAACAAAATTTAATAAAGAGAAAGAAAAAAATTAAAGCATAAAATTGGAATAATGGAATAAAATAAAAGTTAATAAAATACATGGACAAAATTGAGTTCCCTGACATTTAATACATATGTATTGTTACATTCATTTATTATAAGAGGATTCTGAAAAGCTCACAGCCCGAACCATTTCCCAAATTTCATATTTCAAGACTAGAAAGGAAGCACTCTGGATAACTGAATGGCCAATTAGTTAATGCAGAATACTACTTTAACTTTTTTTGTATCAAGTAAAGAGGCATTGGGATATGTCGATGGTGTAATGTTTAACAGCTCGGAATGAGAAATTGATGAGCTGAGTTTAAATTCTAGTTGAGGTTGTTACATTCTCTTTCACACAAATACCCTTGTAAAAGGTCTGAAGCTATCTCTTCTCCTCCTAGTTATGGGTTAAGTAGTAAGGAAGACCAGTTTCTTTGGCCTTGGTTGGCAACCAGTCTAGGAGAAGGACAACTCTGAGTTCCCAAACCTGGATAAAGGAAACTTGTTACAGTGGAAGCATGTGGATGAGAAACCTGAACAGAAAACTAATACCGTTTTTAGGGTACAGAGATTGGGTGTGAGGCCAGTCACTCCATTCCATGGAACAGTTCAGTTACAGAAATCTCACTCAGTGCCTTATGGGCCAGAAAGCACCAAGCAGATAAAAAGAAGGCATTAAATAAAAATTGCTATGGAACCTGCAGAAAGCTGTTCACTTTTGCAGAAGAATGTGACAAAACAATGAATGCTTTGAAAATTTGGGGTTTGTACATAGCGCAAGCAGTGGGCCGCATGATCTATAGCGCTCATCACAAGGCGGGGCACACTACTAAAAAGATTAATTTTTTGTAGTAGGTACCTCAGCTATTTTCACTACAGAAGGCTATATGTGCAATCATATACCTTAAAAATTGTTGGAGAGTTTTATTTTTTTAGAAAAATTTTTTATAATTAAAAATTGAAGTCTTGGTATAATATTATAATTATTATTGCTGCATGTGATTTATATCTAATTCATTAATTTGAAAATGAAAACATTTTTATTTAGAGAAAAAATTATTACAAACATTTCCTGTTTCAAAAGCAAAGGGTGTTTACACATATAATCTTCCTTAGTGAAAATCGCCAATTGTTTAAAATGCTGACAACATTACTTTCCCTGAAATTTTACAAAATTCAAGAAACATTGTACTTAATCATTGTTTATGTGTGTGGTTATGTACAGAGAGTATGTGAGTGAACAAGTGAGAATGAAACTTTAAGAAACATTATTTTCTTTATGAAATTAAGCATGTGATTCAGAAAGCCCAAATGGGTAGCATGAGACCCGCTGGCAGCAGTTTCCCCATGACTTATGTAGACCATGTATCCTATTCATCAGAACTTACTCTATCCAATGATTTCCTATTTTCAAAGAGTTTGAAAAAGAGGAGATTTTTTAATGATGTGGAGGTGATAACAGCAACAAACCCGGGCATTTCAGTGATCAGACAGAAATAAAACTAAAAGAGCTATTTAATGAGGTAGCTGATGAAGGCAAGAAGAAAGACCTCACTATTAACTATCAGTTGGAATACATGGTTGTCAGCAAAAGGGACTGCCCAAGTTGTCAGACATGTATTGGGGATGTCTGTGTGAGAAACATGTTCTAAAGAGGATAAGGACTACGAGGAAAGCTGCTGGGAACAGAAAGAGACAGCTGAAATACAGAACAGAATTGCCCCCACCCTGAATATTTGTATATTTTCTAAGGAAATGCAAATATTTGCAAATCCTTATTGAATTTAACATACATAGTTAATTCTGTATTTTAATAATTTGTGAAATTTTTAGAAGTTTTGATCTATTATATTCATAGTTATAGATTTTTCTAAAAATTGGTGCAGTCCAAAATTATTTTCCCCCTTACAGAAATTATGAAATAACATGAATTAATATTGTTCTATGTCAGCTGTAATGTTTTTCTTTCTTAATTTGACATTTCATACAAACACTTCTTGAAAATGAGATAGTATTGACCTGATTCTATAACATTCTAAAAGATAATGAAAAAAACAATATGTGAGTTCTATGTTATAACTAATTCATTCTGCAACCATGGTAAAAATGGCTGAACTTGACAAGAATCTCAAAATGAAGATAGTTGATGCGTACAAACAAGGTGATGGAAATATAACACTTTCCAAGATCAACCATTTATAGCATTATCAAGAAGTACAATGAGACTCATTGTGCTGAGAATAAATTAAGGATTGAAGAAAATGGTTAATTTCTGAGAGAATGTAAATTAAAATTGTTAGAGGTGTCTCAAAGAATCCTCACTTAATGACAAAAGACATTGTCAATGATATAAAAACATCAGGGTTGAATATATTGATGAAGACAGTCATTAGATGCTTTTATCAAGCAGGACTTTGAGTTTGTCACCCAAGGAAAACTCTTTTGCTTAAGGCTAAACACCTCAAATGCAGATTAGTTTATGCCAGAAGTCATCTAGAATATGGGAATTAATATTGGGACCCTGTTTTATGGTCAGGTGAAACCAAACTAGAATTATCTGGTCACATGAACTTCTGTTATATATGAAGGAAAGTAAATAAAGGTTACAAACCAAAAAATACCCTCTTTACAATTAAGCACAGAAGCATCCTGCTCTGGGGATGTTTTGCTGCTTCTGGATCCGGAAAATTAGTGAAAGTACAGGGTATCATGGATAAAGAGCCATGTTTGTCTATTCTTAAAAATAATATAAAACAAAGTGCATGAAAGCTGTTTTTGGGGTGTCACTGGACGTTCAAATATGACAATGACCCAAATTGTTATAAAATAAGTAGATGACTGCAAAATTAAGGCTTTGATGTACCCTGCACAAAATCCTGATCTAAACTCCATTGAAAATTTATGGACATATTTGAAGAAAAAAGTAAGAGAAAGAAGGCCTTCCAATTTGTAGGAACTAGAAGCTATTGCCAAAGAAGAATGGAGCAAAATAACTACCAGTGTGTGTTGTGATATTGTAAGGAACTAACAAAAAAGATTAAAAGTAATAATCAAGAATAAAGGTTACAAAATTGATTATTGAGTCAAGAGGGTCAATAATTTTGTCCTATGTTAAATGTTTTTTGGTGTTTTTGTTGTATTATTGTTTGACATTGAAATAAAAATTTTGTTGGAGGCATCACTGCACATTCTTTCAAATCTATTATTTCATCATTTGTGAAAAATGCACATTTTCCATAAAAATTTGAAATACTACAGCTTTAATTGTAATCATGGAAGTGGGTATGAATAATTTTGTCCATAACTGTATCTGGAAGTATAATGAGAAAGGCACATTTGAAAAGAAGCAGCACAACGGAAAATGAATAAACTACCTAACAAATTTGAAGAAAATGGATGGCAAAACAAGGTTTCTTACATCTAAATTTTTACATACATACATACATATGTGTGTAGATATATATATATATATATATATATATATATATATATATATATATATATATATATGTGTAAAAATTTATATATCTAATATCTTATATGTAAATTTTTCTATATATATATATATATGTGTCTGTGTGTAAAAATTTAGATATAAGAGACCTTGTTTTGCCATCTATATATATATATAGATACACACACACTCAGACACATACACACACACACATACACACATATATATATATATATATATATGTATATATATATATATATATATATACTAGTTTCATTAAAAACAACTGACAAGGTACTACTGTAAGTTTTTCCTTTAATTTTCCTTGTGTTCTTATAATTTTCTTCTTTTCTGGCCATAAATTATCTAGAAATTATTTGAATGTTCTGTATGTATGAGTGCTTTCAGAAAATTTATACATAATTTATGTCCAGAAAAGAAGAAAATTATACGAATACAAGAAAAATTGAATAAAAAGCTTAACCACTGTCCCTCGTCATTCATTTTTAATAAAACTTGTATAAAAAAAGGAATGCTGCCCAAATACATAATATATATATATATATATATATATATATATATATATATATATATATATATATGCGCACACACGTGATTTGAAGTTTGTATGTGTATGTAATACTATGACTATAATATATAATGGCTGGCAGCTAGTCAAATCCAGTTGCAGATACATGCTCAGGCACATTTGTCTTTGTTCATGTTTCAAAAGAAATTGATTCAAAATTAACAGAGGACACTTAAATCATTAGGAATGAGTAATATATTCTTGTGCAACTATTATAGTAATAGAACACAATTAAAGATCTTTTTCTAAAATCAGACATTATTTTCCAAGCAACTTAATAATATCAATTCAGATGGTAATATCAGTTCAGATGGTGATCAAGATGTTAGGAATAATAAAATATAGAATATATATTAAATTCAGTAGTATCAAAATTAAGTCAAATATGGTGCTGTTTTAAAATACCAAAATATGAAATAAAAGAATCAAGCTAAAACTAATTATAAATCAAAATTAATATGAAAAAAGGTATAAAAATAGAAAAAACTTTATGTAATGATAATCATAGAAACTAATATGAAAAGTACAATATAAAAAATACAATATAGAAAGAAAATATGTAAACTAACATTTGAAATGAGGAAATGTGAAAAATTTTTTTATTTTCTTTTTGTTTTAAAAATAAAGAAAAACATCACATCATAAATCAAAAATCAATGTTGCATATAAAAACAAATTTTTTCTTACAAGTCATAAAAATGGCAGACTGCATTAAGATCAGTGTCGCAATAACTGCTGTGTAAACGATAAAAATGTCAAATTCCTTTAGACTTTTGTAACAAAATTTTTTATATGAATTTACTTACATAAATGCAATCTCATATACGCTCAATCTATTGGCTAGAATTGCAAATAGACAAATATATGTGACATATGAATGTGTATATACATGCAAAATTGAGAATGTATTTGCCTATGGCCATCTCTGATTAAACATATTTTTATCTTTTTATTTTACTGGCATTTTTTTTAACACTTTTCAATTTGATTATGAGTTACCCATACAAATAATTTTGTTGTGCATAGATTAAAGAAAACAATTTCAAGAATACTTAAAAATGAATCCTTGGGCTTTAGGCATTTTGCTTTATCTGGATGCAGGGGAAAGAATCGTAATTTAGGTGATAAAACAAATAAAAAGCAAGAAGGAAGCCTCTTTCAAATGTGTTAGCATGTTTTTGTTTTTGTTTATTGCTTTGCCATTTTTATTTACATTTCTTTATTCTTTATTCGTTATTTAATATTTTCGTTTTATTTCTTTAACTTTCATGTAAAAGACCAAGAGACCAACTTTTACTTACAGTGATGTGAAGACGATGTTCATAAACATTGTAAATTTATCAAAATCTATCAAATTTTATTTTCTTTCTTGTTATTTAATTCTTTTGAAATTAGCTCTCACACTGTCCCTCTTTCCCACTCACACACATACACAGACACACACATATATATAGTTGAGTTTTAAATAGATGGGGGTGCTGGAATAAAAGGGATGACTGGAATTTTTTATGACTTTTAAAATAATTTTCAGTAATGAAACACTCACTGAAATGTTGCGGCCTAAATTATAGGGTCAGAGAAATTTACTGAATACTTAATAAAAGGGGTAGTTGGAATAAGAGTGTTCCTTTGTGGAATTTATTCCAAAGCAGAATAAATCATCCCGGACATTCTGTTTTAAACGTCATTGTATTCAGCACAATAAACTCACCAAAAGGCTTATGTACACTCACACACACACACACACACACACACACACGAGTTTTAAATTAATGGTATACTTGGAATAAAAGGAGTACCTGAAATTTTTTGATAACTTTTCATAAATTTAGTAATCAAATGCTTTGTACTAAAAGGCATGCAGCCTAAATTACAGGTTGGGAGGAAATGTCTTGAATATTTCAAAAATGTGTGATTAGTTGATTAGAAAACTCAAAGTATATATTAACAAATGTGTGTGTCTGTGTAGCAAATGTTTATTTTGACATACTTAGTTAAATAGAAATAGATAAATTGTGCCTAATATATTTTTTTTAACTGATGAATTAGTTTCCATATATTAATTGAATCTTCTTGGCAGTTTCCATATATTCAATGAAACTTGTGGACTGGTGCTACAGAATCACAAAGAATTTTTCCAAGTAACAGAAAGCACATCACTTGAAAACATTCAGCAGCAGCAGCAATAACTAAAATAGATAACACATAAAAATAAAAATAATGACATTTATGAAGATGCTGACTTTCCACACAAATGTAAACAAAAAGGTAGGAAGGAAATACCAATCAATACTAGAAATTGTGATAACAGTGAACTTGAGAAATGTATTTTCCTGAAAAATAATTTTAATAGAAAGATTTAATAAATTTCAGATGACAAGAGTGCTGGCAGTTCAGTCAATGAATACCGAATGTTTCCTTATAAGGAAATGACTAATATTACTATTAGAGATGAGTAGAACTAATACTATGCATAGTATTTATTTCTTCTTTTATTTATTTGCTGCTTGATGCTGGAAGGATGTGACACAAGATCACTTAAAATGTAGGGAGACCATGTGCATACATCTGGACCACTTTTGAAATAGTTCAGCCCCCATAAATGTTGGTTGCATTGGTGTCAGTATTACTACTGATTCCCCTTCTTTAGTACAATGAGGGAGGCACTGCTGCAGGCAGCTATTCTCCGAGACCAGGTACCTTGCAATAATATTTTCAGTTGCACTCTTCTCAAAGACAAAGACACAACTGAGTTGCTCCCTGTCCAAAGACATAGACACGATTAAGATATAAAATATTTTTCTGCTTGAAGGCAGATACTACACTTATGTAGTATTTATTTGCTGCATCCAGGCCAGGTCCAAGCATAACCTCTGTTCTCCCAATTACAACCGGTTCCCACTTTTTAGTGCAATGAAGGAGGTTGTTCCCTGGATCTAGGCACCTCAGCACCTCTCTCCAAAGACAGAGACACAATTGAGAGATAAAATGTAGTTTAGTTGCCTAAAGACCGATACTACACTTTGCCTGAGAGACATGGAATGAAGAAAAGCATAACTGAAGTAGTACTGGATACTTGGTCAATGAATGTCGAATGTTTCAGAAGACTCAACAAGAACAAGAAGATGCCTTTTCAGATAGATTTTAAACTTTGTTTTATCTCTCAATGTTTATTTATTTGTAAATTTGTTTTAATAGCTGGAAACTTCAAAGTATTTTCTTCCCTTGTAAACATTTTACAATAAATAATTCTATCAGTTGTAACTGGATTTAAAACCCTAACATCCTTTCTTCTTTCTAATATTTCTTTCTATATATCTTTATTTTTCTATGCATCTGTACTCATAATGGCAGAAGTCAGTTTCAGTTTCACTTTCAGTTTCTCTCAGTGATCATAAAAATATTGCCATGACTAAGAAACCCTGATTTGTAAAGAAATATGTTTGGAAATAAATTTGTGCAATATTTTCTATACAAGGAGGTGCTGAAATGCTTTTGTTCAACCAATAATGAAGGAAAGATTTGGTATTCATTTTATGTCACCTTACCATATGTATTCATTTTATGTCAACTGACCAGTGGACATTGTGGTCAACTTGATGATCATCTTCTATGTGATCTCTCAGAACATAGATGATCATGGCTTGAAACAATTTCCTACCTTTTGAGTTAAATGAGCTATCCATTTTAGTTTCTACTGCTATTGAACATCTTCAAGTGATGTAGTTTCTGTTATTTGGTGCAGTTCTTTGTGATTATGTAGTGCCAGTCCACAAGGTTTGAAGAAAATGGCCTTTGCCAAGACCTGCAGACTTTGTTGGCTTAAAGCCATTTTTAACCATTGATCTGAGAAAGCAGTTGTATGCCATGCATGTCATCCATATGAAAGTCTCAAACTGACAAGGCTATTTAAGAACATGACTTGAGTTCTTAGGGCAGTGGTTCACAGACGTTTTTTCTCTTGGTCGCACTTTTGGAATGAAAATTTGCTTGCACCTCCCCAAAAGTACATTTAAAAATAATAAAGAGAGAGAGAGGGTTAAAGGGAGATAACCGCAGATTCAAAGTCAGAACATTATCATTGATAACTCTCTCCTCCAATTTGCAGACCCTAGTTACTGTATTCGTAATACTTTTTATAATGCAAAAATAGCGCTATGATAAAATCGGTCAATAACTAATAATAACTATTTATACCGGGACTCATGCATGCAATTACAAGTAATCCATAATAATATTTTAAATTTTGAGATCATATTTATTTTTGACATATCAATTTTTAAAAATTGTTTCTAAATCTGATTGTTTTTCAGTCATTCTGCCTCACCTGCTATCCTCTTCTGCCGCACCTATGAGGCACGACACACTGTTTAGGAACTACTGCCTTAGGGTAATTATTTTGGTTTTGTACCATCTTAAAGTGTCAGAAAAAGTACCCTGAGTGCAGCCAATCTTATGTTCAGTTCTCTTATTTGCCAATACTAAATTTATTATAACCGATCCATATACAAAGGAATTTGAAGTGTTTAGTATTTACTAATTCCACAATGGATTCAATGTATGTGCCATGACATATTTCATTTCAATTCCAGATCAAATTTTGTTTTTGGAAAGATTTATCTTGATTCCTGCTTTTTGAAATCGGTACAGAATATAATCTCATTGATATATTATTAATGTTATTCCTCTGCTACAAACATTGTCTCCTTTGACAATTGTGGATCAGTGTGTCTTTGCCTGAAGAATGCTAGAATTTCGTTGCAATTTTATCAAGTATTATTGATTGAATTTTTATACTTTTGTTTCATTAGAGAAAGTCATTGTTTTCTTCTCTCATTGATTTGCACAGTGTAATTAATTGTTTCATTACTTGTAGACTGTCAGCATTTCATCAATTTTTTTTTTTATCTTGTTAAAGGTCATGGCTTTCAGTGCTGTGTTTGCCTTATGATTGATTGTTTTAAAGTATTATCTGTTGGCTTTGTAGAATGTAATTCGCTGCATCATTGTTTTGTTGTTTTATGAAATATCATTCCTGTCCCTTTTTAATATCTTAATACCTTTAATAGCTTTAATGCTTCTTTTAATCTCCTTACTCTTTTTTATGTGATGATATTTTGTTAAATTACATTGGGACAGATTTTTTGATGTGTCAGTTTCTTCCTAGATAATGCTATTGTTTCCACATTCTTTATTTGTCATTTATATATCATTGTCACAAATATTTTCAAAATCATTTAAGATTTTGTTTAATTATAACACCTGTAAATTCAGTATATTGCTCCATTTTTATGGCTTTGTCCCAGACCAGGGTATGCTTAGAAAATAAACATTAATTGTAATTAATATATACTTATATTATACTTATATTATACTTATATTATACTTATATTTATATTATACTTATATTATATTGTACTTACATTATACTTATATTGTACTTATATTATAATTATATTATACTTAAATTTATATTATACTTAGATTATATTATACTTATACTTATATTATACTTATATTAAACTTATAATATATTATACTTATACTTATATTATACTTAAATTATATTATACTTATATTTATATTATACTTATACTTATATTTATATTATACTTATATTATACTTATATTATACTTATATTTATATTATACTTATATTTATATTATACTTATATTATATTTGTGCTTATAATATATTATACTTATACTTATATTATACTTATACTTATATTTATATTTATATTATATTACACTTATACTTATATTATACTTATATTAAATTTATAATATATTATACTTATACTTATATTATAATTAAATTATATTATACTTACACTTATATTATACTTATATTTATATTATACTTATATTATACTTATATCATACTTATATTTATATTATACTTATATTATATTATATTATACTTATATTATATTATACTTATATTTATATTATACTTATATTATACTTATATTATACTTATATTATACTTATATTTATATTATATATATATTTATATTATACTTATATAATACTTATATTTATATTATACTTATATTATATTATACTTATACTTATTTTTATATTATACTTATCTTATACTTATATTATACTTATATTTATATTATACTTATATTACACTTATATTTATATTATAATTATATTATATTATACTTATACTTATATTATACTTATACTCATATTATATTTATATTATACTTATATTATCCTTATACTTATATTATACTTATATTATATTATACTTATATTATACTTATACTTATTTCATATTTAATTAAATAAACCAAAAGTTGAATTTTTAAATTTTATATTGAAAATGGGAAAATGTACAAAATCATCACTTCTTTTAACAACGTTGGGTAAAATAACAGGACAGACTATGCCCTATCGACTTGGGTGACAATTTGGTCGAGGGGAAAGATAACTCTGAAGTCAAAACCTTCAACTGTGGATTAAATAGCCTCAGCAACTAGCAATTTCTCAAGCATGGTGAGTATAGCTGCACTCCTGAAAACATGATCAATCAGGGAGGGGTTCTTCCAAGGAGTGAGAAGGTTGTGGATCTGGACCTGAGAGCTTTCATCCATGGTACGTTTTTATACAGGAAATTGTATAAATCTGCTCAAAAACTGATTTCTAAAATATTCTTGCTTGTGTAAGTATTTTTTTAATAATATTAATGAAATGTCTCAGTTCAGCTGACACAATATCTAATAAAAATCTTCTTTATCTTGAGTCTTCTTATTCTGGCCGTGAATCAGATAGGGATTATAGACAATTCATCAACGGTGATAGTATGTGAACTTATATCCGTCACTGGAAAAAATGTCTGAGAAAATGACATGAAAGAAAAGTTACAACTCCAAATTAAGGGCAAGAATGTCAGGAAAATAAGTAATATTTCTGTCCAGTCGAGTTTGTTGCATTTACAATCACAATTATTTCCCTTTAATACCAAGCAGTGATTTAAATGCTCAGCTTATTGCCAGTTTTAGGGAAGAAAATCATTTTATTTGGATAACTTAGCGCTTTAATTATAAAAACAATCAACTATCATATATTTATTTATAAAGATCATAAAAAGACCAGAGGGAAAATGAATAACAAAAAAATACATTGTTTTTAATAGAGTTTTGAAGCTGAATATGCAAATTAGTTGGCACCATTGAATAGTGGGCAAGATATAAGACATATACTGGTAGACATTAATTATAAAATTGCATTTATTTGAGATGACAGTTATATATCATTTTTCTACATGAACACACACACAAACTTTAAACTTTATGTATTAAATAACAATATCTCCAAATAAAATTTCTATAAATACACTTTCTAATGTTTTTTTTCTCTTGCCTGCTAAATTCTCAATTTTATTATATAAAGAGAATTTATTTTGTTCTGGCAAAACCAACCAGATTGTTCTCACATCCCATTGTTTGTCCCTTTCATTCAATTGTAAATTGTTATTGCGTGCAAAAGTTCCCAGCCCTTTTTCTTGAAACTAGAGACTAAATAAACAGGTGAAAACTGTTTTTTTGATTGAAACTTCTGTTTACACGCACACAAACACATTTCATATATTTTCACCTGGCAGAAAGGACAACCTCAGTCTCAATTTATTTTCCATTTTGGCCAACTGGACAGTTATGTTTCATTTACTCTGGATTTGAAATAGGCAAGCAAATGCAGTATGGACAGTGATGAGGGTAAAGTGGAACCAAAAAAAGAAAGAAAAAGAAAAAGACAAAAAAAAGAAACAATAAAAAAGTTAAAAAAACAAACAAAAAACAAAACAGAAGGGACAGAACAGGAATCTGTTAATGTTTTGCAAGATATTGTGGCTAATAAAATCTGCCTGGAAATGCTTCCTTTAAACAGACTTTAAGTTGCTAAACAATGTTTATACTTCATGTACAATTATATTTTTTTATTTTATTTTCTCTCTTAAAAGTGCTTTTTCAACATTTTTATTTCTATGTAGTTAATTTTGCCTAGAAGAGTGAAGCTGCTTTTATAAATATATTACTGTCTAAAAAATGTGTCTATCAGACAATTTTAATAAATATAAATTGAAGTTAACACCAAATAACATTCTTTTATATTAAAAATTTTATGTACAAACAAGAATGGTGGTTGAGTTAATATGTTGCTGATATTTCACATCATCTAGAACAATCTCAGTTTGAAGTGGTCATTTTTTGTGCGGTGTCCTTTCAGGATGTGAGCTATCATAGCTCTTTCCGACTTTCTATCTTTTGGAACGTTTAATAATTTTTATACCCTTACTATCCCTTCTAGTTCCTGTTATGCCATCCATTTGCATAAGCTCAGTAGGTAACATTATTTCCCTCTGCCTTGCTTGGCTTCATTATGTCCTGTGAGTGTTAAATCCTCTGTTAAGTGTTAAGTCCTCTTTCCTCATTATGTACAATAAAACTTTCAGTGATCTCTTTCTGATTCTTAGTATAAGTGTCCTTTTTGTTTCCATTTAATTTAAAAATTCATCATTACTCATATGTTCAATCCATGATATTGTCAGCATCCTTCTGTAGAATCACATTCCTGTTGCTTCAAGTCTCTTTTTTATCGGTGAGGATATCACCATGACTGTACAGTATTAACTGCTATTTAGGTGGGCCAATATTATATAATAGCTCAGCATTCTTTTCTTTATTTCTAACATAATTTTCTTGTTTCTTTGTACTTTACATAGCTTATGGAAGGTATATTTGCTATTTCAATGTTTTGATGTCATTATATAATTATGTCACATTATATATCATCTGTTATAACACTTCCCGGATAGTTCAGATTCTGTGCTTTCTTGATTCACGAACGCACAAAATTTTGGTACCCTATGAGTTCATTCTCAGCATCCTTATGTAGAAGCACATTCTTTCCTGAAATTGTTGTTTAACTTCGTATTCCATGTCATATTTCTATGGTGTGGTAATTTGTATGCATTCTTCAGTTGTCTGTGAGACAATCTCTTAGTCTGATCATATAGCAACAGCGTCATGTGTCTATTTCTGTTTTCTACTGTCTGGACCTGTTCCTTAAATAACCATAAGTAAGATCCCAGACAGAATTTTGGATTTAAGCGGGATAGTATTTCATTGGTTGGTATGAGAAAGATATTGGTGTCTGCTGTTATGCAGATGTTGTATAGGCATTTGTGTACGTAGACAGGTAATAACAACAGTACATGGCCATTATGAAAATTCACTACAGGCATCTGATCAATTGTGATAAGCAAATCTTGTTATTTATTAAAGATAATAACTGTTATAATGGAATGTCCCACACTCCCTATTGCATATGTGGACTGACTATATCAGTAGATATATATATAGTGGGTATACCTGGCGGACTTGCTTCAGGAATTACTAGCTTGCTAACCGATTCCCTGTTTTTCAGTAGTGTATTCTCTTTTACAATAAACCTCTCTTTTTTTCATCTATACCCGTGTTGCTCTTCCTTTCACTTGAGTACCACTTTTGTCTGCTTGTAACCTTCTTTATGGATACAACAATAACACAAAATATATACTACTGAAAATGAGTAGTTTATCTATACAGGTAGTATTTATTAAATAAGTCTAATTTTCAACCAAGTTGTAGGGGGTGGAAATTAAATACTATTTACAGTTGTATTTTTGTCTGTTGATATTACTGAGATGAGGTATTGTTACTAATTACACCATTTACATTGTTCAGATGGTTGTCCTCATCTTTATTGCCATATTCACAATGTTTCAGCCATTGTATATTGTGACTTCAATACTTGATCACAGCAGAAGGGACAAAAACTTGGTGAGTTAAGTTACTAAGGGAGATTAACTGAAACTGTGATATTGAAAGGCATGGCATATGGAATTAGAACAATCTACACCCATGGACTAAATAAAGGGTTCAGTTCAAAATTCCAACCAATATCATCTGATGAAGGCTAGAGTATACAGTGACTGAAGCATTGTGGATATGGCAATAAAGATAAAGGCAACAGTCCAAACAATGTAAATAGTATAAATAGTATTTTAGTATCAACTGCCTTTGAACCCAGGATGCACATTTTCCTGTCTGGCTGCCCACAGACTTTATTACTACTTCCACTTGCTTTGTCAACAGAGTCTAGAATATGCCAACTGTATCTCCTGCAGAAAGATGAGTTGCTTGTAGACTCAAGTATAAACTTGAATAGTGTATATCATAGACTCAGATATGAACCTAACCAATGTTTACACTACAGGCAAAAAGTTTTGTTTTTTTTAAATACCATAAAATGAGATATTTTTGTAGTTTTTTAAAGTAAAAGATAAAATGTCAGTCCCCTCCTCTGGATTCTTGATTCTTAGCTATCTTCCTCTCTTTAGGAAGGACTCTTGTATCCACATGCATGGCCTGGGAGATTTTATGTTTGGTAACATCTCCCACTGGATAGGGAACTCTCTCTTGAGTCTCCAGACCATTCTGACTGGTGCCACCATCTTTCTCTGCTAAACTAGACAGCTATCTCTTCTCTCTGCTTCCTCTCTTGACTGTTGTGTGCTAGATAGCCTTTCTGATAATATAGATACAACCTTCTCTCTACACCTGTCTGCAAATATCTTTGTGTTCAGTGACCTCAATATCCACCATACCAGGTAGCTTAAGCACTCTGTCACTGACTTCACTGGCATCTAAACCCTGAAATTCTCAATCACTCAATTTCTCACACAAGTGGTGGACTTCTTCAGATGTTTCCCCAGTAATCCTGATGGACATGCTTGTCTTCTTGCTCTCTTCTTTACCTCTATCGCAGACTCAGCATTCTGGGTAAGACGTTAAACTACATCCAACAGCAAGGCTTCTGATCAGGAGATTTTGAGGAGCATGGAACCCCTCATAATTGCTGGTGTTCTGTTCTCAGCTTCATCCTGACCCGGGGTGGAAGGAACTGTTAGGGTCCCAGCTACGGGCAAATAGTTGACCCTCCAAACTGGGGTCAAAACACTGTGGAGGTGTAAAAATAGGTTTTAATTCCAACAATGCATTTTTGAAGGAAAAATTATTTCCACAAATACATTTCTGAGAAAAGATTTATTACCAGGAATACTTTTATGAAGGAAAAATTATTACTAGCTATACATTTTTGTAGGAAACACTATTACCAGCAATACATTTTTGAAGGAAAATTATTACAAAAAAAATATTACCAGGAATACATTTGTGGAAAATATTACCGACAATAAAAATCTTGTCGGTATTAAATAACCCTTTGAGTAAAACAAAGCAAAACAAAACAAATCAAGCTAAACCAAAAAAATTCTTTTTGGCATTAAATAACTGTGAGGTTGATATACCATAAAACAAAACAAACCAATCACAGATTCATGTTTTACTCTGCAACTCTGCCCTCTTGGCAACTTCTATCATGTGGTAGTGTCTGTAAACATCTCTTTCTACTCTCCCATCAGCCAAGGACCTCTTACCAGCAGAATATCTTTCTGCTATAAATGCGCTGATTGAGACTCATTCTGTGACCTCCTTCACAATGTCCCTTGAAATTAAGTTTTTAATCATCCTGTTCAAAAATGTGCCTCTGAGGTCTCCTCCTGGGTGAATGCTGGCATCAAAGCTTTCATTCCAGCACAGAAATACCAAGTGAAACAATGATCATCTCCTTGGTTCTCAACTGCTCAGCTGCTATAGCCCACAGGAATCACTTGTTCCAGCTGTACCTGAGTGACATGTCTGATTTCAACAGATGTCTCTGCTCATAATAAGTGCAAGCATATCCTCAAAGAAGCAAAGTTACTGTTTACAATGTATAGTCTCTGACCAGTTCAGTTCTAGAGAGTATTGGCATCTCTGCAAGAGTGTGCTGAACAACAGCAAATCCTAAATTCCTCCTCTCTTCAATCAATTTGAAGTCCTGAGATCTATAGCAGATAAGGTTGAGTGCTTTGCTTGGAAGTTCTCTTCCAGCTCCGCACTCAACTCATCTGGAGTACTCATGCCTGATTTTCCCCTGGAACCTAGGCTCTATTGATTGATATGAGCATAACCCCATCACTGGTTTCTGACATCATTTCCTAACTAGACTCCCACAAAGCATATGATGGGATCCTAAAGAAATGTGCTCCAAAGATGGCTCCAGTTCTCTCCAAACTTTACAACAATTGTCTTGCAGCTTCATGCTTTCTAGCTTATTGGAAGTCCTCCACTATAATTCCAATGTTTTTAAGAATTCTGGAGAACCCTTTCACCCCTCAAATTATCACCCTGTTAGTCTCTTACTACTTTTTAGCAATGTATTCAAGGCTCTAATCAATGCTGAAGTATTTAAGTATCTTACTTTTCATGACTTCCTCTCAGTCAAACACTATGGCTTCCATTTTTCCAGGTCTACCACTGATGTGTTTACGGCCATCACTGAATTTGTATATCAATCTCTGATAAGAATGGCAAAGCTTGAGCTGTGGCTTTAGTTATTTCAAAGGCTTTGGCATGCTGACCTTCCGTAGAAGCTCCAGGGCTACAGTGTCACAAGATGAAAGTTTGATTTAATCAATCATTCATATTACATGGTGAAATCAAGGTCATTTTGAAGGGTCTCACTTCTAGATCCTTTCAGACAAATGCGGCTCTATCTTAGGTCCTATGCTGTTTCTGATCTTCATCAATGATCTCCCCAAAGTCATCAGATCCCAACTAGATATTTATGCAGATGACACTACCATTTACTCCTGTATCAATAGCAAATCCGTCAGATCTAACAAAGTAAACCTGGCAGCTGCTCTTGAAAAGGACCTCCAATCAGTGGTTAACTGGAGCAGGAAATGGCTTATAAATTTTAATGCCTCTAAAACAAAACTGGTTTCATTTAACCACCATAGAGAATCTTTTCTGCTTGTTGTCATCATGGCTGATGCTAGACTCCAGGAGAGCAACACACTGCTCCTTCTTGGCATCACATTTTCCACTGACTTGAAGTGGAGCAACTACATTGAATCAATAGCTGTATCTACTGCAAGGAAAGTTTGGTCGCTGTATCATTCCAGTAAAATTTTTCTCATCAGAATCCATCTCGCACATTTACAAATCTATTGTTCGTCTGTGCATTGAATACTGTTGCCATATCTGGTCTGGTGCTCATGCTGTACATTTTGAGATTCTTACCAAAATCCAAAGAATGATATGTAATCATTTTCTAACCAACATGATGTAGCTTCCCTCTATCTTTTCTACAAATATTTTCATGACAACTGCTCTGATAATTTTTTCCCTGATGCCCAAACTACATGAATTTAAGCATTCTATTAGATTGGCATCTAGGTCCCACCATTTTATTATTGAAATAGCTAAATGCAACTGCCACTTCTACTCCAACAGTTTCTTTTCTTGCATATCCCACCTGTGTAAAGCCCTTCTGTTTACTTTCTTCCCTGATAACTACAATCTTCAAAAATTTAAATATATCAATCGCCATCTTTTTTCCTTTCCTCAATCTTTCCTGTTTTCAGTCTTCACTTTCACAATCATATTCACATTTGCCCATGCATTAAAAATGTTACACATGCACAGATACATTAACATCACTCAATCTCTCTCTCTTTCTCTTTCTCTCTCTCTCTCTCTATATATATATATATAGTAATAGTAACAAATCCATTGGTATATAATACAAGTGGATCCTAGTAATGTAAAATATTAAAATTGATCTACAAAAACAGCTCAATGTATTTATTATTACAGAGCAAATAATTAATAAACAATAAAATCCAAAATCACCTCATATGTGGAATAGCCTATTTTGGCAGATGAAGATATCAGTCGTCTGTTTTATCAATCCTGGTGTGGACTGAGTTTGTGTAAGAAATAGAAATTTAACAGTGATAACTAAAAAAAAAAAACAAATACAGAATTTATACATTTCAAGTTTCAGTCAAACAAAAGGCATGAGATGGGTCAGGGGAGAGTGGAAGGTATTTGTCTTAAAGGGAAGAAGTTTTATGAAATTAAACCTGAATATTAACCTTATGACAATAATTTGGGGTTATATGAAGAATGAAATATTAATTTAAAATTAAAAGAGGAATAAAAAGGGGTTTAAAAATAACTTTAAAATATATAGATAAAAGGATGTAAGGGATTAATAGAAAGAGAGTCGGGGGGGAGATCTTAGAGGAGGGGACAGTTTAGAAATTATAATTAATATTGTTTAAAGAGGTTATAGAGGTGGGTTAATATAGAAATTAGAATTAGTTATACATTTGACATTTGAAGAGTTAGAAGGGACTGAATATTATGGAAACATAGTAACTAATTAAGTTTATATATATATATATATATATATATATCAACATTGAGCCTGGTCAGTACAAAGATGAGTGACCACTTGGGAATACCATGTGCTGTAAGCTTTGGATATGTAAGTGGTATAATGGATAATGGCTCAGCGTCGGTAATCAGAGAGCAGAGTTCCAGTTCAAATTGGGTTCTTTATATTCACGTATGCACTAATATCCTAAGGAAAATTATGAATCTACATCTTCTCCCTCGATATAGGTTAATTAGTAGGACTTGTATCAGTAAAATCCTTATTATCTCCCCTGAATTCTTACACTTAACAAATATTTTCTGGCTTGAAAATAACTCGTGAAAGGTTGATGAACCATAAAATAAAACAGATCAATCTGTCTTTCACTCTCTATCTATCTACCTATATATATTTATGTAAGCCAAAGCTTAGATAGGATAAAAAAACATGTATCAATATGGTGATTTTCTTTTGTCTTTCAATGATAATGTTATTAAGCTTATCAGACGATATGAAAGGAATTTGCATAAAATGAATAGACAAAATTTTTCTATATTATTTAATGAAACATGCATCAATGAAAAAATGTTGCCTAAGTACACACACTATATATATTTATATATATATATATATATATATAATAGAGAGAGAGAGAGAGATAAATGAGATAAATCTATATTCATATGTGTATGTATATATATATATATATATATATATATATATATATATATATATATACACACACACACACACATATATATATATATAACTCCCACATATTCATCACATCTAAAAATGCACAAACTTTTACATTTTCAAGGAGTTGAAAGTACTTATATATGTGAGTGTACTATTCATTACACAAATGTTTATTTCCCAACAAACATACTCAAGTATATATATATATATAGTCATATACTACAATACATTTGCAAAGATATCACAGGATTTTGGACAAGCTTCAAAGCTTTTGGCCTTGCTATTTAGGGCAAAGAGAACAAATTGATTCTTTTTTTTTCATTTTCATTTAATCTCAGGACTAAAAGAAATGAAATGAACAGAAAAAGGGAAGAGAAAAGTTGAATGAAGGGAAAAGGTCAAAAAAATATAAAAAGGAATGACAGAAGAAATAAAACAACAAAAAGCTTTTACCAATTATTTTGGATGAATCTGGTCATTCTCATAGGCACAACAAGAATTTCTTTATTTTATTCTTTGGATCATTCTTTCTAATTTTGTGCATGTTCTTTACTTCTTCTCCATCATCTCTCTCTCTCTCTCTCTTTCATTTTCTATCTGTTTATTTTTTAGTATATTTTTTTTAAATGGTGATGCCTGACATCCATATAAAAGTTAAGAACAAAATACAAGTAAATGAAAAATAAAAGCAAGACATTAATAATGAAAACATACCAATTCCTCTGGAGAAAATTCAAACAAAAGTAAATAAATAAAATTTGTGGGTCAAAAAAAAGGAAAGGAATCATAGTAAGAAAAAATCCTGTGGAAGTGAAAGATATACAAAAACGTAAAGATGTTTCAACGGAATGGGTAAGGATGGATGTGCTCATTTCAAATTGCACTGCATTACCATTCATTGAGAAACAATTTATGATCCACAAATAGATGCAAAATAATTCCTCATTGGACATCAAATAAAAAAGAAAATCAGAGAACAAAGGTGAGGGAATAAAGTTGTGACTTGAAGGGAAAGAAAAAGAGTTTCAGTTTTTTTTTTTAAATAGATGTGTGTTGAAGAACTTTCAGAATCAAGATTGTTTGTATCTAATCAGTTTCATATCCAGTTTTAACTAAATGGTTACAACAATGAACTGGAAGCAGAAAGATCAACTGCTTAATCTCTTCTGCTGAGTAGATGGGGATCTTTAACTGTAAATCAACTAAGAGATGAACATTTTGAAAAAGGTAAATCTTTAAACTTACCTGAAAAGAAAATAATGAAATTGTACCTGAACAAGTTGGTTGATTTTGTTTAGTGGTATATCAACCGCTATGGGTTATTTAATGCTGAAGTCTAAATATTTTGAACACAATTTTATGGCTTCAATGAAATAAATGCTGGTAATTAAGAGGCAAACATTTTGAAAAGGAATAAATTTTTCTTTAACTTATCTGAAAAGCAAATAACAAAAATGTACCTGAACAACTGTCAAGAATGTCAAAGAGAATTTTTTTTTTACAGTAAGGTTCACCCTGTACAAGGCCCAGTAGTGTGTTATGTTAAGGGGTAGTTCATATGGATAGGAGGGAAGTTAGCAGTTAACTCTTAACAGGTTAAGATTGTAATAATTGGGGAAACATCCTCTTTGGTGTCTGTTCCACAGAGCAGTGGTTTGTGGGAAGAAGCTGTTTGAGTAGAACTTACTTTTTGCTGATGGAATACAGAGGAAATGTGGGTAGTTTGTTACTATGTAAGTAGTATGACAGGTCCTAGCTGTAAAGGTTTAACCTGGCAGAATAAAGGAATGTAGTTCATCCAAGCACTTTCCATGGAAGTAGCAATAGTGCAGTGATAGACTTGCCACACTTCACATGTGAAAGAGAGGTTGGAGGGTAGAAAATAATTCTTCTCCGACAAGGACTCAGAGACAATTTTGGACTCTGTCAAGACTGAAAAGTGAGGAAAGGACAGCTCTCACCCAAATATCGCAACAGTACTCCATTTTCGGCCTGATCTGGCGAGATGACATTTCTTTCTAAATACAATAAGATGGACTATTATAATAAAGTTTTATGTTTAATATTTTAAAACAGTTTGAAAATAATTTTGTTATGGTTTAGGTAAGCATAAATATCATGAATGGAGGCATGGTGTAGTAATGGGTAGCAATTCAGATTGAAGAACTGGAGAGCTGAATTTGAATTCAAGTTCATTTCATTCACTGATATACTAATACCCTTGGGAAAGGTATGAATCCATCTCTTCCTGCAAGCTATGGATAAATAGCAGATTGGGCCATGTAACCTTGGCTGGCAACCATTCTAGGAGAAGGAAAACTTTGAATTCAAACTAATTCAGTCTGTCTTACCCATGAAACACCACTGCTGCTATGGATGCAATACATGTGATTCCCTTACAACCCTAAGAGGTTATAGGATTTACGATCGTGATGTATCATGGTTGATATGGTAGAGATGTTGGTTCTTTTAAACATCCACTTAATAAAAAGATTTACATATTTCTCTACTCGTTTTATCTCTGTATTCATTTACAAAATACACTTCTTTTAATAAAAGATTTTGCACTTGTATGGAATCTGATTGAAAAGTATCTTTTAATATTGAACCATATCCTATTGGCATCAATTTAAACTGACAGCTTCTTTTTTCATAAAGTGTGGCCATTTTTCTTAAAGGTTGTATTTTTTTTTGTTTTCAGATAAAAACTTGTAATTTTCTGACATATTTCAGTGAAATCTGCCCTTTCCAAAATTATAGTTTATAATAATAGTTTAGATATCTGGAAAAAGAAGGTATTAGTTTAAATTTCCATGAAGAGGATATGGATTATCCTGATTCCTTCTTTTTGCATATATTGTGGCCATTATGGTTAAAACGTATAAATTTTCTAACATATTTCAGTGAAATTTTTACATTAAAAATTATAGTTTATAATTATATTTTAGATATGTAGAAAAAGCATGTATCAGTTTAAACTAATATCAGGAGGATATGGCTTGATCTAATTCCTTCTTTTTCCATCAGAAACTTTACACATCTCAGCATCCCTTTCACCTCTAAAACAGTCAGCAAAGTCCTCTTCTGGGATTTATATAACTTACTTTGTCACATTCTCCTTAATTTAATCCACAGAATTTCAATTATGATTTTAGCATTGGGAAAAACTAGAAAGCACAGGGAGATAAATGTTGAAACTCTGGGTTTGAGGAACCTGGGTGATGCAATGTTTTGCCAATTTTTGAGATGTGAAAGATCCACTTGCTCGATTACTGTGATGGCAACAGTAACACTGTATGCAGTCTCTCTCATTAATGTTTCATTGTCAACTGAGTAACTTGATGAGAGAGTATCTGTTCATGTATATGCTATAAGGTTCGCTTTAATTTGGTTGTCAAGTTACATCAAAGCTGTAAATGGCTCTTCAGACATTGAAAAAAACTTGATATGTTACAGGCAGACCTTGTATAGGATAACCAATGTGATTAAACAAAGTTAGAGGCAACAACTTAAAACAGATGTGGTTGGGTATTTGTTATGGTATCAATAGTGTGTACTGGTGTATGTTCTTGACATGTAATACATTTTACTGTTTGATTCACCTCTATGAATATTCAAAGGTTTTAGTGTGGCAAGTTCCAGAAAGAAGAATGTAACTTTAAAAATTTTGATACTTTTTTTTACATCAGCATGACTTGTTTAAATATCAAACATGCTTAACAAATCAGCAATGGACTCTCAGAAAAATCTAAGAACCACAAAAAGATCACAATAAATAATTTCTGATATGCAAGTGTTTCTCTTTTTAATTTAAAAAAATGTCTTTCTTTTCTTTATTACTGATTATATATGTACATGACTGTGCGATTAACATTCAAATCTCACTACGGTCAGAGTGTGTCAGAGAGAGGACTTCTTGATGATATTGGCCTTGGAAGACAATCTCAGAATGTGGCACTGTTAGGAAGTGCTTGAAAACTATACTGCAAGTTGACCCACATGTTGTGCATTTAAACTGGCAGGTAGAACTTTCGGAGCACCCAGTCATTGAACTAGCACGAAGTCACATTTCATTAGGACCAAGTGTTTGAATATACTGGACTTTTTTCAACTGCTAATCGCACCAGATTGCACACGCTCTCCAAAAAACTATAACTAAAGTCCACTTAGAATAGTTACAATATAAACCATAGATTAGCTATGTGCATGTTGAAGAAGCACCAAATGGGCCTGAACAGGTTTCTGCAACAGAGAATTGGTAACAACCCTAGTAAACTGGTATGCTCGAAAAGGAGTAGCCAGAAACCGTTATTTATATATAAATATATTACCCCTAGCAAAAATTATGGAATGTGCACACTTAGATGATGCTCAGGTTGTTTTTTTTTTATTTTGTGGTAAATAAACTAATCACGGCTAAGACGCAAAACATTTTTATTTAATAGTGAAATATTCTGGATTCATAAAATAAACCTTAGACAAACTAGATTAAATTATTTAAATTAATGGTATAATTTTTTTTTTCTGCTTTTATAGTGATGATGCATCTTTTTTTAATAACATGCAAAGAACAATAGATCTCAGGAACGTCCAAGATAAACAAATGCGCATTTTGAAAAACTGCTATGTCAGAGACAGGCTATAAATGGGTCACTAAATAAAAAAATGTCATTTTTATGTGTATTAAAAAGGTCATTTAAAAGTACTTAAAATTGAACAATATTATATAAGTAAGAAAAGGAATATACAAATAATATATATATATATTTGCATTTAATATTTTATTTGGTTTGCAAGTATACTGGCTGATGCCCACTAAGGAACATGAAAGACTTGTTCAAGACATTGTCACTTTCAAGTCCCCATGTGTGGCCACCTAATTGTGTCAATTGCTTAACTAACTGATTTCCATCTTGTTAGTGCTTTGCCTGAAAGGTACACATACAGACGTTATCAATTTTTTCCTTTCATAAATCCATGCTTTTTCACCATAGGGACCTGACAGATGAGTGACCATGATAGGGGCAGTAAGGAAATCACATTGGTCAGTAATCACACTGGCCTTCAGGGTTCTTTTGTTTTGTTTTTTAACTCTTTTTGTGATGATTTTTTCTTCTTTTTTTCTCCATATCACACCTACTATTCTCGAAGGTCACCTTAACATTTCTTTTGGTCACTTGACACAAAAATGAAAAGAATATTAACAACAAAAGAAAAAACATCTCTGTTTTCATATATGGTGCTTCCATTCTTTTTATTTTCTTATTTCATCTCATTTTTTTTTCTCCCTTTGTCACCTATTTGTATTCCATTTCTTACTTTCTTCAAAAGTTTCATATTTTGAAAGTATTTATTTGTATTCTATTTCTTACTTTCTTCAAAAGTTTCATGTTTTGAAAGTATTTATTTGTATTCTATTTCTTACTTTCTTCAAAATTTTCATATTTTGAAAGTATTTATTTTGCTAATAAAAATATTTTCTAATTTTTCTTACTTAATTTTTATTAAAACTATATTGTTAATTTATTTTTTCTATTCCTTTTCTTCCATTTCCAATTTCTCTTTTCTGTTTTTCAATCCCCTTCCTTCCGTTTCTCATTTCCCTTTTCTGTTTTTTCTATTCCTTTACTTCTATCATCCATTTCTCTTTTCTGTTTTTATTCTATTACTTTCCCTCCATTTCCTTTTTCTATTTCCTGCTTTTCTATTCCTTTTTCTTCCATTTCCAATTTCTCTTTTGTGTTTTTTCTATCCCTTTCCTTTTGATTTTCATTTCATTTTTCTGTTTTTATTCTATTCCTTTCCTTCTATTTCTCATTTCTATATTCTTTTCCTTTTTATTAGAATCTATTTTCTCTTTGTTCTCTTATGTTTTCCTTTTCTTGTTGTTATTCTCTTTCTTTTTGCCTTCAACTTTATTTCCTTTCTTATAAATTTTCTTCCTTAATTTTTTCATACATCTCAATTTACTCTGTCCTACATGGTCATTATGATCAGCCATTGCGCCACCATCTTCTGCTTCGTTTTATTCTAATCTTCTTTTTTCTTTCTTTATTTTATTCTTAAACTTCCGTGTGCTATTCTTTCTCCTTTTATCCCCTCCTCCTACTAAGATCATATCAGATTTTAATCAGTCTCTACTTTACACTGCTTATTGTTCTAGCTGTCTCTCCATTTCTGTAATTTTCTTATTTTTAGAATATCTTTATTCTCATCCTACCCAGTCTTTCATAGATCAGACGAGATCAGATTGGAATCAATGGTACTTTGAATGATCACATGAACCGAAAAGTCAACGTTTGGTACCAGCCCTTTTGCACACAATCAACTGCCTGTGTCCTCCTTAGGAATATCTAATCAGAGTAAGCAAATATGAATGAAGACTTTGTTAAAGTAAGAATCTCATTCACATCGCCATGATTCCAAAACAAAAGAAAAAAATAAATGAATGAAACATAATCAAAGAAACCAAAAGTACAATACAAATAATTAAGGAGATCAATGAAGGAAGTGCAGGGCTGTGAAGGGGAATGGTGAGAGTGGATTATGGTTGTTAAAACTTGACAAAAAGAGAATATTAAAAAATAGAAAAAAATGAGTGAGTGGAATTTTTTCAAAAGAGATAAGGAGAATTGAGAGAAAGTTTAAAAATATTTGAGTGGATAATAGTGAAAAAAATTGTGTGAAACAAAAAGAATAAAACAAATGAGAAAAGAAGAAAAAATAAAAACAAGCTAAAAGTCTGGAAGGAGCTATTGCTCCATAAAATTAATTTTTTTTTATTTTTGGGGCAAGTTTTACAAAGAAGAAAAAATGAAGCTGAAAGAAAGAAAAAAAAACAAGAATATAAGAGGTGAGAATGAATAAAGTGTAAACTTGGGAAAAAGAAGAAAAATTATAAAAGTAAATAAAAAGAAAGTGAAATGAAAAATAAGAATATTTTTGGGTTAGAAACTCAAAACAAAAAATAATTAATTGTGTGAATAATTGAAAAGAGAAAATAGAAAGAGTTATACTCCGTGCTAATAGGAGTATATATTTGAAAAACACTGTTGATAAAATAAGTAATAAATAAAACTAGTACAATAAGAAATAAGGTAACAGTCATGCACAAGGTCGTCGCAAGTCAATCCAGTAGTGAGTGCTAGTATTGGAAGGTTGGTAGTTCTTGCGTAAAAGTCTGAGTCATACTCAACAGATACCAACTATGTATATTTACCAACCTCCCCACGAGGTAGAATGTGGCACAAGGCCGAATTTAATGTGGAACAATCTGAGCCCATAGGCTCAGCCAAAAATTCCCTATAAACCCCGCATAAACGGGTTCAGGTCTGTCTACCTCCCCAGATGAGACTCTGCCCTTCGGCATAGCCTCATCGGGTTCCTCTCTGCCCAAAGCCAGAGAGTTTGACAAGTCAAGAGCTGAGTAACAGATCCCAGCTAGTAATATGTACCAACCTCCCCACGGGATAGTATGTGGCACAAGGCTGAATTTAATGTTGGGCAATCCGAGCCTGTAGGCTTGGCCAAAAATTGCCTGTAAACCCTGCATAAACAGGTTTGGGCCTGTCTACCTCCCTGGATGAGACTCTGCCCTTTGGCATAGTCCCATCCAAATTCCTCTCTGCCCAAAGGCAGAGAGTTTGACAACAGCTAAGAGCTGAGTAACATATCCCAGCTAGTTGATATTTATCCGCCTCCTCACAAGGTAGGATATGGCACAAGGCCAAGTTTAATGCTGGGTAATCCGAGCCTGTAGGCTCAGCCCAAAATTGCCCACAGAGCCCGTATAAAACAGGGTCGGGTAGCTCTTTCCCGAGACGAGACTGCCCTTCGACATAGCCTCATCTGGGGATCCTCTCTGCCTCCAGGCAGAGAGTTTGATCAGCACAGCTGAAAAAGATTCCAGCTAGTGTATTTACTAATCTCCCCACACGATCAGATGTGGCACAAGGCCAAATTTAATGTGGGGCATCCGAGGCCATAGGCTCAGCCAAAAATTCCCATAGATGCTTTATAAAACGGGGTCTTTCCCAAGACAAGACTCTGCCCAGCTGAAAAAGATTTCAGCTAGTATATTTAGCCACCCACCCATGATGATTGCATGTGTCACAAGGCCAGGTTTAACGTGGGATCTCCGAGCCCATAGGCTCGGACAAAAAATGCCCGTAGAACCTGCATAACGAGATCGGGTTGGTCAACCTCCCCGAACGAGACTCTGCCTTATGGCGGAACCTCGTCCGGGTTCCTCTCTGCTCAGAGGCATAGAGTTTGACCGTCTAGCCGAAAAAGATTTCATCTAGTCTCTGTAGTCCGTTGACTTACAGATACTTATAGGTAGTTACTACCTATAATGTAGTCACTCATGAGGGTGACAGGTTATTCCATTATATCAGAAAGTAATATTTGTCAAAGATAAAAAAGACAAAGAAATAAAGAAAATAAAAAATTAAGTATAAACAGAAAATACAGTGTAATCAAGGAAGAAAAATGTAAAAACGAAGAAAGAAAATAAGTTTTGAATAAAGGAAGAAGAAAAGGAAAAGAAAGGCTAAGAAAGGAAAAAGGAAAGTTGCTGAAATAAAGAAAAAGGAAAAGAGTAAAAAAGAAAAGGCTGTAGAATAAAGAAAGCAGAAAAGAAAAGGATTCTTTTTTATGTGCCATGTCCCTTCACGACATTGGCGATCATGGCTCTCCACAATTTCCTGTCATTTGTAGCTCTTAATAAATTTTTTCTTCTTGCTACCTCTCCTAAACCATGTTCTGTCATTCATATACGCAAACTTGTTAGGTAAGTTATACACTATTTTCCCTTGTCCCTCTTGTTTTCAGTCTGTCCTGTGAGTATCATAGTTTCCAAGCCCTCTTTCCTCATTATGTGCTCTAGAAATTTCAACTGTCTTTTCCTGATGTTAACTATACGTGTCCTCTTTGTTTCCATTTTCTCTAAAATTTGTCCTTGCTTACATGCCCTGTCCACGGTATCCTCAGCATTCTTCTGTAGAACCACATTTCTGTTGCTTCAAGTTTTTTCTTCATATGTAAGTAGATTGTCCAGCCTTCACTGCCAGATAGGAGGACTGATATTATGTAATGTTTCAGTACTCTTCTCTTTGTTTTTAATGAAATTTTCCTGTTTCTTAATATTATGCTTAGTTTTTTGGAAGGCATCTTTGGCTATCCCAAGGCACCTTTGGATTTCAGTGTCGCATTTTCCACCCTCTTCCCGATACTTAAATTATTGTATTTGTTTGATTTTGTTATCTCCAATTTGCATATTGGGCTGTACTTTTTGCTAATCACCATGCATTCTGGCTTTTTGCAATTGGGGTTTAGTCCTTCTCACTATAAAAATTAAGCAATACAAAGAAAAATTCATGAGAAACAGATGGAAGAGAAAAAGAATGAGCAAAATAAATAGATAATTAAAACAGAAAGGAAAAGACATCGTAAGAAGGAAGATTAATAATGAAGCTAGCTAAAATCAGACTGTGAATGAGAAAAAGCAGAAAAAGAGAAAGAGAAAGAAATTGAATCAGGGAGAGGAGGTGGGCTACAAAGAATAAGAAAGAAGGAAAAGATGGATAACAACTGGAAGAAAAAGAAATGAAAAAGGGAAGGGGATAACAAATAAGTGTGATATTGTCCAGATATGAAAAAGAATTGAAAGGGAATTTTTTTTTATGGATTACCAACACTTTGTGAATTTTTTAAAACTGAAACATATTTTGAACTGAAAGAAAATTCTTTCTTTGCAAGTGAATATTGCATTAACAATTTTTACGAAGAACAATGATTTCTCCAACTTACCCATAGCAGTAAACCTAGCAATTGATACAATATAAATTTTTGACTTCATGCCAGCAGAAAATGTGAGCCCAAGAAGTCATAAGAAAACACTCTCCTGGAGGTTAGCATCAGCCATGCTGATAGAAGGCAAAAATTGGTTCTCTCAGACAATTAAAAGAGAATAGTTTTGTTATGGAGGCATTAATAAGAAAAAATTTCAGGTAATGCCGGTTCATTGATTAAACATGTCAAAATAAAAGTCTTCCAATTTGTCATATATATATATAAATGGGAAAATGGCATATAAATATTAAAGAAAAACTTGAAGGAGGAATTTACTGTATCACCTGTAATAACTGCCACAAAGAATAAATAGGGGAAACCGCAAGAAATTTAAATAAGATTATATGAACACAAAAGGGATCTTTTGTAAAATAAAAAACACAATGTGTGATATTCAGCAACAGAAGTGATAAAAACATAAACAAAAAGAAACTAAATAAAAATACCTAGACCAGGAGTTGGCAACCCTTGGCATGCGTGCCAAACATGGCACAGGGATGACTTGTTTCTGGCATGCAAAACTTATTTATTAGATTTTCTTTTATTCTTTTCCTCTTTTATGTATATCATTATCTGATGTATTTTTATTTCCTTCCCTTTACAGACTGTACAGAATGTTACGCTCATTAGCTAAGAAACAATGTCATTCAGAGGAAGAAGATATTAGAGAATTTAAAGAATACTGGACTGAAAAATGTGATATGATTAATAAACAAAAATAAAAGCTTATGCATTTTCTGTTCCGAAACAATCGTTTGTAGGACTTCTTCTGATAAGTGACAGTTTGAAATTGTTCATAAGAACTTAAGCAATAAAACTGAAGATGAAAAAATAGAATTAATTTCTCATGAATTGAGAAAGACAATTAAACAGTCTGATACTTTTATGAACTTTATTTCAGGTAGGTCCAGTTCCAACTTAGTTGCTGCTAGTTTTGAAGTTTCAAAAATTTTTCTTGGAAAAATTTTGTGTTAGAGCTTTGGCTGGTTTTGGAACGCACTCGAAAAAAGGTTATCCACCCCTGGCCAAGACTATATAAACAAACAAATATTTAAAAAAAAATTAATTTAAAGTTTCAGCATTCCCTTTCTTTCATGCACATGTGTAATCACATCAACATAATCATAACTTTATTCTGATGAAGTCCTAAGAGATGAAACACATCACATGAAAAATTGTTGCCACTTTGTCATATATATATATATATATATATATATATATATATATATATGTATGTATGTGTGTATGTATATGCACACACATGTTACATAAGTGTTTATGTTTACATATATAGATATATGGATGTGGTTGTAAGCATGTCAAAATAGAAGTTTTCTAAATTGTTGCTTTTATATTTACCATTATCTATTTGTTGATATATATATATATATATATATATATATATATATATATATATATATATATATATATATACATGCACTTTACATAAATGTGTATATTTATATATTTGACATCATACACACATGCTTCTCACTCTCTCTCTCTTGCACACAAACACATGTACACATATATGTGTATGAGTATTATAGATGAATATAAACAGGTATAAAAATTACAGAAAGAGCTTAATAAAGCAATAAACACAGGTATGAAAAGCAAAAAATATGATCTTTGGTAATGACAAAGAGAACGTTAGGATTGCAGATCAAAAGTAATGCAAAAGATGGACAATTGTTGACGAATCATTTTGGAACCTTGAATCACCAAAAAAAAAAAAAATAATAATAAAAAAACCATAGCAACAGAGGACAGGCAGGAACTTGGTCAGTATCCATATGAGAAGCAACAATCTATAGCAGTAAGCTGACCATCTGCTCTGTCAAATTTAGCTGGCAACCACTTCATTAGGGAAGTGTATCATCGACATTTTATTTTTCACCTTAACAGTTACCATGGTCAGAACAATTGCATCCCATCTGTTGCCACAAATTAACTGCAGAGGAAGAAAGGGAAATCTGCAAGACCAGGTAAAGTGATGCACATATATGTGTGGCACAAGGGAAAGATGTGAAATACTTGAAAGGAAAGAAGAAATTATAATGGTGGGCTGATGTACATGTAGGAAATGTGCTTTATTAACTTAGGATTATCTGAATACTATCCTGGTTAGGGCAGATGACAGAGTGTTGTATTAATAGTAACGATGTGACGGATAACATTTTTTGATGATAATACAAGTTAGAACTTTGGTGAAGGGTGATGTTGAAAAAAAAAACATGCTGTCTCTGATGACCGTTCATGGTTACAAGAGAAATCTGATAAAATAATAAAATCAACAAATGATAACATATCTAAAACTTATTATTATTACTGTATATGTTCCATCCAGTTTTCTCTCATTATCTGTTCATCTTGAAAGACTATTGGATGGAACATATACAAATCTACTTAGAAAAATCCAGAACATCAGTTGGAGATTCCATGCAACACTTAACACAATTTACAAAGAACGGAGACTAATCTCTCTTAAGCTCAAACAAAAACGATTACAGTTTGCCACCAAGCAGACAGGGAAATCGCCTCATCCTTACCCCTATGGCATCTTTCTGAAAGTGTCTTATCATGAAAATTGACTTTCTCAGACACCATAGCTCAGAACTCAGGGTTGGACATTGAGGATCTGGGGACAGCAATATAGAACTGAGCAGTGTGGAAAGGGATTGTCAATGGAGTTCCAACCAACCATAGGGCCGTCCTGGGTATGACGATAAAATACATCCATGTCCTGGGTAAGATGATAAACTATGTCCGACAGCAAGGTCACTGATCAGGAGGTTTTGAGGTTCATGGAACCACCTCTTAATTGCTGGTGTTCCCGTGTCTATCCTGACCCAGAGTGGTAGCACCTGTTAGGGTCCCAGGTATGGGCAAATAGTTAACACGCAAAGTTGGGTCAAAATACTATGAAAGTGTAAAAGAAACAGGTTTTAATACCAGAAACACTTTGTAAAAAAATTACAAGTAATAATTTTTTGAATGAAAAATTATTATCAGCAATACTTTAAAAAAAAAAATAACCAGCATTACAAAGATTTTTTTTTTACATTTTTTGAAAGAAAAATATTCATAGAAATATATTTTTGAAGAAAAAAATATTATCAGAAATACATTTTGGAAAAAAAAAAAAAAAATTTTACCAGCAATAAAAATTGTCAACATTAAATAACCCATTGAAGTTGATATGCCATTAAACAAACTAAACCATAAACCAACCATAGGGAGGTCAAAGGATGATGTTGATGTAAACTTATTTATTTTTAAATTAATACAATTCTTTATTTCTTTTTGGCATATTATTGATGACTTTGTTGTCAAAAGGATGAGTCCACATCATGCTTTACTTTCATCTTCTTCAAAAGGAAGAAGCAGTTAACTCTTCCATTTTCTTACTTCTTTCATCACTCGCACAACCTTCTTTCACTCAGTTCTTAAACATTATTTCTTTCAGTGTATGGAACTGGCACAGGAATCATGTACAGAAGCAGAGGACTTCTCTGCTTACACTGCTTGACAAAATTAAGACTTTTTCTTTTTTTCTTTTTAAATAATTTCACCCTTAGTAAGGCAATATATCCACCAGGATCTAATGTTATTGAATGTTAGAGAAAAACTACTATTAAGGAGTTTTTTTTTTTCCCATATTCTCTAACATTCAGTAACATTAGATTCTAATGGTCTTATTGCCTTACCAAGGGTTAAATGATTAAAAAAAAAACTACTATTTTGGAAAGGAGGCACGGTGGAGTAATGGATAGTGACTCATATTGAAGAATTGGAGAGCCGAGTTCAAATTCCAGTCAAATCCATTACATTCACTTATGTGTTAATACCCTTGGGAAAGGCATGAATCCTCTTCTTTTCTGCCCAGTTATGGGTAAATAGCAGGACAGACTGGGTTCTATAGCCTTGGATAGCAACTAGTCTACCACAGAAGTAATAGCAACCTACTGCAGGAAAAAATCTGCCTCGTCAGTCATGTATCAAAAGATACATGATCGCCTAAGTGTCTATCACGCATGGCACATGACTAACTATTAAGGAGAGAGAACAATAAAAGAATAAAAATTAAGAAGACAGAAGATAACGATTGACATTGCATTTAAATTTTTGAAAATCAAAGTTAACTGGGAAGCAAGAAGCTGGAAGAGAGTTCCACAAGCAAGAAGTGTGATAGAAGAGACTGTTAGCATAGAACTTATGATTACATCTAACCATTTCAACTGCTAATTGATAAGACCTTGCTGCCAATCTAGTACTGTGCTTAAATTCATGAAGTCTACATACTATAGAGGAAAGTTCATCAGAACAATTACTATTTAGTATTTATAGAAAAGGCACAGGAAAGCTATATTACGGAAGGGGAAAGGGAGTGAAACCAAGATGCCAGGTCAGGACCAATAACACTGCTGATTCTTCTTTGCATTTTATCAAGAATTGCTAAATATATAGCAGGAGGACGAGACCCAATGTGGCAGCAATATTCAAAGCCTGGATGAATGGTAAATTTATAAATGTGTAAGATAAAATTTTCCTCAGAAAGGTAAGAAATACAGATTTTGAGAAAATTATTAAAATACAATGCAGATAATAAAAATCTAAGGCATGCAGTGTATGCATCACATACATCAACCATTTGCTACTAAAATAGAATATTTTTTACTAAACAGACTAAAATTATAATACTTATAACTATCATAATTTTTCTGATGAGATTACCACTTAGTGCTCCAACTTTATAAATTTAAATGCAGTACTAGATTGGCAGCAAGGTCTCATCTTTTTACAGTTGAAATGTCTAGATGTAACCATAAGTTCCTTGATAACAGTTTCTCCTCTTGCATTTCTCGCTTGTGGAACACCCTTCCACTTTCTTGCTTCCCAGTTAACTGTGGTCTTCTAAAATTTAAATGCAATGCCAATTGTTATCTTCTGTCTTTTTAATTCCTCTTCTTTTATTGTTCTCTCTTCTTAATAGTGTCTTTTTTCTTAGATTCCCACACACACAGAGTAACTCCTTGTGTCTTAGTGGCTTTATTGCCTTGCTTGGGGTGAAGAAAAGAAAAAAAATCTTCTATACAACCAATCATTTGTGTTGGTGTTTAAACTCACTGCAGTATCTTTTTTTTAAAGTAATTCTCTTTTTGCCAAACAGCTTTACTTGTTTTTGCATAGTAAAGCAACAGACATTTGCTTTTGTCTGTGTATATATCCTGAAACTAAATACACTATACAAAGCTTAGAATGGCTCATGATCAAACATAATAGACATTAATTGTCTGTTATATTTAACAATATATGCTTGAATATATATATATATACATATATATATATATATATATATATATATATATATATATATATATACATATATATATATACATATATATATATATATATATATATACACACACACACACACACATACAGGATGCGATGGGTAAATTGTCACCATTTTATACATTTAATTTTGTGCATGCGAATCATTTGTTTTTGATTTTCTCGACTGCACAGTATAGTAGGGTCAGTTGGGCACTGTCTGTGAGGAAAAGAGCACCCTGACACAATTCACTCCACCAGAAATTTGGAAATGACATGCTGTACTGCTTAGCATTTGTGCTGGGAGCTCCAACACGAACATTTCAGAGTGTTTGGGTTTAAATCTGAGGACAGTACAGAGGATTTGCAGAGAGTTGAATAAATCTAACATTGATTACGAGGGTGTTTAGAGTGATCACTAGTCATGGCGACATTATTTCTCCGTTCCTATTCTCACAGGGCCTCAGACTCAACAGAGGGACCTACATTAAGTGCCTTGAGGAGGTAGTGCTGCCCTGAGTCAAGAGAGTGGCTGCTAGAAGACCCTATGTCTGGCAACAGGACTCTACACCATGGTATACATTTCAAAGTATTTGGGTGTCACTCTGAGGACAGTGCAGAGAATTTGGAAAGAGTTGGATGAGTTTAATGGTGATTATGAAGGTACAGCACCTTGGAAGACTCTGATCATTCTGATGAGAAAAGAACTCCTGAATTTGTTGATGAGGGCCTCAAGTGTCTGGAGGAAGTAGTGCTGTCCTGGGTCAAGTGGGTGGCTGTTGGAAGACCCTATATCTGGTAAGAGGATTCTACAGCATGCCACACATGCAGGAGAACACAGTCATGGCTGTCAGACAATTTCTGCAACTCCATCACCCCATACATCTGACCACCTAACACCTCAGAATACAACCCCCTCAATTATTATGTGTGGGACGCAGTTGAGTGAGAGACCAACAAAACTACTTGTAACATGAAAGATGAACTGAAAGCAAGGATTATGGCAGCATTCACCAACTTAAACAAGGAGACTGCCCAGAATGATTCCAGGTTGAAGCCAATGGTGATTTTATTGAACAAATTTACTCGTTATTATTTCAAGATATTTTTGTGTAATTTTGGTAAGTATTTTTGTTAAAATGAGATGTCCATATTATTTTCATTTTTGAGTAATTTAGACGACAATTTATACATCGCGCCCCCTGTGTGTATATATATATATATATATATATATATATATATATACATGGGATTACAGTCATATCAGCTTTGATTACAATTGTTATGACAGGGATGGCATTAATGAAACTGATTTTCTTTTAATATTTGAAGTGAGTGGATTATCTGAAATTTGTTTTAATCGTTTTACTCCAAGCAAGGCAATAATGCCACTAAGGTTGCCTTGGGTTTAAATGGAGTGAAAGAGGATGAGAAAACTTTAGTGAGATGAAGTGAGGCAAGGACAATAAAGAAACAGGATTCAAGAAGAGAGAAGATGGCGATTTAAATTTTTGAAGATTGTAGATGGCAGGGAAGCAAGAAATCAGAAGGGAATTCCATAGTTGAGAAGTGCAAGAAAAGAAACTGTTAGAATAAAACTGACGGTTGCATCTAGCTAGTTTAACAGTAAAATGATGAAACCTAATTGCCAATCTAGTAGTACGCTTAAATTCATGCAGCTGAGGCACTAAGGAAAAAAGCGTATCAGATCAGTTGTGATGAAAACAAAAGTTTTAAGTAAAATTGGAACAAAAATAACACTTGTACTTAAAATCAGAAAGAGACATTTGAAATTTCTGGGATGCATAATGAGGAAAGTGTAAATTGATGATAGAGCAGGAAACTGACAAAGATAGTAAGGTGACAAATATTCCTGAGAGCTGCTACAGATAGGATATTGTGGTGAGACATGATCACCCACATCCTAAAAGAAGAAAAATATTATTTTAATACTGATTTTTGGATGATGGAAAATACTATTGAAGCATTTTTCAGCTATATTTGAAATAAGTGGAGTATTTGATTCACTTTGGTCACTGGCGGCCAACGTAAAATAGAAAGAAACCATTTCTTGTGAATATTTAAAATCTGTACTCTGCTGTTTCAAGAACACTGAATCTGCTTGTTATCGTTCATAAAAAAGAAAAGAAAATTTCTTTGAAATAATCCGTTCGAAGAAATTGCCTGAATATTTTCATGCTGATTCGTAATCTATAAATGGACATTTTCAAAACATGAAACATTTCTTTAAAGGCAAATGCTTTTTCCTAAGTTAAGGCTGCAAGTTTATTGAAATGGAAGCAAAAATAATAAAAAAAAAACAAAGAAAAAACAGAAACACACCTGTTCCCTTAAAAAAACAAAAAAATGAAAACAAAAAACACTTCTAGCTTTTTAGTTGGTTCCTTTCAGTGAATTACTCTCTTCTTCAACGGAGATCCAGATTTTTTTTTCTTTTATCCAAACCAAAGTTGAAGTGGAAAGCAAGGCTCTAAAAAAAAAAACACTTTTCTCCTACTTTTTTTTTTCTTGAATTCATATATAATTCTTAAAAACCTTGGATTTAGGGTAACATTTTTTTTATGTAATCTCATCCAAAGAGGGGGTCAATCATCTCTGCGAGTACTTCAATAACAGCCATCTTTCGAGGCTTGTGGCTTGTTGAATTTAAGAATTTTTTTTTTCATATTTACTTTACATAATTTTCCCATTATTAAGACTGACTATCTTTTGAAAAAATGGCAGCCTCCTTTTAAGTTTTTATGAGAGAAACATTACAGATATTTTAAATTTATTTTATATATGCATGATCGAGAGAAATTTTTCTTTCTGGGTCTGCATAAAAAATTGAGAGGACAGAGCAAGCCTCTAATTTAAATCTATTTAGCTTATTTTTTAAGAATCAAAAAGATATTATATCTATTAATGTTTTTGCTTGCTTTTCAAGAATCTTTTTTTAAAAAAAAGACTGACTTTAGAAGTTCTCATTATACAACTCACTCACACAGAGAATTTCTTTTTTGCTAGACCCCCTCCTAAAAATAGAAAAAAAAGACAAGAAAACTAACACATTTTATATCAGTTTTGAAAATACAATAGGCTCATATTCAAACCATGTTGTTAAAAGATTGCTGTCTTATTGCAGATGATCTTACATACTTACTGTCAAGGTCAAATAGGATTGCTAAATATTTCTGAAACATTTTTATGGATTTTTTCTAAATAGAAGTACTTTTCTTCGTCTTGATAATTTCTGTAATGTTTACCATGAATATCAAATGCAATATTGAGAATTAGAATTGTAGAATCCTGTCTTCAGTCTCCTAATGTTCTCATCTTTGTTGTTGTTGTTAGAACATTTTGGTCATTGTGCCCTTTGGCCTTCAAGTCTCTATTGATCCAGCTAACCTTTGAGCTGAACCTTTTATTTAATCTATGTTTCTTAATTGTTTTCACTCTGATGTCCATGCATGAATTTAGTGGGTATAGTAATTTCAAACTCAGTCCTTGGGCCAGATAATTTCAATCGTCTAAGTATTGATTCAAAAACAAAAGTTCATAGTGACTTTCAATAGGTTATATTTGAACATCAGATTTCATTCTGCACTCAACTGAAATTTATAATGTATAAACATATTTTGATAGGTGACATTTCTATATATGATTCATGTCTGTATTGTGTATTTTTAAAATGCTTTTATGTTAACAACGAAAATTTATCAAAGTGAGATCCATTTTTGTCATTTAACACTCTTATTTCTAAAAATTAAAAATATTGCAAAAATAGCAAAAAAAGATCTGCACCATTTATAGAGATGGTGCCATAACTGAGAGTACAGTTTTTAAGTGGCTTACTAGATGCAGACACAGAAATTTTGATCTGGAAGACCAAAAATAGTCCAGCAGGCATACAGTCTTTGATGATAACCAAATTGAAATGCTGATTAAAAATAATTTGCATCACATGACATAGGAAATAGCAGAGATACTCCATGTATTTCATATGAGCATACACTAAGGCATTTAAAAACCCTTAATACATGAATTGCTGCAATCTTTGTGTGCCACATGATTGTTTTTTTTTAATCAATTCACTCCAAGCAAGGCAATAATGCCACTAAGACACAAGGGATTACTAGGAGTGAAAGAAAATGAAAAGACCTTAGAAAGAAACTGGAAATCCAATCCTAAACAGGAAACAAGGGAAAAACCTCTACTCTTGTTTAAAAAAAATGAGGAGTAGTGTAAACTGGATAATAGGGAGACCTTTCTGCACCTATATTTAACAGAAAAAAAAATCTGAATTTATGTCAGAGTTCTAGCAGTGATATTAGAAGTACAGAGTTGAAGTAGACTTTGGAAGGAACTGTAAATCCAATCCTAAACCGGAAACAAGAGGAGGAGTGTAAAGTGGACAGTAGGCCAACCTATAGACTCCTATATTTAACAGAAAAAAAATTTAATGGACCACATTTCCATTTGTGAATCTCTTGCTCAAATACCATGCGAACACCCCATTTTTGTCCTGTTGAAATGGTAATGAGACACTATTGACCACTTCAAAAACCTGTCTGCAATCAACAAAAGCGATATTGTGTATCTGTTAGGACTGGAAGGGCAGTGTGTATTATGACCTTTTGCAAAATAAGACATTGAATTCATACAAGTTTTGTTGTCAAGTGGAGCAATTAAAAACTGCAATCAACAAAAAGCATCCTGAATCAGTGTCACATCTTCCATCATGGCAATGCCAGATCCATCAGGAACTGATACATCTTAACTATGATGTCCAATTGCACCCACTGAACTTGCACCTTCAGATTAACTCTTATATTGATCTCTGCAAAATATTCTGAATAGGAAGAACTTCAGTTCTCTGGAAGCTTGTAAAAACCTCTTAGACATGTTAATCATCCAGTAAAATGCCAAGTTCTGGCAGGATGGAATGCCTCAAAGATAGTGAAAATTCTAAATATTGTCTTTAAAATTCCCTTAAAGAACACTACAAATTTTTATTCGGACCCAATATTTAGTATAGGTTGTAGTTGTTGTGCTAAAATATAATACATTATAATCAGATGGAAATCAGTAATAGAAAACTACATGAGTTGCGATAGACAAATGAAGACAATTGTTCAATAACTGCCATGTCAATGGAGCTTAGAATCTATCAACTACATCCCCTGAAGAAGGGATCAGTCACACCCTAAACAAAGCTACTTACCAAGTAAATGCTTATAAGTTCACATATCAACTACTAATATTTAACTATCCTTGAAACAATTCAGTACCTAAAGACTCAGATATCAGTCAGTTATGTGCTATACATGATACACGCTTAGGTGATCATGTATCTTTCGATATATGACTGATGAGGCAGATTTTTTTCCCCGCAGTAGGTTACCATTTCTTTCTGCAGTAGACCAGTTGTCATCCAAGGCTATAGAACCCAGTCTGTCCTGCTATTTACCCATAGTGTGCTTGATTAAATGTACAGTCAGTCAGTTACATGCCATACATGATACACGCTTAGGCGATCATGTATCTTTTGATACATGACTGATGAGGCAAATTTTTTTTCCCACAGTAGGTTGCTATTTCTTTCTGTGGTAGACCAGTTGCCATCCAAGGCTATAGAACCCGGTCTGTTCTGCTATTTACCCATAGCTGGAGGGAGAAGACTCAGATATAAACAACCAATAATTGCCTATAGATGAAAGTAGTAATGACCAATATTTACCAAAAGTCTCATATTTACCTAGAAATCATAATGTTTTTTTTGTTTTGTTTTTTTATTAAAGGCCAAGTCATTGTGCATATCTTGCCTAGAACTGAAGCACTATCAGAAATCTTATTGTTTCACTAGGAGTGAAGATTTTTAGTTTTGGCTTAGTTCACTTTTGTCGTCAGATTAAGAGCATAAGTAATTTGGCTTGAAAAGTTAATCCTTTTTATCTTGCTTTATTTTTCCTTTACTAAGGTCTTTTTATGATCCTATTATAATTGTACTTGTCCCCACCTTCATTAGTTTGCACGACCGTTACACCCTGTCAATAGCTCATAAATAATGGACCTTTCTGTTTTGATCACGTGGAAAAGCAAAAGACATATCAGAGACACTACTTGGTTTTATTGAGAAAATGAATGAAAGAAAGAAGGGAAGATAGAAGTGTTTAATGGCTGTTTCCGTAAAACGGAAAAAATTGTCAATTTCAAATATTTTCATTTGTACCCACTTCTTAAAATAACGACCAGCATTCATATTTATGATTGTTATTGTAATATTTTGTTAAAGTTGTTAAGCTCAAATATTTAATGATGTAGTAGGGTAATTTCATACAGGTATTTTATTGTCAATACCTTACCGTGACCTTAGTCAATCATTAACTGAAGAATTAAGATTCATCAGAAATGTAAAATTGGAAAACTGTGAAATTTTCAGAGATCTTTCTTGTGAATATATAATTTTGTGGAACATCTGATACATCACTTTCCACCCTACTAAATAAGGGTGTAAAAAAATGTTATGTGCATTTTAATTTCTGGTTTAATTACCCATATGTTATGAATAATCAAGAGTGGTCTGCCCTTGTTTTGTTACTCTCCTCTTTGAGAGAGCTATTTTTGTTTACTGGGACTATAAAAGGACACTTTGAATTCTCAGTTGAATAAAGCTTTCTTGAAGCCTACACCTGCATACTTTTATCATGACAGCATATAAAAACATTTTTTAAAAAAGGATGTCAAACTATGAATTCTGGAACTAAAATATGACATGAAAGAAAATAAACATTAAAAATGCATGTGTTAGCATCAGCATTAGGGTTAATGATTTGTACACCACATTTACAATATCTAAAAATATAGGATTAAATTTATTAAATTTAATTATAGCATTAAATTTACATAATATATTTGTCATTAATTTTGTACAATAAAATAACATATTTGCTCCTATTTTATGTTTTTTAATGGAAAACTAAAGTAAAATTCAGCATACTTGTTAAAATACCTTTTACAAAGAAAAGTACAAATTATTAAGAAAAAATAACATTTATCATAGATATATTTATTGTTATGAATAACAATATCATTGAGAAAAATATTCAATTAACTTTATGTAACAAATAACAGCATTTTTAAATAAATTTAACTGTGTAAAAACAGATTTGAAGAAAAAAGTCTTTGGAAGAAAAGTTCATTAAAAATTAAGCATGACAAAACATTTAAATTAAACCTTCTTCGGAGAGACTGTGTAACATTTGTAATAATCAGTATTAGAAAAAATAGGATTAATAAATAATTTGTTTACACCAAGTAAACTTAAATTGTAACATTTCAGTATAAGAAGTGTGTTAAAAATTCTCTATACTTTTTCATTTGTTAGAAACAAAAATACAGATTACACAAAAATAAATTAAGTCGATCATTAGTATATTTACCTTTATGAATAAAAATTTCATATAGAAAAATATTAAATTAACTTCCAAGTAGCAAAACTTAAATTACATTATTTTAGTGAATTTTAGCCAAAATGTTGGTTTTTGCATTGAAAACTTGATATAGCAAATCCAAAGGAAATATATTAATCTTATACTTAAATATGTTAAAGTTATTCCAAATGGAAAGTGCAAAAATTTCTTAAGCCAACCACAGCAGCAAAATACTGCAAACCAAATCCGAAACTAAAATCTTCACTCCTAGTGGAATGACAAGAGTTAAGATAGGTCTCCAGTTCTAGGTGAGATATGGACAACAATTTAGCCTTTAATAAAGCACACTATGTTAGAGACACAAGTATAAATGACCAATATTTACTGAGAGGCTTAAGTCTGATAAAAAAGTAGATTTTGAAATTACTCCACAAGGGTTGATAAGTGATAAAATCTACCAATCCAAATAAGCTATTTTCAATAAATTAATGGACAATAATTACCATTACTTACATTATTTACATTATTCAGACTGTTATTATTATTGCATTTTTTTACCAGAGCTTATATTGCAATTTTTGTTGTTATTCATTGTTTTTCTTTAGCACTCATTACTTGTTTCTATATTCTATTCATTTCTTTGCTTGGTCGGTTCAGAAGATTTTTGTTGCCAAGCATATGTGCTGATTCCTAAAGTTTGTCTATTATTTCAATCTCATCCCATAGGAGGCAGTGATCTCCCTTTTCCCTCCATGTGTGGTCAGCTACACCTGATTTTACTATTCCCCTCATGTTACCACTTTACAATGTTCTTGCAGTCTTACCTTAAGGGGACTTAAGTCTTTTTCTCCTTTATATTCCTTACCACAGCTGCATGGGATGGTGTACACACATTCCTTAGTCATGTTCTTTTCTATGGGGAGGGTCTTACTCGAAAGAGGTGTCTGTGAAGTGTTGAACCACTTTTGAAGATTGTCCTGATGTTATATGGACCACAGATCTTTTGTATTTTCTCCAATAATCCCTTCACATAGTGTAGGCAGACGGAAGCTGTTTTCTAAGTGTGATTATCCTCTTGTACCCTTCTATCCCAGTTTGTCAGAGCTGCTGTCATGTACCCAGGGTAGTTGTTATGTTGTAGGGAACTGCTTATACTGACCATTTTTTGTTCATATGTCTCTGGGCTGTCACTTATAATTTTTGCTTGATGTTGCAAGCAATGGACGATCGCTTTCTTTACACTCTATGGGTGGTGGGAGTTGAAGTTGAGGTATTGTCGAGTGAATATAGGCTTGCAGTATACGAATGTCTTGAACCCATGCTTTGTTCAAGATATTAGTATATCCAGGAAGGTGAGTTTGTTGTTTCTCTCTCCATTATGAACTCTATCAATGATTTTATTGAGTTCACATAGTCTAGTAGTAGCTGGACCTCTTCTTGGTATGGCCAGAGTATGAAGGTAACATCTATATATCTCATTAACCTTCATTTGATAGGTTTCTTCCGGGTCAGAATGAAAGAAATCTGCATTTGTGTGTGTTTTGATATATTAATTGTTTTAATTTTTTAAAATCATTTTACCCCAAGCAAGGCAGTAAAGCCACTAAGACACAAGTGTTAGATAATATGAGAAAAAAAAGCACTATTAAGGATGGAGAACAATTAAAAGGACAAGATTTGTTGAATATTAAAACACACACACACACACACAGATTTCTTTTATTCTGACCTGAAGAAATCTATCTAACAGAGGCAAAACAGAGTCTATAAAACAGTTTTCCACTTTGTCAGATTTCACAGAAAATCTAATGTTAATATTGATGCCACTTGAAATGAAGTTCTAACTCATGTTGATAATAAGCCATACTAACAATAAAAATTGTTGTTAAAATAATAAAAGAATTTTAAAGATGGCATTAAATTTTTGTGACAAAAAACAGCCCATAAACATTGATGCTGATGTTGATGATGACTATAATGTAATACTGTTGTTATTGATTATAGTTATGCCTTTGGGAAAGATTATTAATAAAACTGTAACTTTTATTCAGGAAAAATAAGTTGGAGGGGAAAAAAAATCTGTTAAGTCTCCTATTTTTCTAAAAACAACATAAAACATTGTCCAATAAGAACAAAGAAATTAGAGTTGATTCAAGGTGTGTTTATTTTTCCTCTTTTTTTACCTCTTTACTTCTTTTTTCTTTCTCATTGTGACATCCTTCATAATTGAATGGTTAATTTCTTCACCTTTGTTTGCCAAATTAGATATTAGCACAAGTCATCTCTTGAAATATCCTGAATATCACTACAAACTGCATCAACTTATCTTAATTCTTTTCATATAATAAAAAAGAAGACTCTTGTTAGAAGTTCATTTTATTTTATATTCTTCCCTGTTTCCTTTGTTGTATTTTCTAATACAGTGAATCAGAAAGTTTATTTATTTTGCTCCCTTTTTTTTTTTGCTTTTTTGTTTTTCTTTTCCAATGGGGCAGTCTCAATATGAGTTTCTAAGTATATTATAAAACATTTGACATGAACAGAAAATGAGGGGAATATTTTTTTCTCTGTTTTCCTTGTATTTTTTAACATTTGGGCCATGTTTTGTCAAGACAGAACCTATTAATCAAGCTTATTCAAATATTTTCATTGCCAAGGCTCTTCATCTTTATTTCTACGACCTTCACTCTCCCTGCCTTTCAAATAATGGTGTCCAAATTGAATAGTAAAACTCTTTACAACATATCCAAGAATTTGAAACTGGCTGATCAGATAATTTTTTGTCCTTTAAATCCTGTTCCAATTCTTCCTTGATGAGTAATGAAACACAAAAAAGCTCTTAACTTTGACTTGCCAAAAATAAAAAAAATAAAAAAATTCTCAGGATAAATGATTGGTCTGTTTAAAAGGAAATCTTTGTATATTTTTTAGATTTAAGAAAAGAATGAACATTATCTTTATCACTGTTATATTTTTGAAGAGAATTGTTGAACAGGTGTGTCATCAACTGTGATGACAAAAAGTAAACTGAAAAAAAAAATGTCGATATTCAAAGTTCAAACAAAAATTATTGGGCTGTATCATAAGAAAAAATCTCTTAGAAGTTTATTTATTCAGTTCTGTCCTCTGTGTTGAGAATTTACAGTTCAAAGATATTTCAATCAGTGTCTTATTTTCAGGTAAACAGGCACAGCGCTGTTTTTATGTAAGATATATTCAAGCTGTGGGTAAGATTATAGGAAGATAATCAAAGAATACAACAAGAAAAATATTCCGACCATCAATTCAAAACATTCATTTGAAAATTACAATAGAATGAAAAGAGCAATCATTGGCATAATTTATAAGAAGGAAGGTGATACTTTTCTTTCATAAATTTTTACCTGAGATTCTTATATAATGATTCCAAATGCAAGGTTTATTTTTCCTTTACCTTAGATGATATGCCAGCTATAATTTGGTCTAAAAATGTCATACATTGTTATTTAAAGAAAGGTTTCATTTTGTTAATGAGCTTCACCAACCCAATGCTAGTGCTTTAACTACAGACTTCAACATCTTTGATTACCTAATCAATGTTCATATAAGATGAACAAATATTGACATCATTCATTATATTGCAAACTTAAAACACAAAGGATAAAAATAAAGCATAAAGTTCAGTGTTAAGAAATATATATAGACAAAAATGAAAAAGGAATTATAGAGAGAAGAAAGGTAAAAAGTCAGTGGAGAAAAGAGCAGATTGAAGGAAGACAAGGCTTCTGGACATTGATAGAAAATAAAACATTGAAATTCTATTATTGTAATTCCCAGTCTTATATTATTATAGTTGCATTTGTTATTATTGGTAAACATCACAGAATGATTCAAACTTAAGAAAAATAATTTCATAATGAAAAATTGTTTTTTCTAAGATAAATTCTGTGATATTTATTTTTAGTTTCAATGGTGGTCAACACTGAAATGTAAATATAAAGGGAGATAATTAGATACAAAAAACTCACCAACAATCAAAGTATTCATACAAAATGCTAATGGTAATAATAAATTTTGCCATTTCTCTACAAGAAAAATTTGTCATGCTTACAGTGTGGGATAATAGGTATATTTATTAATATATACATATATACATACATACATATATATATATATATATATATATATATATATATATATATGAAGAAACAGAGTCTTAAAATGTGCTATATTTATGGGATAAAGTCGTCAATATCATAGATAGAGCATGTGTAGATATAAAAGTGAACATAGAAGTCAACACTTAGAGGTGACAGTCTGTTTCATGCTAGATGTAATTGTCTAGCATGAAACAGACTGTCGCCTCTAAGTGTTGACTTCTATGTTCACTTTTATATTTATATATATATACAGCTGTATATCTGCATACATATACACATGCTCACACACACACATATATATATATATATATATATATATATATATATATATATATATATATTAGATCTATGAAATTTTGTAAAATAATTTGATAAACATTTGTTCAAAAAGGAATGAAGAAGGGTTTAATTGATTTTTTTTTAAAATCTCACCCACAACAGGAGATTTATAAAACTGAATATAAATATAGTAGTACTTTGACTTTCTGGCACCTTCTAGAATGTTCTGGTTTCTTTATAAGTTTTTATGTTTTGTTATAGCTATAAAGTGTTAAGTGTGTTAAAAATATACAAGTACTATCCAATTACATCATTAGCAAATTGAATAATAAATTTTGCAATTTTTGTTTATTTGTGAGTTTCTATGTTATGCTAGATCAATAAACTATTAAGTGCATTAAAAAGATACTATCCAATTGCATCATTTGAAAAATAAAGCTATTGAAATATTTTGATTTTTAACCCTTATCGTGTATATATTAAAATCAAAGTTTCAGTTTGATAGTGACCTTTCTCAAGAACTAAAACAAATTAATGCTTTTTCATTGCTTTTGAACAAAAGTTCATCAATTTATGACCATGGAACATAGGGTGACAAAAAAGTCATAACTCATAGCTCAGGTATATTTGTGTTTATTCAACACTCACAGAGCCAACTGCAATTATGCTGAGCAGACCTTTGTTACAGTTTCTGGGAAAGAGAGTGTTATCTCGCCTGATCAACAATCTGAACAAGGTCAGCATGCTCAAGTCCTCAACCCCTCAGCTACGATGACTTGTGACTTTGTGCTAACACAGCTATCGACAACCATCAAGGCTTCTGTCGAGCTAGTTTCACTCACAAAGCTTGGGTAAACCCATGGTATGGTTTTCAGGAACTTTCCAAAGATGCCACATGCTGGGATCGAACCCTCTAGTTTGATAACATCAGGAAGTCTCCTTCCTGACAAATCGACCATAGTGAGATTCGAACCTGGGTCTCATGGTCAGAATGTGAACATTCTAACCACTTGGTCATGTATATATATATATATATATGAAGAAATATAGTCTTAAGATGTGCTATATTTATGGGATAAAGTGCTCAATATCAGAGATAGAGCGTGTGTAAATATAAAAGTGAACATAGAAGTCAACACTTAGAGGTGACAGTCTGTTTCATGCTAGATGCAATCATCAGCCCACGAGTGCTGTTATTTATCTTGGCTATTTATATATACGGGTCAGAGGTGCATTGTGTGTAGTCTATTTTGTCAGTTATTTGACCGGTAGTCATTTATTTATTTATTTGGTTTAAATTATTTTGTTTGTTAAATAAAAAGCAAACTTTTATATTTATATATAATATATATATATATATACACTGACACACATGCATATATATAGCCTGGAATGCTATACCATTTAGCTACACAGGAAGCATAAGGTTAGCAAGGTCAAATTACTGTTTAAAAATACAAATTTCCTATGATTTCTCTTGAACACTCATACCTGCTTGAAGCGTATCTCTCAGAGGACACATATTTTCTATGAAATTTCTTGAAATTTCAGCACAGTAAAGTTTGTTAATACTATTTATTATAAACTGAGCATTTACTTAAATATTTGTATTTATAAAAACAATATGTAAACAGAAAATATATTAAAATAATTTTCAAACTTAGTCCATTTCATAATATATAATGTTATTTGTTTTACATTAAAATATGCTTCGAGCAGATATGAGCATTCCAGGGAAATCATGGTGAATTTGTAGTTTAAAAACATTAATATATATATATAGGTCATCCCATAAGTCCTGTCTGAATTTTGAATAGAGAAAACAAGTGACCAAATGTTACATTTAATTACAGATTCAATCAACAATGTATTTTCCCTGATTATCTATGACTTCCTTCCATCTATTAACAAGCTTACTAATTCCATTATTGTAAAATTCTTTTGGCTTTGATTCGAAGAACTCACAAATGTCAGTTTTAACCTCTTCCTGTGTTACAAAAACTGTTTCTTCCAAATGATTCTGTAACCTACAAAACAAATGGTAGTCTGAAGGAGCAAGGTCGGGAGAATAAGGTGGATCAGGAATTTTTTCCCAACCAAGTTCTTCGATCTTTTGTGACGTGATTCTTGCTGTGTGTGGTCGCGCATTGTCCTGATGAAACATCACCCATTTTCAATTCACTAGAGCAGATCTTTTTTTCCTCAAATCTTAGTTCAAACACTCTAATTGCTGATAGTATATTTGAGCATTAATTGTTGCATAAGGTGGTAAGAATTCAAAGTGGATTATTCCTTGGCAATCCCACCAGATTGAAAGAAGAACCTTTTGCTCATGAAGTTCCCTTCTCGGCTGTGGCTGGGGTCCCTCCCTTTTACTAACAGACATTGTCTACGATGCTTAACATTTCGATGAAAGATCCATTTTTCGTCGCCAGTCACAAGTCTATCCAAAAAAGGTGAAACAAGTTGGTGAGAATGGAGAGAAGAGCAGATGTCAACTCGAGATTTGAGGTTGTTTTCAGACAATTCATGAGGCACCCATTTTCCAAGTTTAGGAACTTTTCCAAGTTGTTGAAGATGACGATGAACAGTTGTATGGTTTGAACTGAGAACCACTGCCAATTCCTCAACTGATAAAGCAGGATTTTCTTCAAGGGCTGCTTCAAGAAGCTTTTCCTCAAACTCAACTGGTCGTTCGGTTCGATCTTCATCTTCAAGGGTGAAATCTCCACCTCTGAATTTTGCAAACCATCTTCTGCAAGTTCTTTCATTTACACATTCCTCTCCATAAACTGAGTGAATGTTTCTAGCCGCTTCGGCTGCTGAGTTTCCTTTCTTGAACTCATAAAGCATTATGTGCCTCAAATGATTCTTGAGTATTTGCATGTTAGCAGGGTTTTAATCAAACAAAATTTAATTTTATTGTTCTCTGAAATAAAATTTGATCAGTTTAAATGCATCTAAACATAAAAATAATGTTCAGCTCCATTAGACATTATACTCTTTAAATTTTGTTCATTTTAACAAAAAGTTAAAATTCGGACAGAACTTATGGGAACTTATGGGATGACCTAATATATATTTACCAAAAACAGTACATATATATATATATATATATATATATATATATATATATATATATATATATATATATATATATATATACACACACAAACACATATATACACACACATATATATCTATATCTTTCCACATACACATATACACACACATACGCACAACATATATATATATATATATATATATATACACACAAACACATATATACACACACATATATATCTATATCTTTCCACATACACATATACACACACATATGCACAACATATATATACATATATATAAAAAGTGCAATACTAATCAAGGTTAGCTCTGGGTTTTGTAATTTCTCACTCGTCAAGACTTTTCAAGAAGAAAGTCTTCATGGGTTATTTCAAGTTTCTTATCAAAAGTACTGACAAGTTAGGAAAATTAAAAAACTCAAAAATAATATCAATAAATATTGAATTTTATTATTTCTGATTTAATAATTACTGTTCTAGACAACTTGGCAGAAATTCTGATATAATTTAGATTATGTAATTTTATGTTTGTTAATAGGTATCATTATTATTATATTTTGTGTTATTACATACATACATACATACATATGTACATACACACATATATATATATATATATGTATATATATATTTTTGTCATCCACAGACAGACTGTTTCACTGTTTCACAGCTCATCAGTGTGGCTAGACGTCCGATTGCCTCTAGCTAGGATCGAAACCCGACTGAATTTGCGTCAGTCGGAACTTCTCCCACTAAGCCGTCAGCGCACAGCAGGAATGAAGGTGAATTTTAGCGTGTTTATTTTTAGATTTAGATAAACACACAGTGACTGACAGTGACTCAATTCTGCTGAAGAGTCGTGCAATATTAGCTTAAATAGTCACTGTTTATATATATATATATTGGATGTGCTGATGATATAATTGTTAATTGGAGAGCTTAGTTACAATTCACGTTGGGTTTGTTATATTCACTTATGTGCAGTGCAAATACCCTTGGGAAATGTATGAATCCACCTCTTCTACCCCCAGCTATGGGTTAATTAATACAACTTGTATCACTAAACCATTATTATCTCAATTAAAAAAAATCTTTCAGTCTAAAAATATTTCTGGCTAAAAATAACTTGCAAAAAGTTTGTTATGATTCAGAATGATGATGATATTTCATCATTCTAAAAACAACCTTTCCACCAGTGGTGAATGATGATGATGATATTCCATCATCCTGGAAATACAAATACTTGCCACCGGTGATGATAGATGATGATGACATTTCATCATTCTAAAATCTGAAACTTCAATATTATAAAATGATGCTTGCACCACAAGCGAGGTCTGTTCAGTAGCGCAGATTAGAGTAGAGATGCAGGTAACAGTAGGAAAAAGAACAACACAGATGTCTCTTCTTCCCTCCACAGTTAACGGTCTCAAATGCTACCCTTAACAACAAAATTCTCAAAACAAGCAAAAACAATTAAGCACAAACTTTTAAAGAAACAAAAGAGACAATAACACTGAGAACATTTTTTAACTCACACAATACCAATATTGTAATTGAAATCATTAAAAGAAAAATACTCATTCTTGTCATTAATTTCCACACATGTCTCAAGGTCTCATTGTTGTTTGTTATCATTGTACAATTTGTTCATTTAATTTTCAGTATAAAAAAAGAGGAAAGGAGTCCTCTATCAATTACAAATACATATAACAACAGAGTAACTTTCATGAACACAAACTCAACATTCAACCCCATTGCCGGTTGATAAGTTTATAGAAGAGAATGAATCAATCAATCAGTTGTTTTAATTAGTGCTCCATACTGTATTGCTCTTTGTGTACAGATTGAGTCATTGGTAACCAGTTTCCTACCTATAATACCAGCATATTGAACCTGTTTTCATAATTAATACTTTTCAAGTAAACTGCAGCAAAGTACCACATAAATATTATTAAATAAGTTGAATGAAACTGTATTCAATTTGAACAAACATTTAATATGAATTCAAAGAAACTTATCCTGAAGCTGGTATAGAGAAAGAAAAACAAACATTTAACCAAAAATGTTTTGTATTGAAACAATAAATGATAGGAAAGAAATCTGAAATAAACAATAATTCAAAATCCTTCATTTCAACTTTACAGTAGAATGTGATGAACAAACATTGATATAATAAAGCCACTGAAATATCACAAGGTGAAATATATGAAAGTCCAGCCAGAATAAACAAACAGCAGTTATGATTGAAAAAATATCATCCACAAACTTTTCTTGTACAAAGAAAACAAACAGAGTTAGAATAAACCAATATAAATACAGTAAAATAAGCATGGAGGATGTGTACATGATTTAAACAAACTTCCAACAATGATTAGAAACTCTTCAACACCGAATCAATATTGAATGAGGAAAACAAACTTTAATACAATTCTCTGATTGAAATATGAGAACTCACATGAAAAAAGAAAAAAATGTGTTAATTCTGAATAGTCAATTTGTATGAATGCTTTGAAAGCATAACATTCCATAATCTTATTGAAACAGAGATTTACATATTAGCACCAAGAAACATGAAAGTAATATTTTTGAATCTGTAGACTTTAAGCAATTATCTCTTTTTAATTTATCTTCATCATTATTGGATTAGGTTAGGTTAGATTTGTTAATTTAATGGTATGTTATGACTTGTTAGATCATCTACTGTCAAAATTTTAAGTTTAAACATTGATCTGGTTTATACATTTGAGTGAATAGGTAAACATTGGTCCAATTTATACACTTGATCCAAAAAGATAGTTATTGGTCCAACTTAGATAATTGATTCAGAAGGTAATCATTGGTCCAGCTTATACACTTGGTTCAAAAGTTAAACATTGCCCCAGCTTATACACATGAGTGAAGAGGTAAACATTGGTCAAGCTTATACATTTGTTTCAAAGTGGTAGTCATTGGTTCAGCTTTTACAGTTGAGTGGAAAGGTAAATTTTGGCCCAGCTTTATACACTTGAGTCAAAAGTTAATCATTTTAAATACTTGATTCAAAGAGGTAATCATTGGTTCAGCTTTTACAGTTGAGATAAAAATAAACATAAGTCCGATTAATACACTTGATTCAAAAGGTAAACATTGGTCTGGTTTATTTGTTTTTGTCTATTAATGACATAGCTCTCCTTTTCACAGATGATTTTAATTTTTTACCTGTGATTTGTCATAACCTCCTCAGAAACATAGTGGATTGTCATCACTATAGTTTAAAATTCAATGTTATTCTTTTCCTAAAAGTGCAGACATTCAAAGCCAAAGAGTTTAGTTTCTCCTTCTATTTCACTCATTGCTGGAGGGAGAAGAGGTGGATTCATAATTTTTTCAAGGTCATTAATGTGAATGCAAACACAGCAGTATAGGCTAGAATTTGAACTTGTGTCAATAACTGTACATTCTTTGCTGGGAACTGTTACACTACCTACGCATTCAGTTTATTCTTGATTGAGAAGTTAAATATTGCTCCTGTTTATACACTTGATTCTAAATGTAAACACTGGTCTGGTTTAGATACTTGATTAAAAAAATAAACATTCCTCCCTGCAAACATCCACCTGGAAGTTCATTCTCTTTCTTTGGGAGTGATTTCTTAACCCACTGCAGGCAATTCAGTCAAACTATTCCTGGCTCGTCATTTACTCAAATCCTGAAAATGCAACTGAGGATTATGGTGCCATAGCACCCAACCCACTTGCTGTTACTGCTGTGGTTTCCACAGAAAGCAGGTTTTTATGCAATGAACTTGTTAACTCCATGTCCAGTTTTGAATACATAGTTGTCTTTCTTCTAGACTGCTTACCAACCAAGGCCAAAGATCCTAGTCTGTCCTACTATTTAACACATAGCTGGGGGAAGAAAAGATGGATTCATACTTTTAGAAAGGATATTTGCACAAAACTGAACAGAATGAACTCAGCTGGAATTCAGCTCTTCAGTTTTTCTTGAGCTTTTGGTCTGCTAAGCAATCAGCACATTTCTTTAGTTAGTCAATCAGTTCATTAAGGCTTATTATGGCATCTTCTTACCATATTTTTTCTGTATAATATGACCTTGTGTTTCTGAAACTAAAAACAGGAATTAAATTACATCAGTATAATATGACCCCATAGTACAGCAATTCCCATGTAATTTTTTTTTTAATTGTAGCATAATATCCATTAAAATCTAAATGTTGTACATAGATTTCACTATAATATTTAATTTTTCATGTTATTGAAAAATAGAAATGAACCAGATGTTTAGCCATTGTATGTTTCTTCTAATTTACATTTCAAATCTTATTTTCGAATTTTCAGGGAAAGGTGATAACTAGACATACCCAATAATACATTTTAAGGTGTCATTAATCTATTATACTTTTCTGTTTGATATGACCTTATTATATTTCTATATATTAACAAACTATCGAACTGAGAATATTTTATCAAAAAAAACAACAAGAAAATCAAAATCAAAACAAATTTTATCTTGTGTGCAAAACTGTGTGTATTTGCAATCTTGTTATTTCAAATATGAGGATTTTTAAGCGATGTAAAAATTTATGAAAATGTGTACTTGCATATAATATGACCCCCCCACCTTTTTTCTTTAACTTTCCATTCAAAATTTCTCATATTATGCACAAGAAAATTCGATTCACAGATTTGTAATGCAATTATAAATCTCTAAGTTTTACAGACATCATCCAACAATGACAGGTTGCAGAAATAAGGCCTTGATCAAATATTCTCACCATTATTTCTTTTTTTTTAAATAAAAAAGTTCTGACATCTTTATTAATTAAACAACTACTGATAATTAACTGTAATAGAAAAAACTGTATAATCCAGTCAATAATTCAAAGTATAACTTTTTGCAATTTTATGTCTGTTTATATATGAATTGTATTAATTTTTTAATTAATTATCACTCACTTTGCTGCTTTCTGATGCCCATAGAAGGACATTATTGTTCACAAGCAAGAAAGTTTGATCGTTTCCACTATATAACTTATTTACATTTGGACTAATGTCCTTGCTTTTGTTGTTGTTGTCACATTTTAGCCATTTGGCTTTCTTGAGGTGTTTGTTGATATGGGTGACCTTCAAAGAATTTAGAACTGAACTCATTTCCACCACTGTCCATTGCTTTCATCAAAAAAGGGAAACATTGTAAGAATTTCAATGGGAAATCATTGGAACTTGTGGTCCTAATTTGGCATCTTCAAACTTTCATTTTCTCAAACTTTAAAAAAAACTTTTGAAAGGTGCTCATTTTGAGACCATAAATAATATGAAAAGGCTGCTTTGGCATCATTAAATTCTCAGGGATCTCATTGCCTACATGATTGTATAAATGGCTGGTATCATTGTTTATGTGCTTTAATGTTGATGTACCTTATGTGCAGTAGTGGGATTCAAAGATTTCAAGAATGGTTTCTCTCAACAATGGGTTTCAGTAGCAACAGGTCCCCTCTTTTTTCTATACTTTACTATATAGATATAATTTAAGAATAAAGCAAATTTTTCTTGCACTTATTCAAAAATACCAAAATTAACCTGCATTACATTGCACATTGTCATTTTGAAAGGAAAAATAATTAAAAGAAATGCTTGAAAATCTTTTATTCATGATCTTTCATTTTAAAAATTTCCTAATAACCACTTAATTGTCATCATAGACTTCAACTTTTTTGCCTTACTCTGTTGTCATCAACACTGATTTTTTTATAAACCATGTTTAACAAAAGGGGTGGCAGCCTATAAATCTAAAGGGAGACCAATTAGATTAATTGTCATCAAGTTTGCTACATTTTCCACTGTAAGGCTGCTTCTTTTATCTGAGTATATGATATTCATTCTTGAGAAAACCTCTTTCTGCTTTGGTAGAACTAATAGCAATCATATTAATAATAGTTTTCACTTTTGGTACACTTTTAAGAATTACAGGATTCTGAAAGTTTTTCAGAACATTTTCCACAGTCATGAAAAACATTAATGGGAATGTTGTGATGAAATATTTTACAGAAGCCTTTCAGCTTTTCTTCTGCAGCTTTCCAAGGAATAACTATTTCAGCAGTTCAAATTTATATGAACCTTTATTTGATCATCTGAATTTACATCCCCAACCGATTATGTGACTACAATGTGTAGACAATCTAAAATTAGCATTTTGTTTGTTCGGGTTGCTGCTAGCAACAGGTTTGCTGAGCTCATAAAATTCCAAGAACAGGTTTGTGTGACCATTTATCCTGTTTGGTCAAAAATGTCAGCAGCAGCTGAGATGGTATCATCATCACAACTAGGTGTTACAGGAGGATAAAGAGGGTGATGAACCAGTTTGAAACTAAAGTCGTTCGCAACAGCCATTGAAACCAAAGAATTGTGTACTGGAGAATTGTCCTAATGAAACAGGACACCTTTTGCCTGTTTTCATGGGTGTTTGGTCTTGATAGCCTTTTGTAACTGCCTCAGCAAGTTGGCATAGTATTCATTAATGGTCTGGCCATTTTGAGGTCAATAAACACAATGCCTTTTGCGTCCCCAAAAAACTTAGACAAAAACCTTCCCTGCAGATTGAATGACTTTGGCCTTCTTTAGAGCAGATGATGAGGTCTGTTTCCACTGCAGGTATTGTCTCCCTGTCTCTGGTTCAAAGTGATGAATCCAACACTCATCCTGGGTGAGGAAATATTTAAGGAAACCAGCTGGATCTGCTTCAAACAATGTCATATTTTCCATGATGTGATCAGATTGCTTTTGATCATATGTCAGAAGATATGGCACCCACCAAGCAGAAACCTTTGTCATACCAAGTTCATTGTGCAGAATATTCTCAACTCTCACAGAATATGCTAAAAGCATTGACTATTTCCTTTACAGTTAATCGCCTGTCATCTGTATGTGGCAAACACAATGTTTTCTTCAGTGGTGGCAGTTGCAGTTGCAGGATGCCCTGATCTTGGCTCATCTTCAAGACTCTCCCTCCCCCTTCTAAATTCAGCTGCCAACTTTTACACTGTTGATAAAGCTGGAGCATCATTCTCTAATGTAGCAACCATGTCAGCATGAATGTCCTTGGGAGCTAAACCTTTTTTTCTGCAAGTACATGATAACACGACAATACCAAATTTTCAAGAGAAGTCACTACTAGTGACATTTGAAGACTTCTTTGAACAGTTAGCTATCACTTTACTGAAAAGAGACAATACAATTATTAATAAGAAGAGTGGAAATTAATCCATGCAAGATTTCATAGCTCAAGCACCACTCTTTCATAGTCAGCCAAAGTACTTTTCAACCAACCCACGTATGAATAACTTCTAAAATTTGTAATCATTTTCTTACATATTTTTTACTAGGAATTATTGTATGATCTATAAGGAGTTATATTTATTTATATTTACAAATTTATGTGAGAAAATAAAAATGATTGATTCAAATATACATAGACTGCTTCTTTAATTTTGAAAACAGACATTATTATTGAAAGAGTTCTTTGGACTGTTGAGCTTATTCTTTGTGTTGCTTATATTGTTACTGAAGCATTTAGACCAGTCTATTACACAAGCTTCTGCAAGAATAGAAATATACCCTTTATAATTTTGAGAACAGGCATTATTATCCAAAGAGCTCTTTAGACAACTTATTTCATATTTTTTGTTGCTTGTTACCACAAAATTTCTGGCAATTCATTTCATAGTTTTATTCTGGTGTAGAATCTGTATAAAAATGCATTTCTTGTTTGTAATACTAAAAGATAAAAAAAATAGACTCCCTGATCTTTCCTTTTATGACTGAAGAAGGGGCAATAAAATGGATTGGCTGAAACAGTATGGCAACATCTAAACCAGCTAAAAGAATGAAATGATTATAGTCTGAACAGCTCTTGCAATTATACATACAAATTTGTGCACATATGAAAGCCAAATATGTATATTCTAAAAAGCAATATAAACTAATAATCATACATACAGAGATGGACAAAAAATTATAATATAAAAATGAAAATGCATAACTCCAACACTATGTATGATATATGTGTATGTGTGTGTGTGTGTGTGTGTACACAGCAACCAAGTTATCCACCTCCAACTCTTTACTTCCCTGACTAAAGCTGGATTAACTTTCTTACCAGATAATTTGCTTGTTGACTGGATCTGAAAATCACCAAAGTCGAAGTTGATTTTTGCTGTATTTTCGCCCATTTTTCATTGGCTTTTCTGTTTCTTTGTTTTTACACACCATTCTATTATTTTTATCTTCCTATGTTTTTAAACACATACTTTTTTCTTTTTCTGTACAGAGAAGCCAGTTGTATTTCTATTAACTTACTCTAGCTTACTTGTAGGTAATTACTTTTCTTATCTTTTAACCAAGTACACCATGTATATTTTTCCCCCGTTTTTAGGGATTTAAGTATTTATTTTTTGTGTGAATTTCTTTGACGGACATTTTCATGTTTTCTTCTTTTTATCCCTTTTACTTTGTTTTTCTCTTCCATTATTTCTTTTTGCCCTTCTTTGCTTTACCCATTTTCTTTCTTTTTTCCTTCTTTTTGGGATCATTATTTTTACCCCTTCTTTAAATTTCTTCTCATCTAAATATGTTAAATTATTTTTCTTTTGCTCGTTGTTTTTATTTCTGTTGTTTGTTTTTTTGCCTTTCTTTCTTCACTAATTTTTTCTTTCTTGTCCACTAATTTCCTCTTTGTTTCTTCTCTAAGTTCTTCTTTCTTTCTTCACTAATTTCTTCTTATTTCTCCACAAATTTCTTCTTTCTTTCTTAACTAATTTCTTTGTCATTTCTCATCACTTTTATTTTCTAATTTTCTTTTTCTTTTCCTGGTCTTTTTTCTATTCTTTTTCTTTTCTTTCCAGCCATTTTTTAGTCGGTATTATTTATTTTTATTTCTTAATTTACAATGCTATTCTTAATATATTTCTTTGCATTTTATTTTTTTCTTAATTTTTTTTTTGTTTCCTTATGTAATTATTTTTAATTCCATCTTTAGTACCTATTTTCTTTTCCTTCTCCCTGCCTCTCGATAGGCGGAGGGGACATGGAGTGTCTTGTTTTAGGGAACAAGTCCCTGGCAGCCTTGTTTGTTTACAGATCTGAAGATATTCTAATCTGTTTATGCCTTGTGTTGATGTCACCAACATTTGTTACAGACTTTACCCACTTAACATTACAAGGAAATGACAATGAAGTCAGACAATGCTTCAAAGGGCTCAGCTGCATAATTATATGAAGATATATCAGTGTGGATAAGAACTTACAGGCAAGTCTTAGTCTAGCTATGTATATAAGAGAGAAAGAAAGAAATTGCATATCATAATACTTTTACATGTTTGTATGCATATATATATGTGGGTGCAACAATGAAAGATAAAGAAAGTATATTTACAAGGGTGTTGTGAAAAATACTCAGCCTAACCAACTGCTCTAAATCTGGCAAACTGACCATATATCAGAAGTTTATTTTTGGAAGATATTCTTAGTAAAGCCAAGATCTTTTCAGCATCTTCTTGTACTCTTATATATATATATATATATATATATATATATATATATATACACCTTGTATATATATATATATATATATATATATATTTCTAAAGAATTAATAGGTTTTATTTTTTAATCTGACATATTTCTATTACTTCAAACATTATTTTTAGTGGATACTTGTATTTAAGTAGACACTCTGTTTTATTTTAAACAGTATTTATTTTATTTATCAGCCTGTAAACCTGAGAAAAGTTATTAAAGAAAATATGCCCTCCAGCAATATTTAAACTTATGTCTCCCTTTACAGGAGAAAAAAACTGTCTTATCTGACTTGTTTTTGCCTGCTCAGTTATGATGGGCTTTACAATGAAGCTCAGTTTGATTTGCCTTTATACACCCTTTCTACTCGGTTTTGTATCTGAAACATAAACAAAGCAATTTCAAAAGAATTAATTAATTTTATTTTCTAATCCAACATTTTCTTTTATTATGTGAAACATTATTTTAGTGGATTGTTTCTCCTACAGAGGCAGATGTAGGTTCAAATCCTGCTGGAGGGCACATTTTCTTTAATAAGTTTTCTTGTTTTAGGGGTAAAAGTGCTCAATATCAGATATGGAGCATGGGTAAATATATGAGTGGACACTGATGTTAAGATGAGAGGTGACTATGTCTTTCATGCTTGAATGCAATCTTCTGGGTATGTGTGTCATATGGTTGCTTGACTATATTCTAGTACAGTGGCATTAGCAAGGTCAAGTATTAATATTTCTTATTTATTATCCTAATGATTATTGGGTAGGCAACGACTGTTATATTTCAAATGATTTTAATGGTTATTGACTAAAAATAATTGTCAGAAACAATATGGTTATTTGTAGCTATCGTATAGTGTCATTTATTAACTTTGAATTATTTACAATTGATTACTTAGTGTCTTTTGTATTTATTCATTAATTATATATATATATATGATCAAATACAGTTTTAATCTATGCTTTATTTATGGGTAAAAGTGTTCAGTATCCACAGTAGGGAATGTGTAAATATATGACTAGGCACTGTGATGAATACCAAGTGATTTTATAGATATGTATATATATATATATATATATATATATTCTTTTTTAATTATAAGAACAAATGTATGTATGTGCATACTGAAATATATAAATCCATCTGTCTATCTGTATACAAATAAATATATATATGTGTGTTAATGTGTGTATATGAAATTACATTCTTTATGTGTTGTTCTTTCTGTGCTTGTTGATTGTAGTTCTGGGACAATTTGTCTCTTGTTGCAGCAAAACCACATGTGGAATCGGTCCTATCTACAACATACAAGCAAACCTTATCAACACCTAATTGGTCGTTAGATGCTTCTCTGATTAGAACTAAATCGCATTGTTGAGGAGTTTCAAACCACCCTATCTTCCATCTTTACCAGATCAAATAAAGTATTAGAAAAGTCTGCATAATAACATTTGGAATCACATCTTGCCAGGAATTGCCTGCTCATTACAATAATCAGTTATCAAAAGGAGGTTATCAACAGGAATATTTCTGAATATATAAATATATAAGTAATCATATATATATATATATTTATATGTGTGTGTATGTGTGTGTGATTGTTTATCCGGATGGAGATGTCTAATTATATCACCATTCCATGGTTTGCGCCAAATATGTAAACAAAATAACAAATTATCTTCCTATGACGACTGGGAATTGAACCCTTGATCTGGTAAGACTCAACTGAAGTATTAGGGGACACATTTTACTCCGTCATACTGTTTGAGTTTTAGATATTACAGAAGAAACCAAATGCTGAATGGAGGATTGAACCTATACTTTCACAAGATCTGATTAACCATGTGTTGAAATGACAACAAAATGGGATGGTTTGCCTTGATTTTGCGAGTCCTCTTTATACTGTTTCTCTTTAGGACATGGGTAATTATGGCTCTTCACAACTTCCTATCCTTTGTCACTTTTAGTAGTGTTTTTTTTTATGAATCTTCTTTTCTGTTCTGATATCCATTTACTACACAAGCTCGTTGGGTAGGTTTCTTGCTGTTTCCTTCTATTTTTCAATAGGTCCTGTGAGTGACAAATTTTCCAAGCCTTATAGTAGGTTTTAACTGGTTTATATTTATAACCCATGGTGTCTTTGTTACTTATTTAACATTTTGCATTATTCTGTTTGAAATTCATTCCAACTCTTGTTCAGTGGATAACAAAAAAAAAAAAGGAAGAAAAATGAATTATCTGAAATGTGTTAAATGTAAAATCAAAATGGTGGCAAATATAAGGATTGGATCAATTAATTAATTATGATTTTTCCAGATACACAGACTATTATTTAACCCATAGCTGGGGGAAATGAATTCATACCATTCTCAAAGATTTTTGCATGTAAGTGAATGCAACGCACCTGACTGGAATTTGAACTTGGCTCTCCAAAGGAAAGCAGGAGGCTAGAAGAGGGCTCCAAAAGCAAAACAAAAAGTGCATGAGAAGAAACTCTCAACATAGAACTTGTGGTTACAACAGTGAAATTATGAGCCTTATCTGACAATCTAGTATTATGTTTAAATTCATGAAGTTGAGGTACCAAAGAGGAAAGCTCATCAGAGCAATTAGCACTCATTTACAACTTCTCAATCAGTAACCAGCTTGTTCGGTGCCGAATTATTAGAAAGGAATTTGGTTATTAAGTTAGGAATGGGTATATATACTTTCTTTTTTAATCGCTTCACCCCAAGCAAGGCAATAAAGCCATTAAGGTGAAAGATCTCACTGAGTGTTCAAGAATATAAGAAAAAATACTATTACAGAGCGAGAACAATAAAAGAACAAGAATTAAGAAGTTCAGAAGATAATGATTGACATTGCATTTAAATCTTTGAGGATCACAAATTGTGAAACATGTAGCCAGCTACCCCCATTTATATCTATACCTACACCATAGTTCAAAAGTTTGAGGTCACCACCAGTAATATTTTTTAAATTGGCCCAGAAAGTAGTTGTTTTGTACTTTAAATAAGAGAAAATTATTATACATGGTTAAAAAAAAATGAGACGTTACTTTTCATTAGAAATTTTATTATGACAAAAAGAAAAAAAGCATTTTATGATTGAATTTTGTTCTCATCAAAATATCCTGGTTTCGCCTTGAATACTACAGTACACATTTTTGGCATTTGTTGCAAAAGTTTCTCAAACTATAAGTTTGGTAATTGGTTCCATTTTTTTTTTCAAAGGCTCTAAGAGCTCTTTTTCATTTTTTTTCACTCTTCTGTCAAGTTCATCTCATGCTAATTCTGGGGGTGGCTTCAAACTTTTGAACTGTTGTGTATGTATATGATGCACTCCAACATGACTGAATATATCCGTGCCCAATAAGTTTCCAGATAATTAGTTATCAATCTTGTCCAGATAAAAATGGTTCTTTCTCTAAGCATCATTGCCCAACTGATTGCTATTATTATCAAACTCTGCTTTATGATCACATGACAGCTCTTCAGAATTGTTGATTATCAAGAAGAAAAGCATAATTTTAGAAGTCATTCAATGTTGGTAGAAAAACGGCTTCATTATTGCCATTATTGCAATAATAACTATTTTCAAAATGACTGTTTTTCTGAGTTTAAGAATTTGTAAGGCTTCACTGATTGGAATTGGCTTTGACAGAACAACAGTTTAAAGTCAAGCTTTTAGGAATTTTGTATAACTGTTCTTGAAAACTGGATATGCCCATAATGTAATGGGTGATGGTTCGGAAGAAGGAATCAGTGAGCGTTCAAATTCCAGTCAAATTCATTATATTCACTTTCACATAAATACGCTTGAGAAAGGTATGAATCCATCTCTTCTAGCCCCAGATTTTTTTTTTTAATTTTATAATAATGTTCACCCAGTACAAGGCCTAAGAACTAATCTTGGTAGAGGGTTACAGAATAAGAGGTCAGGGGGCAGAGTTTATGGAGAACATAATGGTTAACCCTAGACTTGAACAGGTTAACATTGTGGTGATCAGGGAAGCTTCTTCTGGGGAGTTGGTTCCATGAAGTAGCAGTTCATGGGAAGAAGCTGCTCAAGTGGCTCTTACATCACACCAATGGAATACAAAGTGAATGACAGTGGTTCACTATAATGTGCATTGTATGGCAGGTCTTAGCCATGCAGGTTAGAAGTTAGGATTCTAAGGAATGCAGATCGTTTGTACACCTTCCATGGAAATAGTGATAGAATCATAGGAGGCTTGCAATGTTTCATCACAGGGAAAGGGGTTGTAGGGTGGAAAATATCTCATTACACATAAGCATACAGACATGCTTTTGAGCTATATTGAAAGTGTAAAGTGACGATTGAGTAACTTCTTTCTATGTATAGCAGCAGTACACCATTTTCAATATGATCTGACTCTTGTAATGGTAGAGGAAAGCAGGAAGAGTCAAATACTTACTGATGTGGTACAAGTAAGTGATATATATATAAAGTAAGTGATATATACACACATATATATACATATATATATATATATATATATATATATATATATATATATATATATATATATATATGATAAATGTATAGTTTTAAGTTATGCTATATTTACGGATAAAAGTTCTCAGTATCAAAGATAGATAATATGTAAATATAAAAGTGGATGCTCTGAGGCCAAAGGTCAGCACTGCTTCAATCTTCAAGCCATAAAGATTTTGTTCAAGTATGAAACAGAATGTCACTACTCAGTGTTGACCACAGTGTCAACTTATATATATATATATATATATATATATATATATATATACAATTGTTGCCTGGCATGCCCACAGTAATCCAGCTTTTAACCTTGATTTCTGACAGTTGAAATGTAACCCATTTGCATTTTTACAACAAATGCAAAATAGAAAATTATATCAGTGAAACAGGTACAGAATTCTGTCTTCAGTTTAATTACCATCAGAAAACCAAACATCAATTTGACTGTAGCCACACATTTCAACCAACTGGACTGTAGTATTGATAATGTTAGATTTTAGACCCTTCATTTAAATGTCAATGAGAAGGCTGGAAGTCCAAGTTAAAATATATTTTTATAATAAATTCACACATCCTAACTTTAAATAGGAATTTAGACATACTCAATGAATACAGTTTCCACATAAAGCATTTTAAAAGCCCTCTACAACACTAATTGTGGCAAACAACTAGTCCAAAACTACTAGATCTCTTCAGTAACATAAGACGTATGAAAAAAAAATCCCTCCTCATTTTTTTTTCTTGTCTTGTTGAGAAAAGACACAGGCATGTTTGAAAATTTTGACTTTTAACATCTTTCTCATCATGCCAAAAGGCCAACTAATATACAATAAATATTATTTATTTTTGTTTTTTGATCTCACAAATTTCAAGAGAGTGAGAGAAATTGAGATTTTCTTAATATCTTAGCACTTTAACTCAGGTCAAATTTTAAGCAACTTAAAATGGAAATGAAAGGAAATATATGATAATCTGTACTTAAAAATGACAGAAGAAAATATTCTTCTGTATTTCATATCTCCTAAATCTTCAACAAGACTGTTAGGGCTCTTTGTCTCACACACACACACACACATACACACACACACACATACACAGTGTATATATATATATATATATATATATATGTATGTATACACACACACAGACACACACAGCGTTAAAATGTAAGTCAAAAGCTCAGTTAACGCATCTAATGTACTCCATTATCCCTTTATTGAGATGTCGGGGGGAAGATTACCACAAACATTTTGTCTGCCAAGATGCCTGCTAGGTGGTGCTGTTTCATGACTATGAAAGGATGGGACAATAAACCCCTTTCTACTTTTTCTCCAGATGTATTAGTATGAACTTGGTACTCTTCACTTCCTGGGAGACTTCTTAGTTGCCTGGCAAATTTCATTTCGCACAAACCACATTGACATAAAAACATACATGTTCTAAATCCCAAATAATAATAATAATAATATAATGGTTTCTTCCTTTCCAGCTTTGACACAATACATATTTTGTCTCTTCTTGTATTGTTCCTCATTTTATTAAAAAAATTCCTCCACATGTTGAAAATTATATCCTCTGAAAATTTTGAATTGAATTTCTTTGAATATTCTCAACCCTAACCTTATGAATTACAGACAGTAACTTCAACTCTGCTACAGATGCATATTTCAATGAAATAACTTGGATCTCTTCTTTATGGCTTTTACTTAAGATTTCAATCTATTCTAAAAAAAAAAAATGCAAATAAATAATCTTTTTAGTCAAAGCTTTTAAAAAAAAACATCTATTTCACTTCCATTTCTTTTGTCCCCCTTTTTATGTACATTTGTCGGGATGCGTCTACCCAGGTTTTTGTTTTTATGTGTGTGTCAGAATTCCAAACACTTAACAATAACAACAACACTACATCTTTTAAATGAAACGTAAAAAAAGGTTATTCTCTGAAGGAAAAGTAGAAGCAGAACATTAGTTGAGTTTACATTTATATATTCTTTTCAGAAATATACAATAAAAATAAAATGTTTAATTTTCCTTGCAGTGAAGTTTGTTTTATCAAGTAATTAAATGTCTGTGGCTCGGTATGAAATGTGTGGACAGACTTACTTTATGACAGTCAGCCTAATGTGTCCATGAGTGTGTGTGTGTGTATGCACATGTTGATCAAACAGGTCTCCCAATCTGCACTGATACTTAACCCACAGCTAGGGTGAAAAGAGATGGAGTCTTGGTTCTTTTAACAAGAGCCTTTGTGTGAATGTGAATGCAATTATCAGAATTTGAACACAGCATGCCAGTACCTCTTTATGTGTCAGTAACCTCTATACAATGAGCACATCCATCCTTCCACTCATATATATATTTATATACATTAACGACAATTGGAAAAAACATTCATGAAAGTGTAATGTTTTGAAAAAATATTGGATATTTTGAAACATTATAATTTCATGAACGTTTTTCCCAATTGTTGTTAATGTATAACTCTGTCAGGACCATTTACTCAAATTTGTAACATATTGTCAACATGGTGAACACATTGATAAAAAACAAATCTTTCATTTATTTTCTACACATTCTGAAGGATTTCTATCTCTAAACTCAAACACTTAAAGCAAAGAACATAAAATGCGAAACAACTTTTTTTAAAAAGTCATTCATTTTATTTCTTTTTTTTAGTCACGAGCATCACCAACTTGGGAAAAATATATGATCATTATTTTAAATAAATACACAAATGCATACACACACAATTCACATTTTGTCTTTAATCTGATGAAGTTAAAAATGGGTGAAATGCCCTAGTGGATATTTTTTTCAAAACATTATACTACTTTCATGAATGTTTTTTCCAATTGTCATTAATGTATAACTCTGTCAGAATCATTCATCTAAATTTGTAACATACATATAATAATAATAATAATATATATGTATATTTATATATATATATATATATATATATATATATATATATATATATATATATATATATATATAAAATAACATTTAAAATATCTATGAATGGCAGTTATGTTTTTTAATCAACAATTCTTATTTTCAAATCAAACTCTTTAGGATGGAAATAGATGACTGAACATTGAGTAGTTGAATTGGGAGAAAGGGTGGATTCTAGTACTTTTGACCATCCCATAAGTCATCATTAGTGGGAGACCATAGAAAAATATAAGTTACTGATTTTCATTTTAGTCTATTGAAAAATACTTTATGAATTAATTAGCAGAAGTTTAAAGTTACGGTCTGTTGGTAATGTAATATAGTATGACATGTCACAAGGCTGATATAGTTGAGATTATAAACACTTCATCATATAATTTGTAATGAGATGAGGCAGCAAGGCTTTAACAGCAGCAGTCACAGTAGAAAAAAGTTTGGTGAGTACAGTCAATCATGTCAAGCAGCAGTCTCATCAGCAGTAAGGTTAGGTTTAAGGCTCCAAGTTCTCCACTTAGGATTGTTCCATGGGACAATAGCCTCATGGATTAAAGCATTTGTTTGGGAATTTGGTGACATAAGGATTGTGAGTTCCATCTCTGGACTGAGTGGAAACAGGGCAAACAATAACAGAGCAGTACTAAATAAGAACTATATGAGATATCCCGAGACATGTTTAGTGTAATAAGAATAGTCTACACTTATACATTAAATAAATGGGAAGCATTTTGACAGAGGATGGTAAGTGCAACACTGAGATCTGTAGACATATTAAGATGGCCTAGGACACATTCCAAAAGTTGAGCAGAGTATTGTGAGACAGAAGGGTTGCTTTGGTAACAAAGAAAAGAATATTGTGCTGTTACATGATATCTGTCCTTCTTTATGGCAGTGAATGTTGGACGATTTCCTTAAAGATGAAGAAGAGACTCACGGCAACAGAGATGTGGTTCTACAGAAGGTTGCTAAGGATATCATGGACTGAGTGTGTGAGCAACGATGAGGTCTTAGAGAGGTTGCAAACAAAGAGGAGGCTTATACTTAACATCAGGAAGAGGCAGCTGATGTTTCTGGGACACGTAATGAGGAAGGAGGGCATGGAGAATCTGATACTCACGGGTTGAATAGAGGGATAGAGAGACAAAGGAAAACAATGTGTGATATACCTGGTGGACTTAAACAAGTGGATTAAAGAGCGTGGTCTGGGGGAAGAAGCAGAGGGAAGGAGATGCAAGGGATAGAGCGAGGTGAAGAGCCATGATTGCCTATGTCCTGAAAGTAAAAGAAACACTTAATGAAGGCCAGAGGATACATTGGCCAAAATATTATAATAACAATCAAGATGGGGACAATATTCTGCAAGTGAATAAATAAATACTAACAAAACCTCATTCCAGAAATTCAGAGAGAAAATAATGTGTATGTATGTATACTTCCATATTTACACATTTTAAATATCTTTAATAATATCATTAACAAATATACTATCAATTAGGAGGAAAAAAATAATATGATATATATCAATATTTTCTTTTAAAGATATATTTTTACTACAAAGTATCTTTCTTAAATCAAATTTTTCTCTGGGTCCTTCATAGAATATTTTAGAGAAAATGTATATTCTTTGACAGTTCCCATCTACCTCTTGAAGTAACATGGAAGAGGTTGTATTGTATTACATGGAATCAGCAGCAGTGAGTAATCCCTCACCTGAAATACTGGGAGACGTAGATTCATATGTTTCCCCCAGGATATTAGTGCAAAATGAACACAAATAACCTCAGCTAGAATTTGAATTCAGTTCATTGATTCTATGTTTGCAGAACCATTGTCTTAGTATCAAATGAAAAGGTACAATTTTAAGTCTTTGGCTAATGTTTTTTTAGAGTAGCAGAATGGTGACTGAAAGGTTCCAAGCTTCATTCTAAACATCAGTGATATTTTATTTTTATTTCAATTTATCAACATAAAAAGATAAAATGTATTTTGATTTTAACAATCTAATTATACTTGTTATTGATATTAAAACATGCACACCTTATAGAAGTGAAAGGAAAATGAAAAAAAGTAAAGGAATTATTAATATAAACAGTAATACAAATAATTCTTTTGTCCATATTGTAAATTTTTAGACCAACACAGTACTTCCCAGAGGAAAATGCATAAGTTAAAAATTATAGTGAAGTGTGACCAGTGGGCGGTCATGGTCGCCATTTGGAATTCCGTCATGGTGCACTTGTTGGTGATTTTGCATGCACGAGGACTTAACTGATATAAGAGCATGTTCTTTTCAGGATGCAGTTTTTTGAATTGGACAGTTTGAATGGGCAGTGGATTGATAGCAAAAAAGACATGTGTGCTAGAATTTCTTGATATTGGAGTATGATTCTTGATTGCAACATTTCCTTCTGTACCCACTTTGGATTTTACAGTGTTTTTGATTATCAAACAATTTGTCTTGTTTCTAACTTAAAATACTACTTTAAATCAACTACAAAAATAGGTTTATTTCAACTCACCAAGATAAAAATATAAGATTTTAACAATAGTTATAGGCTTTTCATTTAAATAAGCCAATTATACTTTTAAAATCTATAGTTTAATCCAGTTTAAATATTATTTTTATTTGGATAATGGGAGTCACTTGGCTGTGCACATCTTCTTTACAATAACATTCCACAGTTCAAACTATGTTACCTAGAACTAGCATTTAATCTATTAGGATTGGTGGATTCATGCCGTTCCCATGAGTATCAGTACAATTTAAACACAAATTACCTCAACTAGAATTTGAATTCAGTTTATTGATTCTATGTTTTGGACTATTGTAGAATTTTTAAAAGTTTACCAATTGATCTTGTCATTTTCAAACAATGCAAGCAGTATCTTGCAGAACTGTAGGCTTTTAGTATCAAATAAAACAACAGAACTTTAAATCTTTGACTAATGCTTTGTTTAGAGCAGCAAAGCTCTATTCTAAGCATAGGAACGATATCTTATCTCATTTCAATTCACCAAGATAAAAATATAAGATTTTTAATGAAAGTTATTAGTTTTTCATTTAAATGAGCCAATTCTACTTGTAAAAACCTGTAACTTCATTCAGTAGAAATATCATTTTTTATTTACATTCATGTTTAAATCTTGAGTTAATGTTCTTGGAATTCCAAGTGTTGAGAGGAAAATCTTGGCTAGCTTTTTAAGAAATGTTTGCCGTAAATTCCTAAAACAATAAAAAAAATCGGTATATCTGTTTTCTCTTGTAATGAATACCAGAAAAATTTAATATAGCTGTCAGAAATTTGTGTCTTTTTATACACTATATTTGTCTTTTCTTAAGATGATATATGCATAATTTTTAAAAAAGGATCCATTGCATCCAGAACACCCATGTAATGGAGAGGAAATATAGAGATATGTACAATTCAAGTGTTAGGATAAGTTACAGTGTGCAGTAGCCCAGAAAATACCCTTGTAAACCTGCATCTGAACAGCCTAGCAAATATAGTACATATGAAAGTGAAAAAGAAAAAAATGAAGAAAAAAAACCCCTCAGAAACATAGGAAAAGTGAGATAAAAAGATTTCTATATGATTAAATAAGGCAGCTCAAAGCCCAAGAATAGAATATTGGGAGATAAACAATATTCTCTTATCCTATTAATTTATTATTTCATATATTAATCAACATAAAGAGTAAAGCCAATATCTATTCATGCAAACAAACAGATAGCCCCAAGGCACAGATACACATCAGGGCATATAAATATATAAGCTTAAGCCTAAAAACAGACAAGACCATTATGATAGAAGTGGATTCAAATTCTGTCACTAATACAAATAAGCTGACTCAAAGTACAAAACAATTGTAAGGATTACTACTGGATATGCATTTTTTCTTCTCTTATGTTCCATGTCCCTTCAGGACATAGGCGATCATGGCTCTCCACAACTTCCTATTCTTTGTAGCTCGAAGTGATATTTGTCTCCTTACTATCTGTCTCAATCCATGTTCTGCTATCAATTAAGATAAGTTACTTGCTGCTTTCATCTGCCTCTCTTGTCTTTGATATATCCTGTGAGTATCAAATTCTCCGAGCCCTCTTTCCTGATTATGAAATTTCAGATGTGCCTTTCTGATATTAAGTAATGTATATGCTCATGTATAAGCTGGCTTCGTGTTGTGTGCAGCCTCTGAATTTTTCTGCATTAATTTTAATCCCTCTAGAAAAAAATCCACATGTGTATAGTGTAACCAGTCACCGAAAATGCATGGTTTTTACCTCTTCACAAAAATGATCAGTGTATAGTGTAACCCCCTATTTTTCCATAATCATAACTCTCACTATACACAAGTCTATACAGTATTATTGTCTCTTTTGTTTTTATTTCCCTCTAAAAATTTCCTCTTTTCTCTGTTAAATCTATGGCGTTCACAGAATTCTTCTATGAAAGACACATCTGCCCCGAGTCTACTCTTCACTTTGTGAGGAAATTGTCCAGCATTTATTGCTATATAGGAGGATAGATATTATATAGCAGTTGATCCCTTGTTTCTTTCTTGCTAATGGAATTTTTTTTTTTCTTACTATATTTTTAGTTTTTAGAATGTATCTTTTGCTATCCTAACATGCCTTTAGATTTCAATGCCACATTTTTCTTACCCTGTTAAAACAGAGGTTCAAATTTTCACACTTGGTTTCTCCAATTTACAGTTCACAGCTTGGGCTGTTCCTCTTGCTGACACCCATACAGTCTCTCTTCTTACAATTACTGTTTAGTCCTTTCTTCTCACTTTACTATGTTTCTTCTAGTTTCCTTTCTGTGTCTGATGTCAACAGTGTCATCTGCATATCTTACGTTGTTAAGTTTGTGCCCATTTATATCTATAAAACAGAAGATGTCTGTCTGTGTCTGTGTATGCTACTCATGCACGTCCACATTTTTTGACCAATTTTGATGAAGTTCTACACACTTTGCAGCCTTCCCCCTAACTTTGGCAGAAAAATCGATAAAACTGAAGGTGTGTACGACTTTTTGCAAAAGCCAAGGTAAAGTTACACACAAACAAAATTTTTAACCAGATGAGCTGATGTTCTTTGTACTTAATGCAAAACATCAGCTCATGTTACGTGGTTTATGTAGAGCACTTGATAGTTTTCCTGCGACATTGGCTTCACACAAAAAAATGCAGAAACCTTAAAATAACAACTTGAATAACTTCCTCATTTTTTATCTGATTGTCTTCGAACATATCACAAAAAAATTTGCCATCATGCAAGAAATAAGTTAGTGTGGTCATAGTCCTGCTCACTTCCCACGTATAAAGAAAACCCACAAAAAAACTGTTAAAAAAAACAGTTTTTTGGCCATAACGCCCTGGTTTTTTGTCCGTTACTTTCCAAATTTGCCAGGTAAATTACATATGACACACAGATTGTCTTGAGATGCAAAGATTGTTTGAGAAGGACTATTGAAGTGTTAAAAGGGAAAAATTCCTGAAGAACATTTTATTAACCTCAGATTTACACTAAATGTGAAAAGTTCATGCATTTGCACTTGCAATTGAATCAAGCTCTGACGTGTCATCTCTGTTTTTGTTTGATTAGATTTGTGAACAATGCCATAATATTTGAAAGTTATTATGGCCATAGGAAATTTATTGAATATCTAAAACATTGAAACAATTTAACCCAAGCAATGACCACACAAGAAGGTTTTATCGAAGGAGCTCCTTTATTAAGAACAATCAAACACTTGCGATGGACATGCCATAAAAAATGGGGTGAATAACTTAGTATACCAATGAATGATGCATGTAAATGGGGACACAGGCAGATATTTTTAGATATGGGGCTGTGGGTATACAGGTGAGTAGGGTTATACAATTGCAGCCATGTACACCTGGGCAATGTTAGGTAAATCGGATAATTATCTATATTACTCTCTAAGTTTAGAAAGAATAACAAGATTAATAAGAAACTGATTTTTGTTTTTATAAATGCTTAAAATAAGCAAAAAGTGGTTAGTAGAAAATGAAAAAAGATGACATACAAGTTCGGTATCTGTTCAGAAGAATATAATCTGACTTTTAAGGGAAAAACTTTTTGATTTTTAGGCCTGTTAAAAGTTGTTTCAGGTAGTGGTAAAAAAAGGATTGTAAAGAGCAAGTAGATGGCATGAACTTTTATTCATTCAGTCCAAAATCTCTGCTTTATATTTCAACTCAATCCTCCACATTCAACCATAATTATCACATTTTATTATGGAACAAAAACTTCCTTTAATTACACTTTTGCTTTCAATATAATAATGTTGGTATGGGGCTTTATTTGGAGTAAGTTAGATTTTGAACTTTGTTAATAATCCAAACTGTGTTGGTTCTTCTCAAAGAGGGGAATGGAGCTACATAATCTACCTTCTGATAATGCCACCTGCTTGACAGAAAAACATAAAAAACTGATCAGAAAAAAAAGTACCAAAGATGATTATCAATGAGAGGATGGTTGATAAAGAAAATGTCCTTATAGAATATACATTAATATATACATAATGAAGGCTCCAACTAGTTGTCAGTTATAGTAAGTCTTTGTGGTACTTTAAATGATTATGGTTCTTTCATACAGAGAGACTTTTAAGACCTCTAGCACAAGTCTTTGTAACAGGGTAGGTAATCTTGGGTGTTGATGCATTATTTTCCCCATTGTTATATGTATTTGTAGTGTAGAAGGAATCCTTTTCTCATTTTTTATATTGAAAACAAAATGAATTAAAATGTACAACAATAATATAAACAATAATCATATGTTGACATAAATAGCAAGAATTTGGGTTTTTTGTGATACAGTTTGTAAAAATGTTCTCTGTGTCTCTTTTGTTTAAAAGTCAGTGCTTACTTGGTTTGGTTCTGAGAATTTTGTTTGTGAGGAAGACACTTGACATGGTTTGGTTCTGAGAATTTTGTTTGTGTTATATAGAAATAAAATGTTACTGCTGACACTTGAGTTTGAACATAGATCACCAGTGAGCAAACACAGGCGATCACATTATTGAATTACATAGACCACGTGACCATAGAGGAAACTCATAAGTAGGAAGTCACGTGACATCTAGATTGATTGTTATTTCTACTCTATCCTCTATTACTATATGGACCACCATTCTCTACTCTATTCACTATACTATTCTTCTATACTGATCACTATATGGATTACTATTCAAGTGAGTATTGTCAAGCAAGTACTATTAGTTCAAGTGCTACTCAAAGGCGTCTGACTGAGCATTGTTCAAAAGCAGACTATAGTTGTATCTATGATTGCAAAGTCTCTACTACAATGAGCATTATGAAAGTGACAATGAGTATTCGTTGACATCACAAAAATGGAAGACAAGTGTTTGTTGACATCACAAAAGTTTGTGAGGATGGTGTTTGACATTACCTGTTTTTGATCTTTATGGAGCATTGGCAAAGACGTGTTTTTCTACTGACTACTACTATTTGTCTACTGGTCTCTCCACATGGGGGAGAGGTCGTTTTTATAATCACAAGAGTTATGATGATGAAATTGTGTATTTAATATATAATTGTGTTATAAATAAATAAAAAAAAGTTTATGATACTTAATCCAAATTGACTTTTTTATTTATTGATCACAGTCATTGCTTTAGTTATCTATTTAAGACTCTTATTGACAAAATTCTACTCACCTTAACATATGCTAAATGACATCATTTTCTACATGTCAGTAGGTGTTATTATGTATCTAAATATGTATGTATGTAAACATATGCAAACTTATATATATTTATACATGTGCATAAACATAACTCAACAAATTCCTTCTATGCTACCTACAACCAAATCATAATTAAAAATATGAACCAACTAATGATCCATAACTTAAGTCTTTCCCCAAATTCTAGAACCAAAGAGAGTATACAAAAATAAATAAAATATGAAATAAATAAATATATTAAAAAATAAATATATTATAAAAATGTATAAAAAACAAATATATAATAAAACTGAATAAAATATAAATAACTAAAATAAGCAATCTCAAGGCCAGGACCATAAATAGTCTAAAACAAAAAGATGAGAAAAATGAGTTTTTCTCCTTACTTCCTTCCCATCAACTTCCAGTGGTCTACACAATGAATAGTAACACTTGGTCTGATGATCACTTAAAGTGTGAAATTGACACTGCAGTGTTGATTTTTCTGTCTACACTGTTTATCTATCTGTTGTAACATATCTACAGATGATAATTGGTCTGTCCCCATTCACATACATACAGTATTAAATACTGTATATTGGTCTGCAGTTGGAGATTCACTGCAGAATTCAGTTGAATCACTTCTAGCACTTGACTACTTCTGCGTGCCGCTGGTGAATCTTATATGTGTTGTTTATGTTATTGTTCATAACCAACCTTTGTTTCATTATTCTATTTAGCAACCTTCCCTAGGTTACAACACTATCTATGCAGAAAAGAATGAATAAATACACCTTCACCCTTTCTGATTATATTCTTCTTACATGCATAACTTTTTTAAATCCAATAAGTTTTGGCAAATTTAAATTCTTAACTTTTTGCTGTTAGTATTCAATTATTTATTTTTGTTCTGTAGGTTGGTGTAAGGTCACTGCAGATTTCTTTAATCATGTTGCTGGATCTTAGCTTTCCTATTATCTTTGAGTTGTTAGTTTTTTTAATTTAAGAAGACATTCTTTTTTTATTTCTTATCTATTATTTTGACTTTTTTCCTTTATTCTTTCCACTCTTGGCCTTTTCTACTTTTCTTTTCTCCTCTGTTCTTTACTTTTCTTTCTCTCTCCTAACTTGCCAATTTTTCTTTGTTACTTTTCTCCTTTTCTTTTTTCTTTTCTTTCATTGTCATTTTTTTCTAGTCTTTTTCTCATAATATTTTATTTTTTAACCAATTATCTTCTTTGTTTTCTCTTTTACCCTTCATTCTTTCTTTCAATCAATTATTTTCTTTTGTTTCCAATTTCTTGCTTCTTTCTTTCATTCTTTCGCAGTCTGTTACATATTGCTTTTAGTTCTGCTTTCTGCTTCTTCAATACGGAAATGTTAAATATTGCTGTTAAACTGTCACCAATAATTCTGATTTGTATTTGCCTACAGGATCACCATTTTTTGACCAAACATTTCATTTAGAACAAAAAAAGATGTACTCCATTGTTCAAACCTCAAAACCATCCACAACTTTACTTCTATTTTCCCTCACACCATTGTTTCCATCTCCATTAGTGCCAACAACATTATGGATGCTTTCACTTTTCTCTTGTTTCGTCATGACCGGCTATAAAACTCATAATAACAAGGCAAGTCAATTACCATGTATCATGGAAAAATTGAAGTTTTTTGTTTCATCCCTGCAGTTTTATTCACAAATTAAATTTCTTTGAGTTGTCATAACATTTTTTGATACATCTACAAGATTATTCCTGATTTCATTAATTGACTAAGTTCAGCAAATCTGTTTGATTAATCCTGAGTTAGAGGTCTGGAACTATTCCAGAAAACAGAAGGGAGGAAGATGAAAACAAAAATTTTATTTAAAATTGTATTTATTCAGATGGCAATTGATTTCCTTTTATCACATCATTTTTTTTCAGTAAAGATGCTAATATATATATATATATATATTTATAAATAAATGACAATAGGAAAACAGTAATTGGTGATGCGTTTCGTCCAGTGTGGAGTTTTTCAAAGCAAGAAATGAAATGAATTTAAAAAATTTGAAAAAGTCTACATTGGACGAAATGTGTCAGCAATTACTGTTTTCCTATTGTAATTTATTTATAAATATTGTCTTCTCTAAATGTTAACTTTGAGAAATTTTCACATATATATATATATAGTGAGAGAGAGAGAATGCTCAAGAATTAATTATATATATATATATATATATATATATATATATATATATATATATATATATATAAATATATATATATATATATATATATATATATATATATATATATATGTATATATAGAAATATATATATATATATATATGTATATATATATATATATATATATATATATATATATAAAATATATATATATATATATATATATATATATATTTATATATATATATATATAAAATGTTCAATACTTTTCAATGAGGGAATTTTCAATAAGAATTATTGCACTGATTATTCACAAAAATCAATCATTCTTATCAAAATTTAAAGTATATGGACACACCAAGTTGAAACATTGGTTTCCATACAGTTACCAAAGTTGAGCCTGGTCAGTAACTAGATGGCTAACCACTTCAGAATACCAGGTACTGTAAGCTTGGATGTGCAGGTGGTGATAATGTCCTGGAATTGTTAATCAGAAAGCAGAGATGCAATTACCTTTGAGTTTGTTATATTGACATACATGAAAATAGCCTTGAGAAAGGTACAATCTCACCCGTTCTCTCCCTAGCTATGTGTTAATTGTATCACTTAAAAATTATTATTTCCAAAAAAAGTTCTTACAATTTAAAAATATTTTCTGTCTTTAAATAACCTTCAAAAGGGTTGATAAGGTGTAGAAAACAAATCACCCAACAATTATTAAAAATTCAATGAATGATTAAAAAAATTACAAAAATTAGAGTTGACATTGATAAACAGTGAATGTTATTATAAATCATTCAATAATTATTGAACTATTCAAATATTGAGCTCTTATTTCTAGAAATTCTGTTCAGTTTGTTATACATTAAATATTTAGCTTTGAGAAAAGCCAGAAGATGCATTCAGGATCACCATCAGCTGCTTCATCGCATTCTCCATAATGGTCCATGGTCTGAAATCTCTTTCCTTTGAATGGTGATTTTAGCTTTGAGAAAAGCCAGGAGATGCAATCAAAATTACAATCAACTGCTTCATCGCATTCTCCATAATCTCATCCCTGGTCTGAAATCTCTTTCTTTTCAATGGTGATCTTAGGTTTGAGAAAAGCCAGAAGGTGCATTCAGGATCACCATCAACTGCTTTATTATATTCTCCATATTGAACACTTCATTGCCAGAAATTCTGTTCCGTTTGATATATATTAAATTATGTAATTTAATGTATATTAGTTGCTAGTATTCATATTGAACATTATCATTTTAAAACCCTAAACATTCAAGAAAATGAATTACCTTAAATAACCAAAAGTTTCTGTCTGTGATACTGGAAATGACATTGTTACATTATCTTTAACCCTTCAGAGACAAAAGAGAAAATAAAGAAGTACAACGAATAGAGAGAGAGTATAAAGAGACAAGAAAATAACGAAAGGGAGAAATAACAACATCCAACACACACACACTCACACATGCACAAAAATCAGCCTAACACCAATAAATAGTGCATAAATTATTTTAACTTACTATAAAAATAACAAAAATGAGAAAATTTGCTGCCAATTACTAAAACCTCCTGACAAGTGGACGAAAGGATTACAAAAAGGCTTGTCTATGAAACTCTGAAGTTGAGACTCTGAATATTTATGTTTGTATTAATCCTATATATATGTATATATACAGGGTGAGATGGGTAAATTGTCACCATTTTATATTTCTCATTTCATGTATGTGCCTTATTTGTCAACTGTACACTATAGTAGTGTAAGTTGGGCACCGTCTGTGAGAAAAAGAGCACCATGAGACAATTCATTCCAACAGAAATTTGGAAACAGCATGCTGTACTGCTTGGCATTCATGCCAGAAGTTCCAATACGAACATTTCAAATTGTTTGGGTGTAAATTTGAGGACAGTCAGAAAGAGCTGGATTAGTCCAATGGTGATTACAGAAAAATCACTCTGATTGTTCTGATAAGAAAAGAACTCCTGAATTTGTTGGTGAGGGCCTCAGACTTAGCACAAAGGCCTACATCAAGTTTCTTGAGAGGTAGTAATGCCCAGGGTCAAGAGGGTATCTCCTGGAAGACCCTATGTCTGGCAACAGAACTCTGCACCATGTCACACATGGCTGTTAGACAATTTCTAAGACCACATAACTCCCCAGACTGCAACCCCCTTGATTATTATATGTGGAGTGCAGTTGAGTGAGAGACCAACAGAACTCCTTGGAAAACCAAAGATGAACTGAAGGCAAGGATTATGGCAGCATTCACCAACTTAAGCATGGAGACCATCCAGAAGAGTTGCAGGAGATTCTGAAGTTGCCTAGAATCTGTAGTTGAAGCCAATGGCGATTTTATTGAATAAATTTACTCTTTAATATTTCAAAATATTTTTGTGTAACTATATATGTTAAAATGAGATATCAGTATTATTTTTATTTTTGCATAATTTAGATGACAATTTATACATCACACCCTGTGTATATAGATAAATAAATATGTTATTTGTATATTCCTTTCCTTATATATAAAAGTACTCTATATTAAATATTTTTAAAAAAGCTTTTTAATACACATCATTAACATTTTCGATTTATTTAGCCATTTCACACTGACTGATTTTGCAAAATGGGTGCCTGTTTATTTTGAATGCTCCTGACATCCATTGTTCATTTCATTTTTTTTATATTAATAATTTAATTCCTTGTGTTCATTAAATTATTCACATTTTTAAATTCTGTAATTTTCAGTATCTCTTCCATAAATAGATTGTTAATGTGTAAATATAAAAAAAATATATATAAAAAATTTTATATATATATATATATATATATATATATATATATATATATATATAATTTATTCAAAAATTATAACATAAATATGTTATAAAATCACTTTAAAAAATAACCATTTTGTTTCAACACATCTGGTGTCTTATCAAGTTATGGTGTTGATTCAACACCAGAAGTGTTGAAACAAAATGGCTATTTTTGTAGTGATTTTATAACATATTTATGTTATAATTTTTGAAGAAATTATATTTGCTCTAATCTGTATTGAGCACTCTTTTAAGAATAGTATTTTTTGGTTATTGGAAATTATTCCATATACACCAGTCCTATACTTGGGTATATATATATATATATATATATATATATATATATATAAGTTTGCATTATGAAAGTTAAAATTGATATTTTTCATCAGATAATAGATATTCTAGTAAATAGATGTAGTAATAAACCCTGTTTATAATAAAAATAAAAGTATCCATTATAATAATGTTTGAAGTAGTAAAATGTTGGATTAATTTTTACATATATATATACATATACATATATATATTGTTCATTCTTTTGTAAAATTAATGAATACCTCCATGATCATCCCCCCCACTGTCATATAAATTAAATTTACAAAGATGAATGATTTATCTAGTATAACAAAGATATCAGATCTAAACCATTTTGTTTTGTAAGACCATCCCAAGTCAACTGATCCTTCTTTGCATGATGGTAAGTGCCTCTTGAATTTTATAGATCCTCATTGGGTCTATCTTTGAAAACTAAATAACTTATTCTGTTTCTCATGAAGAAGCAACGTAATGGCATGTTGTATGAGCTGTTGGCACCACTAGCTCATTAATTTAACTTTCATCTGCTTTAATCTAATGTCCCCATCGATCCATAGTCTACATCAGTGATGAAAATGATGCAGTTTCTTGTTTCAAAAGAGATGCAAATCCAGCCAGTCATCTTAAACATATCTCTCCAAGAGAGATGGAATGAAAATGCTTGTTCTCTAATAAAATTTTCAGTATATCAAGAGATATTGACCAGCCTCCTCTTAGAAAATAATTTGAGTAATTTGCAAACATGACTCAAAGGCACTGTTAAATGAAGACTCGATCAGGCATGAACGATGGACAGAATCTAAATAGCTATCCAGCATTTGGAATCGGTAATCTAGCTCAAGTGTCCAGTTTATCATATGGGGTTATGGATATTGGAAAGAAAGTTGCTCAACTGCATTGACCTGTGCAAGGAATGGCCTGAATATATTTCACTGAAGAGATGGAGAAATTTCCATTCAGATTAGGGAAATTGTAGTAACCTAAATAAAGTGGTTGTCACAAAATAAATGGCATTCTAATTTTACCAGTTTGAACCAAGTAGAAGACAAAACTGTTGGATATGTCATTGGATGTTCAATCTCGTATGACAATGTTTATTTTCAGTAGGAATTATGAAAAGAAAGATCACAAAAAAAAGAGACTAACATCCAATCTGCATAGTATGTTAATATTTTTTTAGCAAAAATCAAATATTCAGCCACTTAATCTCTAATTATCTCAATAATGTAGATTTTTGTTTTATAAAGCACATCACAAAGACCTATTTGAACTACTAGCTAAGCTTTATTTATTTGGAAAAATATTAGAATAATCCAAAACTTATACTGGAAGCAAACCATATACAGGGTGATTGAACAGTAACTCCCTATCTTATGTCTGAGTGGCCAGCCAGGAGTCTTGACTTAACAATCTGTGACTTTTTTCTTTGGGGTTGGTTAAAGGAGTAAGTCTACTATAGCAAGCCAAGACTTTGGAAGAACTTGAAGGGCAAATACAATAAGTTATGTCTTCTATACCACAAGAGATCCTGGTGAAATCAGTTGCTATGATACTTGGGTGTCTTGAATATTGAATTTTAAATAAAAACTCATGCTAAATGTTTTCCTCTCATATCCATTTCTTGCAAAAATTATAGTTAATAAATAAATTATAAGTATTTTGGTATTGATAATATTATTATATTTAGGCTCTGTTAATTCTGGCATTGAGCACTCAGTTAATTCTTTTATATATATAGCTCACCCTGTAGATAGAAAATGAATTCAGTAAATGCACAAAAATAGAAAGGGGTGCAAGTCAAGGATGTATCTATTCACTGGACTTGTTCAATCTTTACAGTGAAGCAACCCTGATAGAATTAGAAATTCTAAGTGGTTTAATTACCAGCAGTCACAATATTAACAGTATAAGAATTGCAGATGACCCAGTGTTGATAGCAGACACAGAAAGGAAAATATGGGATCTCCGACAGAAGGTAGTGACAAAAAGCGAGAAGAAAGGAGTAAAAGTCAGTTCTAGGAAGATAAAATGTATAGTTGTTAGCAAAAGGAATAGCTCAAGATGGGAACTATGAATTGGAGTTACCAAAATCAAGCAAGTACCAAATTTATATATCTAGGGAATGTTGTGATAGAGGACAGAACATATGACACTGAAATCTGATGGTGCATTTGAATAGCGAAAGATGCATTCCAGAAGTTAAGCAATGTATTAAGAAACAGGAAATTTTCATTAAAAAACAAACAAAAGAGTACTGAATTGTTATATAATATTGGTCCTTCTATATGGCAGTGAATACTAGACAATTTCCTCCCAGATGAAGAAGATACTTGAGGTAACAGGAATGTGGTTCTACAGAAGGATGCTGAGAATGAACTCAGAGGGTACCAAAATGCAAATAATTGTGTGCGTTTGTGCATAGGCAAACACACAGTCAAGCAATTACAAACTTGTCACATCATAATATATAAAAGGAAGGTAATGCTGAACACGATGCATGTACATAAACAAAATTTAATTAACAATCATTAATAATCACTTCAAACTCTTAGACATGGTAGTAAAGGAAAGCAAGAAGAAAGGACTAACCATCAATTGTAAGAAGATAAAATGTATGCTTGTTAGCAAGAGGGACAGCCTAAGATACAAACTACAAATTGGAGATGTCAGAATCAAGAAAGCACAGAAACTTAACTGTTTTCTTTTTTTTTAATAAAGTTCACCCCAAGCAAAGCAGTAAAGCCACTAAGACACAAGGGGTTACTAGATGGGAAAGAATTAGAAAAGAGAAACATTACTAATGAGCAAGAAAAAAAAAGAGTAATCAGGAAGACAGTAGATAGTGATTGACATTGCATTTAAATCTTTGAAGATTAAAGTTGGCTGGACGCATGGTGCTGAAAGTGAGTTCCACAAGTGAGAAGTGTGAGAAAAGAAACTGTTCGCATAGAACTTACAGTTACATCTAGTCACCTCAACTTTAAATTGATGAGATCTTGACACCAGTCTAGTACTAAGCTTAAATTCAAAACGTCTAGGCACCATAGTGAAGAGTCTATCCGAACAATTACCATGAAAATATTTATAGAAAAGGCACAGAGAGATAACTTTGTGTTGGAAAGGTGACTGAAGATGAGCTGCCAGATCAGGATCAATAATATTGCTTATTCATCTTTGGATTTTATCAAGGTGTTCTAGATAAATATCAGGAGCAGTGAACCATATGTAGCAGCAATATTCTTAGCATGGATGAATGGTAGATGAATCTAGGATAGATAATGTAAAGAAAAATTGTCTCGTACGACACAGTGAACTGACTTTCCTAGCAGCAGACCTAGCAGTGGATTCAATATAGCTGAGGACATTACTCTGAGCAGGTGCAATGAGTCACTTTCCTGGAGGCTATGCTGGTGGAAGGCAAAGAAGGGTCTCTTGGATGATTAATGAAGAGCTGGGAAGTGTTATAACAGATGACATCAAATTCTAATGGTACATTGGAATAATAAAAGATGCCTTTCAAAAGCTAAGCAAAGTCCAAAGAAACAGGAAAATTGTCTTAGAAACAAAGGAAAGAATGCTGAACAGTTATGTGTAATATTGGTCCTCCTCGGTAGCAGTTAAGACAATCTCCTCACAGATAAAGAAAAGACTTGAAGCAACAGAAATCTGGTTCGGCAGAAGGATGCTGGGAATACCGTGAATAGACCATGTAAGTAATGATAACTTTTTAAGGAAACTAAAAGTACACTTATACTGAGAATCAGAAAGAGATAGCTGAAATTATTAGGATACATAATGAGGAAATAGGGCTTGGAATATTTGATACTCACAGGATACATTAAAGGCCAGAGAGACAGATGAAAGCAGTAAATCACTTACTCAATGAGTAAATGGTTGGCAGAACAAGAATTAGGAGAGATAGTATAAAGACAAACCTTAGTAAGAGCTACAAATGACAGAAAGTTGTGAAGAGATATGGTCTCCCATGTTAGAAAAGAACAATAGAAAAAAAAGAATATCATTATCTGTTATCTCTATTAAAATTCCAGCCTCAGCTCCTGTGTTTACTTTCACACAAAAGGCATGAATTCACCTCTTCACCCTCCCCTCCCACCTGTGAGGTAAATAGTAGGGTAGACTGAGCCTTCTAGATTTGATTTAAGAAAAGAATTCAAAACCATGGCGAAGGCATTCTGAAAATAGTCTACTTACCCAAGAATGCACAGAAACTTTTGAATAATAAACAAAAGGAAATTGTGGGAAGCCATGATCACCTACATCTTTAAGAAATATTAATGGGTGTATAGCCTAGTGGATAGAGTCTTAGTATTCAATCAGTGAGACACCCTAGTCAATTCATTCAGGAGTTGAGTTCTTGATAATATTGACCTAGGAAGAGCAGGTGATACCATTGGAAAGTAACCTGATCATTAGGTGGGGGATGAGGAGCTTGGAACCACCTCTTAACTTCTGTTGTTCCCAGGTCCACCGTGACCCAGGTTATAGCACCTGTTAGGGTACCAGCTGTAGGCAAATAATAGACCCCCCAACTTGGGATCAAATGACTATGAAAGTATAAAAATACATTTTTATAGTTTAAAATACCAGCAATAGATTTTGATAGTGAAAATAAAAAATTACCAAGGCCCCCAAGAAAATTAAATTTCGGTTAAGGAATTTTGATATACCATTAAAAAAACCAAACCTATCAATCCTTCTATCCTTTATTTTTTCCAAGAGCCAGATCAGGCCAAAAATGAAGTACTGTTGTTATATTTCAGTGGAAGCTGCACAGACTTCACTCTCCCGCCTTGATAGAGTTCAAAAGCATTTCCGAGGCCTTCTGGATGACAAATTATTTTCCGCACTTCAGCCCCTCTCCCAGCCTCTTACTGCTCTACCTCTACTTCCACAGAAAGTGATCAGACTAACTACATACCCTGGTACCGCCAAGGTAAATCTTCACAGCAAGAGCACACTATGCCACTTACATAGTAGCAAACCACTGACATTCCCTTTGTATTTCCTCAGTGAGAAATAAGTTCTATTCAAGCAGCTTCTTCCTGTGAACCACTGCCCCATGGAACCAACTCCCAACAGGATGTTTCCCTGATCACTGCAATCTTAACTTGTTCAAGGCCAGGTTGAACCAGTATCTTCCACTCCTATACATACAAATGGCTTCAAAACATAACTCTCTACCTCAAGTGGCCCCTGGGGCTTGTAAATGGTGAACCTCACTGTAAAAAATAAAACAAAATGCCACAGAAATGAAACTGGTTTCTTTTAATTGTCTGAGAGAACCCTTTTTACCTTTCCTCAGTATGGCTGATGCTAACCTACACAAGAGTGACTCATTGTGCCTTCTCAGACTAATGTTTTCAGCTGACATAAAGTGAAAAGAGTATATTGAATCAATTGGTAAGTCTGTAACTAAGAAAGTTAGTTCACTATGTGCTAGACAATTTTTAGCACCAGAATTTATTTACATATTTATAATAAAAATTATAATTATATAAATTATAATAAGTCTTCATTTCATTCTTGCTTTGAATATTGCTGCTACATCTGATCTGGTACTCCTGCTATATATTTAGAAATTCATGATAAAAACCAAAGAAGAATCTGCAGTGTTATTGGTCCTGATCTGGCATCTTGGTTTTAGTCCATTCCCCACCACTGTATTTTAGCTTCCCTGTTCCTTTTCTATAAATACTTTTATGTAATTGTTCTTTAGTTTCTTGTAAATATTTTGTATTCATTTTGTAAATACTCATTGGGGTTAATTTTTTAGAATTGTTATTTTATTCCCCTCCCCCCACAGGCATTGAATTGTAAATATGGGGACTAGTTAGTATTTTCATAGAGACAGTGAGGTATTATGGTGGTTGTAGTAAGAACGGTACGTATGAATGTGGTGTTTTGGTGTAAGGAATATTGTTCGTACGATTGGGTCAGTGTTTGTGGCTAGCTAAGTTATAGTTAAGACAGAAGAAGACCGTCCTTTTTTTCCCAATCCCCCCCTTCGGCCTTGTGCCACATTTCTGTATTTTTGCGGAATAAATATAACTTTCTTCTAGGGTACCTAGACTTTATGAATTTAAGTGCAGTACTAGATTAGCAGTCCCGTCTCAGCAATTTACAGTTGAAACGGTTACATGTAACTGTAAGTTCTATGCTAATAGTTTCATCTACCACACTCCTTGCTTGTGGATCTCTCTTCTGTCTTCTTTCTTCCCAGTCAACTTTGATCTTCAAAAATTTAAATGCAATGACAATCATTATTTTCTGTCTTCTTAATTTATTCTTTTATTGTCCTCTCTCCTTAATAGTAGTTTTTCTCACAGTCTCTAACATTAAATAACCTCTTGCATCCTAGTAGCTATATTGCCTTGATTGGGGTGTGTGTGAGAATTGGTCAGAAGCTCACACAAATAAAAAAAAAAAACTATATACAAGTCCAATAGGTCCAATAGATAAATCAATTCCACAATTATCTCCATTCCTCAATCTCAAGTACACAACTCCTTGTCAGAAAAGAGACTCCTCTTGAATGAGTGTACTGTGCTTTTATGCACCTGACCCAGTCAGCGTTCAGCCAATGAGCACCCAGAACCAGTCAATAAAAATGGCTACAAGTGACACCACCCCTTTTGTCCATATGAAGTGTTGCCCGATTCACCTTCAGTCCGAAGCTCATGAATTCGCCATCTCCACACCCCATTGCAAGATATACACATGACTCTGCTACAAGGTGAAATGATTAAAAAAAACTCTTTAGGCTTATTGTCTTTTCCTTTTCTAATCATTTCACTCCAAGCAAGGCAATAAAACCGCTGAGACACAAGAGGATACTGAATGTGAAAGAATATGAGAAAAAGAAAGAACATTGTTAAGGAGAGAGAGCAACAAAAGAACAGGAATTAAGAATACAGAAAATAACAATTGGCATTGCATTTAAATTTGGCTAGAAAACAAGAAAACAGAGTTCCACAATGAAGGAACATGATAAAAGAAACTGTTAGCATAGTACTTATGGTTACATCTAGCAATTTTAACTGTAAAATGAAGAAACTTTGCTGCCAAGAAATAAATGAAAAGTGCAAGAGAAGAAACTGTTAGCATAGTACTTATGGTTACATCTAGCAATTTTAACTGTAAAATGAAGAAACTTTGCTGCCAAGAAATAAATGAAAAGTGCAAGAGAAGAAACTGTTAGCATAGTACTTATGGTTACATCTAGCAATTTTAACTGTAAAATGAAGAAACTTTGCTGCCAAGAAATAAATGAAAAGTGCAAGAGAAGAAACTGTTAGCATAGTACTTATGGTTACATCTAGCAATTTTAACTGTAAAATGAAGAAACTTTGCTGCCAAGAAATAAATGAAAAGTGCAAGAGAAGAAACTGTTAGCATAGTACTTATGGTTACATCTAGCAATTTTAACTGTAAAATGAAGAAACTTTGCTGCCAAGAAATAAATGAAAAATGCAAGAGAAGAAACTGTTAGCATAGTACTTATGGTTACATCTAGCAATTTTAACTGTAAAATGATAAGACATAACTGTGAATCTAGTACCATGTTTAAATTCATAAATATATAGTGCTTTTTTAACTTTGTCTTTGTATCTATCATTTTGATTTATTTACGTCTGTTTCCCAGACTGCCTATAACTGTTTTTCTGATACTTCATAATGATCTCTTTAGTCTGATCTTAATCTGAGTAGGTATTAGTACATATCTATCTGGGTCTGTCGATTTCATTCTATCTATCTATCTGATTGTGACCTGAAAAATCATCTCAATTTCATACTTTTGTATCTACTTATCAATGATACGATTTTCATATCTATCTCTATAAATTTTTAAAGTATCTCTATAAAATATCTATATCTATATTTTATTTATTATAATTTTATCATCTAGACAAAAACAGTTATATATATATATATATATATATATATATATATATATATATATATATATATATATATATATATATATAGTCATCCACAGACAGACTGTTTAGCTGTATCACAGTTCTTCAGTGTGGCTAGATTTCTGATTGCTTCAAGCTGGGATCAAACCCAACCGATTTGCTATCAGTCAGAGATTCTACCCCTAGGCTATTGTTGCACAACACAGAAATATGTGAAATATGTCAGTGGCCAGGAAAGCTCAATTCAATATATATATATATATATATATATATATATATATATATATATAATAAAAAGACTTAAACACTAATATTCCATGGTCATAATTTATTCCATTGGAATCGTAAAAACGATCCAAGTCATCAGACTTACAGATTCAAAAAAAAAATGTTTTTTTTTTTTAATCTGTAGGTCTGATGAATTGGATTTTTTTTACAATTCCAATGGAATAAATTATGACCATGGAATATTAGTGTTTAAGTCTTTTTATTATATCTTTACTCTGTCCTGGACATTGAGTTCTACCTGGATCATATCCTCTTGGAATTATTTTTATACATATATGTATGTGTATATATAATTGCATATGTATGTGTATATTTACCACTAATATTGTCTATATATATTTATATATATATATACTTGTATGCAAATAGTCAATTTCTAACTAGTTTTAATAGCAGAAAAGACTAAGCCAAAGCTAGATTTGAATTTGTATTCTTTATAAAAATAAAAACTGTGTGCAAATCATGTAAATGATTTATTCTTTCTTTTTAATCCATTCATCTTTCTTAATAATTATAGAAAAATGTTACCAACAAATTATTATTTATTTGCTTGAGCAAGGTCAGACATTCATCAGTCTATCATGCCACCCATCATGGTCCTGCATCAAGGTTAGAAGGTCATGAGAGTTCCATTCTGCATGATAACATAGCTAGTCAATGTAGGTTATTTCTGGGCGATCAACCCTTCTTGTTCCATGGCTAGGTTTCCAGAGCAATAGATCACTTGCGAGTTCTTGTTTTGCTCACCAGCAATGTCCTGCAAAGTACATTCTGCATTCTCATAAGATTGTAGAAATATTGGGGATGGGTCCATAGAGCTTTGATTTACTTGAATTTTGTCCCCAAGAGATGTTAAGGATGATCTCAGCATCAAAGTGTAGGCTCCATCAAGCTTAGATTGTAGGGTTTTAGTTATTGTCCAGGCAGTGGCACCATACATTAACACCACTTCTAAAGTAGCTTGGGATTGTTTGGTAGATCAGATTTCTAGATTACATCCATTTTATTCAAGGAATCCCAGACTTTAGCAATACAAATTTTCACATCCTTTTCAGTAGAATTTATCTCGCTTCCTAGATGAATCAATAAAATCTGTTGAATCTTTTGCTCATAAAAAGCAACAGAAATGAAATGAATAAAAGAAAAAATTAATAATTACAAAGCTCTACATAAGAGATTTTCATTGAATAAATTGTTTTTAAAAATAAATTATTAAGAAATTCCTTCAGCAGGAAATGTCCGATTTACTTATTCATTTATTCGGAAGTAGAGTAATATTTTAATTAAAAGTAATTATAAGTAGGATAAATTTCTAGAATGCTTCAATTCATCTGAGTCACTTACCCTTCATTTCTCTCATTTTCATTTTCTCTTTCTTCATTGTTGAATTGAGACCATAAAAGCAAAACCAAATCTCTCTTCTCTTTTGGTATCTTTTCTTTTTTACTCACAGTTCATTTTTTATGTTATTTCCTGTAATGTATGTGTCTTTTGTAAAATAAGACCAATAAATGGTTTTGTGCATACAGGATTGTTTTTACCCATTTTTAATTCAAATAAAAAAATGATTAAAACTGGAGACACAGTGTCTTCAATTAAAATCAATGTTTTAAAATTTCAGCTTATATTTAAGCTAAACAACCAAACATCTTGGTATTTCCTAACTTTCTCTTCATCTGGCACAAGGCCAATTATGAAGAGAACTGGAGTGAGGAAGATTATGTTGCACTAATCTTTCAAAGGCCTGCCAAGTAAATTTGAAATCTTGACTTTTACTTTGGCTGGAACATTGACTTTTGTCAGGAAGAAGAAATATTAGATTGATGCAAAAGCCTTTCCCATTGTATTTTGCACAATATCAAGGAAATCTTAGAAATATCAGGGAAATCTTACTTCACTCTTTATTGCTGTGTTAGGTTATCTTCAAGACTTGTTTTCAGAAAAATGTTACTTTTATGTTATTTTCATAACAATCATTACATGCAAATTTAACCCATATTGTCCTGGTATTAGATCAAATTGATGTCTACTTTTTCCTGCATATTTAAACTATAATTATGAAATATAATTTTGAAAAATGTAACTTATACAGAAATCTGTTGGCAAATTTCAAAGTTTCATTTGAGAATCAAGAAAATACAAGCTTTAACATTTAGCACTCTGCACCATTTTAACCCAGTCTACCCCAGCAAGCGAAATAAAGGGTTCAGTTTGGCATTCCAACCACCTGAAGAAGGCCAGAGTGTACAATGGCTGAAACGTTGTGATAAATATGGCAACAAAGATGAGGATGATAGTCCGAACAATGTAAATAGTGTACATAATACCTCATCTCAGAAATATAGACAGATACAAAAGTTTTTCAGTTTATAATATAAAATAATATTTTTCTCCCTTTAGCAGTGGAACCATTGCATATATATATATATATATATATATATATATATATATATAATAGGGAGAAAACAACTGAAAAGTTGCAAATTAAAAGAAAAAAAATTGAATGTTTTTTTGTGAAAGTATTTATATTTTTTTTATATATATATATTTGATATTTCAGAACACCTCGATCATTCGTCAGAAATTAATTAAATAACTGTATTCAGAAGTTTGTTTTCAAGAAGCATCCGTCGTGAGACGCGGACATCACATGATGTGGAATGCAACTGTGTTTGAATATTTCTAACGTAAATCTAACGATAATATTTTAGATGTTGTTTAAAAAGGTTTTTTTTAACTATATCTAAAGAAATTTTTTAACTATTTTAATATTTATACAGATTTAAAATTCCAAAGTCTTTGTTTAACCCTAGTTTATATGTGTCTAATTTTAAAATCCAGTAAATATGGAAAATTATATATGTACAACTTTTAGTATATATAAGGCAACAATTTAGGCTTAACTTTTTTTACAGTGAGATTCACCCTTCACAAAGTGTAGGGGTCTCTTGAGGTAGAGGGTTATTTTTGGGGCAATTTGTGTGTATAGAAGTGGAAGATACCAGTTAACCCTGGCGTATAACAGATTAAGAGTGTAGTGATTGGGGAAACACCTTGTTAGGAGATGGTCCCATGGGGTAGTGGTTCATGGGAAGCAGCTGCTTGAGTAGAACTTACTTCTCACTGGTGGAATATGGAGGAAATGCGGGTGGTTTGCTACTATGTAAGTGGCATGGCATGTTCTTGCTGTGATGGTTTGCCTTGGCAGGACCACGGAAAGTAGTTTGTTCAAGCACCTTCCATGAAATTAGTGATAGAGCAGCAAAAGGCTTTCTTTATTATCAATCTGTGTTACATTCTGGTACTTTTAAATTGTGACATTGCAGGAGTTGCAAGAAGATGCAGAAAAAAACAAGTATTTGAAAATTAATAACATTTGATAATGCAGTGAAATTCAATACAATTACTCTTGCACACTTATCTACTTCAGTTTATATGCAAGTACATAAAAATACTTATATACTGGTGAGCAGATAAATAAGCATACATACACAAATATATACAATTAAATATATTATTCAAACAAAAATACATGAAAACGAATACACCTATATATAAGATGCATATGTAAATATATACAGGAAGCTGATACATACCAATATATATTTTAAAGATTTCTAATCTCTGAAGCTGACACTTATATTGGCTATGAATATAAATAAAACTGACACCATATCAAGGACATCTTAACTAGCTGTCAGACAAACACTTTTATATCTATCAATAATTTACTGGGACCAATAATCAATATTTCTCTGACCTAAAATTTCTAATCCACTGAATGACATTTAGTCGTTTTTTTTTTATTTTTTCCCTTGATATCTTTTGCGAAGCAAATATTTTTCATTAAAGTGGATCTCATATAAGATTTTAACCACTGTCAACATCCACATTTAAACCATTCTGATGTAAAGAGAAAAATATTATGACCAAATATCCTTGTGCTGTTTTTATGCATAGCTATTAACTATTTGGGAAATGTTACAACAGATGATGGAAAATACGACACCAAAGTCTGAAGCCACATTAGAATAGAGGAAGATGCTTTTGAAAAGCTATCCAAAGTATTAAGATGCAGAGCAATTTCATTGGAAATAATGAAAACAGTGTTGAAATGCTGCGTAATATCAATTTGTAATATTAGTGAACGCTGGACAATTTCCTCATGGTTGTATAGCTGACTTGAGTCAAAAAGATGTGGTTCTACAGAAGGATGCTGAGAATACTATGAATGGAATAAGTGAGCAACATGTGATTTTTAAGGAAAATGGAAACCATCAGAGAGAGAGAGTTGAAATTTCTTGAGCACATAATGAAGTAAGAGGGGTTAGAGGATAGAGGATTTGGCCACCAACCAAATGGAACAGGGACAAACATGGAGTAACCCACCTAAAAAATTTGTGTGAATGGATCATAAAACAGGGACTGGAAGGAATGCTTTTATTGATTGATTGATTTTTTTTTTTTAAGGTTATCAAACCATTGCAGGTTATTTAAATGCAGAAAATAGTTTTTGATTGAAAGAATTATTTGTAAATAATAATGACTTACTGATACTAGTCCTACAAATTAACCCATGGCTTGGGGGGAGAAGAGTTGGATTCATACCTTTCCCAAGACCATTTGCACATAAGTGATTATAACAAACACAACTGGAATTAGAATTCAGCTCCCCAATTTCCAAATCCATACCATTATTTGTTATACCACCTGCATATCCAAGTTTACAGCACCTGGTATTCCCAAGCAGTCACCAAAATTTTGGACAAAATAACTAGCATCATTGAAATTCATTACAAGAATCCAAAATGAAGATTGTGACAATGTTCAGAACAGCCTTGAATTTTCAATGTAAACAGAATCTACTGGTGAAAAAATTTCTTTGTATTTGGTAGAATTCAATAGCAATTCTCAATTGTGAATGTCCTCAACCTGAGTAAATTGTTACTGTAAAATGATTCTTGCTCACCCATTTAGGTACTGACCAGTGGTCGCCCATTTAGGTACTGACCAGGATCTGCATTGCTTAATTTTGGTGAAAAACAAGAACAGGTGTTTTAATGTGATTAGTTACAAAGGCTTGGAAGTTGTGGAGAGTCATGATCAATAATGATCTGAAGAAGATCCTGGTGTTTCAAATATAAATATATATGAACAGTAAACTTTTCAGATTGTGTTGAATTGATCATGTTTTTTCCATGATCTTTGTAGACTTTGAAAATTGATTTATTGGCAGTTTTATTCATTCATGTATAACACAGGTGATATCCTCCAATTTGAAGGCTTACCTTGGTCACAGAAAAGTGCTCATTGAAGTCGTCTCACTTAACCACCCTTCCTTGTTGTTGACTTCAGCCTAGTTACTCCTCCACCCAGTTATACCGTGATAACATATACACTGTTTTATTTGTATAGTAATAAACATATTGGATTATTTACTTTTCTGACATCTTCTTTACACAATTGCCATCAATTTCTCTACTGACTGCAGAAATTTGAGCTGGATATCAGTATCAATGGATGCTTCCATATCATGAATCAACCTTGGTTCATTTTACTTATCATCTGTTTGAACTATTCAAACAGCATTTATCCAAGAAGCAGTTCCACACAGATGTTGTTGCTGTTAGAGATGTATAAGAATGACTTCAGTTGCTTGATGCCATATTTTTTGAGGAAGCTAGTTATGCATTTGTATAAATGAAACAATCTCTCTTGATGGTGAATATTTAGAAAGGGGGAATAGATGACATATGCACAATATTTTATCTGGCAACATATGCACAATATTTTATCTGTATAATAAGAAATATTTTAGATTAGTAAATATTTGATCGTTACTTTTTTTATTGTCCTTTCTCTTCACTAAAGTCTTCTCATTCTCTTTCACTCTGGGTAACCCCTTGCATTATTGCATTGCTTGGAGTGAAATGATTAAAACAAAAAGCAAAATATAGTATGGAATGAAATGTTTTTTAATGATTATATAATGCTCAAAATATAGCATTTTTATTGCTCTTATCACTGATGAAATTGTCTGGTAAGCAGTTTCTCTTCTACATTACATTTTAAAACATTATAATTAAAAACTGTTGATTCTGCAATTTGGGGTTTTATTTTAAGTGATTAGAACAATTTGGGGCAATATGGTAAGATACTGTTTCATTCACTGCTACATCTCAGTTTAGTATGATTGGCTTCGGGATCCTGTATAAAAATAATATCCAAATTACAAGAATCTCAATGTTTGTATCTGCCATTATAACATTTGAAATGAAGGGTACAAGTGAAAATTATTGGTAATATGATATAAACAGTAATATTATTTATACAATCAAATATATAGTCAAATATTTAGTTAAATATAGTCATTTGATTTTTCCAGGAATATTATGTTTGAATGCAAAGAAAGTTAAGCAACTTTGTATTTCTCTAGGCAAATAAAGCATCAGTAATCCTGCATTGAGACCCGGGTTTGAATTTCACCACAGTTGATTAATTAAGGATGTAACTTATTTACAACATAATCCTGGAGAGACATTGGAAGGTACCTGAAGACTATCGCAGGTCAACCCAAGGCTTGTGAATGAAAATGGATAGATGAAACAGTTTGAAAGCTATCAATGGTTGTGCTTGTATATTAATAGTGGAGCCAGGTGACATTGCTCTTTCTGCTTTGGTTATACTGTTAACAATCTTAGTCTTATATGTTGTTAACAGTGTGCAGGTTAAAGATTATGCTTTATATATACACAGAGCTATAGAAAAGACCTGAGGAGGTTTCCATCCTCTTAGTTTTCGGTGAAATTAAGAGCTAAGCAGAAGACTGAATTAATATTCTTGGCCTCAGTTGATAACAATACTAATGAACTCAGCTGTATCCTTTGTCTGAAAACATTACTGCCACTAATTTTCAAAATAAACCAAAAAAAGTTTGCTTTTAATTTTCATAGCAATATTAGATTATGAAACTTTCATGTTACAGTGTTTACAGTGGAAGGTTCAGAAATTAGTGCACTTTCCATACATTTTCACTTTAATAAATTATTTTCTCTTTTAATTAAACTTTAATTATATATGTGTATGGCTGAATTGGTAAAGACATGTTTCAGATATAGAAATGGTTTTCCTAATGAAAAAGGGGATACAGTTTCAAGTTCTGATAGGGGCACAAACTTTCATAGTGAGACTTTCCAATCTAGGCTGGCTGGTATTAATTACACTGCAACATTAGATTTAAAAAAAATTTTTGTCAGTTTATATATGTAAAATGTATATTGGACTCATTCCAGAAAATAAGTATAAGCAAAAATCAAAAATTGTATATTCAAAATCAAAAAATGTTCACAGTAGGATGATATTTTTAGAAAAAATATTCCTTTTATGAGAGGATCAAATGATAAATGACATCCATATTCAGAGAACTTGGTTACTTATTTTAGTGCTCATATTACTTACAGTGACTGCTACATGAAACAAACAATAATCAGAGAACTTTTTTTTTTACAGTAAGTTTTACACTTTTCAATGCCCGGGGGTGTCTCAAGAGGGTTATATCAGGAGGTGATTTGTGCAGATAGGAGTGGAAGATAATGCTTAACCCTAGTCTTGAACCAGTTAAGAGTTTAGTGATCAGGAAACATCCTATTGTGAGTCAGTTCCACAGAGCAGTGGTTTGCAGGAAGAAGCTATTCAAGTGAAATTTACTTCTCACCAATGGAATAAACAGGGGATGTGGCATGTCCTTGCTATGAAGGTTTTAATTGGTAGGATAAGGGAATTTAGCTCTTCTGAGCACTTTCTGTAAAAGTATTGACAGAGCAGCGAGAGGCTTGCCCCCATCCAACCTGTGGGAGAGAGATTAAAGGGTGGAGAATAATTTGTCATCCACAAGGGCTCGGAGATGCATTTGGACTCTGTCAAGGCTGGATAGTGAGTTCTGGGCAGCTCCTGCCCAAATATGACAACAGTACTCCATTTTTGGCATGATCTAGCTCTTGCAAAGGTAGATGATAGTAGGAGGATGTAACAGAGAATCGTGTCAGCCCGAGAAAGATTCAGAGTTGGATGTGGGTGGCGCTGGAAGCACCAACAGTTGTGTCCTCTTCCCCAATAGGCTGTTGGGAGAAGACCTTCTACTTAGAGTAGGTGGCGCTGACTATTTGGACTATTTGTATATGAATGATACTAGGCAGGTATTAGCCAATAGTCAGCATGGGTCTGGGATTGAGGTAACTATATAACACCACTGTTTTTCTCAGTTGGGAGAGGTGCTCCCAACGTGCGAATACTATACAAACATAGAGGAGTCAGGTACTTAATAGGGTGGTACAGGGAGCTGACCATCTTACCTGCATCCTTAGCAATGGACCACATGTATGAGTTCCACTTGAGGTCAGGTGTGAGAAAGGCACAATAGTCTCTTAAGGTACAATGCCTTCCCAAGGGGAGATCCATTCATCCTGACTGGTGGTTGTTCAAGGCCCAATTGGCGATGATGGAATATAAGTAGCTTAGTATTCCAGGCATTGAATACAACGAGCCAGTTTTTATCTAACTGGGTACTTTGTGCCAGGTCAGAAGAAAGAAAATGATTACCTGGTTACTTATTTTAGTGCATCATTTTACTTACAATTATTACCTCATGATGCAAACCATCGTCAGTGCATTATCTAAACAAATCAGCCTTAAATAATCACACTACCTTTTTATAGACATTTGTTGAATATTATTGCCAACTAAGACTGGATTTACATTTATATATGTAACAAAATAATCGTTCTAAGTAATGTGATAATAAAAATAAGTGCTGTCCAATGTGTTGCAATAATAAAACAGAGAAGCAGGAATCTTTAGAACTTCAACTAATTTAACTTCCCTCCCAACTTTAACACTTAATTTTGCCCCCCCACCTTTTTATTTGGAAGAGGCTATTTTGCCGGACCTGGTAAAATAGACAAACATGCTTTTAAGTTTATTATACTGGTCTCAATAAATTAGTTCCCCAGGCTATTTTGCCGGTAAATATTTTTATTATGAATGCAGGTAATGTTGAAAATAACAAAACACAGACTTAACACAGAAGTTTATTTATTTTCACTAGAACAATTGATTGTTAATACATTTTAAAATCTTTTCTACTATCAGTTGCCAAAACACAGATTAAAATCATTTATTTATTATTAATTATTAAAAGATATATAGGAGTCTCTGAATATTTTAAGCACTTCAGGCAGAGCATTCTCTGAAAATCTAAAACTTGCCCTTGGTCATGGTTCTCTTGCCAATACACTTTAGGTGTACCCACTGAAGACAACAGTCACAGACCACATAATCCATGTTGTTCTTCAAGTCATGCCTACACAGCTCACACAACCTCTGCAATGACAATTTCTAATACAATATATTCTTAGTTCTAAAACACTATAGTAATAGCTATTTTACCAGGACCGGTAAAATAACCTATTGCTTTTTATTTTGTAATGCTTGTTATGAAGATTCTGTGGTGCAAACATCAAGATGAATAAGAACCTATATATCTATGGAATAGCAAATGTCAAACTTACACGGCTTTTAATCAATTTAATTTGATTGGAAAGTTTGTCAGTTTTGAAAAGGAATCTTTGATGCTTTGACTTTTGTAATAAGCAAACATTAGTTCTCTTTTATTTTTATTTTATGATTTAATAAATTGAATAGATTTCAGTGATTGCAATTTTTTAAAGGTTTGTTTTGCACAACTTCAAAAGATATTGAAGAAAAATTTATTTCCTTATTGCATCTGAATTTTATTTTAATATTTTAAACGGATTTTGTTGACTTTAGAAATTGGCAGTTTTGATTTAATTAGACAATTGATTATTGTAATCAAAATATGAAGTTGCTGTCTTATATTTTATTGAACTTACAAATATTCTATCAAAATGTTGAATAATTATATGAAACGATACAAGCAAGATGCTTTCTCTTGTTCTCTTTCTATCGATATATAATCTTTGAAGTTTTCTGAATGATTTAATTTTGGTTTGAATGCAGTTAAAAAGGAGCCAATGTTTATTGATTGTTTCAATTGATAAATTTTATTTTAACCATATAATGCTGAATCTTTCTTTATGATTCTTATTCGCCATGCATATCACTTGAGAATTAAGGTAATACAAATGCATTAACAAAATAAAAATGAACAATGACTACAAATATTTTGCTATCCCTTTGAAAACAGTGGTAATAGTAATATTAACTGATTCCCTACAGGGAATCACTTAGCTTTCATTAGCTGAGCTGCCAGTATTGCTTTTGGTTAAAATTTATAAAATCTTTTTCTTAAAACAATTTTTCAGGAAAATAGGTTTCTCAGGTCCCGTAGCTGTTATCGTTCATTATTTTAAACAATTTCAACATCAACATCTTGATTATACCATTATTATCTCTACAAGTTACATGTGCTATCCATTTTAATTGTTGCCGCTGTTGGTAGTCCTCAAGTAATATGTCTTCTGTTATTTGGTACAGTTCTTTGTCTTTGAATCTGTAGCACCAGTCAGCAATGTTCAACAAAATGAATTAACAAAATAAAAGTGAACAATGACTTCAAATGTTTTGGTTTTCCTTTGAAAACAATGGTAATGGTAATGTTAACCATTTCCTTACAAGGAGACATTTGGCAGTCACTGACGGAACAACCAATGCTGATTTTAATTGAAATTTATAAAATCTTTCTCTTATTACATTTTTTCAAGAAAATAGGTTTCTCAACTTCAGTAGCTGTTATCGCTCTTTCCAGTATTGATGGGGGTTTCCTTCCTAAACTTTTATTTGAAGTAGTGTGCAATGTCAACATCTTGATTATGATTATGTCCTTATTTTTTCTTCAAGTTACATGTGCAATTCACTTTAGTTGTTGCTGCTGTTGGCAGTCTTTAAGAGATGTTGTTTCTTCTATTTAGTATAGTCCTTTCTTTGAGATTTTGTAGCATCAGTTCACAATGTTCAAAGAAGGATGGTTTTCGCCAAAACCCTCAGGCTTCACTCACCAAAAGCCATTTTTAAATATTGATCTTAGAAAGCAGTTGCATACAGTTGAAAGTTTAAATATTTCTGAATGGATTTGTGCCATTCATGGGATCCATATGAAAGTTTTGAGCTGACAAAAATGTTTAAGAACATGACTCAAGTTTTCAGGGTTGATATTGCGGTTTTGTAGCAATTTGCACTGTTGATGTTAAGTAGTAAACAGTAGATATGATATAAGCAGGTATTATCAGATTCTTACTGAGTTGTTATAAAATGTAAAAAACATATATATATATATCTGGCTACAGGACAACAAAATTGAAAAAGCTGCTTTGTAATTGTTATATTCCGTGCTAATAGGAATATATACTTGAAAAACAAGGTGGATAAAATAAGTAATGGTTTATTGTAAAAGCCAATACAATAAGAATAAAGGTAACAGTTATGCACAATGTCATCGCAAGTCAATCCAGTAGTGAGTGCTACTATTGGAAGGTCGGTAGTTCTCACGTAAATCTGAATCATACTCAACAGATCCCAGCTAGACTCTGTAGTCTGTTGACTTACAGCTGCTTATAGTCAGTTACTACCTATAGTGTAGTCAATCATGGGGGTGACAGGTTATTCCATTACATCAGTTATATGTTTCATCCCAAAGAAGGTACATCTTCAGATTAATAATGGTTCTATTGATGGAGTTTTTTTTTAATCATTTCACTCCATGTAAGGCGGAAATGCTACTAGTATGCAGGGCTACCGGGTGTGAAAGTGAGAGAAAAAACTGGATATAGAGGGTGATGGAGGAAAGGGTATAAGATGAACAGTATTCAAGAAGACTGAAGATGGTAGTTGTCATTGCAATTTAAATTTTTGAAGATTGTAGTTATCAGGGAAGCAAGTAAATGGAAAGGAGTTCCACAGGTGGAAAGTGTGAGAAAAGAAACTGTAGCAGTTGTATTTATTTATTTTAATAGTGAAAGGGTGGGAACCTAATGCCAATCTAGTAGCATGCTTAAATTCATGTAGTCAGGGCACTAGGGAAAAAAGCTTGTCAGAGCAGTTGCCATGAAAATATTTGTAGAAAAGACAGAGGGAAGCCACACCACATCGGTGAGAAAATGACTGAAGTTGAGATGCCTGGTCAGAATCAGTTATATTACAGATCCTTGTTTGGATTTTGTCAAGAACCTGGAGATGAATAGCAGGAACACCAGACCAGATATGGCAGCAGTATTCAATGCACAGTTAAATAGTAGATTTGTAAATGTGCAAGATGGATTCTGACAAGAAAAATTGGTACAGTGACCCAAATTTCCTTGCAGTAGATTCAGCTATTGATTTCATGTAGTCACTCCACTCAGTTGAGGACATGAGATCTGGGGAGTAATAAAATTTCTGCAAGTTCTGTTAAAATCATAACAGCATGAAAAAATCATCATATCAAAGACTGATACAATTTTTAGAATGTCAAGAAGCCCATATTAACCTTTAAAACTCTGCATTATTTATATTACTTCCCTTTCTACTGCATTCTTTTTCAAGATCTCTCAGTTGCAGTAACCTCATTGTTAATTTCACTCAAAGGTGTTTTCTGTTGTCATAGCAGGATATGACAACACGACTATGAAATTCAAACAAATTCAAATTCAGGAATAAAAGTTATCTTCAGTGGCAGGATAAACTTTTTGCACAGTAAATGAAGTCACATACACAGGGATAATGGTTAACATACACACGCACATTGTTAGAAAGAAGCTGAAATGTTCTCAGCCTTACCAGTTTCAAAAATCCATATTTTAATGGCCCAACATCAGAAATTTTGAGTGTAACATTTTTTTTATATTACCAGAAGAGTCTACAACATAAAGATGGGTGAATTACCCATCTCTCATGGACTATTTGAAAATAGAATGGAAATAAGATCTTCTTGTAAAGCTTGACAAAGAAGACTATAATTTATTTGTCCTAAATGATTTTAAGCTCACATATAAATGGATACTAATTTTGAATTGAAATTGTACTTATAAAAACGAAAAACTTAATTGTAGCTGTCAATTTTTAATGGGATAAGTGAACTCACAAATAATAATTTAACTCACAAACAGATAAAAAGCTGCATGGAAATCAGTAGAAAAGTATAGAAGGCAATGAAATCAAGTTGCTTGGACATTTTACACTGAGTTGACAGCATATTTGGTAGGTCTTTTTTGGTTTCAAATTTTTGAGTGGCCTAAGAAAAACACCAGCTTTTAATTGAATGAAATAAATCCGGTCATAAAATTGGAAATGGATTGTTTTTTTCTTGTACAAAAGATGCTTAGACATAACAACAACAATTTTTTTTTTAAATGTTTTTTTCTTCAGCTTGTATAGAATTCATTTGTGTGTCCTTTGACTTTTCACTTTGGTGCAAATATTGAACAACTGTTGAATGCTCTAGGTTTATGTTGTAAAATCATATATCATAGTGGTTGATACTGAAATAAATAGTCATATAAATTGAATATAAACAATTCCACCTGTTTTGGTCTAGGAGAGACAATTTATAATTTCCACTCTTCATCTATTTACTTTAGACTACCACCACAACTTGACTGACCAGTAAGAAAATATTTTGAGTTGTAAACAGAGAGAAAAAGTCAGAATATCTAGATCATTAGCTAAAGACATGAAAGTAACCAAACTACAATTTTTACATAGGTAAGCCTTGCAAAGACAAAGGTGTAAATTGGACAGTCAATACAATCTTTACACAGGTAAGTGAAAGATAAAGGTGGTAATTGGATAATGAAGCACAAATTTTTTTTAGTGATTATTCTAGAGCAGGGATCATCAAACAGGGTCAGAGAGACCCTCTAGAGGTTAGTGAAGAGTTCCAGGTGCTCAATGATAATCAAGGGTTTAAATGAGGGTTGGTGTGCAAATGACACTGAGCTAAATTAAAATTAATTAAAATAAATGTTTCTATTCATATCTGTTAAAAAAGCCTAAAAAATATTTTTTTTTTGTTTCTGATGTAAAGTAGTATATCATAGTAGTCAGTACTGAACTAAATCATCACATAAACTGAATATGGGCAACTATCTGTTTTTGTCTCTGGGGAGACAATTTATAATCTCCACTGTGTATATATTAAATACTCAATACATCATTAAAGAGTTTGGTAATAATTTATTTCATACAGCCAACTGTCTCATCAGACTGGAGTTATAAAATGTTATATATATATATATATATATATATATATATATATATATATATATATATAAATAAAAGTTTGGTTAAAAAACCAATGAAATTTTTTGCTAAAGATGTTTTGTTTGTTTTTTTCAATATTTCAAACCATTTTCTTGGTTTTCGATGAAATTTTAAATGTAAACTGTTCAACAGCCCAGTAATTTAGACTTTCATAAGTTATTATTAAAGAATTTGTTTTTTGTGCTATATATATATATATATATATATATATATATATATATATATATATATATGAGACAATTTTACTTATCTACTTTTTCTGATGATGCCTAAAAAGTTTCTTATGCATATATAAATATATATATATATATATATATATATATATATATATATATATATATATAGAGAGAGAGAGAGAGAGAGAGAAAGATATTTACTTAACTGACTTTTGTCTGAGAGAGAACCATAATTGTGGAACTGTTAGAATCAAACTCATTTCGACACCAATAAATGTTCTGGGAGACTAACCCTTCCTAATAATAACTAGCAGCCTATATAAATATATATATATATATATATATATATATAACCTCATACATACATATATATACATGTTTGGAATATACTGATATAAGATGTATATGTATGTGTTTGTGTGTGCAATAAACATATTTATTGTGAAAAGAGATAAAAGCAAAAACTGTGTGTGAATACAAGTGGTAAACTTGTTAGCTTTATGTTTGAAAACAAATTGACTTCTAAATGTCTTGTGTGACAAAATTAATTTTATTTGCTGACAACTTCCTTGATTTGCACACATATTTGCCCTTCAATATAGATCCAATATATTCTCTTTGATCTGACTGTGTCCATTAAACCATGCCTTTAAGCTGTTGGTCATTTCATTTCCTTTTCGTCTTTCAATACAACTTTGATGACCATCACGATTTCAGGCAGAAATTTCACAATTTTATACTTCAATATTATTTTATTCATATATATATATATATATATATATATATATATATATATATATATACACATTTGTGTAAAAGCAAATAGATCAATGTTAAGAGGTATATGGATGTACATTTATATACATTCATCATTATATATATATATAAAGTTATAGCCTCTGTCTGTCTGTCTGTTTGTATATTATCAAACTCTTCCTAGGGATTTGGAGATAGAAGAAACAACAACAATATGTACCCCAACAACCATATGTATTCCATGGTACTTGGATAACTATGTTGCATTTTGATAAAAAGGAGTCCCTGGGGAGCACAAACCCACCATTGAAAGTTTTTTCCCTTTGGTTTAAATTAAATTTAAATTTGAACAAGGGAATGACTCCTAACCAAAATACAGGATGTCCATAAAGTTTGTGTGCACTTTAAAAAATTTATAACTTTAAAGTGCACACAAACTTTATGGACACCCTGTATAGAAGGAGAAAGTCAGAAGATGGAGGTCACATTGGCAAGATCAAAATGAGACAATATGGACATCACGTTGAGTAAGAAACTACCAATCGGTGGCTAGTGGCTTACAATACATATTTGTTGTGACAATTCATCTGTCATATCAATGTTGAAATCTGCTCATTAATTCATTCAATCAAGTATTGCATCAAATACATATCAAAGGGGTCAGATCAAGCTGTTTTTGCATTTCTCACCCACTGAAAATTTTTTTCCCTTTCATTTAAATTAAATTTAAATTTGAACAAGGGAATGTCTCCTATCAAAAATATAGACGGAGAAAACCAGAAGATGAAGATCATGTCAGTAAGATTAGTGAGTAATATAGAAATGCATTATTTTTCTCCACAAATTATAACAATGATTTAAAATCAATCATCATTTTCTTACAGACAAATGTGTGACATGCAGCAAGGCTCAAGTAATTCAGCTAGTATATATACATATATGGTTTGGTTTGAGGTGTGAGTTTGTAAACAGTGACTATTTAAGCAAATATAGTATGACTCTTCGGCAGAATTGAGTCACTGTCAGTCACTGTGTGTTTATCTAAATCTAAAAATAAACACGATAAAATTCACCTTCATCCCTGCTGTGAGCCAACGGCTTAGTGGTAGAAGTTCCGACTGACGCCAATTCAGTTGGGTTTCGATCCTAACTAAAGGCAACCGGATGTCTAGCCACACTGATGAGCTGTGAAACAGCGAAACAGTCTGTCTGTGGATGACAAAAAATATATATATATATATATATATATATATATATATATATATATATATGAAAATGTTGGATGGCTGGCCACTCATATCCAAGGATGCCTATCTACTACAGCAGTGAACTTTCTGGGAGAGAGCTTGTTATCTAGCATGATCAATAGTCTGAACAAGGCCAGCATGCTCAAACCTTCAGTCACAATGACTTGTGACTTTGTGCTAGCACAACCATTGATAGATAGCCAATTTCACTCACAAATCAGCCCATGGTATGGTTTTCCGCTATTTTCCAAATGTGCTACATGCTGAGATTGCCTCCTCCTTATCAAGCATCAAGAAGTCACTTTCCTGACAAATTGACCATGGTGAGATTTGAACCTGTGTCTTATGATCAGAAAGCAAACGTTCTAACCACTTACCCATATCCCAAAATATATATATATATATATATATATATATATATATATATATATATATATATATATATATATATATATATATATATATATATATATATATATATATAATATGGATAAAACAACTGAAAAAAAATTGGGTGTTTTTTTGCGAAAGTATTTATTTATATGTTTTTATATATATTTAATATTTCAGACCACCTCGGTCCTTCCTCAGAAATTCATTGAATAACTGTATTTGGGAGTTTGTTTACAGCGTCCGTCGTGGGACGTGGACATCACATGATGTGGAATGCAACTGTGTTTGAATTTTTTAACGTAAATCTAACTATAGTATTTTAGATGTTGTTTAAAAACGTTTTTTAACTATATCTATAGAAATTTTTTAACTATTGAAATATTTATACAGATTTAAAATACACAAGTCTTTGTTTAACCCTAGATTATATGTGTCTAATTTTAAAATCCAGTATTTCTCTTTTTTTGTGTGTGTGTATGTTGTACTAAAACCTGAGTCTATCAATATACATTTACAGTTGTCTAATGAGTGTCCTGATTGATTAAAGCGTTCAGCTATGGGGGAATGAGGATTGTTTTTATCCATATTATATATATATATATATATAGAGAGAGAGAGAGAAAGAGAGAGAGAGACCCCAGAAATTGTCCATGTATATTATGCTAATTTCTATGTGCGATTTGTCAGCAGAGTAATGATCGTTGGTGCAGAACCCATGTTTGAAAAGTTTAAAATTTTGCACTAGTCTAGTTTGTTCATTTCGATATTAATACTCATGATAAAGGCATGAATCCTTCCCTCCCCTACTTCATTTAGCATTCTCAAATCTTGGGCAACAACCATTCTCTGTCTTAAAAATCATCAGTTTATTTTTTTATTTAAAATTTCTTTGTTTAAGCCTTCATCATTAATCCCTATCACCATCACAACTATCATCATCATCTTCATCATTGTAAATATCATTTTACTGTTTTGTTTGGATTAGTATCACTAATGGTGGATGAAATGGCTATCTGTGAGGAAATTGGAATCAGTTTGTTTTCATTCACATCGTTGGGAAAGGTGCAAATGCTTCTATACTGCCTCCAGCTATTGGTAAAATAATAGGGTAGACAAGGCTCTCTAACCTTGCCTAGGCAACCATCATGTTTAATTAAAAACTATAAAGGAGGTAACAGGAAACCAATACCTTTTTGAAGAACAGTCATAGCAGTTCAAAATAATGGCCAAATACACGTTTCTGTGCACACCTATCAGATGAAGCACCTGCTCATGCAGATTTGTGTTTGTTCAACACCTTTCAGAGCATCCCTGTGGTTTACTCTGCATCTATGCTGAATGGTTTGAAGAAGGCCAGTATGATCAAACTCTCAGTCATAATGATTTGTGACTTCATGCTAGCACAACCATCAGCAGCTTCTGAATAGTTCTGTCTACCCAATTTTATTAACAAGGTATGAGTTAAACCATGGAATTGTTTGCAAGACCTTCCAAAGGTTCCATATGCTAAGATTGTCTCCCCAGACTGATAATATCATGAAGTCACCTTCCTGACAAATCAACCATGGTGAGATTCAAACCCTGGTTTCATGGTCAGAAAATGAACATTCTACCCACTTGGCCACATACCCATATAATTCACAACATACTGATATTAAAGAAAAAAGAAGTTATGGAGAGATATAATTGACTATGTTTTGGTTGGTTTATCAGGTGATTTGACAATAATCTTAACGAAACTTTTGAAAATAATAGGAAGCTGGAGCAAGTCCTATTTGAAAGACGGATTTGTGATTTTGATTTCTGCTATGTCAGCCTATTGTTATGCCAGTTCAACAAAACATTCAGGTCACTGACACCCTGAAGTAAAGTTTCTGGCAATCCATGTTTTATCTTTGTTTGAACAGTAACTGAAACAAAAAACAAGGAATTGAAGTAGTATATCCCTGTTTCAAAGTTAGCTGAGGACAATCATGAGATTTTCATGAAAAAGCATAGAGACTTGATCATTTTAAATGGTTAAATGCTTGATTCTCTTCTGGATATAATCTGACTGAGAATTTCCTCTTCTTTATAGAGCAGGTGGGAAATTAAGGCATTGGATCTTAAGCAGTCTTAACAAAACTCAACATGCTTTGAACATCAGTGGAAGTAGAACACATATATATGAGCCCTTGTTAATGATTCTTGAAAATTAGTCAACTCCTTGTACTGCTCCCTGAAGTACTTGGCTCCTTCTGCTATGCTTTATATTTACAAGAGTCAGATTACATCAAAAATTGCTGCACCCCCACCAAAATATTTTTGCTGATTTGTTCTTCAGATTTTATCTTTGATATGAGTTTAGCAAAGTTCTCTCCCCTTGGTTTTCTTGAGTGATTTTCCTTCCTCTTCCCTAACTAGTATTTATCACACTTGAATAGACATGTGATCTTTAACTGCCAGTTAGTGAACCCTAGTGTGCATAGAGAATATTTTTCAGGGAGATGCAATGAAGAGAAGATGCTTTCTTAATGCTTGGGTAAAACACAGTCTCTTGCAATATGACATGCTGGATGTATGTGCAAAGAATTCTTTTGTCACATCTGCTAGTTTTCCTTTTCAGGATCAGAGAGAAGGTATCTAGCTCATTTTACACATGTTCACTTTCTAGAAAGTGAAACCGTCATTTCTGTTCTTCTGACTTTCCCTCGCTCACTTTATTTCTTTATTTTAAATATTTATGAAAATATCTGTTTTGATGACATATACTACTGAGGCCACCCACCTGTATTTGGCAAATCCAATAGTATAATCTGGAATCCCCTGAGTACTAGGCCAAAGGGTATATTAATGAACGATTTTCCATTGTCTCTTTCATTTACATGTGATGAGGATTGAAGATTGCTTGAAATGTGTTAATATAAAGAAAGTCAAGTATATTGGGCAAGTTAATGGTTCTTCTCAGAGTTATAGACAATGCATTTTAAATTATATTTTTTAAAACAACTTTATATAATGTTCTTCTCTATGCTATGTCCCTTCAGGATGTGTGTGATAATGACTCTCCACAACTTCCTATTCTTTGTAGGTCTTAGCAATGTTTTACCCCTTATTATCCTTCACTGTTTCTGTTATGCTATCCATTTATATAAGCTTTTTAGGTAAGCTACTCACTGTTGCCTTCTGTCTGTCAGTATGTCCTGTGCGTGTCAATTTCTCCAAGTCCTCTTTCTTCATTATATTTCCCAGAAATTTCATCTCTCTCTTTCTGGTCCTGCCATTGCAGGATGATGTTGTTGGAACTTTAGATAGATGTTAATATACATCATTAGAGACAAGATATGCTTACCATAGAGTAATGATTAGCAACCTCACCTTTAGAACTATTGTTAGTATCTGTTAGTCATCATTCATCATTTGGTGCCCCACTAATATACTTTGGTGACAGAATATGCTCAGTTGAAGGAAAGATATTTGTCACTTTTATTGATAATCAATCATTTTGGCTCAAGTTAACTGTTGTAATGGAATGAACCTGTCACTCCCATGAGTGACTACACTATAGCTAGTAACTGACTATAAGTAGCTGTAAGTCAATGAACTACAGAGACTATCTGGCATCTGTTCCAGCTAGACAGTCGAACTCTCTACCTTCCGGCAGAGAGGAACCTGGACGTGGCTTCGCTGAAGGGCAGAGTCTCGTTCGGGGAGATAGACTGTCCCTGAAGCTGTTTTTACGGGTTCAAATAGGGAATATTTTTGGCCGAGCCTATGGGCTCAGCCAACCCATGTTAAACCCAGCCTTGTGCCACATGCAACCCTCGTGAGGGGGTAGCTAGATATCACTAGCTGGGATCTGTTGAGTACAACTCAGACTTAAGCAAGAACTATCAACCTTCCAATAGTAGCATCACTACTGGATTGATTTGCAATGACCTTGTGTATAACTGTTATCTTATTTCTTATTGTACTGGTTTTGCACAATAAACCTTTACTTATTTTATCCACCGTGTTTTTCAAGTATATTCTATTAGCAAGAAAATTAACATTAACAACAGAGACATCCCAAAGTGTCAGTTACATATGAGGGATGTCAGAATGAAACAGGTATGGAAATTTAGCTATGTGGGTAGTGTGGTAACAGACAACAGAAAATGTGATGAAGATAACTGAAGGTAGTTCGGAATATGCCTTTCAGAAACTAGCTATTAAGGGATCAAAAAATATCCCTTCTAACAAAGAAAATAATGATGGTTTACTCTGTAAACTTCTATATAGCAGCAAGGAAAAAAAAAATTATAAAAATGTGGTTATATCAATAAATGCTGGGAATATCATGGTCGAAGTGTGTGAGAAATAAGGAAGTTTTAAAGTGAATAGGAATTATAAAGAAACTGCTTTCAAGAATCGGAAAGAACAGTAATTGTAATCTATCATTCTTGCAATTTCAGGTCATCACCATTCTACTTCTATATGCCGTGTCCCTCCAGGATGTTGGCAATCATAACTCCCCACAATATCTTGTATTTTGTAGCACTTAATAAATTTTGTATTTTGTAATCTCTCCTAAACCTTGATCTGCTAGGTAGGTTGTGTGTAGTTTTCATCTGTCCCTCTTGCCTTCAATCTGTCCTGTGAGCATCAAATTTTCTAAGCCTTCTTTCTTCATTGTGTACCCTAAAAATTTCAACTGTCTCTTCTTGATGTTTAATATGTGTCCTTGGCTATGATCGAATATTGAATAGTGACACCCTCCTTCATTATTAATTCAAGAAAGTGAAGGTAAGAACTTACTTTGAATTTAAAAAAGAACCCCCCCACCAAACAGACAATATATATTGTTCAGCACTTTAATTAAGTTGAAACTTTGAATTAAGGAACTCGAACAAGTAATGGAGAGATAATGTTTTATTCTGATAACTTTGTTCTCCATGTGTGATCCAAATGAAAAATGGCTGCTTAGCTTTCTCTGAGTAAGATTGTCCTTTTGTAGGTAGGTGAGTCTCCAAGAGGAGCAACCTATGAATATTAATATTATATATATATATATATATATATATATATATATATATATATATATATATATAAAATTTCTGATATAACTAAAATTTGTAAAAGTACAATATGAATAAAAATAAGCGGAAAACTTACCTTAGCCAATGCATTTTGTCCCATGATAGACATTATCAAGGCAAATCAAAGGACAATATATGGTGACTAAGAAAAAATTTCCTTTTGTCTTTATTCATATATATATATATATATATATATATATATATATATATATATATATATATGAGATATCCCTAAACATGAACAATGGAATGAGAACAGTCCACCTATATAGATTAAATAAAGAAATAAAGGGTTCGGTTGGGAATTCTCTGTAGGTTACCAAGATCAATATATACCTGATGAAAGCTGAATACACCTGATGAATGGCTGAAATGTTATGATAATAACAACAAAGATGAGGACAGTAGAAATTCAGACAGAAAGAATCCAATTTGTCTTAGCAAATTGGATTCTTTCTGTCTGAATTTCCTTGGAATTCAAACAGCAGAATATTGTAAGTTTCTAAAAATTTTTATTAAATTCTGGTTAATGTCTTCTTCCATATTGTTTCTTTTTTCCAACTTCTGTTTTATTTTTCTTTAAATTTATTCCATATATTTTCTATTATTTATTCACTGGACACTATTTGGTTAGCATTGTTGCCACTCATACATATAAAATGCACCCCTATTTTACAAAAGCATTTCAAGATAAAGGGTTTTAGTAATTTTTATAACATTTATTGCACAGTTTGTATCTTTTAGCCTCAGTGTTTTCCTTGACACAATGAACATGTTGGATATGATATATTATTGGGTAATAAATTGGGGAAAATACAAATGCATAGGCCTTTTTTTTTAATATTTAGTTTTGGTTAATTTATCTTCCCCTTTTGAAATTATTCACTGTTTTCATATTCTTTCCTTTTTCTTCTCTGTTTTCAATATTATTTTTTTGGTTAATGAATCATTTTTATTGATTTTTTTGTATTTTTTAATTTATTCTTTCATTCACTTAGACATTTTTCATTCTTATCTGTTTCTCCTCAAATTTTTATTCACTTTTTTCCTATTTTTTCTTTTACATTTTTTAGTGAAAGTCTTTTTTTTATCTCTTTGCTTCTTTTTATTTGGCTATTAATTTTCTGCTAGATTTGTATTTATTATTCTTTATATATTTTTTTTTAATTTTCAGTCACTGCAATTTCTGTCTATCATTATTTTCTTCTCTGCTTTTTTTTATTTCTTTGTTTTATTTCATTAATTATTTATTTTACTTGTACACCTGGGTTTTTTTTTCAGTTACTGCTTTTCAGTTGTCTTTCTTCATTTATTTTCTATATTCCATCCCTTAATTCTTTTCAGAGTTTATTTAATTTTAATTCACCTCAAAATAAAAGCAGAAAGAACACAAGTGAAATCAAACCAAACTCAGTTCTGATTTTACTCCTTTTTAGTTGACATCTGATTGAAATGCACTGAACAAGTGAGGTCAGAGGTCAGGTCCTGTAATGATCTTGACTAAGGAAACCCGACAGGAATATTTGCTAAATCCTATAAAGACAGTAAGCTCATTAGACTGGCTAAAATTAACAGTAAAAAGGTATAACAATTGAGGGTAAATTGAAGGGTAATTGCAAGGGTTTTGCCAAAACAAGGAATTACACTTAATGGTCTTAAAAAGTAAAAGGTTGATGAATGAGACAGGAAAGAGAAATACTGAGATGAAAACAAATTGGAAAAGGGAAAAAGATGAAAAGATAATGAAATTAAATCAAAGAAATAAAAAATAGATGAGAAAAAGGAAGAGAAAGAAAGAAGATGGAAAAAGATGAAAAGAAATAAAGTAAGAAATGAAGGGGGGAAAATTTAGAAGGAAGACTAGAATAGGGAGATATTAAAATGGGAAAGATAGTGACGGGGGAAAATTAGAAAAAGAAAGGGCAAAAAATTGAGAAATAGACAAATATCAGGTGAGAATCAGAATTAAAGAGAGTACAAGGAAGGAAAAAAGTGTAAAATAGAAAATAAATAGAAAGAAGAAACAGTAAAGAGAAATGAAAAAAGAGGAGAAGGAGGGAAATTGGGGAAGAAGAAGAAGAAAGAAGAAACAGTAAAGGAAAAAGAGAAAATGAGTGAAATTGGAAAATAAAGAGAAATAAGAAGAAAAAGAAAAGAGAAATAAAAAAGAGGAATACGAGTTAAATTGGAAAAAAAGACAAAGACAGGAAACATGAAAGTAAAAAGAGGAATGAAATAGAAATGTAAAAAGAAAGAAGGAGCAGTAAAGAGAAATAAAAAGATGTGGAAGAGAAAAAAGAAAATAATAAAGAAAAGAGAAGTTTTATAAAATTCATTAAACAAATAATTCAAAGATTTTGAAGCATGCTATAAAGTTTGTATAACACTCATAGTCCTGGTTCATAAGACTTTAAGGAAAAATTGAAGCAAAAGGTTGAAGAAAGAACAGGTTTAATGACATGAGAGACATGGATTAATAATACAGTAATAGAGAAGACCATAGTTCTGGTTAATAATACTGTAAGGAAACACTGGAAGAAAAGGTTGAGTGAAGAACAGGTTTAATCACATGAGAGACATGGATTAATAATACAGTAATAGAGAAGACCATAGTTCTGGTTAATAATACTGTAAGGAAACACTGGATCAAAAGGTTGAGTGAAGAACAGGTTTAATCACATGAGAGACATGGATTAATAATACAGTAATAGAGAAGACCATAGTTCTGGTTAATAATACTGTAAGGAAACACTGGAAGAAAAGGTTGAGTGAAGAACAGGTTTAATCACATGAGAGACATGGATTAATAATACAGTAATAGAGAAGACCATAGTTCTGGTTAATAATACTGTAAGGAAACATTGGAAGAAAAGGTTGAGTGAAGAACAGGTTTAATCACATGAGAGACATGGATTAATAATACAGTAATAGAGAAGACCATAGTTCTGGTTAATAATACTGTAAGGAAACACTGGAAGAAAAGGTTGAGTGAAGAACAGGTTTAATCACATGAGAGACATGGATTAATAATACAGTAATAGAGAAGACCATAGTTCTGGTTAATAATACTGTAAGGAAACATTGGAAGAAAAGGTTGAGTGAAGAACAGGTTTAATCACATGAGAGACATGGATTAATAATACAGTAATAGAGAAGACCATAGTTCTGGTTAATAATACTGTAAGGAAACACTGGAAGAAAAGGTTGAGTGAAGAACAGGTTTAATCACATGAGAGACATGGATTAATAATACAGTAATAGAGAAGACCATAGTTCTGGTTAATAATACTGTAAGGAAACACTGGAAGAAAAGGTTGAGTGAAGAACAGGTTTAATCACATGAGAGACATGGATTAATAATACGGTAATAGAGAAGACCATAGTTCTGGTTAATAATACTGTAAGGAAACATTGGAAGAAAAGGTTGAGTGAAGAACAGGTTTAATCACATGAGAGACATGGATTAATAATACAGTAATAGAGAAGACCATAGTTCTGGTTAATAATACTGTAAGGAAACACTGGAAGAAAAGGTTGAGTGAAGAACAGGTTTAATCACATGAGAGACATGGATTAATAATACAGTAATAGAGAAGACCATAGTTCTGGTTAATAATACTGTAAGGAAACACTGGAGAAAACGGTTGAGTGAAGAACAGGTTTAATCACATGAGAGATATGGATTAATAATACAGTAATAGAGAAGACCATAGTTCTGGTTAATAATACTGTAAGGAAACACTGGAAGAAAAGGTTGAGTGAAGAACAGGTTTAATCACATGAGAGACATGGATTAATAATACAGTAATAGAGAATACCATAGTTCTGGTTAATAATACTGTAAATGAAACACTGGCGAAAACGGTTGAGTGAAGAACAGGTTTAATCACATGAGAGACATGGATTAATAATACAGTAATAGAGAAGACCATAGTTCTGGTTAATAATACTGTAAGGAAACACTGGAAGAAAAGGTTGAGTGAAGAACAGGTTTAATCACATGAGAGACATGGATTAATAATACAGTAATAGAGAATACCATAGTTCTGGTTAATAATACTGTAAGGAAACACTGGCGAAAATGGTTGAGTGAAGAACAGGTTTAATCACATGAGAGACATGGATTAATAATACAGTAATAGAGAAGACCATAGTTCTGGTTAATAATACTGTAAGGAAACACTGGAAGAAAAGGTTGAGTGAAGAACAGGTTTAATCACATGAGAGACATGGATTAATAATACAGTAATAGAGAATACCATAGTTCTGGTTAATAATACTGTAAGGAAACACTGGCGAAAATGGTTGAGTGAAGAACAGGTTTAATCACATGAGAGACATGGATTAATAATACAGTAATAGAGAAGACCATAGTTCTGGTTAATAATACTGTAAGGAAACACTGGAAGAAAAGGTTGAGTGAAGAACAGGTTTAATCACATGAGAGACATGGATTAATAATACAGTAATAGAGAATACCATAGTTCTGGTTAATAATACTGTAAGGAAACACTGGCGAAAACGGTTGAGTGAAGAACAGGTTTAATCACATGAGAGACATGGATTAATAATACAGTAATAGAGAAGACCATAGTTCTGGTTAATAATACTGTAAGGAAACACTGGAGAAAACGGTTGAGTGAAGAACAAGTTTAATCACATGAGAGATATGGATTAATAATACAGTAATAGAGAAGACCATAGTTCTGGTTAATAATACTGTAAGGAAACACTGGAAGAAAAGGTTGAGTGAAGAACAGGTTTAATCACATGAGAGACATGGATTAATAATACAGTAATAGAGAATACCATAGTTCTGGTTAATAATACTGTAAGGAAACACTGGCGAAAACGGTTGAGTGAAGAACAGGTTTAATCACATGAGAGACATGGATTAATAATACAGTAATAGAGAAGACCATAGTTCTGGTTAATAATACTGTAAGGAAACACTGGAAGAAAAGGTTGAGTGAAGAACAGGTTTAATCACATGAGAGACATGGATTAATAATACAGTAATAGAGAAGACCATAGTTCTGGTTAATAATACTGTAAGGAAACACTGGAGAAAAAGGTTGAGTGAAGAACAGGTTTAATCACATGAGAGACATGGATTAATAATACAGTAATAGAGAAGACCATAGTTCTGGTTAATAATACTGTAAGGAAACACTGGAGAAAACGGTTGAGTGAAGAACAGGTTTAATCACATGAGAGACATGGATTAATAATACAGTAATAGAGAAGACCATAGTTCTGGTTAATAATACTGTAAGGAAACACTGGAAGAAAAGGTTGAGTGAAGAACAGGTTTAATCACATGAGAGATATGGATTAATAATACAGTAATAGAGAAGACCATAGTTCTGGTTAATAACACTGTAAGGAAACACTGGAGAAAAAGGTTGAGTGAAGAACAGGTTTAATCACATGAGAGACATGGATTAATAATACAGTAATAGAGAAGACCATAGTTCTGGTTAATAATACTGTAAGGAAACACTGGAGAAAACGGTTGAGTGAAGAACAGGTTTAATCACATGAGAGACATGGATTAATAATACAGTAATAGAGAAGACCATAGTTCTGGTTAATAATACTGTAAGGAAACACTGGAAGAAAAGGTTGAGTGAAGAACAGGTTTAATCACATGAGAGACATGGATTAATAATACAGTAATAGAGAAGACCATAGTTCTGGTTAATAACACTGTAAGGAAACACTGGAGAAAAAGGTTGAGTGAAGAACAGGTTTAATCACATGAGAGACATGGATTAATAATACAGTAATAGAGAAGACCATAGTTCTGGTTAATAATACTGTAAGGAAACACTGGAGAAAACGGTTGAGTGAAGAACAGGTTTAATCACATGGGAGACATGGATTAATAATACAGTAATAGAGAAGACCATAGTTCTGGTTAATAATACTGTAAGGAAACACTGGAAGAAAAGGTTGAGTGAAGAACAGGTTTAATCACATGAGAGATATGGATTAATAATACAGTAATAGAGAAGACCATAGTTCTAGTTAATAACACTGTAAGGAAACACTGGAGAAAACGGTTGAGTGAAGAGCAGGTTTAATCACATGAGAGACATGGATTAATAATACAGTAATAGAGAAGACCACAGTTCTGGTTAATAATACTGTAAGGAAACACTGGAGAAAAGGTTGAGTGAAGAACAGGTTTAATCACATGAGAGACATGGATTAATAATACAGTTATAGAAAAGACCATAGTTCTGTTTAATAAAACTATAAGGAAACACTGGAGAAAAAGGTTGAATGAAGAACAGGTTTAATCACATGAGAGACATGGATTAATAATACAGTAATAGAGAATACCATAGTTCTGGTTAATAATACTGTAAGGAAACACTGGCGAAAATGGTTGAGTGAAGAACAGGTTTAATCACACGAGAGACATGGATTAATAATACAGTAATAGAGAAGACCATAGTTCTGGTTAATAATACTGTAAGGAAACACTGGAAGAAAAGGTTGAGTGAAGAACAGGTTTAATCACATGAGAGACATGAATTAATAATACAGTAATAGAGAAGACCATAGTTCTGGTTAATAAAACTATAAGGAAACACTGGAAGAAAAGGTTGAGTGAAGAACAGGTTTAATTACATGAGAGACATGGATTAATAATACAGTAATAGAGAAGACCATAGTTCTGGTTAATACTACTGTAAGGAAACACTGGAGAAAACGGTTGAGTGAAGAACAGGTTTAATCACATGAGAGATATGGATTAATAATACAGTAATAGAGAAGACCATAGTTCTGGTTAATAATACTGTAAGGAAACACTGGAGAAAACGGTTGAGTGAAGAACAGGTTTAATCACATGAGAGACATGGATTAATAATACAGTAATAGAGAAGACCATAGTTCTGGTTAATAATACTGTAAGGAAACACTGGAAGAAAAGGTTGAGTGAAGAACAGGTTTAATCACATGAGAGAAATGGATTAATAATACAGCAATAAAGAAGACCATAGTTCTGGTTAATAATACTGTAAGGAAACATTGGAGAAAAGGTTGAGGGAAGAACAGGTTTAATCACATGAGAGACATGGATTAATAATACAGTTATAGAGAAGACCATAATTCTGGTTAATAATACTGTAAGGAAAGATTGGAGAAAAAGGTTGAGTGAAGAACAGGTTTAATCACATGAGAGACATGGATTAATAATACAGTTATAGAGAAGACCATAGTTCTGGTTAATAGTACTGTAAGGAAACACTGGAGAAAACGGTTGAGTGAAGAACAGGTTTAATCACATGAGAGACATGGATTAATAATACAGTAATAGAGAAGACCATAGTTCTGGTTAATAATACTGTAAGGAAACACTGGATCAAAAGGTTGAGTGAAGAACAGGTTTAATCACATGAGAGACATGGATTAATAATACAGTAATAGAGAAGACCATAGTTCTGGTTAATAATACTGTAAGGAACCCTGGAGAAAACGGTTGAGTGAAGAACAGGTTTAATCACATGAGAGACATGGATTAATAATACAGTAATAGAGAAGACCATAGTTCTGGTGAATAATACTGTAAGGAAACACTGGAGAAAACGGTTGAGTGAAGAACAGGTTTAATCACATGAGAGACATGGATTAATAATACAGTAATAGAGAAGACCATAGTTCTGGTTAATAATACTGTAAGGAAACACTGGAGAAAACGGTTGAGTGAAGAACAGGTTTAATCACATGAGAGACATGGATTAATAATACAGTAATAGAGAAGACCATAGTTCTGGTTAATAATACTGTAAGAAAACACTGGATCAAAAGGTTGAGTGAAGAACAGGTTTAATCACATGAGAGACATGGATTAATAATACAGTAATAGAGAAGACCATAGTTCTGGTTAATAATACTGTAAGGAAACACTGGAGAAAACGGTTGAGTGAAGAACAGGTTTAATCACATGAGAGACATGGATTAATAATACAGTAATAGAGAAGACCATAGTTCTGGTGAATAATACTGTAAGGAAACACTGGAGAAAAGGTTGAGTGAAGAACAGGTTTAATCACATGAGAGACATGGATTAATAATACAGTAATAGAGAAGACCATAGTTCTGGTTAATAATACTGTAAGGAAACACTGGAGAAAAAGGTTGAGGGAAGAACAGGTTGAATCACATGAGAGACATGAATTAATAATACAGTAATAGAGAAGACCATAGTTCTGGTTAATAATACTGTAAGGAAACACTGGAAGAAAAGGTTGAGTGAAGAACAGGTTTAATCACATGAGAGACATGAATTAATAATACAGTGATAGAGAAGACCATAGTTCTGGTTAATAATACTGTAAGGAAACACTGGAAGAAAAGGTTGAGTGAAGAACAGGTTTAATCACATGAGAGACATGGATTAATAATACAGTGATAGAGAAGACCATAGTTCTGGTTAATAATACTGTAAGGAAACACTGGAAGAAAAGGTTGAGTGAAGAACAGGTTTAATCACATGAGAGACATGAATTAATAATACAGTAATAGAGAAGACCATAGTTCTGGTTAATAAAACTATAAGGAAACACTGGAAGAAAAGGTTGAGTGAAGAACAGGTTTAATTACATGAGAGACATGGATTAATAATACAGTAATAGAGAAGACCATAGTTCTGGTTAATAATACTGTAAGGAAACACTGGAGAAAACGGTTGAGTGAAGAACAGGTTTAATCACATGAGAGACATGGATTAATAATACAGTAATAGAGAAGACCATAGTTCTGGTTAATAATACTGTAAGGAAACACTGGAGAAAACGGTTGAGTGAAGAACAGGTTTAATCACATGAGAGACATGGATTAATAATACAGTAATAGAGAAGACCATAGTTCTGGTTAATAATACTGTAAGGAAACACTGGAAGAAAAGGTTGAGTGAAGAACAGGTTTAATCACATGAGAGACATGGATTAATAATACAGTAATAGAGAAGACCATAGTTCTGGTTAATAATACTGTAAGGAAACACTGGAGAAAACGGTTGAGTGAAGAACAGGTTTAATCACATGAGAGATATGGATTAATAATACAGTAATAGAGAAGACCATAGTTCTGGTTAATAATACTGTAAGGAAACACTGGAAGAAAAGGTTGAGTGAAGAACAGGTTTAATCACATGAGAGACATGGATTAATAATACAGTAATAGAGAAGACCATAGTTCTGGTTAATAATACTGTAAGGAAACACTGGCGAAAACGGTTGAGTGAAGAACAGGTTTAATCACATGAGAGACATGGATTAATAATACAGTAATAGAGAAGACCATAGTTCTGGTTAATAATACTGCAAGGAAACACTGGATAAAAAGGTTGTGTGAAGAACAGGTTTAATCACATGAGAGACATGGATTAATAATACAGTAATAGAGAAGACCATAGTTCTGGTTAATAATACTGTAAGGAAACACTGGAGAAAAAGGTTGAATGAAGAACAGGTTTAATCACATGAGAGACATGGATTAATAATACAGTAATAGAGAAGACCATAGTTCTGGTTAATAATACTGTAAGGAAACACTGGAAGAAAAGGTTGAGTGAAGAACAGGTTTAATCACATGAGAGACATGAATTAATAATACAGTAATAGAGAAGACCATAGTTCTGGTTAATAAAACTATAAGGAAACACTGGAAGAAAAGGTTGAGTGAAGAACAGGTTTAATTACATGAGAGACATGGATTAATAATACAGTAATAGAGAAGACCATAGTTCTGGTTAATAATACTGTAAGGAAACACTGGAGAAAACGGTTGAGTGAAGAACAGGTTTAATCACATGAGAGACATGGATTAATAATACAGTAATAGAGAAGACCATAGTTCTGGTTAATAATACTGTAAGGAAACACTGGAGAAAACGGTTGAGTGAAGAACAGGTTTAATCACATGAGAGACATGGATTAATAATACAGTAATAGAGAAGACCATAGTTCTGGTTAATAATACTGTAAGGAAACACTGGAAGAAAAGGTTGAGTGAAGAACAGGTTTAATCACATGAGAGACATGGATTAATAATACAGTAATAGAGAAGACCATAGTTCTGGTTAATAATACTGTAAGGAAACACTGGAGAAAACGGTTGAGTGAAGAACAGGTTTAATCACATGAGAGATATGGATTAATAATACAGTAATAGAGAAGACCATAGTTCTGGTTAATAATACTGTAAGGAAACACTGGAAGAAAAGGTTGAGTGAAGAACAGGTTTAATCACATGAGAGACATGGATTAATAATACAGTAATAGAGAAGACCATAGTTCTGGTTAATAATACTGTAAGGAAACACTGGAGAAAAAGGTTGAATGAAGAACAGGTTTAATCACATGAGACACATGGATTAATAATACAGTAATAGAGAAGACCATAGTTCTGGTTAATAATACTGTAAGGAAACACTGGAGAAAAAGGTTGAATGAAGAACAGGTTTAATCACATGAGAGACATGGATTAATAATACAGTAATAGAGAATACCATAGTTCTGGTTAATAATACTGTAAGGAAACACTGGCGAAAATGGTTGAGTGAAGAACAGGTTTAATCACACGAGAGACATGGATTAATAATACAGTAATAGAGAAGACCATAGTTCTGGTTAATAATACTGTAAGGAAACACTGGAAGAAAAGGTTGAGTGAAGAACAGGTTTAATCACATGAGAGACATGAATTAATAATACAGTAATAGAGAAGACCATAGTTCTGGTTAATAAAACTATAAGGAAACACTGGAAGAAAAGGTTGAGTGAAGAACAGGTTTAATTACATGAGAGACATGGATTAATAATACAGTAATAGAGAAGACCATAGTTCTGGTTAATAATACTGTAAGGAATCACTGGAGAAAACGGTTGAGTGAAGAACAGGTTTAATCACATGAGAGATATGGATTAATAATACAGTAATAGAGAAGACCATAGTTCTGGTTAATAATACTGTAAGGAAACACTGGAGAAAACGGTTGAGTGAAGAACAGGTTTAATCACATGAGAGACATGGATTAATAATACAGTAATAGAGAAGACCATAGTTCTGGTTAATAATACTGTAAGGAAACACTGGAAGAAAAGGTTGAGTGAAGAACAGGTTTAATCACATGAGAGAAATGGATTAATAATACAGCAATAAAGAAGACCATAGTTCTGGTTAATAATACTGTAAGGAAACATTGGAGAAAAGGTTGAGGGAAGAACAGGTTTAATCACATGAGAGACATGGATTAATAATACAGTTATAGAGAAGACCATAGTTCTGGTTAATAATACTGTAAGGAAAGATTGGAGAAAAAGGTTGAGTGAAGAACAGGTTTAATCACATGAGAGACATGGATTAATAATACAGTTATAGAGAAGACCATAGTTCTGGTTAATAAAACTATAAGGAAACACTGGAAGAAAAGGTTGAATGAAGAACAGGTTTAATCACATGAGAGACATGGAATAATAATACAGTTATAGAGAAGACCATAGTTCTGGTTAATAATACTGTAAGGAAACATTGGAAGAAAAGGTTGAGTGAAGAACAGGTTTAATCACATGAGAGACATGGATTAATAATACAGTAATAGAGAAGACCATAGTTCTGGTTAATAATACTGTAAGGAAACACTGGAGAAAACGGTTGAGTGAAGAACAGGTTTAATCACATGAGAGATATGGATTAATAATACAGTAATAGAGAAGACCATAGTTCTGGTTAATAATACTGTAAGGAAACACTGGAGAAAACGGTTGAGTGAAGAACAGGTTTAATCACATGAGAGATATGGATTAATAATACAGTAATAGAGAAGACCATAGTTCTGGTTAATAATACTGTAAGGAAACACTGGAGAAAACGGTTGAGTGAAGAACAGGTTTAATCACATGAGAGACATGGATTAATAATACAGTAATAGAGAAGACCATAGTTCTGGTTAATAATACTGTAAGGAAACACTGGATCAAAAGGTTGAGTGAAGAACAGGTTTAATCACATGAGAGACATGGATTAATAATACAGTAATAGAGAAGACCATAGTTCTGGTTAATAATACTGTAAGGAAACACTGGAGAAAACGGTTGAGTGAAGAACAGGTTTAATCACATGAGAGACATGGATTAATAATACAGTAATAGAGAAGACCATAGTTCTGGTGAATAATACTGTAAGGAAACACTGGAGAAAACGGTTGAGTGAAGAACAGGTTTAATCACATGAGAGACATGGATTAATAATACAGTAATAGAGAAGACCATAGTTCTGGTTAATAATACTGTAAGGAAACACTGGAGAAAACGGTTGAGTGAAGAACAGGTTTAATCACATGAGAGACATGGATTAATAATACAGTAATAGAGAAGACCATAGTTCTGGTTAATAATACTGTAAGGAAACACTGGATCAAAAGGTTGAGTGAAGAACAGGTTTAATCACATGAGAGACATGGATTAATAATACAGTAATAGAGAAGACCATAGTTCTGGTTAATAATACTGTAAGGAAACACTGGAGAAAACGGTTGAGTGAAGAACAGGTTTAATCACATGAGAGACATGGATTAATAATACAGTAATAGAGAAGACCATAGTTCTGGTTAATAATACTGTAAGGAAACACTGGAAGAAAAGGTTGAGTGAAGAACAGGTTTAATCACATGAGAGACATGGATTAATAATACAGTAATAGAGAAGACCATAGTTCTGGTTAATAATACTGTAAGGAAACACTGGAGAAAACGGTTGAGTGAAGAACAGGTTTAATCACATGAGAGATATGGATTAATAATACAGTAATAGAGAAGACCATAGTTCTGGTTAATAATACTGTAAGGAAACACTGGAAGAAAAGGTTGAGTGAAGAACAGGTTTAATCACATGAGAGACATGGATTAATAATACAGTAATAGAGAATACCATAGTTCTGGTTAATAATACTGTAAGGAAACACTGGCGAAAACGGTTGAGTGAAGAACAGGTTTAATCACATGAGAGACATGGATTAATAATACAGTAATAGAGAAGACCATAGTTCTGGTTAATAATACTGCAAGGAAACACTGGATAAAAAGGTTGTGTGAAGAACAGGTTTAATCACATGAGAGACATGGATTAATAATACAGTAATAGAGAAGACCATAGTTCTGGTTAATAATACTGTAAGGAAACACTGGAGAAAAAGGTTGAATGAAGAACAGGTTTAATCACATGAGACACATGGATTAATAATACAGTAATAGAGAAGACCATAGTTCTGGTTAATAATACTGTAAGGAAACACTGGAGAAAAAGGTTGAATGAAGAACAGGTTTAATCACATGAGAGACATGGATTAATAATACAGTAATAGAGAATACCATAGTTCTGGTTAATAATACTGTAAGGAAACACTGGCGAAAATGGTTGAGTGAAGAACAGGTTTAATCACACGAGAGACATGGATTAATAATACAGTAATAGAGAAGACCATAGTTCTGGTTAATAATACTGTAAGGAAACACTGGAAGAAAAGGTTGAGTGAAGAACAGGTTTAATCACATGAGAGACATGAATTAATAATACAGTAATAGAGAAGACCATAGTTCTGGTTAATAAAACTATAAGGAAACACTGGAAGAAAAGGTTGAGTGAAGAACAGGTTTAATTACATGAGAGACATGGATTAATAATACAGTAATAGAGAAGACCATAGTTCTGGTTAATAATACTGTAAGGAAACACTGGAGAAAACGGTTGAGTGAAGAACAGGTTTAATCACATGAGAGATATGGATTAATAATACAGTAATAGAGAAGACCATAGTTCTGGTTAATAATACTGTAAGGAAACACTGGAAGAAAAGGTTGAGTGAAGAACAGGTTTAATCACATGAGAGAAATGGATTAATAATACAGCAATAAAGAAGACCATAGTTCTGGTTAATAATACTGTAAGGAAACATTGGAGAAAAGGTTGAGGGAAGAACAGGTTTAATCACATGAGAGATATGGATTAATAATACAGTTATAGAGAAGACCATAGTTCTGGTTAATAATACTGTAAGGAAAGATTGGAGAAAAAGGTTGAGTGAAGAACAGGTTTAATCACATGAGAGACATGGATTAATAATACAGTTATAGAGAAGACCATAGTTCTGGTTAATAAAACTATAAGGAAACACTGGAAGAAAAGGTTGGATGAAGAACAGGTTTAATCACATGAGAGACATGGATTAATAATACAGTTATAGAGAAGACCATAGTTCTGGTTAATAATACTGTAAGGAAACATTGGAAGAAAAGGTTGAGTGAAGAACAGGTTTAATCACATGAGAGACATGGATTAATAATACAGTAATAGAGAAGACCATAGTTCTGGTTAATAATACTGTAAGGAAACACTGGAGAAAACGGTTGAGTGAAGAACAGGTTTAATCACATGAGAGATATGGATTAATAATACAGTAATAGAGAAGACCATAGTTCTGGTTAATAATACTGTAAGGAAACACTGGAGAAAACGGTTGAGTGAAGAACAGGTTTAATCACATGAGAGACATGGATTAATAATACAGTAATAGAGAAGACCATAGTTCTGGTTAATAATACTGTAAGGAAACACTGGAGAAAACGGTTGAGTGAAGAACAGGTTTAATCACATGAGAGACATGGATTAATAATACAGTAATAGAGAAGACCATAGTTCTGGTTAATAATACTGTAAGGAAACACTGGATCAAAAGGTTGAGTGAAGAACAGGTTTAATCACATGAGAGACATGGATTAATAATACAGTAATAGAGAAGACCATAGTTCTGGTTAATAATACTGTAAGGAAACACTGGAGAAAACGGTTGAGTGAAGAACAGGTTTAATCACATGAGAGACATGGATTAATAATACAGTAATAGAGAAGACCATAGTTCTGGTTAATAATACTGTAAGGAAACACTGGATCAAAAGGTTGAGTGAAGAACAGGTTTAATCACATGAGAGACATGGATTAATAATACAGTAATAGAGAAGACCATAGTTCTGGTTAATAATACTGTAAGGAAACACTGGAGAAAACGGTTGAGTGAAGAACAGGTTTAATCACATGAGAGACATGGATTAATAATACAGTAATAGAGAAGACCATAGTTCTGGTGAATAATACTGTAAGGAAACACTGGAGAAAACGGTTGAGTGAAGAACAGGTTTAATCACATGAGAGACATGGATTAATAATACAGTAATAGAGAAGACCATAGTTCTGGTTAATAATACTGTAAGGAAACACTGGAGAAAACGGTTGAGTGAAGAACAGGTTTAATCACATGAGAGACATGGATTAATAATACAGTAATAGAGAAGACCATAGTTCTGGTTAATAATACTGTAAGGAAACACTGGATCAAAAGGTTGAGTGAAGAACAGGTTTAATCACATGAGAGACATGGATTAATAATACAGTAATAGAGAAGACCATAGTTCTGGTTAATAATACTGTAAGGAAACACTGGAGAAAACGGTTGAGTGAAGAACAGGTTTAATCACATGAGAGACATGGATTAATAATACAGTAATAGAGAAGACCATAGTTCTGGTGAATAATACTGTAAGGAAACACTGGAGAAAACGGTTGAGTGAAGAACAGGTTTAATCACATGAGAGACATGGATTAATAATACAGTAATAGAGAAGACCATAGTTCTGGTTAATAATACTGTAAGGAAACACTGGATCAAAAGGTTGAGTGAAGAACAGGTTTAATCACATGAGAGATATGGATTAATAATACAGTAATAGAGAAGACCATAGTTCTGGTTAATAATACTGTAAGGAAACACTGGAGAAAACGGTTGAGTGAAGAACAGGTTTAATCACATGAGAGACATGGATTAATAATACAGTAATAGAGAAGACCATAGTTCTGGTTAATAATACTGTAAGGAAACACTGGATCAAAAGGTTGAGTGAAGAACAGGTTTAATCACATGAGAGACATGGATTAATAATACAGTAATAGAGAAGACCATAGTTCTGGTTAATAATACTGTAAGGAAACGCTGGAGAAAACGGTTGAGTGAAGAACAGGTTTAATCACATGAGAGACATGGATTAATAATACAGTAATAGAGAAGACCATAGTTCTGGTTAATAATACTGTAAGGAAACACTGGAAGAAAAGGTTGAGTGAAGAACAGGTTTAATCACATGAGAGACATGAATTAATAATACAGTAATAGAGAAGACCATAGTTCTGGTTAATAATACTGTAAGGAAACACTGGATCAAAAGGTTGAGTGAAGAACAGGTTTAATCACATGAGAGACATGGATTAATAATACAGTAATAGAGAAGACCATAGTTCTGGTTAATAATACTGTAAGGAAACACTGGAGAAAACGGTTGAGTGAAGAACAGGTTTAATCACATGAGAGACATGGATTAATAATACAGTAATAGAGAAGACCATAGTTCTGGTTAATAATACTGTAAGGAAACACTGGAGAAAATGGTTGAGTGAAGAACAGGTTTAATCACATGAGAGACCTGGATTAATAATACAGTAATAGAGAAGACCATAGTTCTGGTTAATAATACTGTAAGGAAACGCTGGAGAAAACGGTTGAGTGAAGAACAGGTTTAATCACATGAGAGACATGGATTAATAATACAGTAATAGAGAAGACCATAGTTCTGGTTAATAATACTGTAAGGAAACCCTGGAGAAAAAGGTTGAGGGAAGAACAGGTTTAATCACATGAGAGACATGGATTAATAATACAGTAATAGAGAAGACCATAGTTATGGTTAATGATACTGTAAGGAATCATTGGAGAAAAAGGTTGAGTGAAGAACAGGTTTAATCACATGAGAGACATGGATTAATAATACAGTAATAGAGAAGACCATTGTTCTGCTTAATAATACCGTAATGAAACACTGGAAGGAAAGGTTGAGTGACAAATAGGTTTAATCACATGAGAGACCTGGATTAATAATACAGTAATAGAGAAGACCGTAGTTCTGGTTAATAATACTGTAAGGAAACACTGGAGAAAAGGTTGAGTGAAGAACAGGTTTAATCACATGAGAGACATTGATTAATAATACAGTAATAGAAAATACTGTAGTTCAGTGAGTCAATGCGTATAACTCAAACACTACTCCTTGCAACCCACTTTACAATGACTGTTCCGATGACCAGATGTTTTACTTATAGCAGATTGACAAGCCCATGTTCAACATTTAGTGTAGAGAAAGTCAGTCATCTTTCTGCCCAACAATGAACCAGAATTTTAACTTTGATTATAGTTTTTTTTAGTTCCATAATATGTTCTTTTGACTGACATATTTACTGATAATTAATTACCCACACTTTTATTCTTCTTCTTCTGTGTCCTGTGTACGTTTAGGACTTGGGCGATCATAGCTCTCCGTATCTTACTCTCCTTTATAACTCTTAGCAATGTTGTCTTTTTACTATCTTTTCTAATCCCTATTCTGCCAACCATTTACACAAGTAATTTAGGTAAGTTATTCACTGCTTTCCTCTGACTTTCTTGCTATCAATATATCTTGTGCATGTCGAATTTTCTAAGCCCTCTTTCCTCATTATGTGCCCTAGAATTTCTAACTGACTTTTTCTGATTCTAAGTATTAGTGTTCTTTTTTATTCCATATTCTCTAAACCTTCATCATTTCTCACATGTTCAGTCCATGGTATTACACTTGAGACTATTGCATAGTTAAAATTATGGAGAAGAAAAAGCATTACAGGACTATAAATCTGAAAGATTCTTCATCTTCTGGCTGTTCATCTGTATTTTGAAATTGTGTAAAACTGTCTATGGTAAGATGCTGAAAGGTTTTCTGCCTAATCTTCACAAAATTAGATCACATGACCAAATATCAGAGACTTTTGAAACCCCCCTCTTGGTCAAAATGAGAACTCCAACTCCTGTAATACCGAAATTTTTTTTATACTAAATTAATAAGATTTAGGATTTGGTATTTGTTAAACATTAAAAATTCATACAAATGGGATTTAAAATATTATTTCACTTGTTTATCGTAACATTTTTTATTCACTTCACGGTTGACAATGGTCGATGAATTTTCAATAAATTAGTTTTCATTTATTAGAAAAATGAATTTGATTCATACTAGTATTCTCATTATTGTATTTCTCTCACAAACAAAATTAAATTTAATAAATAACTCATTCTCGTACTCAAACACACACACACACACACATATACATATATATATATATATATATATATATATATATATACACGTTACGGTGATGGTCCAAGGTAGAACTAATGAAGAATAACTCGAACACATGTATGGAATAACACAGATATATATTACAAATAGAATATATGTACAAAAGAGTAGAAGTGTTAGTAATAATAATCAGGTTAGGTTAGGGAGAACTATGTTGTCTCGAAGTATCACTATTCCAATGTCTTACAGTAATTGTCTAGCCGACTGCCCGACTCTGTCTGTCTGACTCACTCTCTGTCTCTGACACTGCTGCTTCCTCTTGAGGTGCAGTATTTATGGGGTACGGACTAGTCCATTACTATTATAGGTAGGTTCCCATATCAATATATATATCTAATAAAATAAAATCATAAAACTTCATGATATAGCTAAATTATATTATTTAACATATGTCAAGGTTAACAGAACTTTTATCAATAAAGTGCTTTAGAGCAGTAATTATTGTGTTAAAATATTAAGTAAGAATCCAACAACGCCATTCAGTTTTTATGTTAGTGTTGTATGTGACAGTTCAGTCCCACTAGTGACCTGCATACAAGTCCATGTATTGTGCAATAGAGATGATCTTGGGACATAGCATCAGGAATATATATATATATACATACATCAAAACAATAATATATATATATATATATATATATATATATAACATATATATACATACAAAGTCACCATAATTCTAAAACAATAATAAATAAATAAAAACAACTGCCCCCTTAATAATAAATGTTTAACTAATAATATAATATATAAAGCAACTGCATCAAAAAACATTAATAATTAATGAAGAAATTATATAGGATCAACTGAAACAACATTTAAAGAAAGATTTAATAATCATAAAATGTCATTTAAAATAGATATGCAAATATTGCAACATCATGAAAATATATAAGGATTCAAAAAGAAAATATATGAACTAAAATTAAATGGGAAATCATAAAAAGTACCCTCCATATAATATTAACAATAAAAAATGTAGACTGTTTTTAGAAAAAAAAATTTATATAATAAATTTTGAAATCAAATGAAGTTATTAAACAAGGAAAATGAATTAATAGGTAAATACAGACATTTTAATAAATATTTACTTTGCAGCTTAAATGCTAATATAACATAATATAACCAATGCAGCAGAAAATAAAATAAGTTAAATAATATAATATAATAAACACAATACAATATATATATATATATATATATATATATAAACAATCAAAGATATATATGCAAACAAAAATAACAATGAAAAATAAATACAAAATATACAACTGAAAAAGAATTACACTCATGAATTACAAATATACAATTGAAAAACAATTATGTTTATGAAGAAACACATGAGCACATGTAAAGACAATCTTTTGCACATCCCTAATGGAGTTAAAAAATTACACAAATGTGAAAATTGGAAAAAGAATTAGATATTCATTACAACTGGAAATATTTAATATACAGATTAAATCCTTGGAAAGTGTACATATTACCACAAAATTTGGAGTTGGAAAATTACACTTAAGTAAGTTTTAGTATATATATATCTATCTATCTATCTATCTATCTATCTATCTAACTATATATATATATATATATATATATATATATATATATATATATATATATATATATATATATAATATAGAAAAAAGAAAAAACAACTGAAAAGTTGCAAATTAAAAAATATTGAATTTTTTTTTCTGAAAGTATTTATTTATATTTTTTATATATATATATATATATTTGATACTTCAGATTGGCCCCGATCTTTCATCAGAAATGACTGTTTTCAGAAGTTTGTTTACATTAAGTAGCGTCCGTCGCGAGACGCGGACGTCACGTGATATGGAATGTAACTGTGTTTGAATATTTCTAGCATAAATCTAACTGTAGTAATATTTTAGATGTTGTTTAAAAAATTCTTTTTAACTATATCTAACAAAAGTTTTTTGTTTAACTATTGAAATATTTATAAAGATTTAAAATACCCAAGTCTTTATTTAACCTTAGTTTATATGTATTTAATTTTAAAATCCAATATTTTGCTTTTTTTCTGCATATGTATGTGGAACTGAAATCAGAATCTATCAATACACATTTACAGTTTTCTAATGAGTGTCCTGGTTGATTAAAATTTCAGCTATGGGGGAATAATTATTGTTTTGACGTATGGTAAAACATTCAATTTTTTTAATTTGCAACTTTTCAGTTGTTTTTTCTATATTATATACATATTAAGAAAGTATACGTGGCTTCTCATTATGCTATATATATATATATATATATATATATATATATACGAAAGAATATATAAAATAGTATGATATACACACACATATATATATGCACAGAAGACAGCTGTCTTTTGTTAGGTGATGTGAAGCATTTCTTGCTCTTTCTACAAAATCTGGGCATTGAGCACTTTACTGGGGAGGTAGGTTTTGCCTTTCAGTCTTTCTTTTTTCTTTCCTTGTTTGTGATTTTTTCTTGTTTAAGTTGTTAGGTCTTTTGACAAGTTGTCCGTTGGTCAGACGAACATAGTTGTTTTTTCTTTAATAGTATATATATATATATATATATATATATATATATATATATATATATACAGACACACAGATAGATGTGTTTTTGGTTAAAGGCCAACAAATGTTCTTTGAAGAGAAATTTTTATTTCAATATATCAAACTATTTTCCTGGTTTCAGGTGAAAATATCTGGTAAGTTTAAATTTTTGATGTCTGATAATATAAAAAAAAATATATAGATATTGTCAAAACATTATCTAAAAAATTATCAATAGAAAAAATCTTTGATAATGGACTATGAAAGCCAAGAGTACTCGGACAATTTGTCTTAAACTTTTACCAGAAACCAGAAAAATGGTCTAGAATATATATGTATGAAAAATAAACAAATTCTACTTAAAAATGAACTTTATTGATCTTTAACCAAACTTGTATAAGTGAAAAGTTGCTGCCCAATATATGTATATATATATATATATATATATATATCGGTGGCAAATTTAGGTTATCAATATTTGATACTAAAATTTTAAATTCACCCTGGTTACATTTATAGATGTGATGTCCAGATATGATTTATGCTCACAAATGCCCAAAATGCAAGAAGTCATATATAGGTAGCAGCCAAAAACTAAATAACAGGGTCTCCCTACACAAAAGCAACATAAAATTACCAGACAACAAAAACTCTTTGGATCACAACACATCTATAAATGTAACCAGGGTGAATTTAAAATTATGCCAATATACCAAACAGGCAATTATTCTTACCTACAAAAACAAGAAAAAAATTGCATAAACAAATTTAAACCAGCACTAAATAGATCATAACCCCACATGCAAAAGCACACAACATGCACACACAATGGCCAAATACAGTGGTCAAACTACTCGCATACATGCGCACACACTCACACATGCAGGTATATGTGGAGCCTGAATATGTATACGCATATTGGCAAAAACAATAGACTGCTCACAGACACGTGCACAAACCATACACAACATAGGAAGTGTGTGTATGTGTATGTATGTATAAATATATATGTATATGTGTGTGTGTATGTGTATCTACTAATTCCTTATAATAAGACAGTATGTATGTATAGAGAGGGAGTGTGCATGTACATGCACATACTGGTATACATATACATAAACAAAACTGCTCACGGGCACACATGTGAACCCTATGCAACATACAAAGTGTGTGTGTGTGTGTGTTTGTGTGTATGTTTATATCTGTATATGTGTGTGTGTGTGTGTGTGCGCGTACATATGTGTATACTAATTCCTTATAATAAGACAGTATGTATCTATAGAGAAGGAATATACGTATGCGTACACATGCAGACAAAAACACAAAAAATGGAAATAGATCTAAGAACACACAGGGGTCATTAAAAGATAAGAATATAGGTATCATTCTCACACTTTCTCGGACCAGTCTTAATTGTTTTATTATCCTTCACGCAGAACTTTTTCACTGCCATTTCAAGGAAGACATTTGGGTCACTAACACCAAAAAAGAGAATGTCGAATATCGAGAATATTTAATATTGAAAAACATAAGAAAGATTCATTCCTTTTAATAATATGTGGAAATATCCACTCTTTGCCTGATGAAGGTCACGAGACCAGAAACGCGTGTAGCAAAATTATGGAAAATAAAGCATAATATATTTTTTTATAAAATCCACATTACAACTAATATATACATATGTTTCATATATATATATATATATATATATATATATATATATATATATATATATATACATATATATATGAAACATCCACAAAATATACATATATATATGAAAAATCCACATTACAACCAATATATATATATATTTCATATATATATGTATATATATATATATATATACATATATGTATGAAACATATATATATATATATTGGTTGTAATGTGGATTTTATAAAAAAATATATTATGCTTTATTTTCCATAATTTTGCTACACGCGTTTCTGGTCTCTATATATGAAGATGACAGACAAGGTACTGCAATTAAGATTTTTATTTAATTTTTCCTGTGTTCAAACAAGTGTTTTCTTTTCTGGACACAGAGTGTATAGAATCTGTCCAAATGTTCTGTACTGTAATTTTGAGTGCTTCCAGCTATACTTTTAGCCATTATCAAGGATGATTTTATTTTGGCTTTTTAATTGCGTGTATGGGTTGTGTGTATATGTTTCTAGAGTTATAGGCATATTTTATTTTCTGAACACAGCATATTGTGGTTGTGTTCATAGTTAATATTAATGAGTGTTGGCTTTTTCTTTTTTTATTATTAAGGCTTCCATTATTTTTAATCCTTGTTTACATGTGGATAAGGTTATTATGTTTTGTATTTTCTACAAGTGTGTTTTGAATGGAGTCTGGTAAGTTTATGTGTGCATCTAAATGGGTTCTGATGGATCTGTGGTAGGATTGGTGTAACATAAGACATCTGGATAGGCATGCAATAGTGTGACTTGTAATTATTTATGAATTAGGTTTTATCAGGAACATTTGAACACATAAATAATGTTAGTTCAATATAATTTTGATTTTGCTGGTGTGTTGTTATTTTTGGGGATAATGTTAACTGTTTTAAATTTTTTGTAGTAGATAATTTTATTTTTTTGTTCAGGTCAATTGGTGTAGTGTAATTCTTTATGATATTTCTAAGTGAAGATTCATCTTGTTTGAAGTTGGCATGCATTTGGCTTTTGCAGAAAATATTTATGTTATTCTTGACTGTGTTAACTAGCATTGTTATTAACTTTGTGAAAAAATAGTCTAATTTGGTAGTCTATAAGGTGGTTAGATAAGCCATTGTTAACTTGTATCTGTTTTGCAGTGTTGAGTTCTTTAAGGAAGAGTTGTCAAGAGGATGAATTCTGGTGTGCTCTTTTTAGGAAGTTTTTATCACTGCTATTTTGTATCTGAGTGGGCGTTTGCTCTTAAAGCTAAGGTGGTAAGAGCTTCTGCTTGTGGGTTTTTTATACAATGAGGTGGTAAAGATGTTGTTACTATATTCTACAAGACCATCTAAGAATGGGAGTTTATTTTTTTGACTAAGTTTGTAGGTAAAGGACAGATTTTTTTCAAATGTGGTCTTGAGAGTATTTATTTATTTTGTGTTATTCGCTAAAATAAAAATATTGTTCACGAAGTGGGCATATATTTTAGGATTACATACCTGTTTATTTATATGAAACATGTCATAACTGGAGAAGCATGGATCAAGCAGATTTCCCATACTAACTACCATTAGTTTGGGTGTAAAGGTTGCCATTATGGTCATAGAATGTGACTTTGGTTGTGCATGCATGTAGTAATTTTTTGAGTATAATTGGTTTGATGGATTGGCAGTGGGATAGATTATTAAAAAAAAGATTAAAAATAATGGAAGCCTTAATAATAAAAAAGAAAAATCAACACCCCATAATATTAACTACGAACATGGCCACAATGTGCTGTGTTCAGAAAACATCCCTATAACTCTAGAAACATACACATAACCCATACACCCAATTAAAAAGCAACAATAAAATTATCCTTGATAATGACTAAAATATAGCTGGAAGCACTCAAAATTACAGAACATTTGGACAGATTCTATACACTGTGTGCCCAGAAAAGAAAACACTTGTTTGAACACAAGAAAAATAAAATAAAAAGCTTAATCGCAGTACCTTGTCTGTTGTCTTTAATGAAACATGTATAAATGAAGAATTGCTGCCTAAATACACAATATCTATATATATGTGTGTGTGTGTCCAAGTTTTAATATATAAATCTATATATCACCTGAAGGGTGTGGAAGTAAATGAAAAAATGGAAAAACTGCTAAGTGAATGTGTCATTTGCTTACCCACTATTTATGTCATTTACATACCTACCATATATATATATATATATATATATATATATATATATATATATATAATTGAGCAGAGTCTCTTTGTCTATTTGATACACATAGCCAAATGGTTTCATGTAGTGCTTCCTCAAATTTGGAATGAATACTTATTTGACCCAGGGGAAGTGTTTGCTAGTCTATAATTTCTCTTGTGTTATTCTGTATATACTTTGAAAAACCAAAGCAATTTAACAGAACAATGTTTCCTTCCAAATATATTTTCTACTTTTCAAATATTTCCTCATTGGAAACCGAGCTGGAACAAATGAAATCTATTTTTTATTTATTTATAGCCTTTTATTTTATATCTGAAGCTATGTCATTCTTTTTAGCTTTACCTGTCATGTCTGTTAGAATTCTCAATGAATTTCAGAACTTATAACCATCAGTTCTTTCTTAAAATTCTTTTTCTAATTCTCCATTGAGTCAGTGTACTATCTTACCCAGAAAAAAAACAGATAACTTTTGGGGAAATAGATGAAATTTACTCACACTTTTATACATTGAGATACTGCTTTTTTTTGTAGGGTGAACATTTCTATGGAGGGCCTACTGTTCAGATAATTTAGGCATTGAATGAGCATTGATTTCTTTAATAATTTTATTCTATAATGTTAACTTTGCCTATGGGAGCTACATATTATCTTATATCTCTGCTCTTTTTGCATCTTTTGCCTGTATCTTCTCATTTTTTTCCATATCCCTTCTAATCCAGCTAAAATTATCCATTATCGCACGTATCTGCTATACTTCTCACCTTCTTCTCATTTTCTCCTTTATCCCTTCCAATAAGATTATCCATTATCTTATGCATCTGCTACTCTTCTCACCCTTTGCCTGTATCTTCTCATTCTCTCCCTTAGCCTTACAAACTTTTATTGATCAGCCATGTTTTTATCTAAATGTCATATGGAACTGGATTTGTTCTTTTTGCTTTATCAACATCTATTTTTTTTAATATATATATATATATATATATATATATTAGCTATAATAACATTTCCAGACCAAAAACACTTTTTGAACCAGAGATCAGAAATTAAGACCTGTTGTATACATATTAAAAAGTTCCTTTTGAGTTCATTTGAAGTGGGATAAAAAGAACGTCTGTATATTTCATGTAATCCCCCACCAATACATTTCCAATACACTTGATTTTCACCACCTCCTCCTCCTCACCCTTACCTTCTACCACACGTCGTGTTGTATGTTTAATTTTATTTTTTTTAAATATAGCATTAATACATTATTTTATTTTTAAAAAATGAAGCATTATGAAATCAATTGACCAAAATTGGGATCAGCTGATTTCCTAATTTTATATATATATATATATATATATATAAGTGTGTATGTGTTCATTTTTTTCACTTCCTCTGAGATTCTTTTCTTTTTCTCTAGCTTTCTTACTTTGTGTTTTTCCTCCTTGATATCCTGTTAAAGCTCACTTAAGTAAGTAGGTTTCTCGGTCCGAGAGTGTAACTGATATCAAGTATGGACAACCAAACAGCTTATGACAAAGTGTTGATAGAAGTCACAGAAAATATAACTGGACGAATTCCTAGACAAAATAGTAATGGAAAGCAGGAAGAAAGGACTAACCATCAATTGTAAGAAGACAGATGGTATGGCCATGGGCAAGAGGAACAGCTGAAAATGTAAGTTAGTAACTGGATACATTGGATTGAAGCAAATGCAAATATTTAACTATCTGAAAAGGGTTTTAACAGATGATGGAAAATGTGACATGGAAATTTAAAGGATCATTTGAATAATGAAAGATGTCTTCCAGAACCTAAACAAAGTATTAATAAACTGGTAAATTTCATTAGAAACAAACAAAAGAGTAATGATCTGCTATGTAATATCAATTTTCCTATCACATTCAATGCTAGACCCAGATGAAGAGTATTTATGACAACGGAGATAGGGCTCTACAGAAGAATGCTGAGAATAGCATGGTCTGAACATGTGATCAATTAGGAACTTTTAAGGAAAATGATGACAAAAAGGACACTTGTACTTAGTATCAGAAAGTGATAGCTCATATTTTAGGAACCATGATGAAGACAAATGGTTTGGAGAATTTGATACTCACAGGGCAGATTGAAAGCAAGTAAGGCAAAGGTAGGAAAATAGTAAGTAATCTACCTTGTGGATGTGGGAGTGATGGCGGTGGAGAAAAAAATTATCAAGTATAGGAAGTTGGGGAGATTTATGATCGCCCACATCCTGAAAAGCATAACTGTAATACAAGCTAACAAGTGATGTAAGATTATTTTGATGCTGTTTGTGAGCACTTTGTTTTTACTTAAAAAATTCAGAAAAAAATTATAATTGTTTTCCAGATATCAGATTATAAATAATTACAAAGTGTTTGAATAATAATGATACTTATAAAATATTTATAATATACTTTCTTGGCTTAGAATGTTTTTTTTTCATGTTTTTTATCTTGATGATCCATCTCCCCTAATTTCAACACTTTTAGTTCAATCCTTTAATCTTTCAGACTCTTCAAAGAATGTGTTAAGTTCAACTAATTACTTTCTGAACATTTGTATAAAACCCATTAGGCCTCACCATGGTGCTTTGATTGGCCATTAAACCTTTTTTGCTGATCAAAGTGTAATATTTAAAACATAAATATATTAAAATCTTCATCGTCTGTAACAGGTGTGGACAAATATTTTTCAAAACACTTTCCACAGCAAGAAACTAGATTAAATATGCATGAGCCCATCTGCAATTCATGTCTGAAGAGATCTGCTAGCAACCCATGAAGTTTGCTCAGGCAATATTGACCAATCAGCATGTTTGTGGTGATCTCCAGTGTTTGAAGGCTAAAAAACTTTATACACTGAAGCTATAATTTTCCATTTGAACAAATTTTCCCTATTAGTGTCCTGCTGGGTAAAAGATAGAAAAAAAGGAGGAGGCTAAATAATTATTTTCTGCTTTTTCTGTTTTATTTATCCTCCTTTCAAAGAAATTATGTATTCATAAATGTGTATGTTTATATTTTTTAGAGTCTGCATGTGTGAGATTTTTGTTAATGCATGAATGTGTTTGATTATATATGTAAATATGTCAATGTAGGTGTGAATGTTTTTTAGCGTGCATATATGTGTGAATTTGAACTATTTGAGAATGGAAGTGATGTGTTTTTATGATGTTTTTATTATCTTCTTTACTTTTCAGTATGAAAGTTGAAAGTTTGCAACATTAAAAATTAAATGTTTACAAATTCAGCTATATTTATAAAGATTATGATTATATTTGTACATATTTTTGCTTTTAATATTTTATTTTAAAAAAGAACCTCTTTCATTTATATACATGAACATATCCTATCCATATATACTGCTTTCTTCTCTGTAACCTTTAACACTGCATTATTCACTACTTTCTTTCCCACTGCATAATTTTTCAAGGCTCCTCTACTCTGTTGCCATAGCAGGATATGACAACACAACTGCAAAATTCAAACATGCTATTAATCATTCATCTGGATCATTTACAGTGACAGGAAAAGTTTTTGCTTTGCAAGCAAAATCACCTCCAGTATGTTAAAGGTTAAAAGATAATCATAATTGAATTATCATTGGGAGTAGAATGCATCTCTTTTGCACAGTTCTTGGTCATCCTTTCATCATGTTTAATACCCTATCAGTGTTGTTTTTATTTACCAAGTAACAAAATAAAAGGACAGTTAACAATTTAAAATACTTATACATTATTCAGAGTTGATATTCCCTAAAATTCCTATTTATAATTAATTCTTTCTGTTTTATTACTTTTTACTTTGTCTGCTTTTATAGGAACTTATTTCACTTAGTGTTGAAACTTGACTAATGCATGGAATAATAATGCAAACACAAAATGTAGTTAGAATAAAATGTATTGAAACAAGAAAGTGTACACAATATTTACATATAGTCTTTTGTATATTCCTGGGAAGACCGTTCCTGGAGAATGTGTTGACTAAGTCGCAGTCGGGCAGAGTCTCTAGTTGGATCTCTTGATTTGCCTCCCTGTCTTCCAGTACCAACCATATTTATATCGTCGGTACTCCGCTATGCAAATTAGGTGGATCCTACCACAACACTTAGATACTTGTTTTAGCCATCAGTAATATTGCAGTTTTAATTATTTATTTAGTTATTCATTAGTTGAAATTTCTGGGACACAATGAGAAAAGAGGACTTGAAAAATGTAACATTCACAGGATATAGCAAAAACAAAATGGATAGATAGTGATGACAGGTCACTCACCTGATGAATTTATGTGAATGGATGGCAGAACAAGGAGTGAGAGGGATGGCAAAAAAGACAAACAAGGGATAAGAAGTTGTGGAGATCCATGATACGGCATATAGAAAAAGACAAAATCAGATCTATTGTTTGTTTGTTTAGTGGCATATCAACTCCTTATCGGTCATTTAATGCCAAAATTTAATTTTCTTTAAAGCATTTAGTAATTTTTTTTTCAGTTTTAATTGCTGGTAATTTTTTTAAGAAAATTATTACTAGCATTTTTACTATAAAAATTAATTTTTATACCTTCATAGTGTTTTGACCCCAGTTTGGAGATTAACTATTTGCCCATAGTTGAGACCCTAACAGGTGCTCTCACCATGGGTCAGGGTGGACCTGAGAACAACAGCAATTAAGAGATAGGTCCACACTCCTCAAAACCCCTCAATCAGTGTCCTTGCTACCAAATGTAGTTTATTGTCATACCCAGTGCATTCAGATCTACTAGTCACCAAATAGATTATGGAATTTATTTTACATAAATTATTTCAATGATACTGATGTTTCTCTTCACAGATGAACAGGGTGTTATCAAAAATAGACCAGATGAATAAAGCAAAGGTGGGGTGGATACTAGCAGAAAATGGTTTTAATGGTTGAGATGTCAAGAAATCCGGAGTCATGTGATGTTTTGGGAATTATAGGTAAGGAAGTGAATGGCTAATGGTAATCGTAATATTAGCTGTTTCCTTATAAGGAAACATGTGGCATCTATTGGCTGAGCAACCAATGATACTGCCAGTTGAAATTCATAAATTTTTTCTGTTAAAAGAATTTCTTAAGAAAATAGGTTTCTCAGGTTCTTCCTAAGTGTTTCTTTGAAGTAATGTGGAATGTCAACATCTTGATTATATCATTATTTTCTCTTTGAGTTACATGTTATATCCATTTTAGTTGATACTGCTGTTGAAATTCTTCCAGTGATGTGGTTTCCATTATTTGTTATAGTTATTTGTTTGCGATTCTATACTGCCAGTTCATTAGGTTTGAAGAAAGAGGGTCCTCTCTGAGGCCCGTAGGCTTCACTTGCTCAAAGCCAAATTTAACCACTAATCTGAAAAAAACAGATGTATACAGCTGACAGCTTAGGATATATCCATATAAAAGCCTCAATCTGACAAAACTATTTTTATGAATATGACTTGAGCTTTTAGGCTAATGTTTTGGTTTTGTTGCAATATGCAATGTCAAGCAAAACAATTCTAAGTGCAGCAGTTTCAAATGGTATTAAAATGACAGCTCATTGACTTATGGAAAGCACATATGAACCCAGAGTTGAAGAAGGTGATTTTTGTGTACAACAATTGTCCAACCATGGTGAAGACCTGAATGAAATTTATTTTAAATGGACTTTTCTGATTAATGTTTACATCAAAAGTGTCAATTTACCATCATATGGAATGCTATTCTGAATGCAGTGCAGTCTGTTTTATTTGAAGAAATACAAGTGTATAAAACTAGAGGATAAACAACAGTATATATATATATATATATATATATATATATAAGTTATAGAATTTGGGGGAATTAGAATAATCATTATAGTAACTTGTTGAGTCTAGAAAAATCCTCAACAGAATGTAGTAAGCAGTGGATGGCTGTTTCATCCTATTTGTGACTCATCAGCAGTGTGCATCTATTACCAAGAATCAAACCCAGACTATTACAATACAATGCAATATCATACCACTAGAGCAACAGGCCTTGGTGACAAAGAAGAATCTCCCCAAAATTCTATCATTTGTATATCCTTGGTTGACCCAGATAATGCTCTGAGATGGAGCAGCTAAGGGGGAAAGAAGACGTTGCTCTTGGGGCACAACTCGTTGGGTTATGAATACTTGGATGAGTATCACCATGGAATTTGTGAGTAGCAGCACTATATCAAGTTTAGTTAGTTTTTTCTTTGTCACCGAGACCTGTTGGTGCAGTGGTATGATGCTGATGTTGTTATATCATAATGGTCTGGGTTCAATTCTTGGTAGTGGAAGCACACTGATGATGAGTCCCAAATAAGATGAAATGGCTGTCCAGTGCTTTCTGCATTCTTTTAGATGATGAATTACTATATATATATATATATATATATATATATATATATATATATATATATATATAGGGCTTGTAAAATGAATAGATATTAATTCCATGAAATTCAGATTAATCTTTGGCTCTCTCATCTCTCTCTCTCCCCCTCTCTGCTCTCTCTCTCTCTCTCTCTCTCTATATATATATATGTATATATCCAGTTGAATCCATTATGTATTAATACTCTTGGGAAAGGTATTAATCCTCCTTTCTCCAGCTATGGGTGAGTAGCATGTCAGACTGGGTTTGATAGCCTTAGATGCAACTGCTCTAAGAGAAGGACAACTCTGAATTCAAAATCTGTGGAGGGTTGTTTGGGGAACTTGTGCCACATAGTTCACTAGGTCTCTGTATTTGGCCCTTCAAAAAGTGTAGTTGGTTCTGCACAAAGCCTTCACCACTATAATCAAATCATATATGCTGGTGTCTGCCTGTCGGTTCCTAGGAACTGAGCTGCTTGACTCTCATATGGCGAATATGATGTGTGAGCCCACCATATATATATATATATATATATATGGTGGGCTCACCCATTACATATATATATATATATATATATATATATTCTACATCATCACTTGATAAGACACCAGAGGTGTTGAAACAAAATGGCTATTTTTGTAGTGATTTTATAACATATTTATGTTGTAATATTCAAATAAATGATTATATATATATATATATATGTATGAATATTTTGAGTTCATATGAACCGGGTTGAAAAGAAAGTGTGTATATTTCATTTAATCCCCCACCAATACATTTGATTTTCTCCTCCTCCACTTCTACCACATCTCACATCGTATGCTTATTTGTTTATTTTTAAATAATATAGTCTTCATTAAATTCCTTTTTTTTTTTAAATAAATTGACTGATATCGTCTGAAGATACCAAAAGGTTAAAACCAAGGTAGCAGAATTGGCTGATCTCCTAATTTTATATATATATATATATATATATATATATATATATATATATATATATAGGGTGACCCCAAAAAACGGGAACTTTTTAACAATCCAATAAAACCAAGAGTGATGGAAGAAAAATATTTAATTCATAGTAATTGAAACCTTAAAACATGCCATTTAAGCAACATCTCAACTAGGATACTGTGAATTTCATTCTCGTTCCTAAAATGGCGAAATGTTTACTTGCTCAAGGTCACTGTCTCGCAGTGTTGCCACTTGCTCATGTCTGGCAATACGCACTTCAAAAATTCCCGTTTTTTGGGGTCACCCTATACATATATATATATATATATATATATATATATTTTTGTCATCCACAGACAGACTGTTTCGCTGTTTCACAGCTCATCAGTGTGGCTAGACGTCCGGTTGCCTCTAGCTAGGATCGAAACCCGACTGAATTTGTGTCAGTCCGAACTTCTCCCACTAAGCCGTCAGCATACGGTACGGGTTCCTTAAGGGACTTTTATTGGTCCTTAACGTGTATAAATGAAAAATTACTGCCTGAATACATCCAATAGTCAATTGCTGAAACCTCCTGAAGAGTGGACTGAACAATTACAAAAACATTTGTCTATGAAACTCTGGAGTCGAGGTACTGAATATAAAACCAATCAGCTCAGTGACAAATTTTATTTGTATTAATCCTATATACACGGTTCCCCACAAAACTGACATCATTTAAAATTAATAAGTGCAGTCTTATCTCAGTGAGAATCTACCATGATGATGGATTGGGATTGTCAGTGATAATGACAATGTGCTATTGAAATGGCCACCGTGTTCACCTTGTGATTACTTTCTATGGGGCTATGTGAAGAGACAGGTCTATATTCCCCCTCTTTCTACAAGACTAGAGGAACTTCAGCAGAGAATCACTGCAGAATGTTATGCATGGCATGCTACAGCATGTTGGGAAGGAGCTGGACTACTAACTTGATATGTGTTGTGTCACAGGTGGTACGCATATTAAACATTTGCTAAGCTTTGTGAAATCAGTCTTGTTTGAATTTTGATAAATCTTTTATTGTTCAACATGAAGCCTATTTAATTTTGTTTGCTTGGGACATGTAGTTACTCTGATATTCACATTTTAATTGATGTTGATTTGGTGGGGGACACCCTGTATATATATATATATATATATATATATATATATATATATATTTATATTGGTACCAGCCAAGCACTAAACAACAATTTCCCTTCACAAAAGCAACATAAAATTACCAGACAACAGAAAACTCATTGTATCACAACACATCTATAAATGTAACCAGGGTGAATTTATATTACGCCAATATATCAAACAGACAATTATTCTTACCTACAAATACAAGAAAAAACTTCCTAAACAAATTTAAACCAGCACTAAGTAGTTCATAACCCCACACACAAAAACACACAACATGCACACATAACAGCCAAATACAGTGGTCAAACCATTCACATGCATATGCACACACCCACATGTGGATATCTGTGGAGCACAAATATATATACACATATTGACAAAAACAAATAGACTACTCATAAGCACACACACAAACCCTACAGAACATAGCAAGTGTGTGTATGTAATGTATGTGTGTGTGTATATATGTATATACTAACTCCTTATGTGGGACAGTATGTATGTATGAAGAAGGAATATACATATACATACACATACTAACAAAAACTCGCACAGTGCAAAAAATGGAAATAGATCTAAGAACACACTGGGGTCATTAAAAGACAAGAATAGAAATGTCTTTCCTCACCCTTTCTCAGACCAGTCTTAATTGTTTTATTACCCTTCAAGCAGAAGAACTTTCCCACTGCCAGTACAAGAGAGACATTTTATTTCACTACTACACAAAAAGGAGAATTGAAAAACATAAGGAAAATTAATTAATTTTAATAATATGTGGAAACATTCACTCTTTGCCTGAAGAAGGTCGCAAGACCCCAAATTATGGAAAATAAAGCATAATATATATTTTTTTAAAAATCCACATTACAAACAAAAACGTTTGCAGTTTCTCTCTTCTTTTTAATATATACAGTTTTCTCTTGTTGGAACAACTATAAACTCTTCCCTATATATATATATATATATATATATATATATATATATATATATATATCCCTTGTAGCCTTTTCTGATGTTTGTACGTTTTGTTTCACACAAGCTCATCAGGTAGTTTGCCTGCTGCCTTCCCCTGTCCCTTTGTGAGTGTTAAATTCTCCAAGCCATCCTTTCTCATATGTCTCTTTCTGATTCTGAGTGTCCCTTTTGTTTCCATATGTAGAAGCATGCAGAAATTAATTGAATTTTAGTGAATGCATCTAAATGCATTATGCAATATACATAAGTGCAGCTAACAGTAGATAAATGGAAGAATAAATAAATATTTGTATATTTTGTTGTGTACTTGTGTATGCATATATATATGTGTTTTTACCTGTCATGTGGAACAAAACTTTATCTATCTTTCTCCCTCTCTCTCTTTATATATATATATATATATATATATATATATATATGTATATTTACTTATTTATGAATGCATTTATAATATATAGTGTGTGTATGTGTGAGAATCTAAATGTACACAAATCTTACTGTTACTTTCTCTCCAATCTCTCCTCCTACTTTCTCTTCTTTGTTTGTTTCTTTCCTTCTGTGTATATTTCTTTCTTTCTTTCTTTTCTCCTTCTTTTCTTTTCATAATTCATTCTCTAGAATGAGGAAATAGCCTAACTGAAATGAGCAGAAGTGGAAAAAAAGAAAGGTCAATCCGAAATGAAAATCAAGGAATCAATATCTCTTGGAGATGGTTTTGTATTGTGCAAGGATTGTATAAAATAGAAACATCCAAGAGAAACAAAAACGAAATAGACAAACAAATGGTATTAATGAATTGCTGGTCACAAGACCCAATTGTGCAACTAGGCAAAACCGTATATAAATATATCTGTCTGTTTTGTGCCCATGATTGTATATCTGTATTATTATACTTATATAGTTATATTAGCACATGTAGGTAAATTAATATACAATTGTGTGTATACACAATTATACATATATATATATATATATATATATATATATATATATACAAAATTATACATATATATATATATATATATGTATATATATATATGTGTGTGTGTGTGTGTTAAATATGAAGACATGTGAATAATAATGATCATAATACTTTTAATGATA
>OZ038487.1:51465718-51470718 GCA_964036315.1 Acanthosepion esculentum | reverse complement strand
TTTTCAGTGCTTTGCTAACAGTGCTTCATGCTGGGATCATTTCCTCCACCCCAATATTAGCAAGAAGTTACATTCTTACAAATCGACCATAGTGAGATTTCGTTGAGATCTGAATCCAGGTTTCATGCTCAGAAAACCATGGACCCAAGGCCAAGTGGCCATATATCTATCTATATGTGCATATGCACAGGCAGGTGCTTGGGCAGATGCATGCAAATTCACACATTCACTATGGAAAAAAAACTTGCACCAATCATAAGCGCATATAAAAAAGAATAATTGAGATGTATTAACAGTCAAATGCTGATACCCACTGATGAGTTAATGGAGTGATACCCAGAGCGTCCATCTCCAAAACCCTGGAGTTGTGATGCTGAAGGAAACATCAATCTGTGACAAACCTTCAGTATCTGTCTATATTTCTGAGATGAGGGATTATGTACATTATTTACATTATTCAGACTAAATAATAAATAATAATAAACATGGTGACAAAGATGAGGACAATAGTCCGAATAATGTAAATAATGTACATAATACCTCATCTCAGAAATATAGACAGATACTGAAGGATCGGTACAGACCCAATATACCAAAAATATGGAGACCAATTGAAAAATCCTACCAGAAACTGGCACAAATATCGAACCATCTGACATTCCTACACCGATGCAGAGACCTACAACTCATCCCTTCAGGCTTGGCACCAAGACTTCCCGTCAATTCAAGGAGAGCCCGTCTAGTTGCAGAGAAAGCGGGACACCCGAGAGAGAATCCAGTACAATCATTGGATAAAACAGACTACAAGCTCATATCTTCCAGAGGCTCGAGGATTTCAACAAAATTACTAATGAAGAAGACCAGAGAAGGACCCAAAATGACCTGGATAAATCCTTCAGACATGAATTCGATGTTTGTCAAGGCTCGCCAAGTCAAAAATGAAATAGATTGAAGGATCAGAAGGTGACGCAAAAGGTCCATCACCCACCAGTGAAAGCAGTAGTCAACATCAGCCAATATCAGCTGAGTGCCTCTGAGGAGTCAGTATTGAATAAGGGTCTCAACTTCAGCACAACTATCCGGTGAGTTCCATACTCGGACATCATTGCCAGAGTCAAGGAGGTGGCCTTGAACATCTCTCAGGTTCACATGGATGAACTGAGATGGAAGGTGAGACAGCCCTTGGAGAGGGCCAAGCCACCCAGGTCTAACATAACAAAACTGGAGAGGCTGGCGATCGGAATCCTTCAGAGGAATGAAAACATCATCATATTATCGACTGACAAAGGCAATGCAACTGTAATGATGGACAAATCAGATTATACAAGAAAGCTGAAATACCTCATTAGCAATAGTAGCTACAGTAAAGTAAAAAAGGATCCTCCAATGAAAACAGAACACAAACTGTCACAGATACTAATCAAGAACAAGGATCACTTCACACCTAAGACATATAGGCAGTTGTCGCTGCATTACACCAAGCTACCTCACATATACGGTCTCCCTAAGATTCACAAAGATGGTATTCTGCTCAGGTTGATTGTTAGTTGCCAAGGCTCTGTGTGCTACCCTCTGAGTTACTTCCTTGTAGATATAACTGACCCATTGATTGGAAAGTCTCCTTCATATGTTTGAAACTCCACCCACTTCATGTAAATAATCAAAGATGCTCCCATCCTATCCAACCAGATGATGAGCTTAGATGTGGTGAGTTTGTTCACCAAGCTATTCATGGAGGAGGCACTCTCAGTAGTCAGAGACAGATTAGCCTCTGACACATCCCTAGAAAAACGGACCAGTATTCCAATAGATAATCTGATGGAGATGTTGACTTTCTGTACACAAACAACACACTTCGGAATGGGATCACACATATATCGACAGGATGAGGGCTTAGCAATGGGCTCGCCATTATCACCAGCAATGGCGAATATATACATGGAATACTTTGAGGAAATGGCATTAGAATCTATATCTCTAAAGCCAACTATATAGTTATGGTACGTAGATGTTCAGGTTCTACTGGACCATGTGAACTCAATAAGACCTTCGATACAGTTCACAATGGAGAAAAAGAGTAAAAACACACTCCCATTCCTGGATGTTCTAATATCTCAAACAGAGCATGGGTTCAAGATATCCGTATACCGTAAATCGACATTCACCGAACAGTACCTCAATTTCAACTCCCACCATCCATACAGCATAAAGAAAGGGATCATCTGCTGCTTACAACATGGAGCAAAAGTCATAAGTGACAACCCAGAGACTTTAGGTAAAGAATTGGTCAGTATAAGTAGTACCCTACAACGTAACAACTACCCTGGGTACATGGCAACAGCCCCAAAAAACTGGGATAGGCGGGTACAAGAGGAGGACAACACAAGGGAAAGCTGTAACACAAAGGGAAGCGGAAAAATCAGGCATGGCTGACCATATATGGAGAGAAAAGGGAAGTCACTACTCTCTGTGGGATCAGGTTGAAATCATAGACAAAGAACATCATTGGAAAATTCATAAACTTAAGGAATCAGCACATATGCTAGGCCACAAAAATCTCCTGAGCCTACCAAGCATAGAAATGAATATAATATGGGAACCAGTAATAAGGAGTGCCAGAGAAAAGCGATAATAACAACAAAAGTTGCAATATGAGCTCTGGTAAAAACATGGAATGATAACAGCAAAAATTGAAATATGAGCACTGGTAAAAATGGTTGCTGAAGACATTAGGTCTATAATACCCAGAAATTCATACACAGATGAATACAGGCGTTGGTTAGATCCAGTGACAGGACCCAAAGAGTGTGAGTTCAATACCCGGTTAAGGCAATGGAGAACTTTCAGAGGGAAATTAACAAGAGATAACTGATAACTGACATCCATTAGACATGCCATGTGAAACTAGAAAAGTCTACCCCAGTGAGCAAAATAAACGGTCCAGTTCGACATTCCAACCACCTGAAGAAGGCCGGACCATACAACGACTGAAGCATTGTAATAAATATGGCGACAAAGATGAGGACAATAATCTGAATAATGTAAATAATGTGACAAACCTTATACTTGTATTTGTTCTATATATATATATATATATATATATATATATATATATAGTCAAACCTAGAGAGTCAAACAAACCTACCATGGTTTCACCTAAGCGGATTGTCAGGGTAAGCTGACCCTGACGAGCCGCTTAGGTGAAACCTTGGTAGGTTTGTCTGACTCTTTAGGTTTGATATATATATATATATATATTCTGTTGTATATATAGCACGCAAGGGGTTACAGAAGGTTTGGAGGAAGAGCAGATAGGAGTGATAAAGGAGAGGATGTGGAGAAAGATAGTGGATCGATCAAGGCAAGGGGGTTACAGAAGATTTGGAGCGAGAGCAGATAGGAATAAAAGGGGAAAGGATGTGGAGAAGGGAAGTGGATAGATCAAGGCAACTGGAGATGTCGATTGACATTACACTTAAATAGTTGGAGATTGTATTTGTCAGGGAAACAGGAATAAGGAAGGGCGTTCCACAGGCGAGATGTGTGAGACATGAAGCTATTGGAGTAGAAGAGACGTCTACATCTAACAGTTTCAACGGTGAAAGAGTGGGAACTGGATGCCAGCCTCGTAGGACGTTTAAATTCATGAGGCCTGGTAACCAGCAAAAGCAGATATATAAAACATTATATTTCTTATCAAAACAAATACTTATTGTTCAATATAATCTAAGATGATGTTGAAAAATAAGTATTTATTGTACATAAGAAATGTATCTCACTTTTGATTCAGTGGTGGATAGTATGCACATTGCTCAAACATAGAATGGAAATTTCAGTTCTAAATTTTTCGGATAACTCTGTGTCAGGCTTTGACCACATTGATCTACCTCATACACACACAAATACATAAATCTTATTTCTCTGTTTCTCTTTAATCTTCTTCTAAGACACGGGCGTTCGTGGCTCTCCACAACTTCCTGTCCTTTGTAGCTCTTAGTAAGATATGTGTTTTCGCTATCTTTCTTGTTCTGCCAAACATTTACACAAGCTCGTTAGATAAGTCATGGTGGAGTAATGGATAGTGGCTTGGATTGATGAATCTGAGAGCTGAGTTCCAATTTCATTCATGTTTATTACATTCATGTATGTGTTAAAACCCTTAGAAAAGGTATGAATCCATCGCTCCTCCTAGCTATGGGTAAATAGCAGCACAGATTTTCCTTTAGGTCACTAATATATAATACAGTATTTTCACATTAGAAATTCTGTTGTAGTATATACAATTTGAAAAAAACACTACAAGACATAATATCTATCCAGCTGTGTCTAACTCCATATGTGACACTATGGAATGGCTTAGAAAACACAGAAAATAACATGAAGTGTGAATGATTTTAACTGAGACTGATGGATCTGGTGTTTTACGACCAGCAGTATAGCCTCAAAGTATAGTCTTCAAAATAATTACCCACTGTTCAAAAGTAGTAGAAAGGAATTAGAGAAAATAAATGAAGACTTTCAGGATCAAGTGCCACTTGATTGGAAATTAAGACGTTCCAGTTGCCAGCTGTTATAAGCAGAGTCACAGTTATGAATTGTAAATGTTTAGAGCAACTCACTGTTGGGTGAGACTGCCAATGAAAATGTAGAAAGAGTGATTTGCATGCTATGTGTATCAAGAGATCAGTTCTTAATGGATGCCTTTCAGTTAAGACTGAGCCCTAAAATAGAGACTGTTTTGAAATATCTTCTTTGATATACGGTGCCCTTTCAAGAAATGGGTGATCATGTCTGTCCATAACTTCATGTCTTTTGTAGCTCTCAGCTATGTTTGTCCTCTTACTATCTCTCTCAGTGATTGTTTTGCCAAATTAGTAAGGTTTAAGATGACTCGGAAAAAACTTGGAAGTAATCAGTATTTTCTTAATACTTTGATTCCATTCACATCACTTTCAGAATATATCTGTCACACTCTATTACAAATATATATATATATATAT
>OZ038487.1:51365718-51460718 GCA_964036315.1 Acanthosepion esculentum | reverse complement strand
AGCCTAATAATAAGACACAGAGGCACGCTGGAGTAATGGATAGCAGCTCAGATTGAGGAATTGGAGAGCTGAGTTCAAATTCCAGTCGGAACCATTACATTTACTTATGTGCTTCAGAAAGGTATAAATCCTCTTCTTCCACAAGCTCTGGGTAAATAGAAATACAGACTGGGTTCTAAAATCTTGACATGCAACCGGTATAGTAGAAAGAAAAACACTGAATTCAAAACTGGCCTGGAGAGGGTTGGGCTCCATCATGCTATCTAGCCCAAGAAACACCACATCTACTGTGGCTGCAGTATACATGGTGCCCCTATGACTCGTAGGGTCATAGGATAAAAAAAATAATAAGGTTTATTAACAGAACCATTTCATATTTGTAGAGATATAAAAATGATTTCAGTATTAACAGTATTATATGTAATACTCTTAATATTTCTTAGCTAAATCTTTGATAAGTTTTTTATTTTTTTGTCAAGTCCTTCATTCCTTTTAATCTTTCATTTATTATCTCAACTCCTAGATTATTTTTTTCATTTATAATATCACAATCATTATCTTCTGTCTTTCAGAATCCTTTTTTTTATTGTCCTTTCTCTGCACTAAAGTCTTCCGATTCTCTTTGATTCCTAGTAACCTCTTGTATTGTTGCTGTATTATTGCATTGATTGGAATGAAATAATAATAATAAAAAAAACAATTAATTAAGAGGTACAGATATCAAATAATGAATTTGTTTTTGGTAAGATTCGAACTTGTCTTCTTTGTCTTTGGAAGCTGATGTTAACACAACAGAATAAATGAAAAATCATCAGATACTTTTAATAATAAGCAAGATATCAATACAGAACTTGTCCAAAATAAACATTTCTAATATCTTCATCATATATTTGAATTTGATTAGCAACATAAACATATGAATTAAAAGGAATTATGAGGTTAGAAAATATTTCATCTTATTTGCTTTGATATAAACATTAAGTGTACAGATTTATATTTTGTATATGAGCAATTTTTTGTTTTTACCTGGGGTGATAAAGGCAAATAGTAAAAATGGTGGTGTTCATGAGTGTGATGGTAGTTTTGTAACATTATCATTATTATTATTATTATTATTATTAAAAAATATAATCTATAAAAAATAGATTAGAAATATTTTGTTATTTTTGGTACTTTATATCTATAGGAAGATAAAGAGATTATTGGATAGATAGACTGTGAGATTAAATGCATTAGAAAGTTGGTGGTGAAGGTAGATAGAATTGGATCAAGGACAGATTGGAAATGGTTAAAGTCTTCAGCACAAAATTTCTTTTGTTCCAGTAAAAGATAACCTATGTGCTGAATGAAAGAAAAATCCTATAAAGAGTGAGTCTTGTGTAAGGGCAAAAGGGTAAAGGGAAGGATGGGTCTTTATTTAGAGGGCTTAATTTAGTTTCCCTCCACTCTCTGTCCTAGGCCAAACTCTTTCACAAAAAAAAGTAAATCTTTAGCACTTTGCAAAAATGAGAATGATTAAACCTAGCACAAAGGGAGAAAACTCCTTCTTATTTAATCAGGCGTCCAAGATTGAAAGACAACATTGTAACTTGGGTTTCCGCAAAAGACCATCTCTCTAAAAATGATTGATTCAAAATTTTTCCTGCCTGACAAAAGCTGAAACAATTCTCCCTCCCTACCTACCCAACTGACATTTCTGCCTCCAAAAATTGTCCAGTAATTTGGCCAGATTGGAAGAATTTACATTCATTTGCATATAGATAAGAACATTCCAGATTCTTTGCTTCACATCAAAAACCTATAATACAGCCATGGGAGAAGATGAGGGGAAAGGAACTGGTCCATTTGGGTGGTCAAGCTTTTTGGTCTAAAGTGAATGCCCTTTCACCAATTGTCCATTCTGGTTTGAAGTTTATGGCTTACATGATTATTTCCTCAATTCTCTCCTTCCTGTTTTTCCAATTTTCTTTCCATTTAACACTGTCTAAAGTGATAGTTATTTGTTGATCATATCAAAAAGAGATGATCTCAAAGTCCCAGTTGTTACTTGATAAAAATAAAATATTTGTTAACTTCATCTCATTGATGACTTAAAAAGAAACCATTTCTCTATGTTAATATATATATATATATATATGTGTGTGTGTGTGTGTTGAACTTTCTTGTCAGTTTTGATGTATTTGGTCCGAAAGTTCTGTTTAGAACTTAACTGCTAGATTAGCCACACACATGATTTGATTATCATGGTGAAAGCTTGTATAGAACCAGCTACACTTTTTGAAAGAACTGAAAACAGAGAAATTGTTCACAGTGTGCCACAAAATTTCCAAATAGCCCTCTTCAGTTTTGAATTCAGACTTTCCCTTCTCCTATACAGGCTTGCACCCAAGGCAAAAAAAAAAAACAAGTCTGCCATGCTATCCAACACATATCTGGAGGAAGATGGATTCAGGCTGTTGGCAGAGCAGGGATTAGTAGAGATAGCAAAAAGTTAAAACTTACTAAGAGCTACAAAGGACAGGAAATTGTGGAGAGCCATGAATACCCATGTTGTGAAGGGCTACAGCAGATAGAAGAAGAAGAATGTTTCTGTTTTGATCATTTTTTAATCACTGTTCATCTTTTTTGCAGCTTCGAATGTTGTGTTCACATTGGGATTCAGTCTTAACAACAAATGTCATTTGCTCGAAAACTATCTTCACCAAAACTGTCAAATCAAATCTTCACTTTGCCAAATGCCTTTCACCAAAAAATCTTAAAGGGAGATAACTTTTACATCTGAATAGTGCTTTTTTAAATAATGTAACATTAAAAAATTTTGTTGATTATTTATAATAACAAATATCTTTTTCACCATAAATCCATCACTGAACTTTTCATTCAGGTAATAATGATGCTTGATATTTTGGTTTTATTCTGGTTATATTTAAAAACCAGTAAAAAATATTTTTGCCATCCAATTAATATGTATTTATATGTGTGTGGTGTCATGGTTATTGATGTAGAAATGACATGGCAAAGGCAGTTCTGGTAACTTCGCATTGATGCCTTTGGGAAAGGTAGGAGTCCATCTCTGCTCTCCAGTTATGGGTTAAAGAGTATAACTTATATTGGGGAAAAATCATTGTTACTCTCAAAAAATCATTAATATAATATTCACTTGCCAAAAAAAAAATGAATTATTTGTACAATCCCAAAAATGTTTTGGCTTAAGTCACACATATTGTGTTGATAAGCCATAAAAAGAAATCAGTCAATCTCCCACCAGCTATAATTAAAATGTTAAAGCAGAATTGATATTTTAGTAAACAGGATAGAAGGAAAAATCTGTATTCAAATACTCTGCCAACAGCGTCATGGGTCAGAATGGCAGGGTAAAGCCGAATTTTTTTCCCATGTCTGACAGACCTGGGAGAGGCCTGAATCCTGCAGTGAACTGAGAAAATGATTCAACTAAACAAATTATACATACATACATACATATATATATATATATATATATATATATATATATATATGTAAATTATATATTCAGTATTCTAGTTGCCTGAAGATCGTGAGTGCATGAAAGGTAAGTAGCGTCTCATGCTGACTCAAATTGACTATGAAGTGTTTGTTGCTCTGTCTTGGATAGCCTAGGTGTTGAGCACTGTTATTTAATGATGAGCTAAGTGCTTGTCTTTTGGCCTTTTCTTGTTTCTTCATTTGTAATTTCTTTTGTTGCCTAAGGTTTTCTTGTTGTTTTGTCTTCTTTTTTTTTGTTTTTTACCAAGTGCCAGACAACTTGGGATACCATGAAACTAAGTTGCACTACAAATGTAGGTATATATATATTTATTAATATATGGTATAATGATATATAAATTATTCTAATTTTAAGGGAAAGTTGAATGACAAGGAGAAAAAGGTTTTGAGTGATTTAAGACTTCATTGGACTAAGTTTAAATGAACTCTTACAGGATGATACACATCACACAAAAACTTTTTCTCACTTCATATGAAGTGAAAAAAAGTTGATTTATGCAACTGATAATAACACATATTTATCTGTATCTCACTCATTTAAACTATTATTTAACTTTTTTCTTTAAAAAAACCTCTCTCTTTTAAATTTTATTCCTCGGCCACCCAACCAGGCCCTTGCCTGTTGTTGTTGTTCTCCCATTACACCTCTCTCTAGAGCTTTCATACATTTCCCTCTCACCCTTGTTTCTCAATCCCACACATACACTTTCACTGAAATTTTTTTTTTGTTTTTAAACCTGGAGATATATTTTCTGTTTTCTTTTTGAATTTGCAGGTCTGCTGATGAATTGGATCGTGATTATGATTCCAATGTAATTAATTAAAACCATGGAATATTAGTGTTTGAGCCTTTTATATTATATATATATATATATATATATATATATATATATATATATATATATATATATATATATATATTTGTGTATCCATGTATGTTTGTTATACATACTATATTAAATGTAATAACAACAATATTCTTTGTATATTTGTTTTTTATTTAATTGACATGGGGGAGTGCAATGAAGATAAATTTTGATATGACAACAAAGATTTTAGGGGAAAGATATGTGACAGTTGAAAAAGTTTTTATGCAATCTGTTTTGTTCTTTAGGACTTTAGCGTACTATATTTAAATGAAGTCCTAAAGGAAAAAACACATCACATAAAATCTTTTTCCACTTTGTCATATATATATATATATATATATATATATATATATATATATATATATATATTTATATATATATATATGTATATATATATATATATATACATATATACATATATATATATATATATATATTTATGTGTGTTGTGTGTGTATATTGATAGTAAATATCTATGTATTCTTGTTATATATATATATATACATATTATATTATATATATATATATATATATATATATATATATATACATATTGTATATTTTGGGAGAAATCCTTCTTTTATACATGTTTCATTAAAGACAACAGACAAAGTACTGTGATTAAGCTTTTATTTCATTTTTCTTGTGTTCAAACAAGTATTTTTTTTTCTGGACACAGAGTGTGTAGAAATTGTCCAAATAGTTCTGTAATTCCATATATATATATATACACACATTTTACACACACACACACATGCACAAATATATATATATATATACATATATATATATATATTCGATTTTAGTAGAATTACCTATTAACTCTGATCTTACAGATTTAAATGTCTGGAACAAATCTTTTCAGAAGGAAATCTTGCTTGAGCCATCATTAATGATGCAAATCTTTCATCTGAAGTTTTTACTGGACTCAAGGCCACAGGGATTTTTTCACCAAAGGGAAAATTTGGTTTTAAATTAGTGTTGGAGGAAAAGTTAGCAATTTATTATTTATGGCTTTTATGTTTTCTTTATTCATTTTTATATGTGTTTGCTTACTATTTTTTGGTAGGTGGAAAGGAAGGAGTGAAACATTTGAGCTTTCATTAATTTATCAGACAATAAAATCAAGATGAAAAAGAAATCTAGCAGAAGTCTTTAATAACAATAGCAAAGACAGGTGTAAAGTAAAGTCTGATCCAGGAAAACAAATTTAAGGTAAAATATCACAAAACCTGACAAAAACCAACAAGAGAGACAAACAAATATTTCCAGTAATCCTTTTAAGTTAATTCTTTTAACCAATCTCTTCTTCTTTCATGTGCCATATTCAGGACATGGGTTATCATGACTCTCCACAACTTCCTATCCCTGTAACACTCCAGTATGTACCTGACACATCCTGCTATCTGCTACCTTTACAAGAGACAAATAAGGTTGAAAATGTTGTACTGTTGCCATATATGAGCAGAAGCTACCCAGTCTTTCCTTTTCAGGCTTGATAGAGGAACTGTGTACTTGAGTGACCAATTATTTTCCACCCCATAAACACTCTCTCACAGATGGGATGTAGCAAGCCTCTTGCTATTTCCATGGAAAGTGTTCAGGTAAACTACATTCCTTAGTTCCACCAGTTCTAAGCTTCACAGGTAAGATCCGCCATGCCACATACATTTTAATGAACCAAACTCATTCCCTTTGTATTCTAATGTTGGGATATAAGTTCCACTCGTGCAGCTTCTTCCCACCAGCCATTTCTTTGTGGGGTCATCTTCCAAGCAGATGTTTCCCAATCCCTACAATCTAAACCTGTTCAAGTTCTAAGGTTAACTGTTATTTTCTCCACATATCCACATAAACTATGCCTCTTACTCTGTAACGCTCTATCTCGAGTGGCTCTCGGGCCTTGTACAAGGTGAATATCATTGTAAAAAGAAAGAAGCTCTAAATAATATTTGCTTTCTTACTATTCTACCCAGTTCCTGTTCTGCCATTCATTTGCACACTGATCTGCTCATACAAAATCAGTTTAACCAAACCAAAATAGTCAGATGAAAAATAAGTAACTAAATTCATACATAAATAAAAACTTTATTTTTAACAAGAGATAAGTTCAAGGATATAAAAAAAAACAATTATAGAAGATATAGATGATAAACACAGTATATATTGTTCTAGGGATATATTTGTCCAGAACTGTAAGATACCACAAAACCAAAATATTGACCTGAAAACTTGAGTCATGTTCTTAAATAGTCTGTCTTATCAGATCTTGACTCTCATGTGGATGTCATGTATAACATCCAACTCGTTCACAAATTAATTTTTCTCAAATCAGGCTTCAAATGAATTTTTCCTATAAATTCCCAAGGAGACAATCTTTCATCAATACCCTAAGACTTGCAATACAAAATTACAAATAAAGACCTATACCAAGTAACAAAAACCACATCAGAGTCTGTCTATATTTCTGAGATGAGGTATTATGTACAGTATTTACATTAGTCGGACTATTGTCGTCATCTTTGTCGCCATATTTGTCACAACGTTTCGGCCGTTGTACGCTCCGGCCTTCTTCAGGTGGTTGGAATTTCGAACTGAATCCTTTATTTCGATCACTGGGGTAGACTGTTCTAGTTCCACGAGCCATGTTTGATGGATGTCAGTTATCAGTTATCTCCTGCTAATTTTCCCTCTGAAAGTTCTCCACTGCCTTAACCGGGTATTGAACTCACACTCTTTGGGTCTGTCACTGGATCTAACCAATGCCTTTATCCACTGTGCCATGTGTCCTTGAGGTATGAATTTCTGGGTATTATAAACCTAATGTTTTCAGCAACCATTTTTTACCAGTGCTCATATTGCAATTTTTGCTGTTATCATAGCATGTTTTTACCAGAGCTCATATTGCAACTTTGTTATCATTGCTTTTCTCTGGCACTCCTTATTACTGGTTCCCATATTGTATTTATTTCTATGCTTGGTCGACTCAGGAGAAAAACCACATCATTTGAAGACTTTGAACAGTAGCAACAACATATAAGTAGAAGAGAAAATAGTGACATCATCAAGATGTAAACTTTCCACACTACCAAAATCAAAATGTTTGGAAGGAAACTCTCATCAATACTATAAAGCTCGATAAGATTTAGTGGACTTGAGAAATCAAATTTTACTGAAAAATTGGTTTAAAAAAAAGATTTTTTAAATTTCAGCTGATAGTAACACTAAATGTTCAGTCAATGAATGCCAACATTTCCTGTATGGAAACAGCTATTTTCACCATTACCAAAATCATCACAAATTGAAATGATTTTAAAGAGAGAGGAAGAAAATATTTATCTTTTAATAAAACCATACTAAATGAGGATTTCCTTTCATTTGCAATGAAATCCTAAAATGTCACTTAAAGCAAATAATAATTCTGTTTAAAGTCATTTGAATCTGACAATTCTGCTCCTTTCTTGTCTTTCTTTAATGGGACAGAAATTATGAAAATAGCTTATGTATTTTATATACATCATTTTTAATTTCAACTTATTTATTATGTCCATATTTCTTGCAGAAATTATGTGAATCTCTATTGTTTATCTATCTAGCTATCTATCTATCTATCTATCTATCTATCTGTCTCTTTCTCTATCTCTTTCTATCTATCTATATATCTATCTATCAATCTATCTATCTATATGCCTGATAATCCTCAAATAAAACCTTCAAACCACATCTTTCCAACCATTTCTGATTTTGTTGTCTTCTATGAGTCGATTGATGAAGGTTCTTGTTGGTCTACGTCTATGAGGATCTCATAGTATAAGCAGAACTTCTTGTTTACCTTTTCAGCAGTGGCCACTAAGCCATACTTGCCTTACACAAATTCTGTCCATAATCTTTGTTTGGTTCCCATACATGTTGGATATATGTTGTTTCCATCTGACATTTAACACTGTTCTGAATAGCTGAGTGTACATCCTATATCATTAAATTGCAAGTAATTATAAAATAACATTATAACCATATTATGCATATATCTGAGTGACATCAAATAAACCCTTCTGACCAGTTCTTTCCAACCATTTTTATCATCCATAGTTCTATTCAATTTTTGTTTTCCGTTTCCAGTATTGTCTATGAAACTGATAACAGCTCTCAGTTCACCTCTGTTTACCTGCTTATATATTTTGTTCTGTCAAGCATCTATGTCTGTTTACTTGTATGTCTATCTAAATGTCCTCAGACAAACACTTCTGACCACCTTTCTCCAACCATTTGTCATCCTTAGTTCTACCCAGTTCTTTGTTTCAGATTCTGGTGTTGTCAATTTGTTGATTGATGAAGGTTCGTGCTAGTCTACTTCTTTCTCTTTCCCCATAATTTGCATCCTATAATATCAACTGATGAATAACCTATTGCTTACTTCTCCAGTAATGGCCACCAAACCTTACTTGCCTTTGTGTCTGTAATCTTTGTTAGGTTACCAAATAGTTCTTCATTGGGTATATGTTGTTTTGAGTTGACATTTAGCATTGCTGCTGCCAGTAGTTGAGTCCATATACCATTTAGCTCTTTTGCCAGTGATTTTGCTAATGTCCAACTTCTTGGCCTGTATAAAGGGACTGCTTTTATTCTTGAGCAATTCTGTTTCAAAATAATTATATTAATTATAATAATAATTAATTATAATTACATTATAATAATTATAATAGTAGCAATAACAAAAGTTAAAACAATAAGAAATAAATAATAAAAAAATACTGGGTAACAAAAAAATTGTTTACCATAAAGTACTAACATTGAAAGCCAAAACACAAAAAAAGCAGTTTCACCAAGTTTATTTGTCCTCTCTCACTGAGAGTCAGAAATGTGCACATTGACCAAAGTGAGCACAAAAAAATGTTATACAATAAGTATATAATGATTAAAGGTCAAGTACATTTAAGTCCACCTTCTGTATTTGTTAGGCTTAAATATAATTAACCATTTGCATTAACTATTTGCATGAAGTATCCAATTTCTAAACAAACTACCGGATCCATCCAATATAACTCGACATTCATCATTAAAAATTACTATTGGGAAATTGGTTTTCATGTACTTCTTCACCTTATGAAGTTTTTGAGATGTTTACTTAAAGTTGGTAGTTTAGTTGCTTTAGACAATCTTTTTCTCTTGAAATGTTAGCAACGCCATCTTCTTCAAATATTTTCTCTTGCTGGTCAATTCACTTTTCTTGGTTATTACACTTTTAACTGTTTTTTTAGGCTTAAATGTAGTTAACTTTCAGTTGTCTTTGCTAACTATTTCTGTAAAAGACCTAACCCCTAGCCTATCTGTCAGACCCATGTAATATTGCTCTCTGTGTCCATCATTAAAAATTACTATTGATAAAACATTTTCATGTACTTCTTTAACCAACTTAATATTTCTCTTTGTGATATTTACTTAAAAGTGGTAGTTTGGTTGCTTTCATGTCTTAAGCCAATGTTCTTAATATTTTGCACCAGTATGGCTTATGCTAATCTCGAGGAGAGCAACTCTCTGTACCTTCTTGGTTGCATGTTTTCCACTGACATGAAATTTTTTTTTTTTTAAGCGTATCACCCCGAGCCACTATCACGCAAGGGGTTACAGAAGGGTTGGAGGAAGAGCAGATAGGAGCGGTAAAGGAAGGGTTGTGGAGAAAGAGAAGGACGGAGGGCCGATCGAGGTGGGGAGGTTAAGGATATAGAGCGAGAGCAGAAATGAATGGAAGATGTCAGGAAGTGGATAGATCAAGGCAACTGGAGATGACGATTGATGCTACACTTAAACCGTTGGAGATTGTATTTGTCAGGGAAACAGTAACAGGGAAGGGAGTTCCATAGGTGAGATGTGCGAGACATGAAGCTATTGGAGTAGAAAAGACGTCTACACCTAACAGTTTCTACGGTGAAGGGGTGGGAACGGGATGCCAGCCTCGTAGGACGCTTGAATTCACGAGGCTTAGGGACAAGTGAGAGCAACTCCTTGGAATGATTATATTGAATCAATTGTTTAGTCTCCTGCTTGAAAAATTGCTTCACAATTTTTCTCACTAGGATCTACCGTGCATATTTATAAGCCTATCATTTGTCTGTATTTAATATTTCTGTCGCATCTGATCTAGTACATCTGTTATATATCTGGCAATTTTGACAAAATTCAAAGAAGAAATTTTTCAAATCACTGTAACATACTTTCCCTGTACCTTTTCTATAAATATTTTCATGGTAATTGTTCTGATGAGCTTTGCTCCTTGGTACCTAAACATCACAAATTTACACACAGTATTAGATCAGCAGTTGATTCCTATCATATTACTGTTGAAATTGCTATCCGTCACCATAAGTTCTATGCTCATAGTTTCTTCTCTCAGACTTCTTGCTTGTGGAACTCTTTTCTGGCCTCCTGCTTTCCTGGCATCACCAAAAATTTAAATTCAGTTGTTATCTCATGTCTCCTTGAATCATGTTCTTTTATTGTCCTCTCTGTTTCTATCACTCTCCGTAACCCCTTGCATCCTAGTGACTTTTATTACAGTAAACAGCGTGCTGAAAAGTTTTCTCAACTTGCATACTCAATTTGTTACTCTTTATAAGCTATTTAATTTTTTTTTATATATTTACTGTGTACAATGGATTAATTGTTTTCTAAATTATGCAAAATTAAAAATAACACTGACATCTCATTTTAACAGACATATTTACCAAAATTACACAAAAATATCTTGAAATACTAAAGAGTAAATTTATTCAATAAAATCACTATTGGCTTCAACCACAGCCTCCAAATGTCTTCAGTATCACCTGCAACTGTTCAGGATGGTCTCCTTGTTTAAGTTGGTGATTACTACCATAATCCTTGCCTTCAATTCATCTTTGGTGTTACAAGTAGTTTTGTTTGTCTCCCACTCAACTGCACCCTGCACATAATAATCAAGGGAGTTGCAGTCTGGGAAGTTAGATGGCCAGATATAAGGGTTGTTAAGATCACAGAAATTATTTGACCAACATGTCTGAGTTCTCCTGCTTGTGTGGGATAGTGCAAAGTCCTGTTGACAGACATAGGGATTCCAGCAGCCACCCTCTTGGCAGCACTGCCACCTCAAAGCACTTGATGTAGGCCTTGGTGTTGAGTCTGAGACCACCACCAACAAATTCAGGTGTTGTTTTCTTATCAGATTGATCAGAGTGAATTTTCCAAGCTGCTTTACCTTCGTAATCACCATAAGACTCATCCATCTCTTTCTGAATCCTTTGCAGTGTCTATATATTTACACCCAAACACTCTGAAATGTTCATATTGAAGCTTCTGGTGAAAATGTCAAGCCGGACAGCATGCCGTTTCCAAATTTTTGATGAAGTGAATTGTGTCATGGTGCTCTTTTTCTTGCGGACAGTGCTCAACTGACCCTGCTATACTGTGCAGTCAACTAAATAAAAAACAAACAACATGCATATGCAAAAATTAAAAATATAAAATGGCAGCAATTTACCCATTGCACCCTGTATTATTATTCATTTCTTTCTTTTGACTTTACTGTTTGATCCAATCATTTTTCCATGTCTTTCAGCTGAGATCAAAGCTACGAAAAGGTTTTCTCTTCAGAATTTATTGAACACATTAGGTTGAAAGATTTTTTTTCTGCTAACCCTTAAATAGTGGACATCATCAATTAATGTTCCATTGGAGATCAGAGAGCTGAGTTTGAATTCCTGTCGAATTCATTACATTCACTTACATGCTAGTACCCTTGGGAAAGGTATGAATCCTCTTCTTCTCCCCCCCAGCTATGGGTAAATAGCAGGACAGATCGGGTTCTGTAGCCTTCGATGGCAACTGGTCTACCGCAGAAAGAAATGGCAACCTACTGTGGAAAAAAATCTGCCTCGTCAGTCATGTATTGAAAGAGACATGATTGCCTAAACATGTATCACACATGGCACGTAACTGACAGAGATATTATCAATTGTTGATATAAATTTTTTCAAACAATATTACAATCATTCATTTACAATTTGAGTCTAAATGACTAATTATCAATTCTAGGATTATTGAAGTTACATCTTTTTCTAGAGTAATTACCTGCAAATAAAGTTGGAAGAATAATTCAAAGACAGTGCTATATCTGCAAGTATGCTTCATGTAGTCGAAAGTGGCAAATAATTACAACAATTTGGTGCAAAGAATGCACAACTCCATTGTGCTTGGATTAATTCAAGGAGTATCAAACTGTAAAAAAATTAAATTTGGCGTAACTAATGTTTATTTTATTTCCCTTGTTTTACTTTATAATCTAAAAGAGTTAGAATGTCATTTTTATAGATTATGCATATAATTTAAATGAAAATAAGCTTAAAAACTACCCTTTACCATTGCTCGTATTTGATATGCAAGTTTGTGCACATTTTTTCCCACTCTTTAAGGATTGAACTTAGGAGCTTTAACACAATCTTATATTTCAAATAAAGTTGGATTTCCTGGGATTTTCTTAATATGTGTAGCAGCATAATTCTTAATCCTTCAGGGTGCTCCTAATTATACTGGATTAATGGTTGTATTTAAATGCAATATTCTTATTTCTATTTTATGAGTCTCATATTTGGAAAGTTTATCAAATTCTTTTTATCAGGCAGTATGATTATGTTTACATATTATGTCTATAGAGTATTTATGTTCTTTTATGTTAGTATCTGGTCTGTTTTCATGTATACTGTAGTCACTGCATATGGTGACGTCCCAAATTCAAGTAGCACCATCACCTTCTAGAAAAGGTCATTGCTTTTACACATGTTGTTAGTGTTAAGTTGAAATGTTAGCATATTTTCCAATCAATATATTGCCTGAGCCTATTTTTAAATTCATTTATTATTATTATTATTATTATTATTATTATTATTATTATTATTATTATTATTATTATTATCATCATCATCATCATCATTATCATTATCATTATTATTATTATTATTATTATTCCCTCCTTTGATTTCTGTTGTATACACATTCTCTCCTGGGTCCCAATCAGAAATGGTTTCATGACATTTTTCACTGATCCTTTTTATTAAAAAAAACAAAAAAAAAGAACTAAGATCAAACACATTTTACATAGATAAACCTCTTCATAATGTGTAAGCTGTATTTGTGAGTGAAATGTTTTGTATTTATTTAAGGCATGGGCTACCAGGTATCTTTGCAAAGAAGTCTGTTGGAACCCTTTCTAATCAATCTGAGGGCTCCAAATATACCTGGAATTATTGATGTCCTTATGTGCCACATTTTTGAGATTTCCACTGAAAGATCCTTATATTTTGATAGTTTTTGAAGATCTTCATACAATTGACCAAAATTATTATTATTTCCTTGGTTTTCTGTTGTATACACTTTTTCTTCCAGGTCCCAACCAGAGACCTGAGGTAAGAAATAGCTTAAAAAAAAACACACCCAAAACACACACATTTTACATAGATAAAGCTCTTCATAATGTGTGAGCTGTACTTGTGAGTATAATTTCTTGTATTTCTTTAAGGCATAGGCTACCAGAAATCCCTTCAAAGAGTCTATTGGAACCTTTTCTAATCAATCCGAGGGCTCCAACTACAACTGGAATTATTGATGTCCTCATGTGTCACATTTTTGTGATTTCCACTTCAAAATCCTTGTATATTGATAGGTTTTTTTTAAGATCTTCAAAGATTCATTACAATCTGCAGGGGCTGTCATGTCAATAAGAAAGCACATTCTGTTTTAAGGGTTTTTGATCACTATGTCTGGGTGATTAGCTTTGATTTTTCTGTCTGTGTGTATTGTAAAGTCCCATAAAATTGTTACAGGTCCTATCTCTGTAACTGGATCTCGGTGATGTTCATACCAATTTCCTTCCTGTGAATATTGCATATTTTCTGGTGTATCATTATTATTATTATTATTATTATTATTATTTTATTAAATTTATTCTTTATGTTAAAATTGTTCTGATTTTTATATTAATGTCTGTTATTAGGGCATAATAACAATAATAGTAATAATAATATATTATTATAATTATTAATATTTAATTATTGTAATTTATATATTTTCTTTTTATAGTGAAATTTCTCTGAATTTGTTATAAATATTAAACAGCTGCACCCAATACTGTGTCCTGATATGATTTAGCATCAAATCAGAAAACATAACAAAAGCATATATTAATAATGATATCGATAAAATGACAAATAATGACAACCTTCAAAGCTTAGCAGTAAAAGCAATAATTGCAACAATAACTGTGATTTTAGAGATAATGATTAATATTTTAATAAAAATAAGTGTAATGATAATGTCAGTACATTGAGGATGATGATAATGATGATGATATAATAATAATAATAATTATAATAATAATAATAATAATTATTATTATTATTATTATTATTATTATTATAATAATAATAATAATAATAATAATAATGATGATGATGATGATGATGATATTTTTGTAATTTTTTAAAGTATGAAATATACATTGATTGTTTCACAACACAATGACCAGTGCTGATGCATAGGCGCAGAGGCTGATGGGAAGTTGATCAAATTTTTATGAGCCAGTGTTGGATGTTTGCTTTTTGGTCAGTTGTTTGTTGAGTAATTGGGCAGGAAGAGAAAAATAAATAAACACTAGAGAGGAAACAAAACTAAATGAAAGTGGAAGTACAAGAAGAAACACATAAATTAGGGATAAAGTAAAAAAAAGAAAGAAAAATTGAACAATGGAACAAATAAGGAATTGAAGAAAAAAAAGACATGAGAAAGGATCAGGAAATGGAAGAAGAAAATTGACAAGAGAAGAAAAGGAAGTAGAGAAGAAGAAAAAGAGAAAGTGTAAAGAAATTAAAAAAACAGTAAAGAAACAAGCAAGAGAGAAGTGAAAGGAATATGTGAGAAAGAGAAATAGGAAATAAATTATTGTGTAAAGAAGAAATAATAGATGAGGAGTTAAAATAAAAAATAACAGAGAAAAAGAGAGGATAAGATATAAACTGAATAATGTGAAGAGAAAAAGAGCAGAAGAAGAAAAAGAAGAAAAAGAAGAAGAAACAGAATGAATAATTATGGAGAAGAAGAGAAGAAGAAGAAAAAGAAGAAGAAGAAGAAACAGAATGAATAATTATGGAGAAGAAGAGAAGAAGAAGAAAAAGAAGAAGAAGAAGAAGAAGAAACAGAATGAATAATTATGGAGAAGAAGAGAAGAAGAAGAAAAAGAAGAAGAAGAAGAAACAGAATGAATAATTATGGAGAAGAAGAGAAGAAGAAGAAAAAGAAGAAGAAGAAGAAGAAACAGAATGAATAATTATGGAGAAGAAGAGAAGAAGAAGAAAAAGAAGAAGAAGAAACAGAATGAATAATTATGGAGAAGAAGAGAAGAAGAAGAAAAAGAAGAAGAAGAAGAAGAAACAGAATGAATAATTATGGAGAAGAAGAGAAGAAGAAGAAAAAGAAGAAAAAGAAGAAGAAACAGAATGAATAATTATGGAGAAGAAGAGAAGAAAAAGAAGAAGAAGAAGAAGAAACAGAATGAATAATTATGGAGAAGAAGAGAAGATGTAAAAACTTTAGGGGAAAACAATACTTAAGATATATTAATCATGTGGTGAAGAGTTGAAGATATTGAAGAGGCAGCAAAAACTCAACAGTGACTCATCAATAAACGATAAGAAAGTGAATCAAGTAAGAGGGATAATATTGATGGAAATTGTGAAGAAGAAGTAAATAATTAAAGGAGGGGAAATGGAAGAAAAGAAAAAGAAAGAGGTAAAGAAGATGAAAAGAAAAATGTAAAGAAAAGAGACAAAAGATAAATAGAAGGTAGGGAAAATAGAAAGGTTTAAAAAATGTGAATCAAGTAAGAGAGATAATATTGATGGAAATTGTGAAGAAGAAGTAAATAATTAAAGGAGGGGAAATGGAAGAAAAGAAAAAGGAAGAGGTAAAGAAGATGAAAAGAAAAATGTAAAGAAAAGAGACAAAAGATAAATAGAAGGTAGGGAAAATAGAAAGGTTTCAAAAATGTGAATCAAGTAAGAGAGATAATATTGATGGAAATTGTGAAGAAGAAGTAAATAATTAAAGGAGGGGAAATGGAAGAAAAGAAAAAGAAAGAGGTAAAGAAGATGAAAAGAAAAATGTAAAGAAAAGAGACAAAAGATAAATAGAAGGTAGGGAAAATAGAAAGGTTTAAAAAATGTGAATCAAGTAAGAGAGATAATATTGATGGAAATTGTGAAGAAGAAGTAAATAATTAAAGGAGGGGAAATGGAAGAAAAGAAAAAGGAAGAGGTAAAGAAGATGAAAAGAAAAATGTAAAGAAAAGAGACAAAAGATAAATAGAAGGTAGGGAAAATAGAAAGGTTTCAAAAATGTGAATCAAGTAAGAGAGATAATATTGATGGAAATTGTGAAGAAGAAGTAAATAATTAAAGGAGGGGAAATGGAAGAAAAGAAAAAGAAAGAGGTAAAGAAGATGAAAAGAAAAATGTAAAGAAAAGAGACAAAAGATAAATAGAAGGTAGGGAAAATAGAAAGGTTTCAAAAATGTGAATCAAGTAAGAGAGATAATATTGATGGAAATTGTGAAGAAGAAGTAAATAATTAAAGGAGGGGAAATGGAAGAAAAGAAAAAGGAAGAGGTAAAGAAGATGAAAAGAAAAATGTAAAGAAAAGAGACAAAAGATAAATAGAAGGTAGGGAAAATAGAAAGGTTTCAAAAATGTGAATCAAGTAAGAGAGATAATATTGATGGAAATTGTGAAGAAGAAGTAAATAATTAAAGGAGGGGAAATGGAAGAAAAGAAAAAGGAAGAGGTAAAGAAGATGAAAAGAAAAATGTAAAGAAAAGAGACAAAAGATAAATAGAAGGTAGGGAAAATAGAAAGGTTTCAAAAATGTGAATCAAGTAAGAGAGATAATATTGATGGAAATTGTGAAGAAGAAGTAAATAATTAAAGGAGGGGAAATGGAAGAAAAGAAAAAGAACGAGGTAAAGAAGATGAAAAGAAAAATGTAAAGAAAAGAGACAAAAGATAAATAGAAGGTAGGGAAAATAGAAAGGTTTAAAAAATGTGAATCAAGTAAGAGAGATAATATTGATGGAAATTGTGAAGAAGAAGTAAATAATTAAAGGAGGGGAAATGGAAGAAAAGAAAAAGGAAGAGGTAAAGAAGATGAAAAGAAAAATGTAAAGAAAAGAGACAAAAGATAAATAGAAGGTAGGGAAAATAGAAAGGTTTCAAAAATGTGAATCAAGTAAGAGAGATAATATTGATGGAAATTGTGAAGAAGAAGTAAATAATTAAAGGAGGGGAAATGGAAGAAAAGAAAAAGAACGAGGTAAAGAAGATGAAAAGAAAAATGTAAAGAAAAGAGACAAAAGATAAATAGAAGGTAGGGAAAATAGAAAGGTTTAAAAAATGTGAATCAAGTAAGAGAGATAATATTGATGGTAATTGTGAAGTACTAAGTAATTAAAGGTGGGAAAATGAAAGAAAAGAAAAGGAAGATGTAATGATGAAAAGAAAAACAATAAAGAAAAGGTGAAAAAAACAAACAAATAGATGTAAGGAAATAGATGAGGAAGATATTTGTTGTGTAGAAGTGCTAATTTTCACTTAATTCATAATTTATTCAACCTGACAAGTTCAGTGAGTTTATTGCAACATTTTTAAATTAACAATCTCTGTTTCGCCATTGTCTTGTTTTTATCATTGTCATTTTGTTTATTTTATGCTTTGTTTTCAAATTCAGCCATTTTTATTTGTCTTTCCATTTTTGCTCCACTCCCTCAGCTCTTTTCTCTTACATTTTTTTCCTTTTTTAGTTCTGAATGTTTTAACATTTAAGGTTTACATTTCACAGTGTTTGAATATGATTTGTTCAGTTCCATTATTCATGCCAAATCAGTAACTCTGTACCAGTTTCAAAAGGATTCTCTTATTGCATAAAAATCATTCACTGTTCAGTAATGGTTACCAAGCTTGTCTTACTGTTATTAATGTGCAGTGAATTCAGTTTTCAGTGAGTTCCCTATGCCTGTTGCTTTGTGCCAGACTATAATAAACTTATAATCTGTTCATGTAAACAAAATTATTTTTTCTTCATTGATTTCTTCATATTTTATGTTATTTTTTACTTATTTACTTCTTTTTATTGTTTTTCTTTTTTATTTCCTTTTTACTTCTTCTTTACTTGTATTTTTCTTTTCTTCTATTTGTTTTTACGTCTTTTTCATTGCTTTTTTTACTTTTTTCTTTTTCTTCCATTTTTCTTTTTCTTTTCACATCCTTTGTCATTCTTTTTACTTCTTTTTTTCTTTTTTCGTTTGTTCTCTTTTTACTTCTTTGTTTCCTTCTATTTCCCATTTCTTTTTGGATTATCGCACATTTTCTCACCATTTAAACCACTATATTTATCTCTAGTTCTTTGTTTTTCATCACCATTTTTTACAGTTATTTGACAACTATAATGAAGCACATCTGTTACAGGATGTTATGAGAAAAACTGATAATTTAATTTATTTACTTATACCAAGAAGCCTTCTTTTTATCTTTGTCATTTTCATCATAATGTCTGATGTAATGGAATAACCTGTCATCCCCATGAGTGACTACACTATAGGTAGTAACTAACTATAAGTAACTGTAAGTCAGCGGACTACAGAGACTAGATGGGATCTGTTGAGTACAACTCAGACTTATGTGAGAACTACTGACCTTCCAATAGTAGCACTCACTACTAGTCTCTGTAGTATGTTGACTTACAGATACTAGATGGGATCTGTTGAGTACAGCTCAGACTTACATGAGAACTACTGACCTTCCAATAGTAGCACTCACTACTAGTCTCTGTAGTACGTTGACTTACAGATACTAGATGGGATCTGTTGAGTACAACTCAGACTTACGTGAGAACTACTGACCTTCCAATAGTAGCACTCACTACTAGTCTCTGTAGTACGTTGACTTACAGATACTAGATGGGATCTATTGAGTAGAACTCAGACTTATGTGAGAACTACTGACCTTCCAATAGTAGCACTCACTACTGGATTGACTTGTGACGACCTTGTGAATAACTGTTACCTTTATTCTTATTGTACTGGTTTTTACAATAAACCTTTACTTATTTTATCCGTCTTGTTATATATATATATATATATATATATATATATATATATATATATATATTCCTATTAGCACAGAAGATAACAATGTCATAGTAAAAAAGATTTTTATAAAAAAAAAATAAGATGCTACCATTACTAAAGTTTTTATCTAGTATTTCTTCCATTCTAATTTCATTTGCTTTGGATTGCAACTCTCAGGCCATCATTCTACAGCCATTAACAGGTAAAATGGATTACAAATAAAAACTGATCATCTGGGGAAATGTAACATGACAACTGCCTTACCAGTTAAGCCATATCCCTTTCTTGGTGCCATCATTCAAATCTAACCATGTAGTTGTTCCTTATCTTCATCAGCTGCTTGACACATCGCAACCTTTATTTAAATATAATAATAGTATCAGTAGTAATGTCCTTTCTTTAATATTTTTTGATGAAGTATTACCAATTATTATTAATTTTGCAACTAGTATTTGTTTCATCTTAATTTCTGTTGCTTTGTATTGCAACAGTCAATTCTACAGTTGTGGATAGGTAATAATTGACAGTGTTTTCATCAAAATTACAACTAATTCTATTCAGTCAGTTAAGTGCCACATATGATACACACTTGAGTGATCATGTATCTTTTGATACATGACTGACGTGGCAGAAGATTTTTCCTGCAGTAGGTTGCCATTTCTTTCTATAGTAGACTGGTTGCCAGCCAAGGTTAAAAAACCCAGTCTGTCCTGCTATTCAAACAACAGATAAGAGATGAATTCATACCTTTCCCAAGGTTATTTATGCATAAGTGAATATAACAAACTCAGCTGGGATTTGAACTTTGCTCTCCAGGTTCTCATTCCGAGCCAATATCCGTAATACCACAACACACATCCTAATTCTATTAGTGCGTATTAATAAAAATGGCAATGTATCAGGCAATCTCGCAAGATAAGGAATGGCTATGAATGATTGTAAACTGAATGCTCTATGGCCTAATTGGTAAGGCAGCTGTCATATTAAGATAGGCTTCTTAAATAAAAAGGGATTTGATTTTGAATCTCACATTATTCTTCTTATTTTATTTTGATTTACATTGTATGATGATTAATAAACAATGCTGATCAGAAGTAAATAAAAAAAATAATGTATGTCCTGTGAGTGTCAAATTCTTCAAGACCTCTTTCCTCGTTATGTGTAAAAGAAATTTCAACTATTTCTTTCTGATTTTAAGTATCCTTTTCATTTCCATCTTCCTTAAAACTCTCTTGTTGCTCTCATGCCCTGTTCCTGGTATTCTCAGAATCTTTGTGTAAAACCACATTCGCCTCAAGTCTTCACATCTTTTGTGAGGAAATTGTCCAGCATTCACTGCCATATAGCAAGTTTGATATTATGTAGATCTTCAGCACTCGTTTCTTTGTTTCTAACAAAATATTCCTGTTTCTTAATACTTTGCTTAGTTTTTGGAAGGCGTCTTTCGTCATTCCAGTGTGAGTTCAGAATCCTGAATTACATTTTCCTTTGTCAGTTAAAGCAATTTCCCGGAGAGTTAAATTTCTGTAATTGCTCAAAGCATATCATAATAAACAATGAATGCAACTGTCATACCTTTAGAGATACCTTCCAGAATATGTTATATTTATTTATCAGATTGGGAAAGAGAAACTTATGGTGAGAAATCAGTATTATTTACAAAATTCTATCATCATCATCATCATCATCATCATCAATCAGACCCTGAATTACCACCAGTCATGGTGAATGGATGTTCTTACAGGTAGGCCATGTGCCTTGAGAAACTACTGGACCTAAAAAGAAATGAAGACTTCTAGTGGAACTCATGTTAAAGCAGAAAGAAAGATAGTTTGTAACCTGTGCCGCTCAAGCAAATACCTGAATCCTCAACCTTGACAAGAGCCAGATCAGGCCTAAAATGGAGTACTGCTGTCATATTTGAGCATAAGCTGCTCAGTCCTCACTTTCTAATCTTGACAGAGTACAAAAGCATCTCCGCGTCCTTGTGGGTGATGAATTATTTTCCACCCTGCAACCCCTCTCTCACAAACAAGATGTAACAAGCCTCTCACAGGTTTATCGATACCTATATGGAAAGTGTTCAGATAAACTACATTCCTTAGTTCCTTCATGGCTAGGATCCACCATCCTACATACATTGTTGTGAACCTCTATCATTCTCTCTGTATTCCCCCTGGTTCCACTTAAGCAGCTTCTTCCTGTGAATCACTACTCTGTAGAACCGAGTACTAAGAGGATGTTTTCCCAATCACTACAATCCTAACCTGTTCAAGTCTAGGGTTAACCAACCTAACCAGATAAACTCTAAAAGCTTTGGTTGTGAAGTCAACTCATCATGGTCATTGTCATTATATCATCATCATAATAATAATGATAACAAAAAAAAGGTTATCTACACTGCTTGTAAACTTACATCCTTACAAACACTCCACCTACATACAATGTAACTTTTGACAGGATGTTTGTATACTTGTAAATTCAGTATTATGTATAAGAGACCAATGACCAAAGTCTCTGGATAAACTGCTTCATGCCAAGATGATAATAACTGAGATTGCTTAAAAACATACTGTTGTTAAATAAGAATTTTAGTGGTTAATATATATATATATATATATATATATATATATATATATATATATATATATATATATATTAAGTTTCTAAATAATGAAAAATTATTAAACCATAGACAGGAGTTAACGGTTTTTTGCCGACATCAACAAATTTTCGCATTAAATAATTAATAAAAAAATATAAACAAATAAATTCTATAGTTTAATAAAAGCCTTAAAAGCTCAGCCCAATCATTAAATAGAAAAACCCTTTGTGGAGTCGCAAAAAAAAAAAAAACAAATTCTAATCCATTTCAGCACGTTTGTAAAAAAATAAAAATAAAATAAAAATAGCCATTTGAATAAACAAATAAATAAACAGATTAATAGACAGCTAATAATGAAACAGCATCCTCTCGATACTTAACGACCTGCGGCAAGGCCATAAAATGCCTTTAGACCAACAAGACGGCAACTGGTACTATCAGACTTGAAATAGGCACCCTAATCTAACCTGACATAAACTTTTCGAAGATGACTGGTCTGTAGATAAAAATTAATTCTTAACTTTTAGACCACCTAACCAATATAGCCGACCCTAGCCGTTTCCATAGTAGCTAATGTTGCAAGAGATCATACTTATAAACACGCGCTAACCACAAGATAGCTTATTCCCAAATTCTCGCTTGACGAGGAAGCGTGACCAGACACCTTAATTCAACTTAATTTCAAAAATTATATTAGGGGTCTCGGCTCTCACTTTTGAAACATGAGAACTCTTATGTAGCGAAGGAATCATATTTAAAAAAAAAATTATAATATAAGCTCTACTTCTGTATGGAGCACTGTCTTTTTAAAAATAAAAGCAAAAATACTAAGGAACTCCGGATTATTTACCTAACGTGTTCTTTCCTATTTTTCTGCATACCTGCACATATATATATATACATGCATATGCATATATATATATATATATATATATATATATATATATATATATACACACATAATTATTCATATATATTTAATATATTTAATGTAGTTAAGTCTACATGAATTTATGCTGGTAGGTTTTTTGTATGACGAAATAGTAAATTTGTTATTATGTGTGCTTATCAATATGTCAAGGAAGGTAATGTTATTATTAGTATTGAGTTCATACGAGAATTTAAGGACAGAATTATTTATTTAATAATACAGATGAAATACTTCAACTTCAAAAACGTTTCCAAAATAAACAGATTTTTTACAGTGAACTAAAGGATATAAAACAAACACTTATTAATAATAGCTTTTGTTGTGTCGGAAACCTACCACCCCTCTTGAAGATGAACTTGTCTGCGTCTGTGAACAAAGACTTTAAATAGTGGCATGTCAGTTGACATGAGAGAGAGAGGGAGACAGAGAAGTTCTTGGCTGAGCTAGTTATTGACTACTCAGGTGATTTCTGTACCTTTTTACCAACCTATTAAAACCCTTTTTATTGTTACGTGTTATTTGGCGTTTGTCTCTACTAACCCCAAATCAACATCATAACAGTGGCGACGAGAGATTCGTTCATCACGCTGAGTGGAGAATTTTTCAACTCTAGGTGGACTATATAAATTTTTTTTTCTTGCTCTGAAAAAAAAAACAAAACAAAATACGTCGAACTTTGTTCTTCACGAAGAAATGGGATTTCAACGTGCCAAAAAGAAGTAAGACTTGTGCTTATTGTGGATATATACGTGCTTTTCCCTTTTTGACTGTTTTCGAAAAGTGTTTTGTGTAATCTATTACGCATAATGGAAGATTTGATTGCATTAACGAAAACTCTAGTGCAAAGTCAAATTCAGCAACAAAAATTGTTTCGGGAACAACTATTGGATTTACAAGTGCAGCAGCGAAATGACACAAAGGCTTTATATGAAGCGATTTTACTTAAGAATCCAGTAAATTCGTCATTCACGGCCGAAGGTATTGCTAATTCTATTACTGAGTTCAAATTTAACCCAGAGGAGGGCATAACATTTCCTGCGTATTTCAGAAGATTTGAAATAATATTTGAAAAAAAAATGTGAAGGTTGGACTGACGAACAAAAAGTGAGTTTACTTTTACAAAAGTTGGGTACAGATGAAAATAATAAGTATACGAATTTTGTCCTTCCAAGAAAAACTGGTGACATTTCTTTCGAAGAAACTGTTAATACTTTATCTAGTATTTTTGGCGAGCGAGTTAGTTTGTTTCATACTTGTTTCTCGTGTTTGAATATGGTAAAGCGTGAGGATGTTGTTACGTATGCTGGAAATGTTAACAGAATGTGTGAACGTTTTATGTTACATGATCTTTCAATTGATCGATTTAAATGTTTGATATTTGTTCAAGGCTTGACTTCTAGCAAAGATAAGGACATAAGGTCCCGAATATTGGCAAAACTCGAACAAAATTCCGAGATCACTTTGCAGAAGGTTACGGAAGAGTGTCAAAGAATTGAAAACTTAAAACATGACAATACGCAAATTGAAGAAAAAGACATATCCCGTGTCCATGCTATTCGACCAAAAACGGGAATAGTTAATAAAAACATTAAAAACCAACGTGGTTTGGATGCGGTGGTGGTCATTTTAAAAGTGAATGTTTTTTTCGCGACAAAAATTGCTATTCGTGTGGCAATAAAGGCCATATAAGTACTCATTGTAAAAGCAAAAGAAAAAATTTAAGTCGAAAAAAGATAATGTGAATATTGTGTTGTCACGACAGGAGATTGAGGGACAGAAGAGAAAATTCGTACAGGTAAACATTAATGGAAAAAATGTTAAACTACAGCTAGATACTGGAAGTGATATTTCCATTATTAATACAGCAACATGGATTAAAATAGGCAAACCTTTGCTTAAAAAGACTGAAAAAGTGGCTCGCGGGATTTCTGGAAGAAAATTGCATTTTCAAGGATAAATTTTCTTGTAATATTTCATTTGTTGGTAAGACACTAAAGTCTAAAGTGCATGTGCTACAAAATGCTTCAAATTTATTTGGAACAGATTGGATTATACTTTTTAATTTATGGGAACTCCCTATAAATTCTTTTTGCAATAGAATTAATGTTTCTTCTCCGTGTAAAAATCGGGTTATAGAAAATTTGGTGAAAGATCTGAAAATAAAATTTCCACAAGTATTTTCAGAAGGTCTTGGATGTTGCAAAAAGACGGAGGCAAAATTTGAAGTGAAGGAAAATGTAAAACCTATTTTCAAGCGAAAAAGAAATGTGCCATTTGGTGTTTTGGAACAGATTAACAAAGAATTGGAACGGCTTGAAAATTTAGGAGTTATTTCACGCATTGAATTTTCAGAGTGGGCCTGCCCTGTTGTATATGTTAAGAATAATAAAATTCGGATGTGTGCTGATTTTTCTACGGGTCTAAATGATTGCTTAAAAGACCACACATATCCTTTGCCTTCACCAGAAGACATTTTTGCAAGTTTAAATGGAGGAAAAATATTCTCTAAATTGGATTTATCCGATGCCTATCTCTAAGTGAAAGTGGACGAAGAATGTTCTAAATTGTTGACTATCAATACACACAAGGGTTTATACAAATTAAACCGTCTGCCTTTTGGTTTAAAAGTATCCCCTAGTATTTTTCAGCAAATTATGGACACTGTGCTGGCAGGGTTGGACTTCGCCATTGCATATCTTGATGATATTTTGATAAAAAGTAAAGATCGAAATGAACATTTGGAACATATTAATCAGGTTTTTGAAAAAATTGAAGAATATGGATTCAAACTTGGAGCTGAAAAATGTGAATTTTTTATGAGTGAAATTAAGTTTTTGGGGCAGATAATAGACTCTGATGGAAGAAGACCAGATCCGGCGAGGGCAGAAGCGATCAAAAGCATGCCAACTCCCAAAAATGTAGTAACGCTACAAGCGTTCTTAGGACTTGCTAACTATTATGGGATATATATTCCTAATATGTGCAGCCTTACGGCTCCATTAATTAAAATGCTTAAAAAGGGAGCAAAGTGGGAATGGTCAGAAGTGTGTCAGAAGGCGTTTGACAAAATAAAGAATATTTTGACGTCGGAATTATCACTAACACATTATGACCCTAAACAGGAAATTATAGTGGCATCGGACGCAAGCGAGTACGGAATAGGTGCGGTAATTCTGCATAAATTCAAAGACGGCAATACGAAGCCAGTGGCACATGCATCAAGGACATTATTACCCGCAGAAAAGAAGTACTCTCAAATTGAGAAAGAAAGCTTAGCTATCATCTATGCTTGTAAAAAATTCCATAAGTACATACATGGAAGAAGGTTTATATTGCAGACCGACCATCGCCCGCTGCTTTCAATCTATGGTTCGAAGAAGGGTATACCTACTCATACGGCAAACCGTTTGCAACGATGGGGAACCATTTTGTTGAATTACAATTTCAAAATGGAATTTTTATCATCTAAAAAATTAAGCCATGCTGATGGTTTATCTAGACTGATCCCAACGTCTTCGGAACCGCTAGAAGATACGGTGATAGCGTCGTTACAAGCAGAAAATGAAGTGGTTGAAGTAATGTTTAACACAGTAAAAGAATTACCGGTGACATTAGATGAAATAAAATTAAAAGCAGAAAACGACATTTTTATTAGAAAAATGAAAAAGTTGTAACTTCAGAAAAGTATAAAACTTCTTCACCAGCATATCCAATATGTGATGAAGTGCTGTTATATGCTGGAAGAGTCGTGATACCGGTTGTGCTACAAAAACGGATTTTGAAGGAATTTCATCAGGGGCATCCTGGTATTGGACGTATGAAAGCCCTGATGAGGAGTTACATTTATTGGCCAAATATGGACAAAGACGCTGAACAGGTAGTTAAAATTTGTAGAGGGTGTCAAATGGCAGCGAAAGCACCGCCAGTAAAATACACACCATGGTCAAAAACAGATGTTCCATGGACCAGACTCCACATAGATTATGCTGGACCCATGAATGGTAATTTCTACTTGATAGTTGTGGATAGCTATTCCAAGTGGCCTGAAATTTTTAAGTGCAAATTCCCAGAGTCTTACAAAACGTCTTAAATTCACTTCCTGTGAATTGAGTTCCATTGTCGGTGACAATTTTTTCTGGTACATATATATATATACTAGCAGTATGTCCCGGCGTTGCCCGTGCTTGATTAAAAAATCATACGACTCATACAGCAATCGCTATCACTTGACTATATTTTTGCCCTTCCTTGCCTTTAAAGGAGTGCCCTTTGCTGTGCTGATGTTGCTACATGCCTTACATCTTGTCTATCTCACACTGCAATTTTTTTCTAAGCTCTATACTAAACATTAAATCTGTTACGAAAAAACAACTAAACAAAATGAACACAAAACGATCAGCTTTAAAAAAGGACTCGTAACTGGAAAAACCGAATGAAAAAAGAATGTTAACTACAAATACTTTTTCACACCCAACCCAGTTCTGCGGAATCAGAATCAATGTTGAGTTTAAGCAAGCGAATGAGCCAATTGGAGTAAAGTGCCATGCAGATTTAAATTTTTCCCACTTGTGACGAATGCAGCTATCGATTTTTTTGCATGCTAGCATGCTAGTTAACATTCATGTCAGTCAGCTGTTGGCTCTCACGCTGGCTAATAGAATCTTCCTGCCTATTCGTGGCAGCCAGCTATAGGCTCTCACTCTGGCCAGTAGAAAATGGCCACAAACTACATGAAAACTGCCGTAGAAGCATGAAAAAATGGATTATTTCCACTATCGATGGGAGTTGGAAAATGCAAAGTCAGTCTTGGCCTTCCACTAACTTGGAGCATATGCATGTAAATTTTGGTGCAAATCCGTCGAAAATTGCGGCCGTGCATTCGTTACACACACACACACACACACACATCCTGCCTTTCATATATATATATATATATATATATATATATATATATATATATGGAGAAGGCATGGTGGAGTAATGGATAGCAGCTTGGATTGAGGAATCGGAGCCGAGTTCAAATTCCAGTCAAATCCATTACATTGGTTGGGAAAGGTAGTATGAATCCTCTTCTTCTCCTCTCCCCTGTTATGGGTAGATAGCAGGACAGACTGGGTTCTATAGCCATGGATGGCAACTAGTACCGCAGATCTGCTTCATCAGTCATGTATCAAAAGATACATGATCGCCTACGCGTGTATCATGCATAGCGCATAAATGACTGATACATATATATCTATCTATCTATCTATTTATCTATATATATATATATATATATATATACACACACACATATGCATATAGATACATATACATATATATGCACATACATACACACAGACATATATGCACACATAAATATATATGTATACATATATAAGGTATATTTAGGCAATGTATTGTAAGTTGTTTTCTGAATATTTTTATTTTGTAGTTAAAATTGGTTTCTCTTGCTCACAAAAGTTTATTTGAAAAAATTATAGATTTAAAAATATAATTATTTTATGAGTTTTTATCTTTGACTTTATTTCTTTTTTGCATCCATTCATTTCATTTCTATTGTAGTTTTTTTAATCTTTAAAATTTTTAGTTTCTTTTTCTTAATTTCTCTCTTCACTTTATTTTATGCATGTGGGAAAGGGAGAAATGTTTCGAAATGTCTTCTCATATAACTAAAAAAAAATAATGTTGTATAATCTTTTGTAAACACTTCCATTCAATCAGCCTTCATTTTTTCTGCTTATTTTTCATAACCTTTTCTTTTTCATGGACCCTCTCTTCACTGTGGTTGACACAAATCTTGTCAAACGTCATCCATACTCTTCTTCGAACTTCATCAAAATATAGTTCTCATTAAGAAAAAAATGGTGTGCATTTTTATTTTTAAAAAAAATGGTGGAATCCCTTGTAAAAATAGAAGTAAATACAGAGTAGTTCTTAGCATGCAGTTGATTAGCAAATAAAAAAATATTTGGAAAGACAAAAGAACTTAACAGATTTCTTCATCTATTGTCCCAAATTTATCTTTCCTTATTTTTACACTTTATGCTTCACATTCTATCTCTCTTTCTCTCACTGTTTTAATCTTTCTTATTTTCTTTCTTTTTTACTTTTGATTTTCTTTCTTTATTTAATTTTTGTTAATGTGTAGTTTATACAGGAAAGGAGTAAAAGAGGAAATACAGAAATATTGTATTTCTATAATTTTCTATCTGGAAAGAGCCAGCCTGCCTAGAAAATGAGCATTCAGAATCCTGTTTTTTTTAGTGGGGCTAGTGCACTGATATTAGTGAAAATATGTAGCTTTTTCAGCCATGGGACAGGGCCATTTTATTATTTCTTTCTTATTTAATTTCTTCTTCAGTTTTCATTTCTTAGATTCTTCCTTTAATCATAATATTTCTGTCTCTTGACTTGCTTTCCTTCCATTTTTATCAGTTAATATCTCTTCTTTCTTTATTTATTTAATATATTATATATATATATCCCAAATTTTTCCTAATTGCTTCCACTATCCTTTTTTCTTTCTTTCTTAATATATTTTTCCTTGTTCGTTTCCACAACCCTTTCCTTTCTTTCTTTCTTTCTTATCAAACATTTTTCCCCTCATTTGTTTCCAAAACCCTTTTCTGTTTACTTTTCTTTCTTTCTTTCCTCTACTTTTCTTAATATATTTTATATATGACAACATTTTTTCTTCACTTTTCCCTAATCTTTTTCTTTTGCCAATATTTTCCCTCAAACTTTTTGTGTTTGTTTCTTTCTTTCTTTCTTTCCTTATTTACTTGTTTCTTTCTTTCTTTCATTTTTTTTTGCTTTTGTCAATATATTTTATATATGCCAATATTTTTCCACATTTGCTTCCCCAAACTCTTTCTTTCTTTCTTTCTTTACTTTTCTCAATATATTTTATATATACAAATATTGTTCCTTTACTTGCATCTTTTTTCTTTCTTTTCTCAATATCTCTGTCTATACTTTATATATCACAACTTTTCCCCTTATTTGCTTCCTCTAACCTTTTCAGGTTTTTTGCTCCTTTGATCTTTTCATGTACCTCTTATCAGTTCTTTATTTTCCATTGGACCCTTCTACATTTCACTCTTCTTGACTCCCACTTCCACCCAATCAGACTTCCACAATTCATTCGCCATTCTTTGTTCTAAAAATCAAACTGTTATTCCAGACATTTGAGGATGATTACAAGATCCCAATTTAAAAAGAGAAACTAATTTCTTTAGATCCATTTTTTTTATACTGTCTTTGACATAACTGTTATTATTATGACAGACTCTGGATTAGGGCCCATGTCCTTATCTTTTATGCTTTTATCTCTTTATATTCTAAGGCTTTCTCCTCAGCCAATTTTTTTTTCTTTTTATGTAATAATGTCCAAACCTTCTGGCTTGCTTTTAGAACAAACTTTCCTAGCATAACCTAGCGAGTGACATAGAATGATAGATCAGTTGAAATTACCTTAAAAATATAGCTTTTAGGTGTAATCAGCATTTGAGTAAGATGGTAAGTTTTGGGGTTTTATCTGCTTAAAGGGATTTGGGTATATTCTTTTTAATTCATTCTTTGTTAGAAATGATTTTTGATTCTGCGTTGAAGAATAATCTGACCCTCATTCTCTTCTAAATATTCCATGGTCATGACAATTTTTGGTGAGTTATTTTTCAAAATTCTTTCATGTGCCGTGTCCCTTCAGGACGTGGGTGGTCATGGCTCCCCACAAAAAATATTTTATCCAGTACTCATCAGATAATTTTGAATGGGTTGAACAAATAACATTATATAACAAGACATTATGTTAACCCATTAATACACGCTGCTCCACTTTTGGGACAATAAATATTATTGAGTTATAGGTTTAAAAACTATAATTGATATCAGATTTTTATGAATTAATTGATACAGGATTTTATATAAACCTATAATTATTACCAGATTTTTAATTTTTTATAATTAATAGCAGATTTTTTGAAAAACCTATCGCTATTAAAGGATATTTTAAAAAACCTATAATTAAATCCATATTTTATCATGGAGATTAATATTTTTTTAGGGCTTTCTTTTTAATCATTTCACCTGAAGTAAGGCATTACTGCCACTAAGAAGCAAAGATTTACTGAGTGTGAGAGAATACGGATATGCAATGTGATCAGTCCTGATCTGGCACCTCATATACAGTCACTTTCTCACAGACATGCTGTAGCTTCCTTCTGACTTTTCTACTAGTATTTTCACAGCAACTGCTCTGATGAGCTACTTTTGCTGGTTCACAAACTGTGTGAATTTAAGTGTGCTATTAGGTTGGCATCTCAGTCCCACCCTTTCACTGTCAAAATGGTTAAATGTAGCCGTCTCTTCTATTCTGACAGTTTCTTCACTCGCACTTCCTGTCTGTGGAACTCCCTTCCGCTTACTTGCTTCCCTGATAGATATAATCTTCAAATATTCAAATGTAATGTCACTCGACATCTTCTGATGCCTTGATCTTGTTCCCCATTTTTCTCTTTATCCTTTCCTCAAACATGCCTCTTTACTCTTGCTCTCACTCTCTATAACCCCTTGCATGTTAGTGGCACTCCCGCCTTTCCTTGGGTGAAATGCTCAAAAAAAAAAATTTATGAGAAAAAAAAAAACATTTAAGGAGAGAGAACAATAAAAGAACAGGAATTATGAAGATAAGATAACAATTGACGGTTGACATTGCATTTAAATGTTGAAAATCAAAATTGATTGGAAAACAAGAATCTGGAAGAATATTTCACAAGCAAGAAGTGTGAGAGAAGAAACTGTCAGCATAGAATTTATGGTTACATCTAACCATTTCAACTGTAAAAGCCGAGATGTCATGTCAGGAACAATAACATTGCAGATTCCTCTTTAGAGTTTATCAAGAATCTCTAAATATATAGCAAAAGCACCAGACCATATGTGGCAACAGTATTCAAAGCATGGACGAATGATAAACGTATAAATATGTAAGGCAGAGTCTGGAGATAAAGATTGTCTAGAACAACATAGAGAGCCAACGTTCCTAGCAGCAAACCTAGGAATTTACTCAATATAATCATGACAGGAGAAAATGTTAGCCCAAGAAGATGCAATGAGTCACCCTCCTGGTGGTTAGCATCAACCATGCTGATGGAAGGTGAAAAAAGGTTCTCTCAGATAATTAAAGGAGAGCAGTTTTATTTTGGAGGCATTAAAATTAACTAGTCATTCCTTATTCCAGTTAAGTACAGACTGTAGGTGATTGTTTAGATCCGGGGTACATCTACATCAAGTATGGGCTTTAAAAAATCTTCATGAGAATAATACAATCTTGCTTTACTCTGAAGTCTTTCATGGCTGATTTGACTTAAAATCATGCCAAGCTATATGGCATCCTTTTAGGCTATATGTTGAGTATTCGAGGCTAAAGGAGGATATTTTGACAAGAGCAAAATTTAATCATAAAATGCTTTTTTCTTTTTGTCATAATAAAATTTCTGATAAAAAATCATACCTCACTTTTTCTTAAACATGTATAATAATTTTTTCTCATTTAAAGTACAAAACAATTACTTTTGGGACAATTTAAAAAAATTACCATGGGTGGCCTCAAACTTTTGAACTGTAATGTATACATACTCTATTAATGACTATTTTAAAGAGATTATAGAAACAGGTGTTAAAGTAAGTAATTCTTTCATTGTTAGATTTCCCAAACATTTGGTCAGCACTTTGTATATCTTTAAATAATTTTGTAATTTCTGTTGAATGAATATATATATAATGAAACAACTCAAGTTATTTCAACTCCTGTGCATAAGAACAAGTATAAAGTATCTATCATATAAGTTTTGAGAAGTGGAAAATAAAAGCTTTATCAGTAATATCTTTACTCTCTCAGGATAAATCAAATCAAAAAGTCTTCTTGTTACAAAACATCGGTTTTTTGGTTTAAATTATTAGGAAAATGATTGAGAATTTGATTTTAAAAATTTACATTAACTTTTTACCTTTCCAGCATATAGGGAAGTGTGATCTTTGGCCATAAATTATTGCACAGTTGTAATGATAAGTTTCATGACTTTTGAAAATAGATTAAAACTTGCTTACAGATAGAATTTTAATCTTTAGCAATCTGTAATTAAATCCAGATTTTACAGTGGGGATTAATGGTTTGCAGATAGAATTTTAATGAAGGTGGGCAGATATTCCAACAGAATAAAGTGTTCCCTGAGATTTTAGATAATGTTAAAATTATTCCTCCTTTTTCCAACAGTAACTGACCCAAGTAATAAACTTTTACATAAACAAAAATTGTAAAATTATTTGTAAATAAATTCTACATTAAAAATTCAAGATCTTGATTAAAACAGATTCACAAATTTTCATTTTGACATACAAGAGTTGTATTTCCATTTTTGTACCCTACAATTACATATCCACATTACACATTTTTGTATCATACAAGAGTTGCATTCACACTATTTGCATTCACATTTTTGTATTCATATTTTTTTTTAACTATACAAAATTTGCATTCACATTTTTGTACCATATTTTGCTCCATCCATTTGATCAAAGTTATCAAATTTTTCTTTCACTGCTTACCTTTATTTCTTTTGCTTTCAGTACACCCTGTGAACTTGAAATTCTTCAAGACTTCTTTCTTCATTATCTGTTCCCAAAATGTTAGCTGTTTCTTTCTGATCCTTCGAGTAGATTTTTGTAGTTCCTATTTTTAAAACATCCCCATTTGTTCTGTATTTTGTCCCTGCTATTTTTAACATGTGTCAGTAGAACCACACTTTGATCACTTTATTTATGAAAAAAACTTTCCAGCAGTCACTGATACAAAACATTTTAAATGTTCTCACTTTATGATGATCACTTGATGCAGAAAAATGTCTAAAATATAAATCCTTTATTTTTAAGTTAACCTTTACAGAGAAAATGGGGTCTTTAGTACTTTGCACAAATCCCTTTTTTTTATAATCCACAACAGGATGGTGATGGTCAGTAATAAAAGCTTCAGAATGTTATACAAATTATTTGCAGATATAAAGATTTCAGGTATTTTAAAGCTATTCATTTTGGTTGATTTCAAAGCCCTAGATTTGACCCCAAATCTTAATATATTTCTTTGCTCTCTCAGGTCAAGGAAATATCTTGCCGGTTTCTTTAAACTTGCTTTCACTATTATCCAGCCCCTAACTCTCTGTTAAATTGAAACCATTTCTATTATAAGCATTCTGTTCAATAATAACTCAAGCCAATAGAATTCAATTCCATTTATCATCATTAGAATAAATACGCTAAATTCAAAAGAGAAAAGAAGTTGAACAAGTCAGAGAGATGATGGGTTTGAAGAAATATGCAGAAATCACCAGCAAAGAGAAAGGAAACTAGAAAGGAAGGGGAGTGAGAGGGAAGTGAAGTAATAAAAGAGGACGAATAAAGGGCATCACTTGTCTGGCCATCATTAAAAACAAAGTAGTGTCCATAGTTAATATGACAAGATGTATGTTTTTGTTTGCTACCAAATTGAATCAAGTGATTATTAAGAGGGCCTGGGCCGATATTGATCTGGTATTAATCTAAGATCTATGATTATAGTCTATAAATGTCTTTGAAGATTTTTCAAGACTGAAAGAATCTTTGAGATTATTTTTGATCAAAATGATCAGTTGAAAATAAGAATCAGTAGCACACTAAATGAAGTCACCATTTTGCGTTTTTTTATAGTTATGTTCATTTCTTGTATTTAATTCCACTGTAATAGCAATATCGTTAGCATCAGATATTTAGGTGTACTCAACAGAAATTGTATTTGTAATTCTTAATATCTGTAGATATTTATATCATAAGAACAAAATAATGTGAATTTCATGATAACTGGAGTGATTACTAAAGTGAGAAGATATTTTACCTGGCTTAGAAACAAAGAAATTGTTCATAGTTTGTGATAATAAGCCTGTCCAGTTCTTTGAAATTAAATAAAAAACTTACGTATTACTGGATAAAGTCATATAAAAGTCAAAACAGAATATTGTATATACTTACATATTGCTAGTTAGAATCATGAATGCTAACATAAGGCTAATCAAAAACAGTATGACTATATTGCAATCAAACAGGGCAACATAGAATTGTGCAATTGATTACATGAAGTTAAAAGAAATCTTACATATTGCAAGATATTAATCTAAATGCTAACATGAAGCAAAAGAGAATTATGGCTAAACAAGGTTAAATATAACTGAATGCTAGCATATTGCTAGATACAAGTGAATGAAAACATGACACTTATTAGAACAATATGAATTCTAGATAGAATCATATGAATGTTAACTTGAGGCTTACCAGAACAGTGTGAATGCTTATATATTGCTAGATAGTCATATGAATTCTAACATTGTGAGGTAAAATCATATGAATGTTTACACAGTGCTAACTAGTACTGTGTGAATGCTTATATATCAATAGATAGAATCACATGGAAGTTTAGAGCTGATTGAATGCTTATATATTATGAAAATGGATCATCTTGAAGCATAAATGAAGCAAAATACATCTGTCTGAAAATTGATAAAAGAATCACATGAATGGTAACATGAGGCTGAACAAAATTGTGCGAATGCTTGAATCATATGAATGCTTACTCATTATAAAATAAAGCAGTATCCATGCTTGCATAGAATCATATAGAAGCTAACCTGAGACTAAACAGAATTGTGTTCATGCTTACTTATTGTTTGATAAAATCATAAAAAACATTTACACAAGGCTGTAGATTCTAACATACTACTAGATAGAATCACATGAATGCTAACATGTGGCTGAACAGAATTGTGTAAGATTATATAATGCTAAATAGAATTATATGAATGCTTACACATCATAAAATAAAAGTGTGAATGCTTCTTCTATGTGAATGCTTCTTCAGGATGTTGGTGACCATGGCTCTCCACAATTTCCTGTCCTTTGTAGCTCTTAATAAATTTTGTCTTTTTTGTTATCTCTCCTAAACTTTGTTCAGACCTCCATTTACTCAAGCTTGCCAAGTAGGTTATGCAGTGTTTTCCTCTCTTTTCCTCTTGCTCTTAATCTGTTCTGTGTGTATCAAATTTCCAAGCCATATTTCCTAATTATGTGCTCTTAAATTTCAAGAATCTATTTCTGATTCACAGTATAAGTGTCCCTTTTGTTTCTGTTTTCTCAAAAATTTTGTCATTGCTCACATGTTCAGTCCATGATAATGTCGAACCACATTTCTGTTGCTTCAAGTCTCTTCTTCATCTATAGCGAGATTGTCTAGCATTCACTACTATAGGGACACTGATAATACATAATAGCACTCTTTTCTTTGTTTCTAACAAATGTTTTCTATTTTTTAATACTTGGCTTATCTTTTGGAAGTCATTGTTCCTTATCCCAATGCACCTTTGAATTTCAGTGTCACACTCTCCTTCTTCTGTTAAAACATTTACCAGATATTTTACTGTTTCTTAATACTTTGCTTAGCTTTTGAAAGACATCTTTCACTATTCCAAAGTGCCTTTGAATTTCAGTGTCACACTACTTTCCTTCCTCTGTTAAAACACTTCCCAGATGTTTTACTGTTTCTTAATACTTTGCTTAGCTTTTGGAAGGCATCTTTCACTATTCCAAAGTGCATTTGAATTTCAGTGTCACACTTTCCTTCCTCTGTTAAAACACTTTCCAGATATTTTACTGTTTCTTAATACTTTGCTTAGCTTTTGGAAGGCATCTTACACTATTCCAAAGTGCCTTTGAATTTCAGTGTCACACTTTCCTTCCTCTGTTAAAACACTTTCCAATTATTTTACTGTTTCTTAATACTTTGCTTAGCTTTTGGAAGGCATCTTACACTATTCCAAAGTGCCTTTGAATTTCAGTGTCACACTTTCCTTCCTCTGTTAAAACACTTACCAGATATCTAAATTGATTTTCATATCTCCAATTTGTAATTTTCATCTTGGGCTGTTCTTTTTGCTAACAACCCTATATTCTGTCTTCTACCAATTCCGGTTTAGTCCTTTCTTCTTGCTTTCCCTCACTCTTCCACAGAAGTTCTTGTAGTTTTCTTCCTATGTGTACTATCTGCACTGTGCCATCTGTATATATTATGTTGTTAAGATTGTTGCTGCTAATAATGAATCCTGGTTGAACTTCTAATTCTCTCAGAATCACTTCACTTTATAGGTTGAATAAGCCAGGTGAGAAAATACATCCTTGTCTTACACTATTTTCTGTTTTTGTCTATTCGCTGAAATAGAATCATATGAATGCTAACATGAGGTTTATCTGTTTGTGAATGCTTACTTATTGCAAAAAATCATATAAAAGCTTACACAAAGCTAAACAAAACTGTGTAGATATTTACATATTGCTTGATAGAATTATATGGATGCTTACATAAAGCTAAATTGCATTCTGTTACTGCTTATCTATTGCAAGATGGAATCCTACAACAGCTTAAACAAGGCTGAACAGAATTGGGAGAAGACTTACATATTAACTAAATTGGCCAGTATGAAATGATTATAGTAGTTTGATATATGTTTATTAAGAAAAAGTAGTAGAAAATTCTTGGTGAAATTAAGTATGTATTTATAAATATTATACTAATTTTTCAAAATTACAATTTGATGACATCATCTGAAAATAGAGTTGGTAATATTTTTTTTTAAATTTTCATCAACTAATTTTAGTTTCATGTTTTATATGTTCACATGGCCATTAAGTTTAATATCCAATTTCAAATAAAATAAAATGTTTTAAAATCTTTGAAGCACTTCCATAACTGGTATGATAACTTTATAATATCAGCTAGGAAAATGTAAGACAATGATTTTTTTCTTACTTGGGAAAAAATCTTTAGTTTTATACTCCAGAAAAATATAAAGTTTTTGGCACAAGCTCAGTTTTTTTTCTGTCATAGTCCACTTGTTTCCAGAAGGATTTTGATTTCTCTTTCTTTGCACGCAAATTAGGAAATGTAGGATTCCGTAAGGTTTCTGTATGTGGTTTATAACAAAGAAATAAACCTAAATAAAAAATGAGTTTCTGGGGATAAAAAAAAATTGAGACAAAACTAAACAAAATAAAATGAAAATACTTAACTAATGCATTGCTTTTATTTATTTGTTTTTATTATTTCGTTTTTCATCTTTTCTTTTTTTTTTTTATCCAGGCAGATAAAAAAAATAATTTATAAAACATATGGCTTTTATATTGGCATAGTGCCCTCAAAATTTATGCTGATAAACTTTATGAATAATACGCTCTTCATGGAAATCAACTTCATTTACTTTGTTTACTTAATTTTTTTTTCCATTTGGAAACGAACAGTATTTTTAAAAAGTTATACATCAAGAAAAAAATGTGTCATTTTTTTGTCCAAAAAATATGCAATATGCTGGAGTAATTGACTCAGAAGTTGTTGATTTATGGTCAAAGTAAAACCACAATGGTTGCATATGACAACATTTCGTCTAAGCCTTACCAATTCTATTCAACTCAAATTCAGATTCTGGCCAAACCTTTCAAAATAATGTCAACTTTTAGATTTATGTCTTATTACTTTTAAAGAATTAGTTTTGCCAAGCAAACACTTTAAAGAAAAAAAAAATTGTTTGATATAAAATAAATCATACTCAAGTATCATATAGTATTTTTTGTTAATATTTACCAAATATTCCCCAAGAGCCCCTCAAGGCAGAAGGTTATTGAATGATGTTATATGAGCATAAGAAGAACAGTGTATGAAGTTATGTAGTAAAGATAATTGTTAACTCTAGATTTGAAGAGGTCTAAATCGTAGCGTTTGGATAAACACCCTCTTGGGAATTGGTTCCACAAAGCCTGGTGGAAGACCTGCATATTTTATCAAAACCTGACATGAGTACTCTACGGGTCTGTCAGGAAGTGATCTATTTTTGTGTTATCTTAGATGACTAGTAAATCTGGCATCAAGATAGAACAGCCTTCCTACAGAGGTTGCATACATGCTCAGAATAAACATCTTCTGGAATCAAGTCTGCATCACCTTTCCTAAGAGCTCTTTTCAACTTCAAACGCTCAATGCTTTTACCTCAAAATGGTTGCAACCATCAAAAATTAACTTTCTCCAACCAGACCAATTCTCTACCTCTTTTTCCCAGTCTTTGACACTAATTTCAAGAGTTTTCAGGTTGTCTTTCAGAACATGTTTGAAATGTTTGTTTGGTTTATGTTGTCAAGAGTGAGTTCTCCATAAAACAGGTGCTTAAGCAATCTTATCTTCCATTCTCCTGATATGTCTCACCCAGCCTAGCTATTAGCAAGTGAGTAGTTTCTCTGTACTGAATGTTTTGGCCCATTGCAGAATGGGTGCAGAACAATTCATCACCACCAACTCAATGCCGCTGACAATGCCAGCCAACTCATCTCTGTGACAACTCAACTCCAGGACAACTCATCACCAGCATACTCAATGACATGCAAACTATGACATTGTTTTGTTGATTTTAAAAATAAATAAAAGTAATTTATTAAGGAACGTTTTTTAATACATGACTTTATTTTTAATTTAAAAAAATTATTGAAAATTGTATGCAATTCCCCCCAAATATTCAGTTGGAGATCATTATGTAAAAGAAGAGACAATCTTCAAAATTCTTTCATCTGTTTTAGGGTGGGGGAGATGACCTCCAATTAATTTCTCAAAAAATGCATCTTGGTTTCTTTGCACATTTGCAGCCCCATAATGAAACCCATATTGTAGAGTGCTCCATCCCAAGCTCTGTATGCAGTTTTCTATTTGCTTCAGCATGGTTATTTGTCTGATCTTGAAAATGAAACACCAATCAGCCAAATAGGCTGTTGTAACATATAAATTACAAACAAACAGCCATACTTTCAAAATCTTTATAACTCAAAGCCAATTTAAAAGATGTGCACACTTGGAGAGTCAACATCGGTCTGAAGTCATGAATTCAATCCCAGCATTGAGTTGTCTTCATGTTAAGTAGGTTGGTGGTGAGTTGTCTTGGAGTTGAGTTGTCAAGGAGACGAGATGGCTGGTGTTGAGTTGGCAGTGTTGAGGTGACAGTGATGTAATATCCCATCCCATTGTACAACATCTGTGTCTGGTGTTAACAACTGCCACTTGATACTTAACATATGCCTATGGCACTTTTGATGAAATCTTTCAAAGTTTTTGACATGATAGGAAAACATTTAGTCCATGTCTCCAAAGAGTCAAGGAGAGCAGTCAGGACATACAATTAGTAAATAGTGATTCTATTACTGAGTGAAGTGACTAGACCTGTTTTTCTAATTTACTGAAGGCATTGCTGTTTTTTTTATTCAAAGATTGAATTCCTAAAGAATCATCTCTAACAAAAGTAGTTCCAAGGTAGGCAAGCATATCAACCTTGTGGCTCTGACTCTGAATAGGGGTTGACAAAGTGTTTGCTTGGATATAGGGGTGTACATAACTTTAGTCTTTTTTATGCTGATAGTCAGACTGAACATAGTGCATGCTCATGAAAAATGATCCACTATAGATTGCATGTCCTTTTCCGCATCAGCAATGAGATCTGCATTGTCTGCATAGAGTAACTTTCAAATAACTGACTGGAAAATTTTTGGTTTAACCTTGAAATGAGTGAAGTCAAAGACTTTCCCTGTGATCCTGAAATACAGATATACACTGATTTCACCATCATGGTAAGCATACATGAGAGCTACAGCAAATAAAATAGAGGATAAAATGGGATCATAAACAGCCCATGGCTAACTTCTTGCTTATTCCTGTGTGCATGTATATATATATATATATATGTATATATTTCATTAAAAACGATTGACAAGGTGCTTTTATTTAGTTTTTTATATAAATAAAAGCACCTTGTCAGTCGTTTTTAATGAAATGTGCTTGAAAGAAGGATTGCTGCCTAAATACACAAATATATATATATATATATATATATATATATATATATAGTCATTCATAAGTTGACCACAGTTGATGTCTGTCTATTATGTGCTATGCGAGGGCAACATACAGTTTTGAATTTATAGTTGTCCTTTTCTTAGACTGGTTGCAAACCATGGCTAGACAACCTGCTATTTAATCTATAGCTGAGAGGAGAAGAGATAGATAATACCTTTCTCAAATGTATTTGCATGAAAGTGAATGTAATGAATTCACTTCAGAAATTTCTCATTCTGAGCCACTAACCATTACATTACCTATGTGCACACACACACACACACACATTACTTTTAAAAGTTTTCAGAAGATGTTTAAGAAATGAAAAATCCATGAAAAAGGTGAAAATTTGTTGCAATTGATTTGCATAATAGAGCCTGAGTCCTTCTCAACCAAGTTATTAATATTTTCAATAAGAATCAATAAGTATCAGCTGAAACTCTCAGTATTCTTCAGTACGTGAGTAATCATGGCTCTCCCCAACTTCCTGTCTTGTTGCCCTAAAAATGCAAACAATGGCTTCACTTATCTTCTTCATTTTTCATCAAAAATCAAAGGTAAAAATCACAGCACAGTTTTGAGACCTTCACAGCTGGGACTTGCATAGCATATACACAATTTTAACTCATCCTCATATTCCTTTGGTGATGAGGAGATTCCACTCAGATTCTTTTCCAGAACTGTCACTTGGAACACACCTGAGAGAATGCACCCCTGAGTCAACCATTATCTATCCTACAAATCCTTATAATATGCACACCTGTTCCACCTCCATTGATGCACTCTCATTAACCCCCTTTAGTAACCCTCTACCTTCAGTGGCTTTTGGGCCATGTATTGGGTGAACAATGATATAAAAACTTTACCCCAAAGTTACTGGGAAATGTAAAACAAGGATTGTTTGTCAAGAAATTATATAGATTAGAATATTAATTGTATTTATGCAATATTATTAATTCACTGTCATTATTTTTGATAAGTTTTGATACACTCCTAAACTTATAGCTGATTATATTTTCTTCTGTATTGTTTATTTTTTCAAAAATGATGTTTTTGTTGTGTCTATGAAGGATGACCTAATCTGAGGTATTTGTTTTTTCTTCCGTTCTAGACTCGCTTAATTCGCCATAATTTTGTAAATTAAGGCAATTTGTAACAGATAATTGCCAAATTAATATCATCTAATGAAAGAAAGTAATATTTAAAAAATATATTTAATTCTTTATTCATCAGCTTTCTTTTTTCTTATACTCTTTTATTGATGCAAAATACCAGCAAAAGTTAGGAAAATGATGAAAAATGAAATGTTTTTAATAAAAAATTAATAGTCTGATGAAGTACCAGGATGAAACATCATATGGTATGGAGGGAGATTAATGCTGAAAAAAAAAAAAAAAAAAAAAAAAACTCATGATGAACAATGAGAAAGGGATTTCAAACAGCTTAAAAATCAGTGCACAGGATCTTAAATTAGTGACACAATTAAAATATCTTGGCTTGATTATCAGTGGAGATGGCTCTAGAATATAAATCCTTTCAAGAGTAGCACAAACAATGGCAGCTGTTGCAAAACGTAGAACAATCTGGAAAGGCAAGAACCTCTGCCTGAAAGATCAGACTGTTGTGTATATTGGCCTTCTCAATCTTCCTGCATGCCTGTGAATATTGCACATTAACAGCAGATGTAAAGCAAAGAGTACCTCATAACCCCCAACAAGTGAAAGTTGAAATGATACAGACATGTACTAAAGAATCTTTCCACTGCCATCCTACACCTTAGAGAAAAGAAAAGTGTTATATACCATACATATGAACACTAATGGGTATGTCCCAGTCCTCATAAATATGTTGAGTACTATTGTAAGTGGAGGTAATATGCTAAATAGTCCATCACTAGCAGTGGTTTACCTACTTCATGTTGCTGGCAAGTATTGTATTTGTGTTGATGTTATAAAGATTACCATTTCATTTCCAACCTCTGTTTCAACAAAAAAGCAGCCAGGAAAAATGGGGTGAAAATATCACTGAGAGAACTAGAATATCATTCATAGAGACTCGTGCATCAGCATGCAACAAAAACATATTGAGGAAACTGGTCAGGTGCTCAGGTGTACTGTGACCTTATGACCACACCTGGTCATGGAACTGATGAAGATGTCAATGATTTAATTTTTGAATGGCTTCATTTCCTATTCCAATGCACTTTTAGATTTCCATTTTCTGTTTAAACACTTTCCACATAGATAAATTCTTGTACTTGCATAATGTTTGATGGGGAGAGGGTACATTTACTGTTGTCATGAAATGGAATGATTATATTGAATGATTAATATTGTGTTGGGTTAGACAATTTTTATTGCCCAAATCTACTTTACATATTTATAAGTTTACCATTTGTTTGTGCTCTGAATATTGCTGCTACATATGGCCAGGTGCCTCTGCTATGTATTTAGAGATTCTTGATAAAATCTAAAGAAGAATCTGCAATATTATTGTACCTGACCTGGCGTCTCGGCTTTTACAGCTGAAATGACTAGATGTTACCATAAGTTCTATTCTAATACTTTCTTTTCTTGCACTTCTCACTTGTGAAACTATCTTCAGGTTTCTTGCTTCTCAGTCAGTTTTCATCTTCAAAAATGTGAATCCAATGTCAAAGGTTATCTTCTGTCTTCTTAATTCCTGTTTTTTTATTGTTCTCTCTCCTTAATAGTGTTTTTTTCTCATATTCTATCACACTCATTAAACCCTTGTATTTTAGTGACTTTATTGCCTTGCTTGAGGTGAAATGATTAAAAAGATGAGATGAAAATATATTATAAGAAAAACAAAACCTTCTGTTCAAACATCCACTAAATATAATGTATGTAGTTATAAGAAATGTATATATATTTATATGTACATATGTGTGTGTGTGTGTGTGTGTGTGTGGTTAGAATGTTCACTTTACAACATGGGTTTGAATTTGACCAGGGTTGATTTGTCAAGAATGTGACTTTTTGATGTTATCAGTCATGGGGAATTGATCCCAGCATGTGGCACTTTTGGAAAGTGCATGAAAACTACACCACAGATTTTGACCATAGCCTTGAGAGTAAAATTTGGAAGATATAACTGTTTGGAGGCAATTGATGGTTGTGCTCTCAAGAATTCACAAGTCATAGTGATCAAGACTTTAATCTTACTATCATTGTTCAAACTGATGATCATGCCAGATAATGTGCTCTCTCTCCTAGAAACTGTAACTAAGGTCTGCTCAGCATAGTTGCAGTATAAATCAAAGGTGAGCTCTGTGGGTGTTGAACGAACACAAATGTTCATGAGCAGGCATCTGCAACAGGGATTGGCTAGCTTCAAGTGGATGGGTGTGTTTGGAAAAACTGAGAGTAGCCATCCATTATGTGCATACATGCATACATATATAATTTTGTATTTGGGCAGCAATTCCTCATTATATACAAGTTATACTTGTATGAATGCAACAAAAATTTAATAAAAGTTTAATTGTAGTGACTCATCAGTTATCTTCAATGAAACTTATATATATATATATATATATATATATATATAATAATAATATTTTTAGTTTTTAAAAATATGATTCCTTCGCTACATAAGAGTTCTCATGTTTCAAAAGCGAGAGCCGAGACCCCTAACATAATTTTTTAAGTTATGTAGAGTAGTATTGGGATAGAGATGTCTGATTTCTCTATCCCAATACTACTGGCATTTAAAGGAAACGAACAAAACACCGAAAGTAAAATGGAAAATAATAAATAGAACTAGAACTTGCAAAACCTGGGATGACCCATGCCCTCTGTGCCTACATGAAAAACTGCACATCATTAGATTTCTAAATAGTGAAAAGTTACTAAACCATAGACATGAGTTAACGGTGTTCTGTCGTCATCAAATGATTTTCGCATTAAATAATTAATAAATAGATTTAAACAAATTAAGTCCATAATTTAAAAGCCTTAAAAACTCAGCCCAATAATTATTGAGAAAAACCCTTTGATAAAAAAAGCCATGTAAATAAACAAATAAATAAACAGATCAAATAGATAATAATGAAACATAACCTAACATACGCATTTTTGGAAGGGGACTGGCCTGTAGATAATAATTAATTCTTAATTCTTAGCTCTTTAAACCACCTAACTTCAACGGCCAAAACTAGCTGTTTCCATAGCAACTAATGTTCCAATGATACCGCACTTATAAACACTTGCTAACCAAAAGATAGCTTATTCCCAAATTCTCGCTTGACAAGGAAGCGGGTCCAGACACCTTAACTCTACATAACTTAAAAAATGATGTTAGGGGTCTCGGCTCTCGCTTTTGAAACATGAGAACTCTTATGTAGCGAAGGAATCATATTTTTAAAAACTAAAAATATTATTATAATATAAGCTCTACTTCTGTATGGAGCACTGTCTTTTTGAAAATAAAGCTAAATACTAAGGAACACCGGATTATCTACCTAACGTGTTCTTTCCTATTTTACTGCACACATGCATACATATATATATATATATATATATATATATATATATATATATATATATGAAGAAATATAGTCTTAAAGTGTGCTATATTTATGGGATAAAGTGCTCAATATCAGAGATAGAGCGTGTGTAAATATAAAAGTGAACATAGAAGTCAATACTTAGAGGTGACAGTCTGTTTCATGCTAGTGCAATCGTCAGGCAACTATATATATATATATATATATATATATATATATATATATTTAATTTGGTGGGAGTAAGGGATTGAAAAATTGTCCATATTGTCCCAAGTCATTTCAGCCATTTTCAAGGTGGTTGCTTTTTAGGTGATTTTAATTTCTGTTCATGTTTGACTGTTTAAGATGTGTTTTTCCATTGTTTCAAATACTAGTAGGAGCTGGAATTCAAGTGAGTGTCTTTCTATATTTATAACAACTTTCAACACCCCATTCCCGCTGTCACAATACAGACAATTTTTGCACCCCCTTACTCCTACCAAATAAAAAATGTAACAATGCTGGAAAAACTAAATAAAAAATGAATTAAATTTTCCTTGTCTGTCATATTCAATGAAACGTTTAAAAGAATGGTTGCTGCCCAAATATGCATTAAATATATATATGCAGTGTAACCCGGATATAAGAGAGTTGCCGGTACCGGAAAAGAGGTCTCTTATATCCGGGTTTCTCTTATATCCGGGTTTGGTCTATTATATATACATTAACACAGGCTCTAATTTGGGACCAGAGATAATCTCTCTTATATCCGAGTTTCTCTTATATCCGGGTTTCTCTTATATCCGGGTCTCTTATATCCGGGTTACACTGTATATATATATATATACACACACATGCAGATAGATACATATACATATATATGAACATACACACAAACACAAACACACATATGTATATATGTATATATATATTATTTTGTGTGTGCGATTTGAGAAAAGAGCTGGCCAAAACCCTCTTTTCTGTAATTCTTTCTTTGCTAAGCAAAGAAATCCTTACTCAGCTGAATTATATATTTATCTGCAGATTCTCTTACTTTTCTTACCTTCCAGTAAAAAATTCAAGCATCAGTTTTAATTTTGAACAGTTGATTGTAAAACTTATTTTTAACATGATAATTAGATAAAGAGAAATTTACATGGTAAATTCAGGATTACATTCTGAATATAATTAGTCTGGTAATGTGAGTATAACACAAAATTTTTCATAACAGATATAACCTTCTTGTTATATTGAAGTATTAATGACTTCCAAAACAAGCATGCAAGAGCTTAGAAATAACCAGCATCTCTTACTATGTTAACACAAATGAAAACTAGAATCACAAAGCTTAGGGATTAGATGAAGAGATAAAATTTAGAAAATTTAGGAAAACTAATATTGTAAAATATACAGAAATATGCATAATCTACAATTTATCACCAAACTTATTAACTCTTTTCAATTTTATTTAGATTTTATTGTTTTATTCAGAAAATGCATAAATTCTATGTAATAGCACATTTATTTAGTGTATGTGTGTGTGTGCTTGTATTTCTATACACACAACCCCTCCACACACAAATATATCTGCATGCACATGTATATATAAATTGTTTTAAAATATTCTTGGCTTTACCCACTTCCTGAAACAAAACATCATTTTTCATTAACAAAACATCAGAATAGTGATTTTTGGATGTGGCCTTGGTTGATAACTTCTCAGCATCTCCTTGTCTATATATAATACTCGAACTCTGTGAAATTTTCACTATTTACATTATTCGGACTATTGTCCTCATCTTTGTTGCCATATTTAATCCTTCAGTATCTGTCTATATTTCTGAGATGAGGTGTTATGTACAGTATTTAACAAAGATGAGCACAATAGTCCGAATAATATAAATAGTGTGCATAGCACCTCATCTCAGAAATATAGACAGATTCTGTGAACTTTGTTTGCTTGCTTGTGTGTGTGCCACCATGCACACAAAGTCTTATATAGAGAAGTGGGGAAACAAAGATGTAAGTTTATTATCATGTAGGATAGGGGGCGGAGAGAAGGAAATGGTGTTTATACATGAATTGACAGTGAGACCAAAAAAAAAACACTCTCTCATTCCAACTCTCTCTTTCCACCCCTCTCACTTTACACCTCTCTCTTTACACCTTCCCGTTATTGTGTGCATGCTTATTTATATTTAAGCTTTTTTAAACAAACAGTATGTTAAATATTTAAAAAATATTTTTTGCCATATTTAAAAATATTTTCAACTAAATCTTCATAATACTAAAACTCTGTGAACTATGCTTGCTTGCTTGTGTGTTTTCCACTTTGCATACAAAATCATATATAGAGAGTGGGGAAAAGAAAGATGTAAATTTATTATCATGTAGGAAGTTGGGAGAGAAGGAAATGGTGTGTATACTTGAATTGACAGTGAAACCAAAAAAAAAAAATGCTCTCTCTTTCTATCTCTCACTATTTCCACCTCTCTCTCTCTCTTTACACCTTTCTTTTTCTATTTTCCTGTGATTGAATCTGTGCTTATTTATATTTCAGCTTTCTTTACATAAACAATATTTTAAATATTTAAAAAATATTTTTGCCATAATTAAAAATATTTTCAAGTGAATATAATTTCAAAATATGATTTGTTTATACAGTAAGTATTTTTATTTTGACTTTCTTCAAACAGGCAATTTTTTTATAATCTGAACCTTCAGTGACATGGGTGGTATAATATTAAAAGTCTATGAATCGGGTGTATGATTTAATATTCTTTCCACCTCTCTCTTTCCACCTCTCTCTCTCTCTCTTCTCACCTCTCTCTTTCACCTTTCTCTTTCCACATCTCTCTTTCAACCTCTCTCTCTCTCCACCTCTGTTTTTCCACTTAACTCTTTCCACATCTCTGTCTTTCCAATTCTCTCTCTCTCCACACCTCTCTCTCTTTCCACCTCTGTCTTTCCACTTAACTCTTTCCACCTCTCCCTATTTCCAACTCTCTGTGATTGCGTCCATGCAATTTCAGCTTTCTTTAAAAAAAACAATATTTTACATATTTAAAAAATATTTTTAAGTGAATATGATTTAAAAATATCTTCTGATTTTAAAATATTTTAAGTGAATGAGATTTAAAAATGCGAGTTGTTTATACAGTAAAGTTTTATTTTATTTTTATTTTATACATCAAAGTTCTTTTAGGATAAATAAATACCGAAATCAGATGTGCCTATTGAAATATTTCTGGCACTTAAAAGAAACTAATAAAACACCTACTGTGAAATGGAAATTAATAAGAAAAGCTTGAATATGTAGATCATTAAATGACCCATGTCCTTTGTGCATACATGAGAAACTATATATTCCTAGGTTTATAAAAATAAAAATTTACTTAATCAAAGAAAAGAAATAGTATTCTTTGTCGACATTGTCAAAAATTTTCCTTAATGTTTAAAAAAAGCTGATAAATGAAATATACATATTTATATTTGATATTTAATAATAATTTTTAAATAATTTAAGTAATTCTATTACATTTGTTTGTTTTAAGAAAGTACTATGATCTATTAGTAATTAAGATTGAGAATAATATTTTAAAATTGTAGTTCAATACGACGTATTTATATACAAAAAACCCTTTTAGAAAAAATCTTTATGTATACAAGTACAAATTTAACAGCAAAATAAATCTGCCGGAAAAACATTTTGTCACTGATAAAGACCAGATGACATGCATTGAATGGATGTCATCATTCGTTGGGAAAGGCACCCTTACCTTACCTTATCTTAACCTCTTTTCAAAAGTAACTCATATTTTGATACAATAGTTGTCAGAGAAAATGAATACCCTACCATCCCTTGTTAAAATGATTGAATTTCCCCATATCCTTAGGAACTAATATTATGAATGCATAAAACTCAGTAAATTTCAAAATAAGTTATTCCAAAATTCACTTGAAAATGAAATAGGACTAGAGACTTTAATTTAATTGTATAATTGAATTTGAAGTTTTAGTTTCTGTTTTTGAAACATGGTAATTCCTTTGTAGTGATGGGACCATATTTTTAAATTAGTAAATTAATAATATATATATATAAATTATATATATATATATATATATATATATATATATATATATATAATTTAATAAAAATATAGTGTTAAGGTATACTATATTCATGGGTAAAAGTTCTCAATATCAGGGATAGAGTGTATATGAATATATGTATGTAAATATAAATGTTCACACTGAGGTCAATACAAATCTGTTTATGCTTCATGCAATTGCCAAACCTGAAGCAGAAAATAAGCTGTCACCACTTGATGTTGACGTCAGTATCCACATTTATATTTTCATGCATAGCTTATATATATATAGTTAAATTCCCAGATCAACTCTGTGGACAAGACATATTGGTATAAAATGACAATTGGAAAAATCTTGGATTTTGCCGACGCGTTTCATCTTCCGACTTTTTCAAGGCAAAAATGAAATCGAAATATCTCTGTTATTACATTAAAATCCAAGATTTTTCCAATTGTCATTTTATACCAACATGTCTTGTCCACAGAGTTGATCTGGGAATTTAACTATATTGTCGACATGGGAAAAAAAAAAAAAAAAAAAATCTCTTACTATAAATATAATTTACATTAACCAGAAAAAAAGGCTTGGACAGAAGCGTCCATGTTTTTAAATTTGGATTTTAATGTAACAACAGAGATATTTCGATTTCATTTTTGCCTTGAAAAAGTCAGAAGACGAAACGTGTCGGCAAAATCCAAGATTTTTCCAATTGTCATTTTATACATATATATATATATATATATATATATATATATACACACACTATAAGACAAAATATTGGAGTCAAGTCCTGTATTTAATAATTAGTAAGTTTCATACTTTCTTTGGTTTAATTAACTCCTACTACACTCGGATGCCAAAACTATTTAACCCATTAGTGCATGGTGTACAATTTTTTAGAGAGCCAGGCCTAAGGTTACCATTAACCAGCAGGGTAGATTAGTCAAAAAGAGGTAAATTTTTTAAAGGAAATGTTATAAAGTAATGGGTTTACTTCATTATTATTAATAGTGTAGCTGACCTGTAAAATATGATGGCAATTAATAGAAATTTTAAAAGAGAGGCAATGAAACAAGTCTTGAAGCAATTTATTGAGATTCAATACAGCAGAAATAAAGAATTCCAAACTAAAATTGAGGTCAGTGAACTGTTTAATTAATTAATCTGTTCCATTTATATATTTTAGATGTTTAATGGTATCTATGATCCATTGATTACTCTTGATATTTTATAAATCACATTTTGCACAATATCTTCTAATGTTAAAGGTTTTATGTTTAATACTAGCAGCATGGCCCGGCATTGCCCGGGCTTGATTCAAAAATCGTACGACTCATACAGCAATCGCTATCACTTGATTTAAAATATTTTTGCCCTTCCTTGCCTTTAAAGAAGTGCCCTTTGCCATGCTGATGTTGCTACATGCCTTACATCTTGCCTATCTCACACTGCAGATTTTTTCTAAGCTCTATACTAAACATTAAATCTGTTACGAAAAAAGAACACAAAACGATCAGCTTTAAAAAAGGACTCGTAACTGGAAAAACCGAATGAAAAAAGAATGTTAACAACAAATACTTTTTCACACCCAACACAGTTCTGTGGAATCAGAATCAATGTTGACTTTAAGCAAGCAAATGAGCCAACTGGAGTAAAGTGCCATGCAGATTTAAATTTTTCCCACTTGTGATGAATGCAGCTATCAATTTTTTTTGCATGCTAGTTAACATTCGTGTCAATCAGCTGTTGGCTCTCATGCTGGCCAATAGAATTTTCCTGCCTATTCGTGGCAGCCAGCTATAGGCTCTCACTCTAGCCAGTAGAAAATGGCCGCAAACTAAATGAAAACCGCCGTAGAAGCATGAAAAAATGGATTATTTCCACTATCGATGGGAGGTGGGAAATGCAAAGTCGGTCTTGGCCTTTTTACTAACTTGGAGCATGTGAATGTAAATTTTGGTGCAAATCTGTTGAAAATTGCGGCTGTGCATTCGTTACACACACACACATCCTGCCTTTTATAGATAGAGATAACAGTGAAATGGAAATATCTTTTGAAGGAAAAAGATTAGCAACAGAACCAGAAAGATAGACAAAGTTTATTTCAAGATCAGTTTTATATATATAAATAAATAGACATTGATAATTATTATATGGTTTGATTATTATCATCATCATCATCATCATCATTATTATTATTATTATTATTAATGCTACTACTACTACTACTATTATTATATATCTGATAAAACCCTTCAAGATGAGAAAGTCCCTCAGGTCCAAAGCAAGATAGTAAAAGTGTTTTCAAAAAGTATACAACTTTCAATTTTAGGTGATTCTTAAAAATAGAGGGTAACCCCAAACTGAGTAGTGAGTTTGATCCAAACTGGGGGCTCCATACTTTCGTCCATGTGCCACATCTAAGCTACACAGTAAATTGCTATATCACACACACACACACACACACACACACACACACAGAAAGAGGAGGAGGAACAAGAGATACATATAGAGAGAAATAAAAAATGTTTATTCTTTTATATGTAATTTTTTCTTTCTATGTTTTTATCTACCAGTCTGCATATGATGAATCATCCTGCTTAAATTACAACAAAAAATGTCATTCAATGACAAATTAAGACAAAACAAACCTCAGAATTTTTTTTTTCTCTGTCTCTTTCTTCCTTTAAGTGAAGCCCTTTTGTCAGGGTCAAGAGAGTGCTATTTGCAAAATTGTTAATGTTTGAATGCAAATCCCTAACCACACCAAAGAGAGATTTTTTTTCTTCCTTTTTTCAATGCAAGCAAAAACTTAAATAAAATGTATAAAAATCTGACCACAATAAATTCTAAAACATTTAACTTGAAAAAAGAATTAATTTAAATAAAAAATCAATGCCAATATAACCATCTGGTCACAGTCAGTTGTTTCGTTTTCATCCACAGATGAACACCTAAACACTATGCTTTCTGTTAATGTCAATAGTGGGTTAATAATTAACTCCTGCAAATTTTGCCTCTGGAATTATATTTATTTTATATATTTTTTTTACTTTCTGCTTCTGATGAAACGGCAATTCTCTTCCCTCATTTCATACATTGAGCTCTCAGCTTGGTTCCAATTCTGTTGAGTGAGTCAGAGTTTTCAGAGCCATTAATATTTTTTACTGCAATTATCCCACATGGAGCTGCTAAAGGCATACCAACAAATAAATCAATTAACACACATATAGTAATTGTTCAGCTCATTTATCAATGAGAGCTGAAAACAAAAGAAAAAAAATTAATAGTTACTTTTTTTTTTTAAATGGAGATTAAAACTAAATCTTCAATTTTGTTTGTCATCTTGACATTTATTCAAAAGAAAATAACCAAAGTTTTTTCTTTTTCATTTTATAGATTAATGTTCTTTATGACAGCGAATGTTGGACGATTTCCTCACAGATGGAGAAGAGACCTGAGGCGATGGAGATGTGGTTCTACAGAAGGATGCTAAGGATATCATGGACCGAGCGTGTGAGCAACGATGAGGTCTTAGAGAGAATGCAAGCAAGGAGGAGGCTTATACTTAACATCAGGAAGAGGCAGCTGAAGTTTCTAGGACACATAATGAGGAAGGAGAGCCTGGAGAATCTGATACTCACAGGTCGAATAGAGGGAAAGAGTGACAAGGGAAAACAATGCATGACATACCTAGCAGACAGGCTTAAGCAAGTGGATGACAGAACATGGTCTGGGGGAGGTAGCAAAGGGAAGGAACTTGTTGAGAGTTGCAAGGGATAGAGAGAGGTGGAGAGCCATGATCGCCTACATCCTGAAAGGACATGGAACATAAAAAGAAGAAAGAAGAGTTCCTTACACATTATTCTTTATGGGCTTGAGACTATCTATCTATCTATCTATCTATCTATCTATGGCATCTCAGCTTCAGCTCCTTTCCCTCCACCATAACATACCTTTCCTATGCATCTTCGATAAATATTTTCATGGTAATTTTTATGATGAATTGTCTGCTATGGTATCTAGACTTTATGAATTTAAGCGCAGTACTAGTACCTCATCATTTTACAGTTGAGATAGCCGTAAGTTCTATGCTAACAATTCCTTCTATCACACTTCTCACTTGTGGAAATCACTTACAGCTACTTGCTTGCCAGTCAAATTTGATCTTCAAAAATTTAAATGCAATGTCAATTACAGATATAATTTTAGTTATATCTGAAATTTTACATACATACATACATATATATATGCAAGACTCTTCGGTAAATCAAATCAAGTTCTCTCTGTCACTGTGTGTTTATCTAAAAATAAATACGCTTAAATTCTCCTTCATTCCTGCCGTGCGTCAACGGCATAGTTGGTAGAATCCCTGACTGACACTAATTCAGTTAGGTTTCGATCCTAGCTAGAGGCAAACGGACGTCTAGCCACACTGATGAGCTGTGATACAGCGAAACAGTCTGTCTGTGGATGACAATATATATATATATATATATAGATTACTATTTGAGCAAGTATTATTTTATTGAGCAAGTACTGTTAGTGCGAGTGCTATTCGAAGGTGTCTGACACTAGCATTGTTCAATGGCCTCACTGTAGATGTATCTGCGATTACAAAGTTTCTACCACAATGAGCATTACAAAAATGACAATGAGTATTCATTGACATCACAAAAATCATCTTCCCTGACTAAACATAACAATGTTTACAGTACTTATAAAATAGAATAAGTTTAACATGTTTTTCAAGATTTGCAATGTTTACCTTCATACTGTCTTCCTTTTCTTTTTATGGGCCATGTTCTTTCAGAAAGTATGTGATCATAGCACTCCACCTCCCTCTATCTATTGCAGCTCTCTCAATAAGTTCCTTCCCTCTGCTTCCTCCCCAAGACCACATTCTGTCATCCAATTGCTTAAGCTTGTCAGATATATCACATGCTGATTTCCCTTGTCTCTCTTTCCCTCTATTCGACCCGTGAGTATCAAATTCGCCAGGCCCTCATCCTTCATTATGTGTCCCAGAAACTTCACCTGCCTCTTCCTGATATTAAATATAAGCCTCCTCCTTGTTTGAAACCTCTCTAAGACCTCATCATTGTTCACACACTTGGTCCATGATATCCTTAGCATCCTTCTGTAGAACCACATCTCTGTCGTCTCGAGTCTCTTCTTCATCTTTGAGGAGATTGTATTGTACCAGTCCAAATTGGAACCAACGAAAAGTGTAAGATGGTTATGCATCAATGTGCCAAAGAGGAACAGCTTGCCTACTGAGAAAATGTATATTAAGAATATGTATATATTTTTATATATATATATATATATATAATAAAAATATAGATTTATGCTATATTTATGGCTCAAAGTGCTCAATATCAGTGATAGAGCATATGTAAATATAAAAGTGGACATTGAAGTCAACACCAAGTGGTTAAAGTCAGTTTCATGCTTAATTGCAATTGTCATGCCTGATGATTGCATTTAAGCATGAAATAGGCTGTCACTGCTATATATATATATATATATATATATATATATATATATTTATTTATTTAGAAAAATATGACCATCTGGAAAGGAGGTTTTTGTGGTGTGTTTCATCCATTAGGATTTCATCAGACTGGGCTTTGTTAATGTTGCCACATCTACACATATGCCCAAAATGAGAGACGCAGGGTAGGTAGTTTCAAAATTTTTTAAAGAATAGTTTTGAAAGAATAATTTTTTTTTCTCAGTCTTGCCGAAATCATCTGCATTCTTCTTTTTCTCTCCATTACCTTTGTCCCTGACTATCTCACACTGTGACAATATAAAATCTATCAAGAATAGTGTAAAAGCCTGGAAACAAATTTATTGTGGCTGAACTAGCAATCAAGGCACTTTCCAGACATTTTTGTCTCAGTGGATTATTTTCTCTTTCATTCAAAGTAGCATTCCCTATGTCAAAATTGTGGTCCGTTTTGTTACGGTGAACAACCAGCATGTTTTGTGTGTTGTTATTTAAAATGTCACTTTTATGTTCATATAGTCTCTTGTTTAAACTTCTTGAGGTTTCTCCAATGTATTCATTCTGACAATTCCTGCATTTGGTAGAGTCAATTCCTCCTTCAAGTTTTGACTGGTTGTTTTGTTTTTTATTGATTAAATCTTTGATTATTTTAGATATAGTTGTGACAAATTTTGTATTGTGTATAGATAAATTCTTTTCAGTTGTAGCTATGATAGAGTAGTGGGTAGAATAATATATTTTTTTATTCATTTGGTTTATCAGGAAGGACAGCTCTTCTATTTTGGAATATTTTATGAGCCTTTTGTTCCGCATTGAATATGTAATAGGGTTTTGAAGGTCCTTGAATGTATTTTCAATATATTTCTTCTCTTCTTGTAAATATTGAGGGCTGCAAATTCGGAGTGCTCTTAAATAGAATCCAATGATCTTTCTGGATTTTATTTTCTTGTTATCTTGCATCTCTCATTTCATGTGCATATATAGACATGACAATGTCAACAAAGCCCAGCCCAATGAAATCTTAATGGATAAAACGCGTCACAAAAAAACATTCCAGTTCCATATTTTTCTAAATAATATTTGTTGATATGTAAAATTATACAAAATTATATATCATTATATCATATGTGTATATATATTCTACTTGAATTTGTGTTATTTTAATGTGTAAATTTCCATCTGCTAATCTTGCCCAAGAGAAGTAAAAAATATTAATTCCAGGTCACATAGGATAGATATGCAACCCACCCTAGGTCTAAAGAAGCACAATAAAATGGAAAGAATAAAAGAAGAAAAAAAATGGCCAGTACCAAACTGCATATGTCCTGGCATGTCACACATGAAGCATGTTGAAAATAAGTTTTTCTGGGATAATTTTCCCAGAGCGTTTTCAGAAGTATCTGATATTTTTAATTTTATTTTTAATTTGTATACTTTGTGATTATTTTTCTTCACGGATATAAATTTAATATGAGAGCTAATTGTGAAACATTTAATTTCGAAAGAGTTTCTACTTGTTCCTATTTAATTATTCATTCAGATTTAATACATATCTTTGACTTATACGCACACACACATATATATATATGTATCATTAGATTTACTGCTTACATATATATTTATCATAAACATCTGTTGTAGGTCTGAGTGACCATGACTCAGTTTCCTTTACATATTCTTCAGGTGGTCAGCATTGGTTGTTTCAGTGATAAGGGCATTTATAGCCCCCTCAGCTCACCAAGGTGTTATAATGAGGGTAGCTGGTGAATACTTATAATGTACTCACTAACTCAAATCACCAAGGAGGTAATACCCATAGGACTGAGAATGGAATGGTTGTAAAGTCACTCCAAAACAGAATACATTTCTCAGTATGTCAGAAAAGTGCTCAATGACACAAGAACAATAAAAACTCAGCAAAGGAGCGTATAATGCAGACAGAAATAAGTGCTTAACAGTACTGGATCCAAAAAGATTCCATACCAGAGCATACATACTAAAATACAAAAACAAATGACTCTAAAAAAAAACACACTTAAAACAACACCCTACCTAAAAAAGAACTCAATGTTACAATGGCAGAGCATTTTTATTCAGCATAAATGTCTGATGTATGTCTGACTGACTACATTTCACACATTCTTCCATTCAGTGATAAGGGCATTTATACCCTGTCAGCAATAGTAGTGTCATAATCATTAGTCATTTGCTGATACCCACTGACAAGTGGACATGCAGATCTGTTCATGAAACTCTGGAGTTGGGAAGGTAATATCAATGAGCTAAGTTTATATATGTACATACATACACACACACACACACACACACACACACACACACACATATATATATATATATATATATATATATATATATATTGTCATCCACAGACAGACTGTTTTGCTGTATCACAGCTCATCAGTGTGGCTAGACGACCAGTTGCCTCTGGCTAGAATCGAAAACCGGCTGAATTCGCGTCAGTCCAAAATTTTACCCTGGAGCCGTTGGCTCACGGCAGAGAAGAATATTATATATATATGTTAGGATATTATATTATATTATATTATATTATATATATATGTTAGGATATATATATATATATATACATATATATATTAGGATATATATATATATATATATATATATATATATATATATATATATATATATATATATATATATATATATATATATAAGGATATATTATATTATATTATATATATATGTTAGGATATATATTATATTATATTATATATATATGTTAGGATATTATAACAAAAACATGTGGGAATCACTCCACAATTGCAGTTGTGTTTTAACACATAACGATGTGTCACCTCAGGTGATTGTAAATTATTGGTGAGTGAACAATTAATTTGGTTTCAAAAGCAAAATAGATACTCAGGCCTTTTCCTTGATCAACCAATTGAATATGACCTATGTTAAATTCAAACTAAGCGAAAAAGATAAAAATTATCTTATAATTAATTAAATTCTTTTTTTAGCATATTATAGTGAAAACTTGAATACTGAGGATCAGGCTGAATACTTTCTTGTCAAATCAACCATGGTGAGATTCAAACCCATACCTCAAACTCACAAATCTAATCACTTAGACATATGTCCATAACACACACACACACACACACACACACACACACACATATATATATACAGTGTAACCCGGATATAAGAGAGTTGTCCGGATCGGAGAAGAAGTCTCTTATATCCGGGTTTATCATATATCCAGGTTTGGTCTATTTTGTTTTGTTAACACAGGCTCTAATTTGGGACCAGAGAAAATATCTCTTATATCTCTTATATATATATATATATATATGTATTTTACAATAAAATTTAGTGAATGGGGGCTGCCCACAATTAAAAATTTCATGCACCCTCACACAATCATCAGGGGGTCAGCAACAGTTATTTGTGAAAATGGGCACTTTATAGCTACTTGGCAAGTTAAAGATGTTGCATGTGTATTTGATACTTGCATACCATGCATTCACCAGTCAAAATCACCTGTGGAGGTGGGGATACCCATCTGACCAAGATGGAAATACTGTAATATTGCAAAAAAAAACATACTAGAAAACACCAGAAAATTTTCACATCCTTTACCAAGAAAGTACTTGATATCATGGGGAAGAGTTGAACCTTAGCAAAGGAGAATACTGCTAAAATCAAAATATTGCTTAAAAATACAAAGTCCCCCATGAGAAAGGACATAATATAAATCAAAAAAGCAAAAAAATATGGAGTCTGTTACAGAGACACACCAGTGAAAGAGACGTCAATTCCATATTTACTGGTTGCACCTTAATATTTCATAATAGATTTCTGGTAAATGCTGTCTACCCACAATTAAAAGTTGCATGCATTCTCATAGAATCACCAAGCAGTTGGAAACAGTTATTTGGTAAAATGCACTCTTAATAAACCCTTGGCAACTTCAAGATTTTAGAAGAGTAGTTGATACATACCATGCACATTCCAACCAAACTCACTGAAGAAGATGCAAAGAAGAGTACATATATATATATATATATATATATATATATATATATATATATATGCAAGCTTTAAATCAGATGATGTCCATGTATTGAACAAGACATTCGAGAAAAGCAGAAAGGCATCTCTTCATGTTAAATTTTTCAAAAGAAGCACAAAAGACTTATTGTTGAAAATGTTTATCAAGATGGTTTTATTGCTGGAAAGAAAATTGTAACTGACAAAAGCATGAAATATATTTCAAGTTGGTATCTCAGAAATAATGCCTGGTAAATGTACAATTTGTTCCTTAGAATTTTTCAGTAGTTTTGATAATGATCATTGAGAGTGAAACGTCGACAAGGGAATAAAAATAATGCAAACATCCATCTGCTTTTTTCTACTTGTACTTGTTTTTTGATATTTCATATCAGTCATTTAATATAAATATGTGTGTGTTTAAACATATAAGCATATATATTTATAAAAAATAACATATGAACCTTTATATATATGCATTTAAATGCTTGGTATGTATGCATATATATATATATATATATATATATATATATGGTAGAGGATATGTCTAGATGTAAGCTTATGTGTCTTTAGTTTATATATATATATATATATATATATATATATATATATATATATATATATATATATGTGTGTGTGTGTGTGTAAGTGAGAGAAAGTATTTGTCATTTTACAAATGAGTACATTTCTATGTGTGCTTATTACACACACACACACACACACACACACACACATATATATATTTCTGTATGTGTGCGTGACTCTGTGTGTAAATGGAATCCATTAGTATTTTCAGTTTCCAGTGAAAAAACTGTTTCTAAAACAGAAGTGATGAGGGTGTTACATGAATATTTCACAAGAATTCTCAAAATGGACACTTTATAGGGTGTTTGGATTCATAAATATATAATGACTGTTAACGTAGATTTGTCTGCAATCTTTGAAACAAACGTGACACAGTTGTACACAGAATCGTTTCTCACCCACATTTACACACACACATGCACAATATATAACATGCAAATCTTAAAAACAGCATCTTCATAAATATACAAAACAATGCACATAGATATGCAAGTAGATATTTACGTATTTATTGATTGCAAGCATGCATTCTGTGCACATGGTCTTGTTTGTATTGACTCATCAAATGCAAACTAAAAGCTACTCTTTTTAAGTTCACTAAGATTCTACCTGAAATGTATAAAAATCATTTATACATATACTTACTAAATAGCAAAAACCATATAACTTGAAGACTTCCTTTACTGATAACAATAACTTTATCAGATAGCAAAAACCATATCACTTGAAGAGTTTGTTTACCAGTAGTTAAAATTCATTAAGTATAGAAAAAAATAAACCTCTAATGTCTCCACTTAAACTCTGAAATTTTATTTACTATTCCTTTATTTCTTTTATTTCTCAATCGTAGTGAATGAATTTGCCTATTGTCTGGTTCACACTCCTCCCCAGTTTTTTGAACAGGAGTAGATGTTTATCCCTTGGTTTCATCTAAAGTCTACTTTAACTCTACACCAAAATAAAACAAATGTACAACAAACAGATTTATTCACAATCATATATGCACATTATTAAGTCATGAATTATAATAACAACAATACTATATGTGCATATTAAATCAGGAATAATAATAACAACGATACTATATGTGCATATTAAGTCATGAATTATAATAATAACGATACTATATGTGCATATTAAATCATGAATAATAACAACAATACTATATGTGCATATTAAGTTCAGTCTTAAATAATAATAATCAAATAAACTCAAATTAAGTTAAATAAAAAAGGATGTCTGTTTTACACTTTATTCAGTTATACATATATTATCAGGCAACTCTTCAATACTTTCTCAGTAAAATTCCACAGATTCCGATATGAAAATGTTTTCAATAAACTCTTGAATTTGGTTTTTCATCAGAGAAGGTTTACAGTATCAAAGCATTTTACAGCAATCAAAAAAGGTAATAATCAGCTGGTACAAAGTCAGTTGAACATGGCAGGTGGAGGCGATCAAACTAACTGAGATGTAAAATTTTTTCCTGTAATATTCTTTCTGTATGTGGCTTTTGCATTGTCATGAAGAAAAATATTTTTCCTTTAATTTACTTTGTATCCTGCGATGCAAAAACTAAAGCAGGTCAGTGTACTCCAAATTTATTCTTAATTGCCACACATGATTAGTAGTTAGGATGATATATTCATCGTTATAATTGGTTCCCTATAACAGAAATTACTTTCATCTCAACCTAATAAATGCCCTTGTACATTGGTATTAGAATGTATATATAAATACATTTTAGATAGAAAGAGCTTGACAGCCTAGAGAGGCAGTCAATCTAGGGGAAGGAAAACTCTGATTTTAAACATCTGCTGCCTTGCAGTCATATTCAGACACGGAAAGGGCTATGATAGTAATTTCAGGCGAAAAAAACGGAGTGAAGTCAACACTGACAACATTCTGGCAGCTCCTGCAGCTAAGTCATCCTCAAATGTAATGCTCTGTATAACTTTGGATCTTGCCAGTACAGCAGAGATGGGGCCATTTAGTCTGGGCAGTGCACAGTCTCCATATACCATCACCCTGGAGAGGCCACACCAGTCTCACTACCAAAGGATTTAATTTTGACCAAACAGACCAGTACCTTTATCTCACAAGATAAACCAAATACCTACCATATATATATATATATATATATTAACATGTAGATAGATACACATATAAGTGTTCAACTATGTATATACATATATTTTTAAATATATGACTCATTGTGCCTTATCAGGCTAACATTTTCCACTGACATAATTAAGATTATAAGATTATATTGAATCAATTGCAAATCTGCTTCTAGGAAAGTTGGTTCACTATGTCATACTAGACAATTCTTTTTGGCAAATTCTATTTTATACATTTATAAGTCTACAATTCATTCTTGCTTTGAATACTGCTTCCACATCGAGTTTGGTAGTCTTGTTATATCTTTAATGATTCTTAATAAAATCTGCAATGTTATTTGTTTTGACCTGGCATCTTGGCTTCAGTTACTCTCCTACTGCATGAATGTAGCTTCCCTGTGCCTTTTCTATAAATTCTTTCATGATAATTGCTCTGAAGAACTTTCCTCTATGGCACCTAGATTCTATGAATTTACATGCAGGACTAGGTTGGCAGGAAAGTCTCATCATTTTAGAGTTGAAATGGCTAGATATAACCATAAGTTCTATGTTAACAGTTTTTTCTTTTGCACTTCTCACTTGTGGGACTCTCTTCCAGTTTCTTGCTTTCCAGTCAAATTTGATCTTCAAAAATTTAAATGCAATATCAATCCTGTTATCTTCTGTCTTCTTAATTCTTGTTCTTTTATTGTTCTCCCTTCTTAGTAGTATTTTTCTGATATTCTCTAACACTCAGTAGTATCTTCATGGTTTTATTGCTTTGCTTGTGTTGAAATGATAAAATATATATATATATATATATATATATATATATATATATATATATATATATATATATATACCCACACACATAAATAAACATTGTTACATTTCATTTGTTTCATTTTTTTTTATTTTTGGCAATTTGTCTTTTCTCTTCTAATTATATGCTCACATTTTGAGATTTTTCATTAAGTTTTATAAAGATGAAATTCTTTGATATATATATGCTTTGTGAAATTGAATGTATCCACACCTGTGTATACATGAGCCAAACAAAAGATGCAAGTAAATTGAAAAAATATAATGTCTTGTTTTTCTGGTGGATGATTTCCAAATGGGAGAGAATTTCCAAAACTGTACAGATTTGAAGAAATCTTTCAGCAACAAGGAGGGGAATATTTTCTCATTTGTCTTTTAAAAATAAAAAATGCAAATCTCTTTGAAGTTTGAGGTGAGAGAAAAAAAAGAAATTTTTACCTCAAACAAAATTTAAAATGAAATATTATAGACAAGTTTCAAAAGAACCAATATATTTTTATCAATGTCTATTCTCTTTGAAATTTTAAATGTTTTAGCATCTGTCTTCCCAGACAGAATGAAATGTTTGAATCTTTTGACAATTCTTTGATAATTTTACCAAACATCACTGAATATTAAAATAATTTTGACTTTAAAAATACATACTTTTCATGATAGGTGGTTATTCAGTATATATAAAAGTGAACACTGAAGTCAACACTCAGAGTGTTGACTTCAATGTTCACTTTTATATTTACATACTCTCTATACCTGATATTGAACATGTTATTCCATAAATATAACACACCTTAAAACTATATTTCTTCACATATATATGGAAATAATTCAGATATAAATAAAATATATAACTGTAAAAGGACAATATGAATAGAGACAAATGGAAAACTTATCTTAGCTCACATGTTTTGTCCTCTGATGAACATTATCAATTCAAATGTAAGTATTTACAAACAAAAAGTTAAAATCTCATTAGTTTTTCAGAATTTTAAAATTTAAGAATGCTTATAAATATGTATCAGGCTAATTGAATGTTAAGGTTTATTATGGAGGATAGTAAGTGATATAATAAAATGATTTATTATGGAGGATACTAAGTGATATAATTAAATGATTTATTATGGAGGATAGTAAGTGATATAATTAAATGATTTATTATGGAGGATACTAAGTGATATAATAAAATGATTTATTATGGAGGATACTAAGTGATATAATAAAATGATTTATTATGGAGGATACTAAGTGATATAATAAAATGATTTATTATGGAGGATACTAAGTGATATAATTAAATGATTTATTATGGAGGATACTAAGTGATATAATTAAATGATTTATTATGGAGGATACTAAGTGATATAATTAAATGATTTATTATGGAGGATACTAAGTGATATAATTAAATGATTTATTATGGAGGATACTAAGTGATATAATTAAATGATTTATTATGAAGGATACTAAGTGATATAATTAAATGTCTAATAAATGAGTAAATATTGTTGATGCTGAATATTTGGGGGAAATTTTTTTATAATGTAATTATTTATATTATTTTAGTTTAAGATAAATTTATGTATTATATATTTTAAATAATAGAATTTAATTGTTTTCTTTTAATGGTTTTAAATTTAAATTTTTTAATAATAACAGTATAAGAAAATATTTTAAAAATTAAAAAAAAATATCAGCATTTACTTACTTTTGTTTATTAGACACTTAATTCTTAAATTTAAAAATGATGAAAAAACTAACATTTTTATTTTTGTTTGTAAATACTTGTAAAATAAAATCCTCATATTTGCCTTAATCAGAGGATGAAATGTATCAGCCATGTTTTCCTTTTGTCTTTATTCACAAACACACACACACACACACACACACACACACACACACACACACACACACACACAGTGTCTTATGGCCATTAAGACTCCTCATTATTTACATATTATGGGCTAGACTTGCTAAAAGACTAAATAATAGCCTACCAGATACGTAAGCTTTGCATGTAAGACTCAGGAGATATTTTATTTTATTGCATGTAGAATGTAAATCCTTTTAAGTGGCCAGCTTTTCAATGGACCCTTATCAAAGAGGATCACTGATAACTTTAAAATACCAAACTATAAAATAGAATTACCAATAAAACAAGGTAAAATGGTTTAAAAGTTGACCTTATCTGCCATCTCACTAAAAAGTAAGCTTGGAGGTAGCAACAGATAGTATCTGTTTTTTTTTGTTTTGTTTTTTGATGACAGATAAAGTCTACTTTTAAACCTTGTTTTATTGGTAATCCTCTTTTATAGTTTGGTATTTTAAACTTATCAATAATCTTCTTTGATAATAGTTCATTGAAAAGCTGGTTGCTCAAAAGAATTCATGCCACCATTTTTAGTTTGACAGTAATTTCAACATGTTTACACTTCTTGCTATACTTGAGTTTTTAACCTAAGAAATTGAGATATGCTTTAGCAGTTTAGGGGGAAAATGTATCTTATTTACTATCAAATGCACTCATTTTTTAATTAATTTTTCTATGAATTTCAGTGATTAATATTGTCTCAGAAGCAAAGTATTAAGGAACATATAAATTCCTTCAGAAACAAAAAAAAAGAGTATTCAAATATTATGTAATATCAGTCCATGATCAATGGTTGAATAAGGCAAATAAAATCAAACCCTCGATCATGATGACTTGTTATTTTGTGCCACTTCAGCCATTAATGGCTTCCAAATAGTTTGTTTTTACTTTTTATTATATTTAAAATATAAAACAGGCAATTCTGAGATAAATAGATGTCCTACCAGGATTCATTATTGGCAGCCATAGTCTTAAAAACATAAGATATGCAGATGACATAGTGCTGATAGCAGACACAGAAAGGAAACTACAAGAACTCCTACAGAAGGTAATGAAGGAAAGTGAGAAGAAAGGACTAGACATCAATTGCAAGACATTGCAATGGTTATTAGCAAAAAGAACAGCCCAAAATGCAATGGAGATACTGAAATCAAACAAGTTCAAAAATTTAAATATCTGAGAAGTGTTTTAACAGAAGATGGAAATGGCGACACTCAAATCCAAAGGTGCATTGGGATAAATAAAGATGCAACCCAAACACTAAGCACAGTATTAAGAAACAGAAAAATTTCTTTAGAAACAAAGAAAACAGTACTGATTTGTTACACGATATCTGTCCTCCTATATGAAAGTGAATGCTGGACAATTTCCTTAAAGATGAAGAAGAGACCTGGAGCAACAGAAATTTGGTTCTACAGAAGGATCCTGAGGATACTTTGGACTGAACATGTTAAACACTAAAACGGTGAGATTTAGTTGCTAATAATAATCTAGTAGCACGCTTAAATTTATTCAGTCAAGAGACTAAGTGAAAAAACTCATCAGAACAGTTGCCATGAAAATATTTGTAGAAAAGACAGAGGGAAAACATGTCATGTTGGTGAGAAAGTGGGTGAAGACAAGATACCAGATCATGACGGATTACATCACAGATCCTTCTTTGAATTTTGTCGAGATATACAGCAGGAACACCAAACCAGATACGACAGCAGTTTTCAGTAGATTTTCATATTTCTATCAATATTGATTCTTCAATATATGTCTATATTTTTGAGATGTGGTGTTGTAACTATTGGCCCAGTGGATAAAAGCATTGCTTCACGTAATCCAGTGACTTGACCCAAAGAATTGTGAGTTCAATACCTGGCCACAGCAGAGGTGAACATAAACAAGGAGAGTTGAGTCACTAAAGGGAAATAACTGAAACTGAGATATCCAGAAAAGGCATGGCATGTGGAACTAGAACAATCTACTCCAGTGGATGAAATAAAGGTTGCAGTTTGAAATTCCAATCACCTGAAGAAGGCTGAAATGTCGTGAATATGGCAACAAAGATGAGAACAATAGTTTGAAAAATGTAAATAATGTAAATATTGATTTGTATCTATTGCAGTCTATTTAGCAAACAACTTGGATTATTTACACAAATTAACAACTGTAAAATCATATCTTTGTGGTTTCAATTTAATCTGATGCCTTTTTTATCATATTTTCTGGATTTTAGGTGAAACGATGGAAATTTTCTAAATATTTCAACTGTTTTCACTTTCCAGAAATAAAATTTGTGATTATAGTTTAGATATATAAAAGAAAAAGGTACCAAGTTAAACTAATGGCAGGAAGATATGGATTAAATGAAGCCAATTCATGTTATTTATTAATACTCCAATTCAATAAAATGGTGAAAATTTAATTTCTTGAAAATATGCATTTTTGACTATGTCTAGATTTTAGGAATACACATATATATACTATTTACATTATTCGGACTATTGTCCTCATTTTTGTTGCCATATGTTTTGGCTGTTGTACACTCCAGCCTTCTTCAGGTGGTTGGAATGTCGAACTGAACCCTTTAATTTGCTTGCTGGGATGGATTGTTCTAGTTCCATGTCTAATGGATGCCAGTTATCAGTTATCTCCTGTTAATTAACTTTTACAAGTTTTCCACTGCCTTCACCACATATTGAACTCACAACTCTTTGGGTCCTGTCACTGGATCTAACCAACACCTTTATCCACTGATACCATGTGTCCTTAAGGACATCTGTGTATGAATTTCTGAGACTTATAAACTTAATGGAAAATTTGTAAATTTAAGGAATCCAAATAATGTAATGTACATAATACTTCACTCAGAAATATAGACAAATATATATATATATATATATATATATATATATATATATATATATATATATATATATATATGTATATATATATATATATATATATATATATATATGTATATATATATATATATATATATATATGTATATATATATGTATATATATATATATATATATATATATATGTATATATATATGTATATATATATATATATATATATATATATATATATGTATATATATATGTATATATATATATATATATATATATATGTATATATATATGTATATATATATATATATATATGTATATATATATATATATATATATATATATATATATGTATATATATATATATATGTATATATATATATATATATGTATATATATGTATATATGTATATATATATATATATTCATGTCAAACATTTAAAACCCCATAGGTAATAATTTTTAACGTATGAGCACTCTAAAAAAGCAGCTATCAATCTTCTAGACCTACAAACCTAAAATTGAGAGCTGCTTTTTAGAGCTCTCATGAAATAAAAATTATTACCTATGGGATTTTAAGTGTTTGATATTCTTTAATTAATAATAATTTTGCTCTGTCTCTTGACATAGAGCTCTCCCTGGATCTATATCCTCCTGGAAATTCCATATGGGTAACTACATTGTATTATTACTATATATATTTTTTTATACAAATATATATATATATATATATATATATATATATATATATATATATATATATATATATGTAATTATTAATAAAAGAATATCAAACATTTAAAATCGCATAGCTAATAATTTTTATTTCATGAGCGCTCTAAAAAAGCAGCTATCAATTTTAGGTTTGTAGGTTTTGAAGATTGATAGCTGCTTTTTTAGAGCTCTCATGAAATAAAATTTTTACCTATAAGATTTTAAATGTTTGATATTCTTTAATTAATAATAATTTTGATCTGTCTTTTGAAATATATATATATATATATATATATATATATATATATATATATACGTTTGTGTGTGTATATGTATATTGTAAACATTTAGGTTCACATGTTCAATTTCTTGATTTCAAATGAAAACTTGGAAATTTTTCAAGTATTTCAGTGATGTTTTCAGAATTATAGTTTGTCATTATAGTTTAAGATTAAAAAGGTTAAGATATAAAAAGGTATTCATTTAAACCAATGCCAGGAAGCGATGGAGTAAGCTGAAGCCTTATATATATGTGTGTGTGTGTGGTGACTATTTGGCTTAAAGTTCTCATTTTCTTGATTTCAGATGAAAACTTTAAAATTTTCCAACATATTCCAATGAAATGTTCACTTTCTGAAATTATAGTTTTTGTTTATAGTTTATATATATGGAAAAAAAGAAACTTGGAATTATCTGTCTCATTAGGATGTATGGGCTGAAAGCTTTGGATAATGAACTATTTTCATAGCCTATGATCCAATAATTAATTTTAAGAATGGATCTTGTTTATTAAAGGAAAATCTTGTTTTTATAACAATTTCTGATTGCCTTATCTAAATATATATATTTTTTATTGCCTAATGAAGCTGTATATCTTGATTTATTTATTTATCTTAACCAAATTCTGCAGCTATAATTCTTTTTAGATTCTACAAATAAATTATATCCTAGAGGATTTGGGATGTGCAAGGAGTTATTTATAATTGTTATTGTTCTTGAGTATTTGTCTTTCAACAGTAAGAACCAAAATAATTAATGTCATCCAGCTGGAAATTGTTCTAAGGGATCAGGAAAAATGTAACAAGTGTTATGAATTGCAAGATAAATGCCATGTTATTGACAGTCCCTTGGAAAGATGATAGAATGTAGCAAACACAGGACTAACAATTATTGACAGAAGAGATATTGTTTACCTTAGCTGATAGTCAAATTTAAATTAATGCAGATGTTGTGGGGGAGTTCAAATATCCATACCAAAATAAATAACTTAATGATTATTATTTTTATTATGCTCATTGCATTTTACCAGCAATATTATTTCATGGTATTCATTGGAGATCAAATGGCAGCAAGTCTCCTTGATAATCCAACACACTTCTCAATATTCTTGCCAATTTATTAATGCTGTCATCTATTGTATTTCACATCAACTCTCCTTGATATACCAGCACTCTCCTCAGTATTCTTATCATTTTATTATTGTTGTCATCTATTGGCGTCCTGGGTATGACAGTAAACTACATCCGCGTCCTGGGTATGACGATAAACTACGTCCAACCAAAAGGCCGTCAATACGATCAATCGGCTGGTCATGTCATGCCCCATCACATCTAACCCATCCCAAAACAACTACAACTTACAATTAACTTTCCCTCCCAAACCCTACACTAAATATACTAACACCTTACCCCTAAAATGTGATGCGAAACAATGATGTTGCCAGCTATACGTTTTTGAAACGATGATGTTGCCAGCTATACCTTTTTGAAACAATGATGTTGCCAGCTATACCTTTTTGAAACAATGATGTTGCCACGGATACGTTTTTTTTTAAACAATGATGTTGCCAGGGATACATTTTTTTGAAACAATGATGTTGCCAGGGATACATTTTTTTGAAACAATGATGTTGCCAGCTATATGTTTTTGAAACAGTTGCCAGCTATACGTTTTTGAAACAGTTGTCAGCTATACATTTTTGAAACAATGATGTTGCCAACTATACGTTTTTGATATATCTAGTAAATACTGGATCTGGCATTAAATAACCCATAGTGGTTGATATGCCATAAAACCCCAAACAAACAAACAAACAAATCATCTATTGTATTTCACACTAACTCTCCTTGATATACCAACACTCTCCTCAGTATTCTTGCCAATTTATTAACCCTTTGAGCCCTGACTTGGTAGAAAAAAATGACATAATGCCCAGCCACCGGTTGGACAGTCGTTAAGCACTTGTAATTATTTTTATATCTACCATGAAACATTACATACCAATTATTTGCAAATTTTAACTCAGGAGCTCAGGCAGAAGGGTTAAAATTATTCAGGAACACAGGTCTCAAATGGTTAATGCAGTCATCCACTCTATTTCACATCAAGTTCCATTGATGCTTCAGCACTCCCCTCACCATTTGGTACAACTCTGAGTTTTATACAGGTGTTAATCGTCAGGCGCAGATTGAAAACTCGCCATTATATAATTTAAATATTAATATTTATAAACTAGTGTTAAGATAGTCGAGGAATCCATTTATTTATGGGGGAAAAAATTATATATATTTCTAAAAAAATAGATTAAATATGAAAAGAAACAACATCACTCACTATGCTCTACACACACAAACATATATATATATATATATATATATATATATATATATATATATGGGGAAAGAGAGAGAGATTAGTATAAACAATTAAAAACATATAAAGAATATGTTATATTCTGTGCTAATAGGAATATATACTTGAAAAACAAGGTGGATAAAATAAGTAAAGCTTTATTGTACAAAACCAGTACAATAAGAAAAAGGTAACAGTCATGCACAAGGTCATTGCAAGTCAATACAGTAGTGACTGCTACTATTGGAAGGTCGGTAGTTCTTGCATAAGTCTGAGTTGTACTCAACAGATCCCAGCTAGTGATATCTAGCTACCCCCTGCCACGAGGGTTGCATGTGGCACAAGGCCAGGTTTAACGTGGGTTTTCTGAGCCCATAGGCTCAGCCAAAAATATTCCCTATTTGAACCTGTAAAAACAGGTTCAGAGTCAGTCCACCTCACCAAACGAGACTCTGCCCTTCGGCCGAGCCTCATCCAGGTTTCTCTCTGCTCAGAGGCAGAGAGTTCGACTGTGTAGCTGGAACAGGTCGCAGCTAGCCTCTGTAGTCCGTTGACTTACAGCTACTTATAGTCAGTTACTACCTATAGAGTAGTCACTCATGGAGGGGTGACAGGTTATTCCATTACATCAGAATAATAAGAGTGCAATTACCAGTATTATGCGTGGTGATCTTCACTTTTATCGGATTCCTCCTGGATCTGTTCTTTTAACATTCAAACATGGCCGAACCTATAAATGCATTATCACTTAACCAGGGAGTAGATAGCATAACAGGTACTTATTCTAATTTCTACATTTAGAAAGTCCTTCACTTATTTTGTTCAGTTGCCTCTCTTATATTTGTAAATCATTTTAAACATAATATTACTTGTACATATTTTAAACATAATATTACTTGTACATATTTAAATTAGAATTACATAAAAATACGAGGATGAAGGTAATAAAAATTTCCTCTATGACACTAATAACATTCTTGGCAATGACTAGTAAATGTCAAGTACTAAAAACAATACATTGTAAACGTTGAACATTTTCTACAATAATTTGATATGGATATGCAATTGTATACAAACTGAAAAAAATGCATTAAAAAGTTAAACAGGCCAAACTAGTCAGTCAGTTTTACTAAAACTTGCTTGAATGAGTTCTTGAAGGCTTAAGCATACATTACACACACGCACGCACACACAAATATACAGTATGAGGCAAAAGTTGGGCACCATAACGATAATTTATTAAATGTATAATTATACATGAAAATTTTATTAACTAGCTATTTAATGTTATATGTACCATTCAAAATGTCCTCCTTCTTTTCAAAACACATTTCAATTCTGTGCCTACATGATTCATTTTACTGCATTCATATTTAATTCTTTCTCAATATTTTTTGGACATGTTTGATAAACAAACTGATTTCAAATTGTCCCACAAATTAAGGAAATATCAAAAGAAATTAGACATTTAAAACATGATTAATTAACACCTATGGTTCATGACTTTTACCTCACCATATATATATATGTATATAGGGGGAGCAATAAAGTCACTATACAGTTACTTATAATAAAAGCCAAAGCATTGAAGCAGGCGGCTTGCAGTTCAAACAGTATCGGTATATTACTTTAATATTGTTTACCATAGAATTTTATTGTTATTAACCAGAATTTACCAGAACCATTTTAATAATAAATTTCTGGACTATTGATTAATTGCTTTGTCATTATTGTTATTGTAAGTAACTGTATAGTGACTTTATTACCACCCTGTATATGAGTGTGTGCAGATGATATAACAGGTAGTTGCTTTTTATAAGAAATCAAAGAGACAAGTTTGAATTCCAATTGAGTTTGTCACGTTCACATATGTTCAAATACACTTGAGAAAAGGTATGAATCCACTTTTTGTCTCCCTTTAACTAAGGGTTAAATAGTGGAACATACTGGGTTCTTCAGCTTTGGATGCCAACCAACCTAGTAGAAAGACAACTCAGAATTCAAAACATGAGCATGTCGTTAGAAGAACGTGTGGTACACAATGTGCACCAGTTTTCTGTATTTGGTTCTTCCAGAATGTGTTGTCAGTTCAGCACAGGCTTCACCATCATAATCTAATATGTTTCGTTTTAAGAACTGAACTGCTGGACCTTCTTATGTCAAAGACAACAAGAGTTCATTATCATTTGTATAAGCGTGGATCTGTTAGTCTGTACTCTGACATGGAGTAATTTGATGAATTTTGATCTGAATTTTTCACTGGATAATATTTGATCTGTGTGACTAATATTCACCACTGAATTCAGTGCAGTGACAAAAAAGGAGAAAAATGAATATTTGTTGTGTAAAATAAATGAAGGTTTCTCACTAAGGATCCACCTACCTATCTGGTAAATTACTGACCCTTGCATTCACCTGCACTAGCTTAAAGCAAGAATTCAACCACACACTTCATCACAACTAACAATCTGTGAAATCCTGATGGCAAGGACAATTCAAAGGTCTTTCATAATCCTGAGCAGAAAAATTGTCATGCGATAACACTGCATCAATTGCATTTTGCGAAATAGCAGTTTCAAAAGAATTTATTCATTTATGACTGATTGATATTTTCTTGTGCTGTGCATTAAATTCAGGACAAGGTGCACGAATTCTTTTTGATATTCACTCGAGGGTCAGGTACCTCAGATATGAATGCTTTTCATCATTCTGTATTTTAGGGGATCTACCAATTGCATTATTTATTTGTGAGATAAAAGTAACAGAGGCAAGGAGAAAAGGATTATGGGAAGGTATCTGTTGTATTGAACTTCATTATACCCACTCCCATACCTGCCAATAAATTTTCTTGCTTTTGCACACTGTATCTCTCCTTAAATGTATAGAAAGAGAGACAGATAGTGACAATCACCTACATATATATATATATGGGGAAAATAAGAGAAACCATAATCTTGTATAGATTAACATGATAATATATATATATATATATATATATATATATATAATATTACACATTGAATCAGTCTCAGAACAGCACCTGAAAATTGCATTGTGTATGAAATTCTGTGTCATGTTACTGGTGAGGAAAAATGTATATTTATTAATATATATATATATATATATATATATATATATATATATATATATGATGAGTAGAATTATGTCTGCAAAGTTTTGAGTCAGCAGATAAGTAATTGTACTTTTATTTATCCATTCACTAAATATACATGCATACATACCACATCCAATATATATATATATATATATATATATATATATATATATATACACACACATCCACAAAAACTTATAAGTGACATGCTTTGTGTTGAGAAAAGAACCTTTTCAAACTAATAACATGTTTATTGATGGAATAACTCTTATATATAAAGTGTCTGTCTTTCTCAATCACATACCTACTATTTGTATGATATATATTTTTAAATCAGAGTTTTCATATATATATATATATATATATATATATATATATATATATATATAATATGATAAAATAGTTTTAATATATGCTATATTTAGTGCTAAAATTGCTCAATATCAGGGATAGAGTGTATGTAAATATATTAAAATGGACTGGCCACAGTTTTAGGTTTCATGCTTTAATCCCATTACATACCAGTTATATATATATATATATATATATATATATATAATATTACACATTGAATCAGTCTCAGACCAGCACCTGAAAATTGCATTGTGTATGAAATTCTTCTTCGACAGTATTGAGTCACTCTCAGTCACCGTGTGTTTATCCGAGTCTAAAAATAAAAACGCTAAAATTCACCTTCATTCAGTACCATACGCTGACGACTTAGCAGGAGAAGTTCAGACTGACGCAAATTCAGTCGGGTTTCGATCCTAGCTAGAGGCAACCGGACGTCTAGCCACACTGATGAGCTGTGAAACAGTGAAACAATCTGTCTGTGGATGACAAATATATATATATATATATATATATATATATATATATATATATATATATATCCTTACTGGTAGCACAACACAGAGTTTCATGAACATTGCAATCTTCAGGTGTTGAATTAGGACAGTAAAACAACAGTCAGTCTTAACTCTGCACCTAAAGATTGCATTGCAAACGAAACTTTGAGTTGTGCTACTGGCGAGGAAATACATGTATATTTATTAATATATAAAAGTTTTTTAAGCTTTGTTATGAATGAATATATTTAAATATAATCATGTCTTGTGACTATGTCTGTATTTGGTTAGGTAGATATTTTGATGTTTCTACTTGTTTCAGATTAATTTTATACAAGGTCATATAACATCATGCTTTTAGATAAGTATCTCTATTTTACCCTAATACAAAATGTATGCAGTGTACCTTAGTGTATCTGTCAGGATATATATTTAACTGCATGATTATATATGTACAGAATATATAAGAATGTATCAGCAGAGAATTATTTGCATCTGAAAAATAATATTATCAGTATGTATATACTGTATTTCCTGTCATATGACAAATCAAATATTTTTCTGATATAAATCTTACTAATTAATCCATAACTATGAAAAGAAGAGGTTGATTACTACCTTTTTCAATGGTATTTATACATAAGTGAATATAGAAAATGCAACAATTCTGAAACGTTATCCATTACAGCACCAACACATCTAAGTTTACAGCAACCAGTATTCCCAAGCAGTCACCCATCAAGATACTGACCAGGTTCAATATTGCTTAATTTTTGTGATTGTATGGGTACTAGTGTTTTAATGTGATGTGTCTGTAAGCCATTAAAAAACACAGAAACAATAACATTCAGAGCAGTTTCATATATGCTGTCATTTATTTGCTAGCATGGGTAACCTAGTATGTGTACAAGTATGAAATTATAGTCACATATGCACATATATAAATGCAAATATAAAAGGTCATCTGCTATAAATAAAGGTTATTTTTATCTGGCAATATTCCCAATGTGAATGCATGCATATAAGACAAAAATAAAAATAAATGAGTGTAAATAATCCAAAGTGAAAAGAAAAAGTTGTGTATATAACTTTGGATATGATGAACATTCAAAGATAGAAATCAAAATAAGCTATCTTGGGTAACATGATTTATTATTAAAACATCAACAAAGTTTGTTCCTAAATACTATGTGTGCAGGTGCAACATATCAAAAAAAAGGTAGACACTTATATATATAATGTAACAATGAAATTATAAAGATTTAGTTTCAAGAACTAGTTTATATATATATATATATATATATATATATATATATATATATATATATATATATATATATATATATATATATATTTTGAACGATAAAAATTATTAAAAAAATCAATTAAAATCTTCAGACATACTGGGTTGTAGATTAATATTCTTATGTTTTTATTATTATTATTTCATTTAGATTCCTCGACTAGTTTCGGCCAACATGGCCATCATCGGGAGAAAAAAATGTTTCTCCTTGCTGGTAGCAGTAAACTACAGAAATTAATGTCTTGATGGAGAAAATGAACTTTTGTCTGTAGTTTTCATTTGTTTTTTTATTTGTTTTTTTATCTTTTTAACATGAGTTTATTAACATTCCTTGTGTTGGTCAAACAGTCTCTTTTAAGTTGTCATTTGAGATAAGAGCTGGATGGATTCATGCTAGTTTCCTTTCCCACAGTCAGTTCAGCAGTTTTATTGGTACCTGGAGAGGGGATGGTAAGTGTGTGTGTGTGTGTGTTATTTAGTTTAGTGTGTATATATATATATATATATATATATATATATATTATACACTGTTTCATTAGAACATGTAAGTATCCACTACAAAATTGTCCTTTTTTTTTCAATGTTTGAAATAAAATGTCTCTTCAGATGAAATGTACAATTTTGTATTGGATACTTACATGTTCTAATGTAACAGTGTATAATATATATTGATTGCTCTACTTTTGTATTGATTCCTGTTTTAAATGAATGTTTTGAATGTTGAAATTTTATTCTTTGTTCTTTTAAATTTGTGTATGTATATATATATATATATATATATATATATATATATATATATATTCATGTGTTCGAAAAGAAATTACCTTTTATCAGAAATACAACTTAAATTCATTTAAATGTTATTTGTGTTTGTAGGATGTATTATATTGTGTGTTTGTAGGATGTATAATATTATCCAAAACAAAAAGGAAGATAATGAGACAAAGTGGAAAAGCTACATTTTTACCAAGAGCTTAGTTTAGATAGTAAAAGGCTGTATATACCTAGGTGGGTGTGTATGTATCTATATGCTTAAAAATCACTCTCTAATTTCAGTCAACTGATTTAAAATCCAACAGACACCAAATGGCTCTAATATGTTGTTGTAGCATACCTATGGATGATAATGGGTATGGCCCCATTCCCATGAATACAGCAGTGAATACTGTACATGGTCTTTTACCAGTTAACTACTTCTTCTGTGCACCACTGTGTATATGTCTTGTTCTTGTCCTAAGTATTATCGTTCATTACCAACCTTCACTTTATTATTCTATTCAGTAACTTTCCCTAGGTAACAACATTTTGGCAACAAGGATTAGCAAAAATTACAACATCTATCTATCTATCTATCTATCTATCTATCTATCTATCTATCTATCTATCTATCTATATATATATATATATATATATATATATATATATATATATATATATATAATTATAAAACAGTTATTGGTCAGAGTTAAATTAAACCAGGAAACAGTTGTATTTATAAGTGCTCAATGCACATATAAAGGAAATAAGAGTTTAACATGCAAAGCTTATAAATTTAAAAAATTAGGAGACATCCAATCACGCTACCTTGGTTTTAAAATTTCAATATCCTCAGACAATATAGGCCAAATAAAATTTTGAAATATATATATATATATATATATGAAACAAATAAACAAACAGGCAGACAGACACTCTCTGCAGTCTGGTCATCAGATGAGATAAAGTAATTTGATTTATGGTCTCCCCTTATCCTCAGAGATCCCAACATATTTTTCCTTAAATATTATTTATAAAACAATGTAATCTCCTTTGATTTTGACGACTTCAGCCCAATAGGAACATAAATATGAAATGAAAAGAGGAAGAAATTAGAGAATCAGCTGACCTGTTTTTGTTGCTCACACTTCAGAGCTCAGTTAAGGAATTAAAATACTGTGCCAACTGGCTAAAGAAATACACACCTATCCATAATATATCTACACAGGTAGATTTATAAACAGATCAGACTGATACCTAACAACCATTCCGTTTTTTTACACAAGAAAGGCTGTCTCAATTTAATATAAATTGTTTCAAGAACAGGAATGTGATGGAATGTTGTCTTGTATGAAAATACTCATCAGCTTAAAGGTTCTTGGTTCAAAGAAATCTGGATGTCCCCTGAAAAATATTTTTGAAAGACTGTTTTAAAATTCTTTGTTTCCGAATGTTCTGACACTGACGGAATGTTATAGTAACTGAGATAAATGAAAACCTTTAGGGGCTAAATTTGTTGTGTACAGAGGATGTTGAAGAACCTTCTATCTTAATAATCTTATTTTTTCTAGAGTTTCTTTCACAGTGTGTATTCTTGCATTTTCATACTGGAGATAATAACACTTTCTCTGTCTACCAAACTAGGATACTTTTGATATAATGCTTTGTTTATCAATGTAATCATCTTCAGTTTTTGTTCAGTCCAACAGAAGGAAGGCAAATATGATTTGTTTGTTTGTTTGTTTGGGGTTTTATGGCATATCAACCACTATGGGTTATTTAATGCCAGATCCAGTATTTACTAGATATTTCAAAAACGTATAGTTGGCAACATCATTGTTTCAAAAACGTATAGCTGGCAACTGTTTCAAAAAAATGTATCCCTGGCAACATCATTGTTTCAAAAACGTATAGCTGGCAACATCATTGTTTCAAAAAATGTATCCCTGGCAACATCATTGTTTCAAGAACGTATAGCTGGAAACATCATTGTTTCAAAAACGTATGGCTGGCAACTGTTTCAAAAACGTATAGCTAGCAACATCATTGTTTAAAAAAAATGTATCCCTGGCAACATCATTGTTTCAAAAACGTATAGCTGGCAACTGTTTCAAAAACGAATAGATGGCAACATCATTGTTTCAAAAAAATGTATCCCTGGCAACATCATTGTTTCAAAAACGTATAGCTGGCAACATCATTGTTTCAAAAAATGTATCCCTGGCAACATCATTGTTTCAAGAACGTATAGCTGGCAACATCATTGTTTCAAAAACGTATGGCTGGCAACTGTTTCAAAAACGTATAGCTAGCAACATCATTGTTTAAAAAAAATGTATCCCTGGCAACATCATTGTTTCAAAAACGTATAGCTGGCAACTGTTTCAAAAACGAATAGATGGCAACATCATTGTTTCAAAAAAATGTATCCCTGGCAACATCATTGTTTCAAAAACGTATAGCTGGCAACATCATTGTTTCCCATCACATTTTAGGGGTAAGGTGTTAGTATATTTAGTGTAGGGTTTGGGAGGGAAAGTTAATTGTAAGTTGTAGTTATTTTGGAATGGGTTAGATGTGATGGGGCATGACATGACCAGCCAATTGATCGGATCGACGGCCTTTTGGTTGGACGTAGTTTATCGTCATACCCAGGACGCCGATGTAGTTTATCGTCATACCCAGGACGCGGATGTAGTTTATAGTCGTACCCAGGACATGGCAAATATGAAATGAAAAGAGGGAAGAAATTACAACAAGAATGTGATGGAACATTGTCTTGTATAAATATACTCTTTAGCTTAAAGGTTCTTGGTTCCACAGTTTTAAAAAAGTCTGGATTTTCCCCCTGGAAAACATTTTTGACAGACTGTTTTCAAATTTTATGTTTTTGAATGTTCTGACAATGATGAAATGTTATAGTGACAGAAATAAATAAAAATCTTAACATAAATTGTCTCATTAGGTAAGTATAGAGGATGTTGAAGAAACTCCTGTCCTAATAGTAGGATACTGACTATGTAATGCTTTGTTTACCAAATCAAAGTTGCTGGTAATAAATGTCTGCATAATGGTCCTTCCATGTCTCAGTAGGTTGTAATGGATAACAACTTTCCTATTCTGTAGAAACAATCCTGGTTTTGGTGTTGTCACTTGTTTCTCATTTTGTGATGATGTGTCTTTATCATTTTTCTACAAAAATAGCTACAAAAACAGGAAATCGTGGAGAGCCATAATCACCAGACCATATAGAAGAAGAATATTCTGTTGACCAATTAAATACAAATCATATACATTAGGTTTAAGTATACAAGTACAAAATTGTCTCATGGTATAGTGGATTAAATCATGGGTTTATGAATTTGGTGACATAGTAATTCTGTGTTCAAACCCTGGTATTGGTAGTGCATACTTAGACTCAGTAGAAACAGAGCAAACAATAACTGAACAATACTAAATAAGAACAAGACAAGATATTTCTAAACATGAACAGAGCAAAGGGGGAATATCTATTCCAGTAAATTAAATAAAGTATTCAGTTCAAAATTCTGTGAAGGATCCCCAGATCAACAGATACCTGAAGCAGGCCGAAGATCACAGTGGCCAAAACATTGTGATAATAAAAAAAATGAAAATGTTAGTCCAAATGTAAATAATGTAATTAATGATAACTCCTCTACCAGAAATTCTAACAGAAAATAAATAGAATTCAGTTTGATCCTATCAATTTTTTTTTCTTTCTTTTTGTCCAGTTTGCTTGATTTTCGAATGTCAGTGACTTTTATGTTGAAAATTTCAGTCAATACTAATTTTTAAAAATAAATGATTGTGAAAATACATTACAAGAAATTCAAATGTATACAGGAGGCACAAAAGAAAATTTTAGAAGTATCTTTGAAGCTTACTCACCTCTTCATTAGTCTCTCTCTCTCTCTCTCTCTCTCTCTCTCTCTCTCTTTTGCTCTAAACTTGTCTTGGGTATGATGATAAACAATATCTGGCTTTAAGGCCTCTGATCTGGAGGTTTTGAGGAGCATGGAAACATCTCTTAATTGCTGTTGTTCCCAGGTTCAACCTGACCTGGCATGGTAGCACCTGTTAGTTTTCCAGCTATGGGCAAATAGTTAACCTCCCAAACTGGGGTCAAAACTCCATGAAAATATAAAAATACATTTTTATAGTAAAATTACCAGCAATATATTTTTGTAAAAGAAATTATTAATGCCCACCACATTAAATTTTGGCATTAAATGACCCATAATGACCCATAATGAGTTGATATGCTGCTAAACAAACACTCTCTAATCTTATCAGTTCAATAGGGTTAATTTGGTAGTTGACCTACAATTGGCTGTTAGGATAGAGAATGGCTTCTTAATTGTAATGCCTTCAAAATGAAACTGCTCTCTATCAGTCATCTGAGAGACTCCTTTTTACCTTCCATCAGTATGGCTAATGCTAACCTCCAAGAGAGTGACTTATTGCATCTTCTTGGGTTAGTGTTTTCTGCAGACATGAAGTGGAAAGATTATATTGAATCAATTGCTAGGTCTACTGCTAGGAAAATAGGTTCACTCTGTCATGATAGACAATTTTTCTCTCCGGAATCTTATCTTACGCATTTATAAGTTTATCATTCATCCTTGTTTTGAATATTGCTACCACATCTGGCTGGTGCACCTGCTATATATTTAGAGAGTCTTGATAAAATCCAAAGAAGTATCTGCAATGTCATTGGTCCCGACCTGGCATCTCGGCTTCAGTCACTTTCCCACTGCCATAATGTTGCTTCCCTGTGCCATTTTTATAAATACTTTCATGGTAATTATAACACAAACTTTCCTTTGTGGTACGTAGACAGTACTAGATTGGTGGCAAGGTCTCATCATTTTACAGTTAAAATGTCTAGAAGTAACCATAAGTTCTATGCTAACAGTTTCTTCTGTTGCACTCTTTGCTTTTGAAACTCTATTCTGGCGTCCCAGTTAATTTTGATCATCAAAAATTTAAATTCAGTTTCAATTCGGTTATCTTCTGTCTTTTTAATTCTTGTTCTTTTATTGTTCTCTTTTGTATTTTTTATATACTATTACACTCAGTAATTCCTTGACTCTTTGTGGCATTATTGTCTTGCTTGGGGTGAAATGATTAACATATATATATATATATATATATATATATATATATATGTGTGTGTGTGTGTAATGTGCCATCTCCCTTCAGGACATTCATAATCATGGTTCTCCACAACTTCTTGTTCATTGTAGCTCTCAATAAATATTGTCTTTTCTATATCTCTCTCAAAATCTGCTCTGCCATTCATTCCCTCAAGCTCACCAGGTACCAATTGTTTTCCTCCTGTCTCTTTTGCCTAAAATCTGTCCTGTAAGTATCAATTTTTCCAAGCCCTCTTTCCTCATTATGTACTCAAGAAATTTTATCTTTCTCTTCTTGTTGTTAAGTATAAGTGTGTTTTTTGTTTCTATTGTCACTATAACTTTGTTGTTGCTCACATGGTATTTTCAACATCCTTCTGCAGAACCAGATTTCTGTTGCTTCAAGTTGCATCTTCATCCATAAGGAGATTGTCCACCATTAACTGCCAAATAGAAGGACTAATTATTACATAACAGTTTAGCACTCTTTTCTTTGTTTCTAATGAAATCTTTCTAATTCTTAATACTTTCCTTAGCCTTTGGAAAGCATTTTTCACTATCCCATTGTGTTGCACTTTCAGTTTTCTGTAATGGTTATTGGCTCAAAATGAGAAATTGGCAAGTCAAGTTAAAATTCCAGTTGAGTTCCTTAAAGTGACTTTTATGCAAATACCTTTTCTCTTTTTCTTCTTTTATCATTTCACCCAAAGCAAGACAGGAATACCGCAAAAGATTACAGAGAGTGAAAGTGAGAAGAAAGACTGGGTATAGTGGAGATTGAGGAAAGGATAAAAGACGAACAGGGTTCAAGACGACAGAAAATGGCGATTGACATTGCATTTAAATTTTTTGAGTTGTCGGGGAAGCAAGTAAACGAATTACTGTTGGGAAGTGTGAGAAAAGAAACTGTTGGAGTAGAAGTGGCAGTTACATTTAACTATTTCAACAATAAAAGGGTGGGACCTAGATCCCAATCTAGTAGCACACTTAAATTCATGTAGTCGAAGCACCAGGGAAAAAAGATTGTCAGAGCAGTCGCCATCATAATATTTGTAGAAAAGACAGATGGAAGCCACATTACATCTCTGAGAAAGTGCCTGAAGTCAAGATGCCAGGTCAGGATCGATTACAATGCAGATCCTTCTTTGGATTTTTTCAAGAACCTCGCAATTAATAGCAGGAACACCAGACCAGATATGGCAACAGTATTTAATGAACAGCTGAATGGTAGAGTTGTAAATATGCAAGATGTAGGTGTTCGACTTTAAGTCAGTTGAAAACATGAGGCCGAAAAGGTACAGTGAGACATTCTCCAGGACTCAAGCATCAGCCATGCTGATAAGGGGCAGGGAAGTTTCTCTATGGTGGTTAGATGAGAGCAGTTTATTTTTGGAGGCATTAAAATTTACAAGCCATTTCCTGCCCCAGTTAACCACAGATTGGAGTTCCTTTACAAGAGCAGTGGCCAGATTAACTTTGTCAGCTTTGACTGATTTGCTGTTGATACAGGAGTAAATAGTAGTAGTTGGGAACTGATGACATCAGGAAGATTATTGATGAAGATCAGAAATAAGATCCAGGATTGAGCCTGGGGGGGGGGGCACCTGCGTTCATGTGAAAGTATCTGGAAGTGAGTTCATTCAGAATGACTTTCATTACACGATTTGATAGGAATGATTGGATTAAATCAATCATCCTGTAATACTGTAGCCTTAGCTATATGTTGTTTCATTGTATCAGCAAACAGTAACATCACTTCAGTGAGGACATGTTTGCACTCATGAGCAGGGACAAAGAGATATCTGTTACAATAAGACATGTCACTGTATGCAGGTGAGAACCAAGGAGATGAATGCAGCTTAACTTGGTATTTCCTTGCTTGAATGAAAGCACTGATGCCGGTTTTCACCCAAGAGAAGAGCTCCGACACGCATTTTTAAACAGGATAATTAAAAACTTCATTCTAAGGAATGTCATAAAGGAAATCACAGATGTTTACAGACACTACTGCATGATCAGAGTTGCCAAGGGTCCAGAACTCCATAATATGACAAGAGTCAGGGACAGAGGTAAAAAGGATATTGAGAAGAGAAGTGTATCTATCAGGGTTACTGGGGAAATGCAAGGGAAAGTCAACCACATGCATGAGAAATTGAGTGATTGAGAAGTTAAAGGTTTGAATGCCAGTGAGGTCAGTGACAGTGTATTTAAGCCACTTGGTATTGTGGGCATTAAATTCACCGAACACGAATATGTTTGCAAACGGGTTTAGGGAGACAACCTTGTTTATATTATCAGAAATACTATCTAGCATGCAACAGTTTTGAGAGGAAGGGGAATGGTAGATAAAGAAGAGATAGCTGACTGTTAAGTAGAAAGAGACAGAGACACATGTAAGAATGGTCTGGAGATTCAAAAGAGACGTCACTAGCCAGTGGCAGATATTCGCGGACATAAGCTACCAGGTCATGCATGTGGACATTAGAGTTCTTTCTAAGAGAAGGAATGTAGCCAGGAATCAAGATATCGGTGGAGGGGATTGATGAGTTAAAATTAGTTTTGCAGAGAGCTAGGATGTCCAGAGTCTTTTCAAAGAGAAACAATTCCACACAGCAGAAGTTGGTAAGAATATCACAAATGTTGGAGAAAAAAAATTAAGGAGTTTAGGTGTTTGTTGTTGAGCTGGTTTAGGTTTATTTCTTTGGTTGTTTCTAGTCATGATGTGTTATTTTGGTAAGGAAAGGCCTAGGCTAGTAGTAGCATTCGGTTGTCTAATGTAACATGTGCAGAAAGGCACAGACTGCAATAGAGTGTAGCCTCAGGATTGCCCACTGGAGCTGCTTGCAGGGACATACTTCCATGCATGACATGGCACTGCAAGAACCCTGATATGCAACTATTGAACAGCCTCTCAAGATGCTATGCATGTGTTTGGGCTCCGGACTATCTCTCGGGAACAGCAACCAGGAAACTGCCAACTTGGTATACACAGTATGAAGAGACATTGCCACCATCCACACATATCACGGAATATTCATGGCAGCACCACTATTAAGACCTGGGAAAAGGAAAGAGCCCTTCCTAAACAGGAAAAAAGGGCTAAGCTTCTACTCCTGTTCGAGAAAAGATGGGGGAGTATGGACTCGGCGATAGGTGAACCTATCTACTCCTATTAGAACCCCCCCCCCAAAAAAAAACAGAAAATAATCCTGGGTCTGACTTCCAGATAAATTATTTTAAAGAATGAACTTTAACTTATTTGGAGAGTTGCGCTGTTGCCTACAGATGCCCTAGCACCAACTTGTTTACATATCTGTGTGCCAGGGATTTAAAAAATATATATATATAAAAAAATTAAGTTTTAATTTAGTATATGTCCGCATATCAACTCTTTCAAACTGCATTCTCATAATCCCCAGTCAGTCACCCCCCCACCAAAAAAAAACTTATAGCTAAATTTTCTAGAAAAATTAGCTATAATAACATTTCCAGACAAAAAAAAAAACACTTGGAATCAGAGATCAGAAATTATGACCCGTTATATACATACTAAAAAGTTCCTTTTGAGTTCAGTTGAAGTGGGATGAAAAATAACATGTATAATTCATTTAATTGCCCACCAATACATTTCCAGTATACCTGATTTTCCTCTCCTTCTTCTCCTCCTACTTTGCCACACCTCACATCATGTGCTTATTCATTTATATTTTTTTTTAAATATAGTGTTCATAAATTTTTATTTTCAAAAAATAAAGAGTAAGGAAATCAATTGACCAAAATCCCCTGTGGGTACCAAAAGGTAGCAGAATCAGCTGATTTCCTAATTTTATATATATATATATATATATATATATATATATAAACATAATATATATATATATATATATATATATATATAAACATAATATATATATATATATATATATATATATATATATATATATATATAAACATAATATATATATATATATATATATATATATATATATAAACATAATATATATATATATATATATATATATATATATATATATATAAACATAATATATATATATATATATATATAAACATAATATATATATATATATATATATATAAACATAATATATATATATATATATATATATATATAAACATAATATATATATATATATATATATATATATATATAAACATAATATATATATATATATATATATATATATATATATAAACATAATATATATATATATATATATATATATATATATATATATATAAACATAATATATATATATATATATATATATATATAAACATAATATATATATATATATAAACATAATATATATATATATATATATATATATATATAAACATAATATATATATATATATATATATATATATATATATATAAACATAATATATATATATATATATATATATATATATATAAACATAAATTTTATATATATATATATATATATATATATATATATATATATATATATAAATTTTATATATATATATATATGAAGATATTTTTAAAGGTACAAAATTTTATTATAGCGATAAAGGTATTCAGCTTAATATTACTAGACATATTAAAACGCGCGAAGCAACCGGTTTCGGTCCCGCTCATCAGACTTGCAACGGGTCCGCCATTTGTGAGTACTTATTAAATAGCAGATCGTGTGCAGTGAATTTTAGTGTTGACCGGTTCACCGTATTGTCCCGGTCACACTCTTTATTTCACCTGAAGGTGCTGGAGGCACTTTACATCGGGTCCCGCAAACCTTCCTTGTGTAAACAACGTGAGTGTTTGTTGGGGCTCGCTGTCATTTGCCTCTAGCTCCTTTTGCTCATATTTTTTTTTTTTCCCCTCCACAATTAGTGTACATTTTCTGTTTTTTAAATTAAAATCTCCCGTTGCAAGCCTGATGAGCGGGAGCGAAACCGGTTGCTTTGCGCGTTTTAATATGTCTAGTAATATTAAGCTGAATACCTTTATCGCCATAATATATATATATAAACATAAATAAACATTCAAGCAAAGCTAAGAAGACTTTTCAGAGAATCAAGAGAAAAAAAAGAATATTAGATTTAAAAAAAAATTACATTTCATTCAAAAGTGATTAAATTCACCCATTTCAAGACTGGCAACTTTTTCTTAGTTCGGGAGTTTTGACCAAAAGAATTGTGGGACATGGCACTAGATGTCATAGAGTTGAGATTAAGAAGGTCTTGTGGGTCTTGTCGCTTCTACATTTTATCTTTAGCCTTTGTTAACAGCCACTCTAGGAGAAGAACAACTTTGAATGACAAACCTAAGGAGATTGGAGATTTTGTAAAATACTATGCACCAGTTCTCTATTATCAGTTCTTTGGACTGGTTCAATTCAAGCCTTCACGACTATAATCATTCATATGTAGAGTTAGTTTGGTGGTTCGCTACTAAGAATTGAAATGGTAGGCCTTTACGTGTTGTAATCAGTGGGAGGGCCATTATATATATGTATATATTTTAATAAATACACATATACCTACATTTATGGTATGTCTTAAAGTTTCATGGTTTCCCAAGTCAACTTGGAAAGTGCAGTCATGCAAGCTGAGTTAAAATGATCCCATAAATATAATTTAAATATTACTTCATGCTATTTCCAATGCCTGAAGGGGATAAGAAAATATTGGAGTTGAAATCTTTGGCCAAATAATAATAATAATGGTTACTTTGTACTTTGGTCATAATACATTTCTGAAAGTGTTTATTCACTAAATTTTGATCCAAAATTTTCACTAGATAATATTAGATCTATGTGATTAATATTCACCACTGAATTAACTGCATTGACAATGAAAGAAATTTGAAAATAAATATTGATTGTATAAAATAAGTGTTTTTTTCATCAATAAAATAGATTAATGCACCCGCATATAGCCAGAAACATCACATGCACAAACATATTCACATACACTCATATATATATATATTTCAGATTGCGAGTATATCTGTAAAGGGAAAATATGCAAAAAATTCCAAGAACATCATTTACTCACTTTCATTTATTAGACATTAGAGTATATCATTTGGTATCCTCCATAGATTGCCTAGACTTCTTGGCTAGCCTGATGAATATTTATGAATGTTGTTAAATTTAAAAATATTGGAGAACCAATAATATTTTTGCTTGTGTATAATCCTTGCATTTGCCTTTTGTCTTTATACATATATATATATATATATATATATATATATATATTAAATTTTCTGATTAAAATTCAGCTTCTGTTGGTCTCAAGAAACCTTTGATCTCTGTCCAAAGAGTTAGGCCTGAGCTGCCGATAGCAATGCAACATCTGTTATGGCTGTACAGACCAACACAAGAGTGACATTCTCAATTGCAATGAATGCATGTAAAGATGGTCTCCTTTGATATCACTTTGCTTTATTTCCATCCAGCACACTTCTCCATGGCTGTAAACCTTTGTTTCTCCTCACTCCAATCCAGTGTAAATCACGTCTCCAATGTGAGCAATAGATTGGTGATGTTTTCTCACCACACGATGTCCATCTATAGTAATATCTATTATATAATATAATCAATATGAAATAATCCACATAAAAACAAAGTATATATGCATATATATATATATATATATATTTCATCATTACCTTACATAGAACTAATGTAAACATCTTAATTTCTAAAAAAGGGTGGAAAATATCTTAGCAACATTTCAGCCAACCTACAGCAGAAAAAAATTGTTGGTGAAACAATTCTTCTTTAACAGGAACAACAAAATACACTTTAAGGGACTAAATGAAATAACAAAACTGGCAAACAATTAAAATATAAAATCGTCTTAGTGAAATTTAGAAAATCAATTCAGTTTCTAAAATTAAAAATGAATAAAATTGATAAACAAACCTGAAAAAGCACCAGAAATAGAGCAGGGGAGAAAAAGTAAAACAAAATTAATGTTCTCCCAAAAGAAGAAGGGAATGGATGAAGCTCTCCTTTTGCTGGCAAAGACTAGGTCTTCCCAATTTGATCATGTCTGCTTCAACAGTGACCATACTCTGTATAAAATTTCAAACTAGTTCTTTTGATATTGACCAGAACACACAAGATTATCAATCAAGTTTTGGCCAATAGCAGAATCCAACACTGTGTCAGCCATTTTGAACTAGGCAACTCAGTCCAACTTATATAGTCTGGAAAATGATGGCTTTTTTAGTATAAAAATGTATACATCAGTTTTATTTAATGTCATAATTAAATTTTGTAGCATCATGTCATTGATTAAATATATATATATATATACATACATATACATACATACAAGTCTAGGATTGGTGTATACGGAATAAATCCCAATAACCAACAATTACTATTCTTAAAAGAGTGCTCAATACAGAGTAGAGCATAAAACCCTTTATTCTACATTCAACATCATCACTTGATAAGACACCGGAGGTGTTGAAACAAAATGGCTATTTTTGTAGTGATTTTATAACATAAATATGTTATAATTTTTAAATAAACAATATATATATATATATATATATATATATATATATATATATATATATAGGATAAAATATAGTTTTAAGCTATGCTATATTTATGGGCTAAAGTGCTCAATATCAGGGATACGGCATATGTAAATATAAACGTGGACATTGAAGTCAACAGTCTGTTTCCTGCTAAATGCAATCATCAGGCCTGATGATTGTGTTTACTGTGAAATGTATGTTGCCTATGAGTGTTGACTTCAATGTCCAGTTTTACATACATATATATATATATATATACATATATATATATATATATATATATATATATATATATATATATAATGATTATGATCACAAGTTCCATAACCCATGAAGGTCATAAGGTCACCACATGTACTGCAGCCATAGTAAATGTAGTATGTCTTGGGAAAGATAGCCTGGCCAAGCCCAAGCCTTCCCAGATTGCTTTGAATTCAGAGTTTTGCCTCTTCTTGAGTTGTTACCACCCAAGGCTATAGAATAGTCTGTTCTACTATTTACCTATAGCTGAAGGGAGAAGAGATGGATTCATACCTTTGGAAAAGGTATGAATCCATCTCCATATCCATATTTATGTCTTCAGTGTTGGAATTCAAATTGCGTCCTCTGATTCCTCAATTCGTGCTGCAACCCATTACTTTACTGTGTCTCCTATCTATCTATCTATCTATCTATATATATATATATATATATATATATATATATATATATATATCTATATATATATATATATATATATATATATATATGTTTGTAACATTTTTCACAGACTGCACAGATACTACATCCTGATCCAAGGCAAAAGTGTCAATCCATAAGTAATTATACAATTTTTGGCATATATTATGCTAGTTATATAATAAGACATAATTAGTACATAATAATTAAATATGACATGAGCAATATATAAATGATATTTACAAATATCAGTATATATTATTAAGGATGTATAATAATAAATTCGATAATGATTACCTGTAGATCATGATATGTAACAAAATATCAATAATATTCATATAACAATAATATATAATAACAGAACTTATCATGTTCAGTTACCAATAATAATATGAAATAATTAAATCAATCATGCTGATATATCAATAATGACATTTAATAATAGAATCAATAATATCCATATATCAATAGTGATATAAAATAACAGAATCAATAATATTCATATAAATAATAATGACATGCCATCGCTCATTTTCAATTACCAGTAATGATATGAAATAATATAATCAATAATATTCATTCATCAATAATGAGATGCCATAATAAAATCAATAATGTCTTTTTTTCTTTAGGCTGATGCATTTTATTCTATTTTTTACTCCAATATATTTTCTTTCACATGTATTGTTATTTTAATTTTGTTTTTCTGTTGTTATTTTTTTTAAAAGAAATAAAATGAGAATTATTTCTTATCTGATCTCTTATCATCAGCACCACTGCTCTCACTAATATTTTGGCTTCATTTTATGTCTTTTAGCCTTGTAGAAATCGAAATAAGAATGAACTTAATTCTGATTTGAATTCATCTCAACATGATTCCTTTCTTGTCTGTCTTTTCCCTCTTCATATTTTCACTACTGTTATTTTTTTCCATTACTTTTACTTTCTTCTTTGGTTTTATGTTTGTCATCTGCTTTTCTTTGACATTATTTGCTCTTTTTCATTTTTATGTACACTTTTTTGACATATATATATTCACATCGCATTCTTTTGGTTACATTCACTATGTTTTTCTTTTATCTTTATATGCTGCCTTTTTCTCCATTTTCTTTGCCTATCTTTCTCAAGTACATCTCTTCCATTTTCTTTATATAATTTCTTTAGATTTCATATTCTTGCCCCTTAGTTTCCATTTGCAATTTTCCTTTGTTCATTTTCATTGAAATTTTTGTTTCTCTATCTCTTTTTCTCTGATTTTATTTCAAACTTTTCTTCCAATAGTTTCTTATTTTCCTGTTTTTGTCTTGTTTCTCATTCTTTTTGAGCCTTCCTTCATTTCCCTTATTGAAAATTCATGCCTTCTCTTGCAACATCAATACTGATTTCCAACAAAGTTAATCATTTCTAAATCTATCCCTCCAATGTAGTTTAACTTGATTGGTCAATCTACTGATGACCCTCTTCTAGAGAATGAATGAGGAAGGTTCACATATTAATTCCTAAAAACTTGACTGTTCTTTTATTTCTGAAGTTATTGAAAGACAGATGAGAAATTGTAACATTGAATAAGAAAACCAAGTCTTTCCTTAAAAAGGAATTCATATTTTCTGTACTGTTTGTTGAAAAAGAAAACCATAATCAAGATCAGGTATACTATTGTAAGGCCTTGAAATAGTAGTAATTTTTGCACTTACCTAACAGTCTTGACCAATCACAATCTTTCTTACCCCAATAAAGGGATGCTTGGATGACTGTTGTTTGTTCTCTGTTCTATGTGGGTGAAAATAGGCAGTTGTATGTGGTTAGTTATGGATATGCATTGTTAACCCCATTTGATTTATGTCCCTGATATTTTTGACTTTGGAATTGTGAGACCTTTGGAATTATGAACACAGAAATTTTTAATTTGACCACTCTTCCATTGCAATTCGCCCAATGAAACATCTTAACTTTTTCAAGCACTTAGTTTGAACAATTAGTTTTATCATTAGCTTGTTAATTAAGAGTTATCATAAATAGCAAAAATAAGAATGCTCTATATACTTGTGTATAAGCTGACTTCATGTATAGTGCACTCCTGAATATTTCTGCATAAATTTTAACCCCTACAGAAAAAAATTACCTGTGTATAGTGTAACCAGTCAACGCATGAATTTAAAAAAAAAATTGGTATCATCCTTTGCATGGCAGTAAAGACACTAAAACACAGGGTGTTAAAGGGTGTGGAAGAATTTGGAACAGAAACATTAATAATAAGCTTGAAGAGGAAAGAGTAATCAAGAGAATGGTAGATAGTGATTGACATTGCATTAAAATTTTTGCAAACTAAAGTTGGCTGGAAAGTATAGAGCCAGAAATGAGTTTCACAAGTGAGAAGTGTGAGAAAAGAAACTGTTAGCATAGAATTTATGGTTACATCTAGCCAACTCAACTGTAAGTTGATGAGATCACAACACCAGTCTAGTATTGCGTTAAAATTAAAAAAGTCTAGGTACCATAACAAAGAGCAAATCCAAACAATTATCATGAAAGTATTTATGCAAAAGACATAGAGAGGTAATCATATAGTGGTGGGAAAGTGACTGAAGCTGAGCTGCCAGATCTGGACCAATAATATTGCTGATTCTTCTATGGATTTTATCAAGGAATTCAAGGTAAATAGCATCGGACCATATGTGGCAGTAGTATTCTAAACATAGGCAAATGGTAGACTTATACATATTTAAACTCTTCAAAAAATTGCCTGTGTATGCCACAGCACTCTAATTTTTTGCATCATAAAATCTCGTGCTATACTTGAGTAGACATGTTAGTTGAAGATGAAAATAATGCTGATGAATCAAACGATTCTTCAGCAAATCACACATGCTAAAGAAGACAGTCATGTTTTGGATCCAAAAGAAGAAAGATCAAAATAGGTTTTTGTCTTTCTCATCTGAATAAAGAAATTGACCAAGGCAGTGAATCTAATCAGAATTGTTCCCTAAGATCGTGCATGTATCATCTCAATTTAATCCCTGTATATCAGCTGATTTAATTGCGTGCTGCTCTATTTGCTGGTCTCAAAGATGCATGTTTTACAAGTCTCTTTGGGGGATTATCGCTCATTACAACTCATCCAAGCTCATGAGCTGTCCATTTGAAATTTCGAGAGACAGCCCCCTCGTCATAATACTAGCATGATAGGCATCAGAAAAGAGATTTTTGTAATTTAAATGTCTTTCTGATATGGCAACAAATACAGTAATTCATTTTCAGTCTGTGATGAGATGTTTTTAATTTCATATCATTTCCTTGAAGAACATAGACCAAGACATATATAAAATTCATTTATTTGAATAATACAATAATAAATTATTTTATTGACAATTTTAAATAGTGACTTATCCTCTCACAAACTCAAATAAAAAAGAACACCAGCATTACTATTCTCAGCATAATTCTATTAAGTTCTTATATTTATTTCCGCACAAAGTGTAAAATGACCATAATAAACTTGCAAATGGTTAAGTAATGATATGAACAAGTATATTCAAATGTTGCCAAAAACTTGTCATTGGTTTTTATTTATAATAACCGAGTTGCAAAGGTTTGCATTTCAAGTGAATAATATATTTGATCTGTTAATAGTAATAGTAAGATACCATATCTAGTTTTGGAGAAACTATATGCCTACTGCAGGTATCTATGTACAGTATAGACTAAACGTTTGAGGTCACCTTCTGGATTTAATAATTAGTAAGTTTCATACCTTCTTTGCTTTAATTAACTCCTACTAAATTAGAATGCTGAAACTGTTTAACCCTTCAGTATACAGCATCCAATTATTTAGAGAGGTGTTGACCTAAAATTCAAAATTCAGCTGTAAGATTACCATTAGCCAGCAAAGTAGATTAGGCAAAAAGAGCCTAATTTAAGGAAACTTTATGCAGTAATGGCTTATTTTCATCATCACTACTACCACCACCAACACCACCACAACCAATAATAATAATAATAATAATAATGATGATGATGATGGTGGTGGTGATGGTGATGATGATGATAATAATAATAATAATAATAATAAAAAAAATAAAAAAAAAATAAAAAAAACCCTCAGGAGGAGAATGTCTCCCTGGCACAAAGAGAGCTACTAAAGGAGATTTGAAAAAGGCATGGAACCTTCAATTTTTAGGAGATCCTTCAAAATACAGAGGGTGGTACTGTGGTAATAAGATAAGCACATCCCCTCTCTCCTCTCATTCGTAACCATCCACTATAAATACAATAAACGTTTTCAGTGCTAAAGCTGAATCAAATAAAACTTCATAAGCTTCTACTTAAAGTTGTTACTATATTACAGGTGCTAAACGTTTAATCCATAGTGCAGGTGAGTCAGAATAAGCATATTCAGTTTTATATGATTGAAAACTAAGCATGACCATTTGTGGAGAAAATTTTTACAATCAATGACCTCAAATCTGAAGGCTCACATTGGTTATGGACATTTGGCCATTGATTCCTCTACCCAGTGAATGTCCATTTACACAAGCTTGTTAGATAGGTTACTTATTGATCCTTCTTGCTTTCAATGTTTTTTGTGAGTGTCAAATTTTTTAAGCCCTCTTTCTCTCAGTTTGTGTTCCAGACAACTCTGAATTACAGACTGTGGAAAACACAATGGGAAAACTGCTACAATATTTTTCCCAAGAATTCATGATAATTCACAGATAATGAACAAAAAAAGAATCTGTTCAGAGCCATGATCACCTACATTCTGAATG
>OZ038487.1:51288218-51360718 GCA_964036315.1 Acanthosepion esculentum | reverse complement strand
ACCAGGTTAGCTGATAAGAAAGATTTTTGGAGAACTATAAAAGAATATGTTGGTTTAGAATGACATTGATTGAAAGTGAGATATGAGAAGAAATGAATAGTGATAAGTACAGAGATAGAAAAAAAAGAATTAGTTAAAAAATAATGAAACAAAAAATGCGATATTTATAGTTAGAAGGATCTCAAAGCAAGCAATACAAATGAAGAAGGACATAGAACTATGTGTCTTAGACAACACAAAAGCATTTGATAAGATACAATGCAAAGATCTATTTGAACTGCTAGGAAAGCTTTATTTATATGAGAAAGATATTAGCATAATTCGGAACCTTTAGTGGCATCAAAGTGCCTGCATACAGATAGAAAATGCACTAAAACAGAAAGAGGCATAAGACAAGGATGTGTTTTCCACTAAATTTATTTAACCTTTACAGCAAGACTACCTTACAAGTCCTATTGATGTGGACAATCATAACAGCATAAAATATGCATGATGGCATTATATCAAAATGGCAGACACAGAAAAAACTCAGGAGCTCCTAGACAAAGTAGGAGAGGAAGATGGGAAGAAAAGACTATCAGTTGTAAGAATACAGAATGAATGGTTGTTAGTAAAAGGGTCTGCCAATGTTCAAGCTACAAAATTGAGATATCAGAATCAAGCAAGTACAGAAATCTAATCAGTGTTTATGGATGATGTAACACTAAAATCCTCAGGTACATGGGAATAGCAAAAAATACATTCATTAAGAAAGAGGAAAATTTGAGTTGAAACAAAGGAAAGAGTGCTGAACTATGTAATATCAGTCCTTCTCTTTGGCAGTGAATACTGGATAATTTCCTCACAGATGAATAGGAGAAATGATGCAGCAGATATGTGATTCTGTAGAAGAATGTTGAGAATAACATGGATTGAGCATGTGAGCAACAAGGAAGTTTTAAGGGAAATGGAAACAAAATATAGACTAATAAATTAGTTTCACAAACAGTCACTTGAAATATTTTGGACACATAATAAGGGATTGCAAATTTTAACACTCACAGGGAAAACTGAAGGCAAGAGGGGCAGTGGGAAATGGTGAGTAACCTACCTAATGAATTTGCATAAATGGATGTCAGAACAAGAACTGGGTGGAGGTGGTAGGGGAGGTAATAAAGAGCAAAAACATTACTTTGAACCACAAATGATAGGAAGTTGTGGAGATCCATGACCATTTGCATCCTGAAGTTACATAAAAGAAGTTAAGCTCTTGAAGACATATATTTTTCAAAAAGAGATGGAGGAGGAAAATAAACAGGAATTAAAGTCTGATAGGGATATGTCTCAAGATAGATAAAAATGGATTAGATAAAAATATGATAGATATGCACTTGAAGGCATATAGATTTTATAAAGATGGGGAGGTGGCACCATTTGTTGCTGTCTTTCCGCTAAGTGTCCATGTTGGCAGAAAACTGTTATAGTTCCTCTTGTGAGTTCAATAGGTTGACATCTAATCTGTGTGGGTTCAAGCCTGTCAAACACAAGCAATAATATGAGACCATCAAACTGCCAGAATATTTATTTCTGGATTTAGTGTATGGTAGAAGCCTGTGAAAGAATGATTAACACTGTGACTCATCAAGGCCGAGTTGCAAGACGTGATAAAAAAAAAGAATATTGTTTGCATTTAAGTTTTCTCTCACTAGAAAATTTCATAATATAATTTGATAGGATTTTTTTTTCTTTTTAAATAGATAGTGAATCTATGCCTTTGTATCTTACTTACCTTTACTAGCATATTTCCTGTCAAAAATGACAGAAATATTTACATATATATATATATATATATATATATATTGGCATTTCTGCTGAGGATTAAAATATCTGGATACTCAACCTTGAATCAAACTATCACTTCCAGAACATCTAAGATCAGTGTGTAGCTTGATCCCAAAATCTGACAAAATGTTAGTTTTTGAGAAGTGGGTGAAACAAAAAACTTTACAGCAAAACTTTTCAGGTGGTAATTCCTTTAATTTCTGTTCTTTTATTATTCTCTCTCCTTAATAGTGTGTTTTCTTTTTCTTCATGTTCTTTAAGGAACTTTCCTCTATGGTATGTAGACTTTATGAATATAAATGCAGTATAATATTGGCAGCAAGGTCACATAATTTTACATTTGAAATGGCAGCTAGATATAACTATAAGTTCTATGCTAACAGTTTCTTCTCTTATACTTTACTCTTGTGGGACTCTCTTCCAGCTTCTTATTCCCGAGTCAACTTTGATCTTCAAAAATTGTCAATCATTAATTTTTATTGTTCTCTCTCCTTAATAGTGTTTTTCCTAATATTCTCTAACACTAAGTAACACTTTGTGTCTTAGTGGCTTTATTTCCTTGCTTGGAGTGAAATGATAGAAGAATAAAAAAAAAGACTTAGACTGTTTGGAAACATGGTGAGCAATAACTGAGCAGTACTAAAAAGAGATATTCCTAGACATGGTGTAGTGTTTGAGAAGGAAAACTTTAAAAATCTGTATAATTTAATATTTGGCCAAATGAACAAATTAGATAGATTCAATTATGGCAGACACATTATTAGAACACATTCTGTTGATTAATCAGTTTCAAACAAAATACAAAACATCGTTTTATTGAAAATTATTAATAAAATACAATATATTGTTGAGTGGATATCAACCTAAAATAAAATTTAATTGCTATATATGCTCAAGTAAAGTGTGAATTCTTATGATCAGTTTTTTACACAAAAATAGGTTGTCGCATTATACACAGGTAAAAATTTTGAAGAGGTTAAAATCATGCATTTTCAGTGACCAGTCGCACAATACACAGCTACATTTTTTCTGGAGGAGTTAAAATTCATCTCACAAGATTCAGGGGTTGCACTATACATGAAGTCTACTTATACATGACTATATATGTTGCACTAAATCCATCATAAAAATTCAAGATGTGCAGTTAGTAAATATATAAACAGACTGAGATAGATAGATAGATATGTACAGACTGAGATCGATAGATAGATATGTACAGACTGAGATAGATAGATAGATAGATATGTACAGACTGAGATAGATAGATAGATAGATAGATATGTACAGACTGAGATAGATAGATAGATAGATAGATAGATAGATAGATATGTACAGACTGAGATCGATAGATAGATATGTACAGACTGAGATAGATAGATAGATAGATAGATATGTACAGACTGAGATAGATAGATAGATATGTACAGACTGAGATAGATAGATAGATAGATAGATAGATAGATATGTACAGACTGAGATAGATAGATAGATATGTACAGACTGAGATAGATAGATAGATAGATATGTACAGACTGAGATAGATAGATAGATAGATAGATAGATAGATAGATAGATAGATATGTACAGACTGTGATAGATAGATAAATACCGTATATACTCGAGTATAGTGCAAGTTTTTATGATCAGTTTTTTTTTACACAAAAAATAGTGTGTTGCACTATGCACAAGTATTTTTTTTAAAAAGGTAAAAAATCATGCATTTTCAGTGATGGGTTGCACTATACATGAAGTTGGTTTATACATGAGACTATATGACAGCTTATAATTTATAAAGAAAGATAAAAGTTATTAGATAATTTTATACACTTCAAGTAACACACTTTAAAATTGTGTCAAACATTTTCCTGTTAAATATTACAATAGTTTCTTTTCTTTAATATCTCAACATCATATCAACTCTTTGAATTAATCAAGAACTACTGTAATCTATTTTGACATTTTATTTATTGCATTATTTATTAAAAAATTGGATGTAACCCTTTTTTTATTTTAGTGTGAGAATAATTTCCATTTGAACGTAACTTAGACAGCTTCTTCCAAAGAACTGCATCTTTGTGAAATATACTCCCACAATCATTGCAAACTTAAACCTCATCAATTCAAAGCACAACTGTTATCTATCTTACATAACCTCACAATCTTCAATTACATCTTGATCTAATGTCTGTACAACAACCTCCTTCAGTAAAACTATCTTGACTGGCTCTTGGGCCTATTATTGGGTGAAGATTTATTTAAAAAAGATGTATTTTCATGATAAATTTCCTGAAAGTGTATGTGTGCAGTTAGTGTAATGGTCATTCTTCTGTATGCCGTGTCACTTCAGTACGTTAGCAACCATGGCTCTCCACAACTTCCTGTCCTTTGTAACTCTCTATAAATTTTATCTTTTCACCATCTCACCCAAACCCTGCTCTGCCATCCATTCACTCAAGCTCACTAGGTAGGTAAGATGTTTTCCTCATATCTTAAAAATTCCCTGTGAGAATCAAGGCCCTTTCCTTATAATGTTCCCTAGAAATTTCAACTGTCCTGTGAGTATCAAATTTTCCAAGCTGCCTTTCCTCATAATGTTCCCTAGAAATTTCAACTGTCTCTTCTTGATGTTAAGTTTAAGTGTCCTTTTGTTTCCATTGTCTCTAGAACTTCGTCATTGCTCACGTTTGGTTCAAAGTATACTCAGCATTGTTTTATAGAGCCACATTTCTGTTGCTTCAAGTTTCTTCTTCATCTATAAAGTGATTGTCCAGCATTCACTGCCATATAAGAACACTGATATTGCATAACATAACATTACATAACAGTTCAGTATTATTTTTTTTGTTTCTAATTAAATTTTCCTAATTCTTAATGCTTTGCTTAGCTTTTGGAATTTTGGAAAGCATCTTTCGCTATCCAAATGTGCCTTCGGATTTCAGTGTTGCATGTTCTGTCTTCTATAAAACACTTCCCAGATATTTAAATTGTTTTCCTTCTTTGATGTTGGTATCTTCCTATCTTCTTGCAATTGATGTTTAGTCCTTTCTTCTTGCTTTTTTTCACTCTCTTCTGTAGGAGATCTTGTAGATTCTTTTCTATATTTGCCATCAACACTGTGTCATCTGTATGTCTTATGATGTTAAGAGTGTAGCCACCAATAATGAATCCTGGTAGGAATTCTAATTCTTTTAGAAATGTTGAGTGTAAGACAAGTTTGTGTCTACTGGTCAGAAGATACATATTTGTCTTATATCCCTTTCTGATTTTGTCTATCTACTGAATTCATATTCTATCCGTATACAGGCAATTTCTGGATTATTCCCAAATATGTCAAGCTTACCTAGAGATTCTTTGTGATATACTTTATCAAATGCTTTTGTATAATCTGGATACACAGATAATCTGGATACACAGAGCATCTACTCAAATATGGGTATCCATTAAAAATAACATTTAAGCAATAAATTTATATATATATATATATATATATATATATATATATATATATATATATATATATATATATTAATTTATTGCTTAAATGTTTTTTTTAGTATGTACATATTAGCCATTGGCTCCGATGAGAAGCCTATTCACCTTTTGATAGATCTTGTTTTTTGTCCTGTGGGTGACTTGCCATCCTCCTCACCAGAAGAAAATCTAGTCAGGGAGCTGGTTTAGATGCCAACCATGTGTTCATGTAGCAGGTTGTACTGGGTTACATGTTACCAGTACCAGGCCTAAGCCTTGACCTGACCTAAATTATATACAAGAAAAAATAGTTGTAGAAAGGAAAACTTTGAAATATCTGTGACGCCATCAGTTTATATCCAATGGCTTTTATTGGCAATAAAAATTCACTTCAGGCCCTGAATAATTAATTGCTGTTATCTCTAGGATCACATGATTTAATAATTATCTACCTTTATGTGGTTTATAACAACAATAATTTGTGGTGGGTTTATGTCTAAAATGGGTTCTTACTACAAGCTATGAGAAAAACAAGTTGCCACATTATAAAACAAACACTGACCAATTCATAGGGAAAATTATACAGAAAGGATATTCAGTGTAAGTATTCTAATTTTGAGTCTTTATAAATAATAAATAAGCACTATTTTTCCTTTTTTTATTACAGGAAATTAAAGGAGAAGCTTGTTGCCAGTTGCCTATAGTTGGCATTCAGAATTAGAAAAGTTCTGGAAAATCTATGTTAAAGTTTACGCTGTTGATATTATTTATGCTTTTATTAGTGAGCACATGGTCGAATGGTTAGAAGATTTCCTTTCCAACCAGAGACCTGGGTTTCAATTTCAACATGGTCAATTTTTCAAGAAAGAGTTTTTTGATGTTTTCATCCCAGGAAGGCAATTCTAGCATGTGCCTGAAAAACACTGTAAGGGAAGTTGAGTAGATAGAAGTGTTGTGATAGCACAAAGTTACAAGTCATACTGGCTGAGTGTTTGAGCATACTAGCTTTGTTCAAACAGTTGATCATTTCCGATAAAGTACTCTATCCCAGAAACTGTAAATAAGACTTGCTCAGCATAGTATGAACCACAGGTAGGCTTTGTTGGTGTTTATCAAACACAAATATGCCTGCACAGGCATCTGCAACAGAGATAGCTAGCTGCCATTGTAGACAGGTTTACTCAGAAATGAACAGCCAGCCACCAATGTATTATATTATTTTATTCATAAGATCAACTACCAGATAAAAGGATTTTCAAGGATGAGATGTTCAGTTTGAGTTTGAAGACTGATTTTTCTTTTCTTTTCAAACGTTTTCCCATAAGATAGTGAAGGAAAATAAGAAGACAGGACTAAACATCAATTTTTATAAGAAAGAATGTATAGTTGTCAGCTAAAAAGAACAGTCATACATGCAAATTCCAAAATGGAGTTATCAAAATCAAACAAGTACAACAATTTCAATACCTGGGTAGTGTTTTTAACAGAGGATGGAAAGTGTGATACTGAAATCTGAATAGCAAAAGATGCCTTCCAAAAGCTAAGCAAAGTATTATGATACAGTGTAGTTACTAGCAAAAGAAAAAGAATATTGAAATATTGAACTGTTATAAAATATCATTCCCTCTATGTGGCAGTAATGCTGGACAATCCCCTCATAGATGAAGAAAAGACATGAGAAAACAGAAATGTGGTTCTACAGAAGGATGCTGAGAATACCATTGACCAATCATGTGAGCAAAGTATTATGAAACAGTATAGGTAGAAACAAAAAAATGAATACTGAACTATTATAAAATATTATTCCCTCTATATGTCAGTAAATGTTGGACAATCTCCTCATAGATGAAGAAAAGACATGAGTAAACAAAAATGTGGTTCTACAGAAGGATGCTGAGAATACCATGGACTGAACATATGAGCAACAACAAAGTTTTAGAGAAAATGGAAGCAAGACGGACACATACTTAATATCAGAAAGAGATAGTTGAAATTTCTAGGGCACATAATGAGGAAAGAGGCCTTGGAAAATTTGATACTCACAGCTGCTTTGAGTAGATGGAGCTTGTCAGCCTGGGATTTCTGTCCATGTACATAGAGGAAAACCCTAATTTTAAAACTCTGCTGTTTTGCAGTGATATCTGGACATGGAAAAGGCTATGAAAGCAAATCCAAACAGAAAATCTGGAGTGGCGCTCCAAAAGCTGTCAACATTGCAGTTCCTACAGCCAATTTGGTGCCAAAAGTAATTCTTTAGAATCTTCTGAATTTTGATGGAACATGGTGTGATCATTATCTCATGAGATAAATAGATGCCTACAAGTACAAAAGTGAATATGAAAGACCTGGCTAGAAATTGAACTCAGCTTGCTGATTTACTTTCTGTACTGATAACGATTACATTACCCACAGATTTAGTACAAAGTTGATAATATGTATTCTAAGCTTGGGTTTATTTTGGTTTATATTCTAATTATTTATTTGGTTTATATTCTAATTATTTATTTGGTTTATATTCTAATTAAGTTTTACATTTTGTTGTAAAGTTGCTTAATGTAAGCAAAATGCGCATCTATTGAAACCTTAGACTTTAATATGTGTCAAGATTAATGTTACAATAGTATTTCCTTACTGTATAATTAAATAATTTGAGAAAATAAAAAGGAAAAAAACTGATGGCTGTAAATTCAGAGAATTATCTTTTGACAAAATCAAATCAACTTAAATAATAAATTTTGTGAAATTAGATTAAATAAAAGATTGAAATTGTCACTGATTAATGCATTTAAAATTCTAATTGAATTATTATATCTCCAAAGAACTTCCTGAATTCATTTAAGTTCAGGCTTTTCAACAGTTAGCTAAGATGTTGAGTTTGGCTTCATCTGAATATGATCAATAATTCTGTAGCCAAATGGGTTATAGTGAGCATAATTTTTATCAATTTATTATGTTTGATCAATGTGATAAATGAGGTCATGTTTGATGAGGTCATATCTTTTTGGCATGAGTTTAATCCAACACCTTTTTTTCCATATAGCTAATCTATAATTTTGTAAAATTGAAAATTTCACTGAAATATGTCGGTAGAGTTCCAAGTTTTCATCTCCAATCAAGACACCATAAACTTTAATTCAAAATGCTCAAAATATATGGAACAAAGAAGGCATCTTTTAAACCCATATTCTCCTGGTGTCAGTTTAAACTGACACCTTTTGTTTTCCAGATATCTAAACTATAATTATAAATAATTATTATATTATAAATATCATTTTGGAAAGTGAAAATTCCACTGAAATATATTGGAAGATTCCCATGTTTTCATCTGAAATCAAGAAAATATGAACTTTAAACAAAATGGTTACAATGTCTGGAAAAAAGATGTCAGTTTAAACTGATACGTAGAGGAAATGGTTTAAATAATTCATAGAAACAACAATGCTTCATTTTGGTACCTCAGCTAGTAATAGGTAGGCTAGATTTTACTCAAGCAGAAATGTGAGAGATAATGATATCCTGTATCCTTCTGGCATCAGTTTAAACTGACATCTTTTTTTTCCATATATTCAAATTGATTATATACTAACATTTTGGAAAGTGAGAATTTTCCAAGTTTTCATTTAAAAACCAGAAAAGGTGATTTTTACGCAAAATGGTCCCAGTATTTGTAAAAAAGAAAGCATTAGTTTAAATTAATACCAGAAGGATATTTTGTCAAAGAAGGAGAATATTTTGAAAAATAAATATTTGTTATACAAAAAAAAATGTCTTTCATTATTTGGCTAAGGACTTATTGATGCCTCCGTATAGACCAGTTATATAATAAATTAAAAAAAAAATTATCTGGTATCTGATATCTTCAGTGTCCTTTGCAATAGGGTAATATTTTTTAATGGTAGATTCTGACCCCTAGATGTTGGTCAGAATAACATTTATTTACCTTAAAGTAAGTTAATACATATATATCGTCCACCACAAGGAAAGTTGGCTCCCTGTGTCGCGCCAGGAAATTTTTCTCCCTGGAATCGATCCTCCAAATCTACAAATAAAACCATTCACCCTTGCATGGAGCATTGCTGCCATATATGGTCTGGAGCCCCTTCTGTTTGCCTCAGGGTTCTTGATAAGATCCAGAGACGGATGTAATTGGACCTGATCTGGCATCTCGTCTGCAGTTGCTCTCTCACAGATGTGCCGTTGCCTCTCTCTGTCTTTTTTACAAATACTTTCATGGTAATTGCTCTGATGAGCTGTTTGCACTGGTTCCCAGACTTCATGAATTTAAACGTCCTACGAGGCTGGCATCCAGCTCTCACACTTTCACTGTTGAAACTGTTAAATTTAGTCATCTCTTCTAGTCCAATAGCTTCATATCTCGCACCTCTCGCCTGTGAAACTCCCTTCCCTATTCCTGTTTCCCTGATAGCTATAATCTCAAACTATTCAAATGTAATGTCAATCAACATCTCCAGTTGCCTTGATCTATCCACTATCCTTCTCCTCATCCTTTCCTATATCACTCCTATCTGCTCTCGCTCCAAATCCTTTGTATCCCTTGTGTGCTCGTGGCTTCCCGCCTTGCTTGGGGTGAAATGCTTAAAAAAAAAATATATGCATGTGTATATACAGATTTTATTAAAGACAACTGACAAGACAGATATATAAGTGATTTTTGGGACATGAAATGTGCAGGAACTGTCCTGTCACACTTTATGTTCCCAAAAAGGGATCACTTGTATGAATGCAAGAAAAATATAATAAATAGCTTAGTTGCAGTGTCTTATCAGTTGTCTTCTATGAAACCTGTATAAAAGAGAGATTGCTGCCCAAATGCACAATTATATATATATATATATATATATATATATATATATATATATCATGGCCTGAAGATTGCATTCAAGCATGAAACAGACTGTTGCTGCTTAAGGTTTACCTCACTGCCCACTTTTATATTTATATTTGCATACGGTCTGTGACAAATATTGAGCACTTTTACCTATAAATATAGTATACCTAAAAACTATATTTTTATTATATTTTACTATATCTTTATTATATATATATATGTATATATATATATATATATATATATATATATATATATATATAACATAAAGTAATTATTTCATAACCTTAAGTAAGTAAAAACTTGATTGAAATGAATATCATTGTATTGATTTTATATGACATCATGTAATTATCTCAAAATCATGATTCTTCTGTTCTATTGTGTATGTATATTTCAACAAATTATAAATCTCGTATTTGTCCTTGTTATTCTTTTCAAAAACTTACAAAATGTATTTTAAATTACAAACAGTAAATGTGGTAATCAAATCAAACTCGGGTTTATTTTATTACTTGGTAAAACTGCACTTCTAATTTTGCACATAATCTGAAAATCCAGGTGAATTCTGACACACTGAAAGAATCACACATGGAACCATAGAAGTGACTGATTTTTCATGGATTCTAAGTGACAGGCCAATTGCTTTCAAAGGCCATCTTAAGCTTTCTGGGTGTTGCAGAGAGCAAGTCATCTATCATTGTAGTTCTACCTCAGATCAGCTGCTTTAATCATTATGACGTTTGGCAAACAAACAGATCTGCACAGTCCTTTTTAGCTGTTCATCATTTTGTCTCATCTTACTTTAAAGACTATTTCTCTCCTTGGCTTTTTTTCGCTTCAGTTCACCTGTCGTGATTTTCCCTCCGACATAGGTCCATTTTTTCCTAGTTAATCAGCATTGAATCTTTAATATTGTCTGATGGCTGAACCGTTTCAAACAGAAAACTTCTCTCAAAACAGGAATTTATTTGACTATTTTTTCTTTCCTTGAATTTTCTTTTTCCTTCCTGAGGATAATGGCAGGTCATTCAAAACACAAGTTTTTCTTTTTTCGTCTCATTTTTCTGATGATGTTGATCACAGGTCAATCAAAAGATACCTTTTTTTTTTTTATCTTTATACGGCACATAAATGTCAGGTTAAAATGTATCAGCTTCTCTTTTTTATTTATTTTTTTTTGGCTGAAAATAATACCTCAATCAAAATCCTACTTCCTTCTACCTTTCCCCCAATTCGAACTGAAAAATGATCACTGGTCAATCAAAATGTATGACTTGTACTTTGGCCACACCCATTTTGGCTAAGGGTGATTGCAGGTCAATCAAAATGTGATTGATTGTATTAAATAAATCATCCAATGAAAATACAAACAAAAGCTCAGACTTTTCTTTACAATAAATCTTATCATATACCATAGTGAACCTGTCATTTTTACAGTGACACTCAGCAATAGTCATCAATACCTGACTTAAACACAGATGAAAAGAAATAAAAAAACAACAAAAAACAGTATGCTGTCATATATAAATATATATATATATATTTTTTTTTTTTAATTTGTTCCTCCAGTGCATGATTTACAAAGACAGAAAATGTCAGATCCAAAGATTAACTTAATCGTGAAGAAATACTTCTTTATTTGAAAAGACACGATTGCTTTACAAACAAAAAACATTGTTTTTTCCTGGAACCATATAATTAGAGTTCAGTCCTAGGCGAGAACATATAGTCCTTCATGTTCAACTATTCTGACTAGGTATTTTAATTATTTGTTAAATCTATAACAATAGACATCTTGTAAATATTAGCTATTTTAATAACTACAGTCGAACCTCAATATAAGCAGAATCTTTAAATTCCTTATCTATATCACCAACTTTTATATCATTTATCTGCAAATGGCCCTGTCAGCAAAACTTTTGCGTTGAAAACTTTTATTAAACTAAAACTACTTTACAAAATATATTTCAAAGGGATGAAATATAAAAGAAGATATAGTCATGAGTCTTTATTAGTACACCAACTCATCACTTAACGGTTTAACAAATTTATGACCAACTGTATAAGGTGTCACGGTGGAGTAATGGATAGTGGCTCAGACTGAGGAATCGGAATGCCGAGTTTGATTTCTAGTTAAATCCATTACATTCACTTATGTGCTAATACCCTTGAGAAAGGTATGAATCCTCTTCTTCTCCCCAACAGCTATGGGTAAATAGCAGGACAGACCGGGTTCTATAGCCTTGGATGGCAATTGGTCTACCACAGAAAGAAATGGCCATCTACTGCAGGGAAAAAATATGCCTTGTCAGTCATGTATTAAAAGATACATGATTGCTGAAGTGTATATCAAGCATGGCAGATAACTGACTGATGACCAACTATAAAATCTCATAAAATGAAAATAAATCCAATCAGTCAATATTGTATGTTGCAAAAAAAATTGACAATTACTCTGTTCTTTCTTTAAAATGAATCAATATAAATAAAAAGAATAAAGTGAAAAATTAATAAAAATTTACTTGCACATTAATTAGAACATGTAAACAATGTATGGAATAAGGAGTTGATTTCCATTTTTTTTAATTACATTTATTGTTCAGTAAACTAATGTAATTTATGAAAATATAAAAATAAATTAAAAATATTACAAAAAGTTCAAAAATGACCTGAGTGTTTTTCAAATATCTCCTTTTTTAAAAGGAATGCTCCTTTCCCAAACCAGCATACATATGAATGACCATGAAAATTCAACAATTAAAAAATATTAAAAGAAAACTGTTAACTCATGGCCTTCAAAAATGAATTAATTAAATTGATAAACAAAATAAAATAAAATAAAAATACATAAAAGTAAATAAATAAATCATGTTTATATAAAAAAATCAACAAAAACATCAACTCACTTTTGTTTAATAGGCCCAAAAATTACATTACTTAGTGCCCTCCATAGTTTACCTATCCACAGTAATTTTTAGAATATGTTAGCATATTCTCTTATTCAAAATTTGAAAATGTATCAATATTTTATTTTACTTCATGTTACTTCTGTGTATAAATACAGGTTGCTAAATAAAATTTTTGCACTTACCTCAATAAAGTTCCTCAAGGAATGAAATACATTGGCATAAAAAATTTTCCTCTTGTCTATTATTCATTTTGTCTTTGCAGATATATTTATATCTGAATTTTATACATACAAATTTAAATTCAGGATGCCAGTCCTATATATATATATATATATGGGGAGGATGTGTGGGTTTGTAAACAGTGACTATTACGGCTAATAATGCAAGACTCTTCGGTAAATCGAATCGAGTTCTCTCAGTCACTGTGTGTTTATCTAAAAATAAATACGCTTGAATTCACCTTCTTCTCTGCCGTGCGCCAATGGCTTCAGGGTAAAATTTTCGACTGACGCAAATTCAGCCAGTTTTTGATTCTAGCCAGAGGCAACCGGACGTCTAGCCACACTGATGAGCTGTGATACAGCGAAACTGTCTGTCTGTGGATGACAATATATATATATATATATATATATATATATATATATATATATGTGTGTGTGTGTGTGTGTGTGTGTGTGACAATGTACACATACTGTAGTAGTTATCATTATGGGAAATGCGACCAGCATGCTGAGTTGAAATTTGTATGTTCTGAATATATCACTGATTTGGCCAGCAGGTTGTCCTTTGGGAGATTAATAAACAAAAAATTCAAATTCTTGAGGCCCTCTATATCAAAATGAACCAACCAACACTCAACAAAATTTATTACAAATATAGCAACAACATATTAAAGTGCATATAACATTTAATGCCATTTTACATTTCTGCCAATTTCCAGTCAGCTCCCTTATATTGAAACACTTGTTTTGCAAAAATTCCATAACTACAATTGATAAATTTAAAACTTTAAAATAATTACAGAGCACATTTGCTTGTGTCTTTAAAAATCACTGTCACAACAGAATGCAGATTTTATTGTAGTTACAATAACTTTGTATTTGTCATTGAATCCGGAAGATGATCTTAGAAAAGATCAAAAGTACTTAGGTTAAAAAAAACTACAGTGCCTTCCTTGATGAATTTCATCTTAAAATGAAGAAACTGATAAGACAACTGGAAAGGATCAGTATAAAAATAAGCAGACACTATATCTATATTATTCTATAAAAAATGTTTTAATGAAAATATGCTGCTTAAATAAACACACACATATATGTATGTATGTATGTATGTATGTATGTATGTATGTATGTATTAGCTGAAGTTCAATCTGAAATTTTCACTGTATAATATTTTATGTATATGATTAATGGAGAAATGTCTTGACAAAGGAGATTATGTTATAGACTTATTTATTAGCTATGTAAATCATTCTCTTGAAGTTAGGTGTAGATTAGTAATTTTGAGCAGCTGATGAGTAAAATATTTTTATTGACTTTTAAGTTATTGTTATTCTATTTTTTTCTTAATTTTCATCCAAATAATATTATGGGATGTATTTTTCTTTTATATTTCACTATTTCTACCTGATTTTGCTCTCTGAGCACTCACTCCTGATGGCTGACAATGGAGATTATGTAACAACTGTTACAATCCTTTACTTAATTTGCATAATAAATCCTGAAACCATACAAAACAAGTCAGGAGCTATATTTTTTTTTTAATAAGCATAGATATTATCAATGGATGTGCATTTAGTATAATGATTATTGGTAATTGAAATGTAATTGATGAGCAGAGTTCAAATCCTAGCCTAGCCTGTTGCATTCACTTTAACACAAATGCCTCTGGGAATGGAAGGAATCCATTTCTTTGTCAACCAGCTATGAGTTATGTAACAGGATAGATGAGGTTCTCTATCTGTGGCAGTTAGTGTCGGAGAACAGGAGACCACTATCATTCTCAAGGAGAAAAGAAAAGTATGAATTCAAAACCATAGAGAAAGTTACAGGAAATCACTTCACTATCTTTTTTTATATGTCAATTCACAATGTGGACATAGGAATCAACACTGCATGATAGCTCTCAATTTTTTACTTCAAGTCTCAATGCAATTTCTTTGATCTGCATTTTGCATTAAAGCATGAAATTAATAGTCACCATGCAACAGTGATTCTTATATCTCTGTTGTCTATATATTGTCTATACACTTTATAATTCACATTAAGAACTCTTCCCCTATAAATATAACAAATTTTAAACAATATATTTATATTTAGTAAGAATTAATTTAAATTCTATTAAGTTCAACTAACAAGGTCTTTCAAAGTTTTTATTGTTTTTTTTCTAATTTTCAAATAAGTTTGTACACCTGGGTAAGAACTGCAGAAAAAAGTCCAAATATGGAAAATAATATTCCTTGTATATGATGCAAGGAAATCCCTACCTTTTTCCCAAGAAATTAATGTAGGAGAAGGAAAACTCTGAACTCAAAATAATAGAAAAGCCAACAGGAAAACACTACAGCTTTCTTTCTCAAGAAGTATATGTCAGTTTACAGATTTATTTTTGTCATTTCACCCCAAGCAAGACAATAAAAGATACAAGGTGAAAGAAATAGAGTGGGCAATAAAAGAATGGGATTCAAGGAGACAGAAAATGATGAGTGATATTGCATTTAAATCTTTTAAGACTGGCGGTGACAGAAAAACTGGTAGCCAGAAGTGAGAAGTTCTGGAAACAATTAGCATAAAACTTATGGTTGCAAGTAGAAATTTCAACTGTGAAATTATGAAACCTAACTGCAAATCTAATACTGTGCTTAAATTTGTGAAGTTGAGGAATGCTCATCAGAACAATTACTGAAAATATTCATAGAAGAGGCAAAGGGAAGCTATGCTATAGTGATAGGAAAGAAAGTGACTAAAGCCGAGATGTCAGGTCAGGACTGATAATGATGGAGAGTCTTCTTGGAATTTTGTCAAGAATCTTGAAATATAAAACAGAAGCACTGATTATAAAGAAAAAGGAAATTGCAGAGAGTCATGATCTCCATCCTGATAGAAGATGACATTTAGAGAGAGAGATATTTTAAGCTGAAAGTACCATGATATATTGCACATATAGATATAAGTACATCCTGATATTTTTACTAAGATCAGTTGGGTAATACCAATTTTATTGTAAAAACATTGACTTGCTTAAAATAAATGTTACAGTGCCATAATGTCAGCTGGATGGTACTGAATATGATTCTTCTCTTAAATTCAAATTCCTCCAGACTTTTTCATTATTTATTCAGTACTGTTACCAGTAATTTGTATTTTGGGCTTATCCTTTTGCTATCAACCATGCATTGTATGTTCTTGCAGTTGATGTTTAATCCTTTCTTCTTGCTTGCCTTCACTATCTTCTGAGTTAGGAGTTTTGTTGTTTTCTTTCCGTGTCTGATATCAACATTGTGTCATCTACTGTTGTTAAGATTTTGGCTGCCAATAATGAGTACTGATAGGACTTCTAATTCTCTCAGAACTGCCTTGCTGTATAGGTTGAACAAATCCAGTGAGAAAGGGTGATCCCAAAATGCAAATTACAAATCAGACATATCAAAATCTAACAAGGACAAAAATTTAAATATCTGCAAAGTGTTTTAACAGAGAGCAGAAAGTGCGACACTGAAATTTCTTTGTTTCTAATGAAATTCTCTTGTTTCTTTATTTTTTGCCTTCCAAAAACTAAACAAAAAATAACTTGCTTAAATTTGTGAAGTTGAGGAAAGCTCATCAGAACAATTACTGAAAATATTCATAGAAGAGGCAAAGGGAGCTATGCTATAGTGGTAGAAAAGAAAATGACTGAAGCCGAGATGTCAGGTCAAGACTGATAATGATGCAGATTCTTCTTGGAAGAAATGACAAAATCTATTCTGATGGACCTTTAAATTTCAGTGTTGAATTTTCTGTCATCTGTTTATTGTCTAAGGCTGAGAACATTCTCATTGCGATTTTAGTTTTTACTATTAATTATATTCAATGTTTTCTGACTAGTGAATGATTTAATGAATACATTCGTATGAGATTATCATTTTACAGATAATTATGATTACTAAGGATTAAAAGGGTCAAAATGTGATATAGACAATATATAGGCAAGAAAATGTCAAGGAAATATTGAGACAAATAATCTTCATATAAAGCTAATAGAATTTTAAGAAGGTTCCTAGATCATTTTTACCAAATCGTTTTTTTTTTTATCTTTATAGCAGCTTGAAAATAGTATGAGATTTAACATGACCTGTTGACAATAAACTACATCCACCAGCAAGGCCTCTGATCAGAAGATTGGAGGTTTTTAGGAGCTTGGAACCATCTCTTAATTGTTGTTGTTCCTAGATCCACACTGCCCTGGGGTGGTAGTACCTGTTAGAGTCCCAGCTATGGGCAAATATTGAACCTGCAAGCAAAAATCAAAACAGCAGTAAAGTATAAAAATACATATTTATAGTAAAAATACCAGCAATAAATTTTTATAAAAATATTATCAACATCATTTTTGGGAGTGAAATTACCAGCAATACATTTTTATAAAAAGATTATTACCAACAATACATTTTTAAAGCAAAATGAATACCAATACATTTTATATCAAAATGACCAACATTATTTTTATAGCAATATTAACAGCAATATATTTTTTAAAAAGTTACCAACAATACATTTTATCATAGACAAACTATACAGTGCAACTTCTGTTCTCAAACATCTTACATGTCAAAAAAAATCAGTTTTTTAACAGAATATTTGAGATGAAAATGCCTCAGTTATAAAAAAAATTTCAGTTCTCAAACAACATTGCCGAACCGAGCCGAACCTAGTTAACCCAAACGGAATCATTTCTTAGTCGACTGCTGTATTGTATACATTCATGTGTTGTGTTGTGCTTTTCTTTTCCAATTTTATGGCACTGTGCCTTTTTTCTTCTTTTCATTAGTCCTCAGTGATGGCTCCAAAGAAAGCTAGCAGTGATGCTGGTAAAGGAAAAAGAAAAGTTAAGAGAAGAACAATTGTTGATGATATTGTCTCTTCCTACTTAGTTTCATATGGCATAATCAAAGATCTATACTATTCTTATAAATAAAGAGACGATAATGTCTTTCCTTCCTTTTTCCAAACATTAACATCTCTTTCCATCCCCTTCCACTTACGCCATCAACTCTCCTACATGCAGGTATGGTAAAATTGAAGTGTTCATCTATAGTTTATCTGTTTAGTATTGTTCTTTTCTTTCTTAGATTTAATGAGTTTCATTAGTTTTGTGTATAAACTTGTGCACAAAGTACTGCTGTTAAAGTTTAAATAAGCAATCATCTTGGGATCAGGAATAGATCAATCCATTTTACATTGACTCCTAGTCTCGATTTACGAACATTTCGGGTTATGAACGGGCTTCAGGAAGGAATTAAATTCATGAACCAAGGTTCCACTCTATATCTAAAACAAACATGTTCGCACTGAAAGTATAAAATTCTGTACAAAGTATCTGTAGTTGAAGGCAAAAAATTGTGTTCAAAATATATGTAGTAGAAGACTTAAAATTGTTTAGAACATATTTAAATTTCTGCATTATATAGAAGTTGATATGCAAATAAACAAAAAATCAACCAGCCAACATGACCTGTGATTGGCAGTTAATAATGAGTATGATATTCAAATTAATAAATCACTGTAATTATCATGAATTTGCTGAAAGCTAATGATATTTCTTTAACACAAAATTGAATTCTTCTACTCAGATCCAATGATAGCTTCCATTATTTATTGACTGATTTTGATAGACTGAAGGTAGATAAATATTTTCAAACTATGACTCATTTTGACACCAAGTGAAACGCTTGGTGACAACTGAATGTACACTCAGTGAATTGGAACATTATATTAGTCACTATATCACAGTGAAAGTGTGTGTGTGTGTGTGTGTATACATATATATATATATATATATATACAGTGACATGCATAAGTATTGGATACATGTTATTTTCTGTTATAACTCTAGTTTATGTTCGCCATTTTGCCTGATATTTGGTAAGTAATATCTCGTAAAGTTGTTTTAGTTGTATGCGGAAGGGAAATTAAAAACTCATGGTTGAATCCATTTTTTTTATCAAAGTTCAAAATTACCCTGTGCAAAAGTATTGGATACATCAATTTAATATTTTGTTGCGTAGCCTCTTTTTTGTTTCACTGCTTCCAGTCGCTTTTTATAGTTGGCCACAAGTTTTTCACTGTATATATATACATATATATAGACATATATATGTATATATATACATGTGTATATGTATATATATGAATATATATATGCATATATATATATATTTGCATTTATATATATACTGTTCACTTTCAAATGAAACACTATCAACACACACACACACACACACACACACACACACACACACACACACATATATATATATATATATATATATATATATATATATGTATATATACTGATCACTTTCAAATGATATACTATCTACATACATACACACACATACTTATATATATATTCGAATTCTGACCAGATGTGTGTGTGTGTGTTTGTGTGTATATATATAATGGCTGACTATTCATTTCCATGTATATCTCTCTGCTAGGATTCCCTATTGCAGATGCTTGCTTAGACATATTTGTCTTTCTTCAAAACCCACATATCCTACTGGAACTATGTTGATTGGACCTTAGTTACAGTGTCTGGGGTGAACAGCAGTTGAACAAAGCCAATATGCACAAATTCTTGGTAAGAATGACTTGTGACTTCAATCTAGTATAACCAGTGATGGCTTCTGGACAGTTTTATTTTCCTCAGAAGGCTTGGGTTAACTTGTGGCATAGTTTTCAGGCACTTCTTAATGATGCAGCATACTGGGATCATCTACCTTGACAAGTTTTTCAAGAAAACACCTCACTTGCCTATCAAACATGGTGAAATTCAAACCTAGGTCATGGTCAGAATTCTAATTTATATACATGTGTATGTGTAGATAGTATATAATTTGAATGTGAAATTACTACATCAAGTTCAAATTATAGTTATCTTGTTTGATAAGACATGTACTTATGCCCTTGGAAAAGGCATGAATAAATCTTAAATAACAGGATTGAGTGGTTCTCTGGTCTTAGGTGGCAGGCAGTAATGGGAAAGACAAACCTGGTTTTCAAACATGAAAAAGCCTATTTGGTGTTTTTGTGACATACTCCACTGTTTATGGTTATTTGTTCTAAAAAGTGTGGTTGGTTCTGCACAAGACTTCACCACTTTAATCAAATCTTTTAATTTAACACACACACACACACACACACACACACACACACACACACACACATATGATATTGAATAGATTCAAAATAAATATAATTGCTACAAACGCCATTTGCAATCGCATCATACTTATATTTGGTCTAAAGGCCAAAAGATATACAATAAATATTATTTTATTATCATTATTATTGTTGATTTTTTGTTTTTCTCACTTGAATTTCTTTCATCAACCTTCTATATCTATCTATCTATCTATATATATATATATATATATATCTCATATATATATATATATATATTATATATATATATATATATATATATATATATATATATATATATATATATATATTATTGTCATCCACAGACAGACTGTTTTGCTGTATCACAGCTCTTCAGTGTGGCTAGACGTCCGGTTGCCTCTAGCTAGGATCGAAACCTGACTGAATTGGCAGGGATGAAGGTGAATTTTAGCATATTTATTTTTAGATAAACACCCAGTGACCGACAGGACTCAATTCACTTTTGCCAAAGAGTCACGCTATATCAACCTTAATAGTCACTGTTTACAAACCCACACTTCCTTCCCCAGAGAGCTCAACCGAAATTAATATTTCTGGAGCTTGTATTATTGTCATCCACAGACAAACTGTTTTGCTGTATCAGAGCTCTTCAGTGTGGCTAGATGTCCAGTTGCCTCTAGCTAGGATTGTACATATATATATATGGATATAAAAGTGGACAGTCTCAAGTAGCAACATTCTGTTTTATACTTGAATGCAATCTCCATATCCTGAAGCTTGCATGGAATCTCCTGTTGATTTCAGCATATACCAGTCATATACACACACATATATATATATATATATATATATATATATATATATATATATATATATATATATATATATATACCCAAATATTCTTTTAAGATAAAGTTCAGTCTTCCTTCTTTAAAATAACAACATTAATACATGAAATTTGAATTTAAATACTTTAATTTTAATTATTCAAAATGTCCTGTAACAAAATTTAAAATTTAATAAAATAATATACAATATTATCGAGAAATTTTTACATAAGTATAAAACAATAATTTTGAACATTTAAAATTAAATCTTAAGGCATTGAAATTGCCTTTTATTCACAAAAAATAGACTTAACTGGTTGTTTTTTTTCTTCACATATAAACTGGTCAAAAACTTTCTGGGTAATGGTCATATGACTGAATCCGGGTCTTAAGAATGGGGTCAAGAATACTCTCCATAGGTTGAAACTTTTTAAAAGTCAGTAAAAAAAAGAACTTTTGATGTGACACTAAAGTCACCAGACATTCTCTATATTCTCTTCAGAATTGAATAATACAATTTTTTGTCTAAATCTGTCTGACTATAATTCCTTTGAATAAGAAAGTCTTTGATTTCAGCAGCACACAATAAATATATCATGACTTAAGTAGAGATTGTTCACTGACTTAATATATCTGGAAAGCAAGCAAAAGAATTTCTGCTTTTCAGTGGCTTTCTCTTTATGATCTCCACTTTATTATTCTCTCTAAATATGCACTAAAACACATATATCCATGAAAATAACGTTTATATTAATAAGAAAGAAGTTAATTATCTGGGAAGTGTTAGAAAGAGTGCTGAAATGCTAAGTAATATCAATCCTCCTATATGGCAATGAATGGTTGGCAATTTCATCACAGGTGAGGAGGAGCTTTGATGCAACAGAGATGTGATTCTACAGAAGGATGCTGAGAATATCATGGAGAGAGCATGTAAATAACAAGTTAATTTTAAGGAAAATAGAAACAAGAACAACAATATCTGTCTATATTTATGAGATGAAGTATTGTAATTAGTTACATTATTTACATTGTTCAGAGTAGTGGATTAAAATGCTGGTTAGATCCAATAAACTTGGTCCAAAGAGTTGTGAGTTCAGTACCAGGCTACGGCATTGGTGAACAAAGACTTGGAGAGTTGTGTTAAAGGGAGATAACTGAGACATCCAGAAGAGGCATGGCATGTGGAACTAGAACAATCTCCCCCCTCCAATGGACAAAATATAGGGTTCAGTTTGAAATTCCAATCACCTGAAGAATACAACAGCCGAAATGTGACCATAGCAATAAAGATGGGTACAACTGCTTTAACAATGTAAATAATGTAAATAAAAATGACAATTATACATAAAATCAAAACAAGTAAATTGAAATTTCTGCAACACATAATGATGAAGGAGGGTTTGGATAATATGACACTTAGAGGTTATATTGAAAGCATGAAAGGTCATGGTTAACAGAATGTAAGCTACCTAATGAGCTTGTATAAATTGCTGGTGGAACATGGACAAGGATTTCGTTGGTTGGTCTATGGGTTAATTAATGTTAAAATTTAAATATTTTTTATGCAATTTTAATTTTTTTAATTTTTTATTTCTCGGAGATAATGATGGTTTAATAACACAACTATTAATAAACTATTAATTAATAATAATTAACTGGGGAGAGAACAGGTGGATTCATAACTTTTCCAAGGGTATGTGAATATAACAAAGCAACTGGAGCTCTCCAATTAACAATTTTGAATCATTATCCATTACACTGTCTGCACATCCAAGCTTACAGCACCTGGTATTCCCAAGTGGTGACCCATCTAGTTACAGACCAAGCTTGAGGTTGCTTAAATTCAGTGATCATACAGGAACCAGTGTTTCAATGTAATGTAGCTGTAAGCCTCAGGAACAAAGAGTGATATTAAGAGGAAAAATATTGTTTAGAGCTTCAAAGGATAGAAAGTTATGGAGAGCTACAATTGATCAAATTCTGAAAGCACATGGCGTGTAGAAGAACAAGAAGATGACCCATTCATGAACTACTGCAGCATAATGAATGCCAAGAAAATAATAAATAGATGTGTATAATATCTAAAATGATATAGATTTATTAAAAATAAAAGAAAAACAAAGGAAGTGAAAACAAATGTAATTTGTTTTCTCCATGGTAAACTTATCAGTTTGGAAAAATCTGACCTGTATAGCCATCAAAATAATGAACTGAATCAATTAAATTATATTAAGAATGGTGTGATAATAGGTGGGATTATAGAGAAAATTCTCATCATAAAAGCCTTTATCTGGCATCTACAAAGATATATACGAGATTGATTCTTTCATTTCTCTCACTGCTGTATGTATGTGTGGGGTGGGGGTAGGAAAGAAACATACATATATATATATATATATATATATATATATATATATATATGTATTTTGAACGATAAAAATTATTAAAAAAATCCATTAAAATCTTCAGACATACTAGGTTGTAGATTAATATTCTTATGCTTTTATTATTATTATTTCATTTATATTCCTCGACTAGTTTCGACCAACATGGCCATCATCGGGAGAGAAAAAATGTTTCTGCTTGCTGTAGCAGTAATCTACAGAAATGAATGTCTTGATGAAGAAAACGAACGTTTGTCTGTAGTTTTCATTTGTTTTTTTTATTATTTATTTATTTATCTTTTTAACATTCCTTGTGTTGGTCAAACAGTCTCTTTTAAGTTGTCATTTGAGATAAGAGCTAGTTTGTCCGGAATGTATCCAGCCATATTTGCACTACTTATGTTTGGACTATTGTCCTCACCGTTGTTGTTGTCATCACAACATTTCGGCCTTCTTCAGGTGTATATCGATCTGGGTAGCCTGCAGGGAATTCTGAACTGAACCCTCTATTTAATCTGGACTGATCTGTACATGTCTAGAGATATCATCTAGTTAGATATGTTCATGTCTGTGTATTATCCTGTGTTGTGTTTAATTCAATGTGAGATTTGCTGGTGGCCAAAAGCTTTCCTAGCGGGCAGATGAAATGTCTTTTCTCTCAGGTAATTTGTGATTAAAAGAAAACAAAGAAAATGAAATCTTTTAAACCTTTTCCTTTATCTACAGCTTTGACAATGTCATCTAGTGGTCATTAGCAGAAGTTATTTGGCAGACAAGTGGGGTAATCTCATTCTAAAGTGAAACCATAAAATGTTTCATTAAAGTGTAAAAGTGGTAGTTGTCAATTTTATAAGTGGGGAAAAAATTGTATGCTGACATTGCTAAACTCTCCAGTAAAAACAAATCTATCCATTGCATAACTTTTATTATAGGATGTTGCTAGAATTGTTCTATTATTTTATTATGAGGCATTGTAGTTAATATATTTGTTGTAGCATGCCTACAGATGATAATGGGGATGCTCCCATTCCCATAAATACAGTAGTGAATACTGTATGTCTTGGTCTGCAGTTGGAGATTCATTGTGGAATTCACTTAACTAACTTCTACCAGTTGACTACTTCTTCTATGCACCACTGGCGAATCTTATATGTGTTGTTCTTTTCCTAAGTATTATCATTCATTACCAACCTTTGTGTGATTATTCTATTCAGTAACCTTTCCGAGGTTACAACAATATTATTGTAGCTATCTTATAAATTTAAATTTATTGTAGGTTTCTATGGGTAGTAAAACAGTATACATCAAGTTTCTTTTGTAGGTGACATAGTTCCACAAATATTTATTAAATAAATTGACTACTCATGCAACCATGGCTGTAAACAATGATTTTCATATTATTTTTTTGTAAAAAAATTAACTAGAGGGCATCTGTTGAATTTTATATAACAAACTAAATGGATACATGATAGTACAAAGTTTATTTGTATCTAGATAAGTGAAACTAGTTTTCTAAATCATTTTACTATATTTTTTGAAGTCCAGTGTAGATGATATAATACAAATTATTTCGGTACATTAAAGATTTTCCCTTTTTAAAATTGTCTTTTTTGTCTTGGGTGTTGTGTTTAATAATTTACTGGTTTTGATGGTCAGGCAACAGTGCAATGATATTTTGATTGATTGTGGCAAATGATTTTCCATCATAGCAGTTGGAGAAAAGCACAGCTCATTCAGCTGCAGAGATCACTTGCTTTATTTCGTCATAGAATAAAGAAAGAAAGAATGTTTTAACAAGTTTCCAGTTTCTTTATTTCAAATCAGCTGACCACTTCTTGCAGTGTACTGTACATGAGTGCTAAGATAAATACTCCCTTTAAATGATTATCTTGCTACTTTATATATGGTAATGGTAATGTTAGCTGTTTCTTTATAAGGAAACACTCAGCGTTGATTGACCAAACAGCCACTGATGTATGGAGCCACAGCTCTCAACATGCTAAACATTGCTGCTGTAGTTTCCAGCACAAGTAGGTTTTTATGGGATACATTTCCTAGTAACATATCCAACTGGTTTTGAATTCAGAGTTAATTATCATTCTCCTAGAGTAGCTAGCAAGCAACGTTTAAAATCCCAATGTGTCCTACTATTTAACCCATAGCCGGTGGGAGAAGAGATGGATTCATGGATTTGCTAAGGTTGTGCAAAAGTGAACCCCACACCTTCTTCTTTTATGCGCAGTGTCCCTTCAGGAAGTAGGCAATCATGACCCTCCACATCTTCCTGTCCCTTGGAGCTCTTAATAAGTTTTGACTTTTTGTTATTTCTCCCAAACCCTGTTCTACCATCCATTTACTCAAGCTCATCAAGTATGTTATGCACTGCTTTCCTCTGTTCTGCTTTCCCTCAATCTGTCTCATGAGTATCAGGTTTTCCAAGCCCTCCTTCAGAGTTTATTATATTTTCTAATTTTTTCAAGCCTCCTGTTTATTTTCTAATACCTCTCAATTTATTATGATCCCCATACACTTTTATTTGGCACCCAAGAATACAATTATTCTTCATTTTCAAGAGAGGCAGATTTCAAATAATTTAGGTTAGGATATTTAGCTCAGTGGGTGAGGTAAAATTATTTAATCTGAAGAACATTACAATGTAACTTTTATTGTATGAAACACAATGGAATTTTGTAATGTAATAGGTAGTGATGAATTTTTTTCATTTTTTTCTTTTTTTTTTCCTCTACTTCAATATTCTGATTCTGGGATTATGAGTTTCATTTTAAAATCTCTGATTTCAATTTAGTTTATGTTATACCTCTTCATTTTCATGAGATTTATGTCTTAGTTGAAAACCACCTTTTATTCTCTTCTCTCATCAAAACTCACTTCTTCCTCTACCCTAAGTCAAAAGACAGGTAAGAGATCAGATTTATAAGAGAAGAGACTGAAAAAACGTGTATAACTAAGGATTTATATACTTCACTTAAAAGTCCTATTTTTTGGTGGGGGGGGGTACCAAATTCCATGTTACCTTGAACTAATTTTTTTTTTTTCATGCCTATTACTTTCTTTTACTTATGGTAAGAATGTTCATTTTCAGCTTTTTTCTTTGCATACCCCCCCTCCCCACAATATTTTCTCTGCATTTTTATCATTGTCTACCTTATCACAGTTTGCGAAAAAGTAGAAAAATCTTTCGTATAAACAACCTTGTCTTTTCTCATCCTATCTTGAAGTGTTATATTTCCATGATTTAGGCATCAAATCAAACCTTTCCCTGTCTTCCATTTACTTAATGTATTGTAAATCTGCTCTTTTTTTTTTTTTGGTCTTCTGTTATAGACTTTTTCTGTTTTCCATTTTTCTGAAGAAAAAGGTTGCTTTTGTTTCTGATCTGAAATCAGTGTCTATATTTCAGCCTGCAGCTTTTGAAATTGTTCCATTTTTTTCCCTTAACATATTTCATCATCTTTTTGTCATACACTGTTTCCTTGTTTTTGTTTTTCAATTGTTTTCATGTGTTTCTTTTTTTTAATATTTTTCTCATTACTTTTCTCTCTTTGTACTTTTATTCTTTCTTCTTTTATTTGTTTTCTTTCATCTTTTTCTTATCACTTCTACTTCTTTTTACTTTCTACTTCATATTTTTCTTTATTTTTCTTTCCTTATTATTTTCCTATCCTTTTAGATTCTAATAGTCTAATAGTCCTCGAATGGCTGACTGATCCATTATCTCTAAAAGTACTCCTTTTTGTGTGAGAATAAACAGTTCTATTGAGTGGGTATATTGCTCATTGTGTGTCTAATTAAACTCCCCATTTGACTGATTTATAATTCAGTGTAACCATAAAATAATAAAAATCCAGTGAATTCAGACATTGTTCTGGAAGTAGAAAAAGGAGAAAATTCATAAAAGAAAGAAAAATACATCTTTGAGACAAAATTAATAAAACCTTATTAAAAATTGACAAAATTGATGAAATAAAGATTTAAAAATAAAAAAAACACTAAATATCCATTTAAAAACTGACAAAATTCATGAAAAAATAAAAAAATGTAAACTCAAAAAAAAAAAATTAATGAAAAAATAAAGATTTAAAAAATGTCTTAGCCATAAAAGTTACAATTGATGGAATTAAGGAATGTTGCTCATCTGAACACCTTCCATGGAAATAGTGATTGAGTAGCAAGAGGCTTGCGTCATTTTGTCTGTGAGAAAGGAGTTGTAGGGTGGAAAATAATTTGTCACCCACAAGTCTGTGGAGACGCTTTTGAACTCTACTGAGACTGGGAAGTGAAAACTGGGTAGCTCCCACTTAAATATGTCAACAGTACTCCAAATGGAGTATTGCTGAACTGGCTCTTGTAAAGATATAAGATAATGTGAGGAGGTACTTAATGACGTAGTACAGGGTACCAACCATTTTTCCAGCTTCATTAAGGATATAAGTTAAAAACACTACATATAAAAGTCACAGACTATGGATGGGTCTGACTGACCATTAGTACAGGAGTGATTTCAGTCCTCATTTATAGCCATATGGGAGTGAATATTGAACAGTTTTCAGGATACTTGAGGCAACAGAGATGTTAGTCTATAGAAGGATGCTGAGATTACCATGGACAGAACATATGAGTAACTAGGAAGTTTTAAGGAATATATAAACAAAAAGTATGTATTTATACAATCGGAAAGAGACAGAAAATGAATGTAGTAACATTCAAAAGTACTTGGGAGAAAAACAAAAAATAAAAAAAAACTTTGGTAAATTTGCCAATTATATAAAACAATTAATTTGAAAATTTGCAAAAGTTAATAAAAAAATTGGATAGACACAACTTATTGATATTATTCAACCGAACATGTTTGAAAAAAAAAATATATATATATAGAATTAGTAGATTTATTTTTAATCTGACATTTTTTATTACTTCAAACATTATTATAGTGTATACTAATATATGAAATAGACTTTGCATCTTAGTGGCCTTATTGCCTTGCTTGGAGCAAAATGATTAAATTGTACTGTCTCGGTTCTTTCTCATCAAGGTCTCTGATTTCAAAGATGATTTATATAATGCTTGAAAATAAATATGGCAACAGTACTGTTCTCATTATTCCTTGTGGTGGTCACCAAATTTGAAATCAGTTTGAAAAATGATTGTAAATAAATATGCCAGTTGTACTGCACTTTTTCAAATGCTTTAAAGATGATTTGTGACATGAGCATAAAGGAAAATGGCAATTGTATTGTTCTCTGTGTCCTTTGTAGTGTACAATTGAATGACTGTATGCCTGGTAATAAAACTACATATGTTTGGTAAATGGGTCTGTTCATATTTATCTCTCTATCCCAGCTCATTCATATTTGTCTATCTTGCCCTATTCATAGATACCTCTCTTTCTTGGCACATTCATAACAATCTTTCTGTCTTTGTCTCAAAATGGTGTGTTGCTGCCATATCTGGGCTGGAGCTGACCTATCCTCTTTTCCCGAACTTCATAGAGTACAAAACATTTACACAGTCTTGTCGGCAATTACTTTCAATCCAATGGTCCTTTTTCCACAGAAGCATGTCACAAGCTATTTTATTACTATATCCACGGCAAATATTCACATGATACATTCTTTAGTTCCACCAGTTCAGACCTTTACACCGAGGATACACATGGTTAAATCATCATCATTCTCTTTGTATTACATTCTTCCTAAGAACCACTACATTGCAGAAGAGTGCTTCCCCAGTCATTACAATTTTAACCTCTTCAACTCTTGGGTCAACCATTATCTGTTATACATATTCCATTAATCTATACTTACTTCCTTCTCTTATGGCTACATAACAACTGCACTCTGTAAGCCACTACTTTGAGTGGCTCTTGGCACTTGTATGGGGTAAACATTTAATAATAAAAATCTTTATATCTAACTTGTATGTTAATATCTCTCAATTTCATTTAGCCTGTTTATATTTATCTCGTTACTTCAGTCTATTTGTATTTATCTCTCTATCACAGCTTGTTCGTATATCTCTCTCTGTCTTAACCCATTCATATTTAACTCGTTGTCTTTTTTTTTTTTTAAACATTTCAGCCCAAGAAAAGCAACAATGCTACTAGAATGCAGAGGGTTACAGGGAGGGAAAGAGAAAGTGAATGAAGGAAAATGAGAAGATTTAAAATAGGGAAGATTGAGGAAAAGGCAAAAAAGGAACAGGGTTCAAGAAGACAGAAGATGGTGATTGATGTTGCTGTAATGACAAAAGTATGCAGGTGTAGGCTTTAAGAAAGCTTTATTCAACTGAGAATACAAGGTTCGCATATAGTGTCCTTTTATAGTCCCAGTAAGCAGAAATAGCTCTCTCAAAGAGGAGAGTAACAAAACAAGGGGAAACAACTCTTGATTATTCATAACAGTTGCATTTAAATTTTTGAAGAGTGTAGTTATTAAGGAAGCAAGAATTCAGAAAGCAGTTAGAAAGTGCACGAAAAAATTGGCATATTATCTAGTTAGCTCAGCAGTAAAATGGTAAGACCAAGTTGCCAATCTAGTAGCATGCTAAAATTCATGTAGTCTGGGCACCAGGAATAAGAGTTCATTCAAGCAGTTGTCATGAAAATATTTATAGGACAGACAGAGAGAAGCCACGTCATGTCAATGAAAAAGTGACTGGAGATGAGATGCCAGGTGAGGATTGATTGTATTGCAGACTCTTCTCTGGATTTTCTCAAGAATCTTGAGTTGTACATAGGAGCACCAGACCAGATATGGCAGCAGTATTCATTGCATGGACGATTGGTAGATTTATAAATATGCAAGATAGATTCACTTCATATCAATGGAAAACATGAGGCCAAAAAGGTATAAAGTGTTGCTCTCCTGGAGTTCAGTGTCAGCCATTCTGATGGTAAGCAGAAAAGGTACTCTGTGGTGATTAAATGAAAACAGTTTTGTTTTTGAATCATTGAAATTTATAAGCTATTTTTTACCCCTGTTAACCACTGATTGGAGGTCTTTCTCAAGTATAGTTGCCAGGTTTGCTTTGTTGGATCTGATGGACTTGCTACTAAGACAGGGGTAAATGGTTGTGTCATCTGCATAAATGCCTATTTGGGAACTGATGACATCAGGGAGATCATTGATAAAGATCTGAAATGGCATAAGCCAAGGATAGAGTCCTGGTAGACCCCCACATTATAATGAAATGATCTGGAATTTTTCCTGTACAATACAAACTTCATTATTTGATTGGTTAAGAATGATTGGATTAAGCTAAATATACACACTATGATACCTTAGCCCTTAAGCCTGCACAGAACATCAGCATGCCAAACCCTGTTGAACGCCATTAAGATATGTAGAGTCACAGTCTGAGCCTCGGCATTCTTATTTAAAGCTTGATAAATAACTTCAGAGATGGCCATCAACATGTTGGTCTTAGACCTTGTGAAATGGAAGCCATATTGTTTGTCTGAAAGGAAGTCAATGCTTAACTAATTTGGCATTGATTAGAGCCTTGAATACTTTGCTAAAAAGAGGTAAGAGACCAATGGGGCAATAATTTAAGGTGTCAGAAGAAACCCGAAAGTTCTTAAAAACAGGAGAAGGACTTCCAACAAGCTAGGAAGCAGTGAGGCATTTGTTTTAAAGTTTGCAGAGAACAGTAACCAGCTCAGAAGCACATTCCTTTAGGATGACAACAGGAATACCATTGCATCCACTTGCCTTGTGGGGTCTAATTTAGAGACGATGTCAGCAGTCAGTGATGGGATTATGTGTGTTGACACTCAGTAAAGTCTCCATTCTAGGTAAAAAATCTAGCAGAGGTACGATAGATGAGCCAAGAGTGGAATTGGAAGAGAATTTCTGGACAAAATACTTTATTTAAACTGCTGTAGATATAAATACTTCAAAGTGATTGAAGAAAGAAGGGACTGGATAGCTGCCAGTACTCCCTAGAAGCAAACTTGTGAGAGGCTATACAGTGTTTCATTCTATCAGTAAATACAGACTTTGCTTCTTTGAGGACATGCTTGCACTCATTACAAGTAGTGACAAAGAGATGTCTGTTAACAATCAGACCTGTCGCTCTGATATAGCTGGAAGAAGTGATTCTTGTGGGTTATAGCAGCTGAGCAAGCAGGTGAGAATCAGGGAGATGATTATTGTTTCACTTGCTATTTTTGAGCTGGAATGAAAGTTTTGATGCCAGCTTTCACTCGGGAAGAGATCTCAGTGGCAGCTTTCTGAACAGGATTAATAACAACATCCAGGAGACATCATAATATGGGTGTCAATGAAAGTGTTGAAAACCGAAAGAAATTCTCTTAATGTGAGATTTGTGACTGGTGGGAGAGTGGAAAGAGATATCTATAGGCACCACCGCATGATTAGAGAAGCCAAGAGGACAGGGTTGCAAAGCATGACAGGAGTCCAAGTATTTTAGCCTATTCTCTTTCTATTTCAGCTTGTTTATCTCTCTATCTCAGCCCATTCATATCTATCTTGACACCTATATATATATATATATATATATATATATATACACATATATATATTTCCATTTTGGTCTGTTCATATCTATCTCTCTGTCTCTCTATCTTCACCTTTTCTTATCTATCTGAAGCTGGGTATATCTATATCTATCTACTTAACTTGATCTCATATATCCATCTTTCTGTTTCTCAATTTGTTGGCATCTATCTCTATCTCTTTTCATATGTATCTCTATCTATCTCAATTTCTTCACATCTATCTATCTATCTATCTATCACAGTTTTTTCATATCTATCTATCTCTGACAGTCTGTTCATATCTATCTATCTATCACAGTTTTTTCATATCTATCTATCTCTGACAGTCTGTTCATATCTATCTATCTATCACAGTTTTTTCATATCTGTCTATCTCTGACAGTCTGTTCATATCTATCTATCTATCACAGTTTTTTCATATCTATCTATCTCTGACAGTCTGTTCATATCTATCTATCTATCACAGTTTTTTCATATCTGTCTATCTCTGACAGTCTGTTCATATCTATCTATCTATCTATCACAGTTTTTTCATATCTATCTATCTCTGACAGTATGTTCATATCTATCTATCTATCTATCTATCTATCACAGTTTTTTCATATCTATCCATCTCTGACAGTCTGTTCATATCTATCTATCTATCTATCTATCTATCTATCTATCTATCTATCTATCTATCTATCTATCATAATTTCTCTCTTTATCGTAACCTCTCTCTATTTCTTTCTTGTACATGTTTAACTGCACACCCATGTATGTATCAATGTAAATTTATATATCCCATTTTTAGTTATTTTTTTTATTTTCATCATTGCATTCTTTTTTTCTGAAAAATTTTTTCCAGATGCTATTTAGTTATTTTTTTTCTTTGTCAAATATTAACAAAATATTACACTGGATAAAGAAAAGACATATGATTGTTGTTTTTTAACTTCACTGTATAACTGTGAAGAGTGTGTGTGGGGGAGAGTGAGTGAGTGAGTGAGTGATTTCTATCATTTTTTTTTTTGTCTTAAAAAAAGAAAGAAAATGATTCATAACGTGATGAACACCCACCAAAAAAGTAAGTTGCTGCATTTCTATGGACCAATGCACTTTTGCTTAAAAGGTTCTCACTCAAAATTCCATGAATACATTTATGAGCTGTCTGGACAGTCTCATGCCTTCAAATATTAAAAGAGCATATTGAGAATATAAATGAAGTCTTCAAAAAACAATAACTACAAAGAAGGCTATTAAAAAAAAACTGAACAAGCATTGAAATCTCTCTTGTTTTTATCATCATCACCACCACCACTACCATCATTACCAGCATCAACACCACTAACATAACTACCACTACCCTTTCTACCAGCATCACAGTCACTAGCATCATCATCATCACCACCATCACCACTGCCATCATTACCAGTACCACCACCAACATTATTTCCAGCATCACTACTATCATTGCCAGCATCACCAACATAATTACCAGCAGCACACCAACATTAATACCAGCAGCAACTCTATCATTACCAGTGCCACCACCAATATTATTACTAGCATCCCCACCACTGTCATCATTACCAGCATCATCACTATCATTGCTACCAGCACCAATATTATTACCATCATCACCATTAGGATTACCAGCACCACCAATGGAATTACCAGAATAAACACTACTGCCATCATTACCATCAACATCACCATAATCACCACTGCTATCAGTATTTTTATTTTTCAAAATTAGATAAACCCTCATCAGCAAAACCGCAACAGATAAATTTTGAAATGGAATTTAATTTAAAATACCAAAATATTACTCAATTTCCATAACATTTTTGAAGTGGAACATTTTATTTTGCATTTTTGGGGTTATATTTTTATCATCCTGTGGTTGTTCTCTGAGAGATTACAGATTCAGTTTAACCTTGAATAAGACCTCATTGGCTGTGGTTCTGCACTTTACCATTGGGTAATATCAACAAATGCGAGTGTACTTGATAAAATGTGGCAGATTATATAAATACTGAACTAAATTCTAATCACAACATTAAATCAAGCAAAAGCTGCTTAAATTAACTTTATCTTTAAACCTTTTCCCAGAAAATATAATTGAAACATCTTTAAAAATATTATTTATGCAATAAGAAAAATATTCTTTTTCATCTCTGTATACAGTATTATAAACAGCCAGGTACATCTAAGTAATAAAGGAGAAAGACGATGATATCTCTTCTCATGGAAGATTATGTAGCTCATGTGACTTGAGAATTTGGGCACAGCACCACATCTAAGCTACACTTGGAAAAGAGCACTTTGATGTGATGTAATATTTAACAATCTTGTCTCACTAGATCAGTTATGAATGAATAGTGAGTTTGATCCTCACTGGATGGCCCATTATTTCAGTCTTCTGCCACATCTAAGCTATGCTTAGAAAATCACCATCTGACTTGAGAATTACAGTCACTGTGCATTTTTTGTTGCAAAAAGGTATGTCTGGAGTATCAGTTATAACCTGTCTTTTTAGAATCACAATTGGTAAAACTACCGAGAAATTCCACAAATTTTGCACAACCACCACTCATCGGCATCAGCCACTCCTCTAATATTCTCTCACTCATGCTCATTTTATTGAGTGACTCAGGATCAAGAATTTGCATAAGCCACAAATTTGTTTTGCAAAATATCTGAGGTATGAGATCAGGTTGTTCTTTAATTGCAGCTTTTGAATCGGCCATGTTTTCTTCCAGTATCTTGCACACGAGACCCATATGAGCATGTTTTGTTCCAGATGTCAAGCCGTTTTCCCTTTTGCATCTTTCATGGGATCCAACACAAGTGGCTCAGATGCTGGGGGATGTATGTTTTTTGGCTTTTTTTTTATCAAGTTACCATCTCTAGATAGATTACCGGCCAAAGTTGATGAACTTTTACTAGCACACCAACTGGTTTCTAATGCAGAGAATTTTTGCAAAGTTTATGCAAAAATGAATGTAATTAAATTGGCAGGAATTCAAACTTGGCCAGTCGATTTCTTTTTCCGAACCTATGACAGCTATACTACCTGTATATCTACATGTATACAAATGCCACTAATATTTATTTGAATGTATAATACACACAGAATAGCATGTACACTCACCTGGCCAGATATAAAGATGAACAGATTTTCAGGTAAACTCAAACCCAAACTTTTCCTCAAGTACATACTTAAATACACATTATATACAATCAGTTGCTGAACTTAGAATTACAGTAATGAAAATAAGTATTCAAGATATTGTGTATATAAAGAGAGTAAGTATTTACCTTAAAATTAGATCAAATATAGGTTAAATCTTTTCAAATTACACACACACACACACACACATATATATTTAGTTTATGAAAAACTAGGTAATCCGTATGGGTAGACCCAAGGAGGATAAAATCCAGAGAGCTCAATGTAAATCAGAGCTAATAATTTAAATAAAGATAAAAACAGACCACTTTAAGGCTCCATGTAATAAATTATTTCACCACAGCCCTTTTAAAGGACTGCAGATCATCATCCAAAGGTTGAAATGAATTTTTGGGTTTCAACCTTTGGAAGTAAAGTCTGATGATCCGCAGTCCTTTAAAAGGGCTGTGGTGAAATAACTTATTACATGGAGCCTTAAAGTGTCTGTTTTTATTTTTATTTAAAATATATATATATATATATATATATATATATATATATATATATGTATATATATATATATATATATATATATATATATATATATATATATATATATACCTTATATATACACTACATTTCAAAAGTATGAAGCCACCCTCAGAATTAGACTGGAATGAACTTGACAGAAAAGTGAAAAAAAAAAGAAGAGTTCTTGTAGTTATTGAAAAAGAATGGAATCAATTATCAAAATTATACTTTGAGAAACTTTTGCAACAAATGCCAAAATTTTGTGCTGCAGTAATCAAGGCTAAAGGAGGATATTTTGTGAGAACTAAATTTAATCATAAAATGATTTTTTTCTTTTTGTCATAATAAAATCTCTAATAAAAAAATATCACTTTTTTTTTTAAGTACAAAACAACTACTTTTTAGGCAAATCTAAAAAATTATCATGGGTGGCCTCAATCTTTTAAACTGTAGTATATATATATATATCTGTATGTATGTATGTATGTATGTATGTATGTATATATATATACATATATATATATATATATATATATATATACTACAGTTTAAAAGCAGAAATTTTTTTTTCTCCTGATGATGGCCATTAGCTGAAACTAGTCAAGGAATCTAAAAAAAAATAATAATAAAAACGAAAGAATATTAATATACAGCCCAGTGTGTCTGAAGATTTGAATTTTTTAATATTTTTTATTATTCAAAATATATATACACACACACACGCACATATATATATATACACACACACACACATACACAGGGTGTATCAAAAATAATTTTACAAATATATGTTCACAAATCCTTCATTCTATATTTCTACTGGATTAATTTTTAATCTGACATTATTACTTCAAATGTTATTATGCGACACTTCTTATTTGAAATAGACATCCCATTTTTATTTATTAAACGGTCTGTATTAGGTTTGCCTGAGGATTAAAGAAAAAGGCCATATCTGATCAGGCCCATATCTGAAAGCAATTACTAAAGAATTAATGGATTTATATGTAATCCAAATTTTTATCACTTCAAATGCATTCAGGTAACATGCATGAAACAGTGAGGTACAATATATATATATATATATATATATATATATATATATTGTGACAGAGAATGTGGGTAGATAATATGGACATAGAAATCAACACCACATGGTAACTATCAGTTGCATGCATGATGTGATATTCAAATTGTGTGTATATATATATATATATATATATATATATATATACATATATATATAAGTATAAAAGTGAACATAGAAGTCAACACTTAGAGGCGACAGTCTATTTCATGCTATTTCATGCAATCATCGGGCCAGATGATTGCATCTAGCATGAAACAGACTGTCGCCTATAAGTGTTGACTTCTATGTTAACTTTTATACTTACACACGCTCTATCTCTGATATTGAGCACTTTATTCCATAAATATAGCACACTTTAAGACTATATTTCTTCATATATATATATATATATATATATATATATATATCTTTCTCTCTCTCTCCATATATATATATATATATATATACATATATATATAAAGTGAAAAAACAACAGTATGCACATAGGAATCAGCACTGCATGGTGCCAATCAGCTCCAAAAGTCACTTGAGATGTAAAAATGACAGTTTTCATGTGGTAATATGTCAAAAATCCCAGTAAGAGACATGAAGAATCTTGCTTGGTCATTCTGAATGTGTGTTGATAAAAATTGCATTGTTTAAATTTTGCTATATTTATGAGGGAGGATAGAGGAATTAGCACTGCATGGTCACTGGCAGTTTCTCATCTTAAATCCAAAATGTTCATTTGGTTGTTTAGATATACATGTATTATATCTATCTATCTATCTATCTATCTATCTATCTATCTATCTATCTATATATATATATATATATATATATATATATATATATGGCATGAAAGAGATCTTTTTTCTGTGTATCCAGTTAATACTTTTATTTATATTATTGAAAATTTCATTTTTTGCCAATCGTTTAAACATATAAGATTTGGGTCAAACAAACATTAGATGTTATTTGATGTTTTTTCTTCTTCTTTGATTTTTTTTCATTAATTAGAAATTTGGCTATTTCTATTACTGTTTCAGGAATATTGCATGATTAAAAAAATAATTAAAAAAGAATATTTTCTCATAAAATGGACTGGCCCATTGAAATTCTTTGGCTAATATGTCTCCTAATTCTTGAAATCCTAAGTCTCATCAGAGAAATTCTTCCTGATAAGCAAATACTGAATGATGAAGGATAATTATGATATAATAAATGAATTTCCTGGCCAGACAATATTCACTCGAGAAGTTGTTAGCTGCTGGGGCATGGGAAGTGGGCAAGTTGTTCAAATAGATTTCTTAGCCCAAAGAGTTTCTTTTGTTTTGATTGGCTTTAAAGATTCTTGTCTGGTTAAAAATAGAAATATATATAGCTTTTTTCTTTGCATTTTCTTTTATTCACAGTAATTAATTTTGATTCTTAAATTTATCACAAACTTCAATACAGGATTTTATTTTTTTATCTTAACCTTCATTTTTTTTCTACGAATATCTTTATTTGTAAATGTGCCCACCAATTTCTTCAGAATTATGGTTTCATGCCATAAAAGACTCTAATTAATCAAATCTGAAAGCAAAAAACAAATGAAAACTTAGCTCTTTAAATTTAATATGTGTCAAGAAATTTAACACTGAGAACAGAAATTTAACTATCTGGGATGGAAAATGACAGTAGAAAATGTGGCACAGAAATCCAAAGGTGCATTGAAATAGCAAAAGATGGCTTCCAAAAGCTAAGCAAAATATTAAGAAACAGGAAAATTTCATGTTGAACTGGTATGTAGTATCAATCCTACTATATGGTAGTGAATATTGGACAATTTTTTCACAGATGTGGTTCTACAGAAGGATGCTGAGAATACCATGGAAACAACATGTGAACAAGGACAATGAGAATGAGTCTTTAATGGAAATGAATTTAGAATCATAAAGAGACTGCTGAAATTTCTAGGATACATAAAGAAGAAAAAGGAATTGGAGAATTTGACACTCACAAGACATAATGAAAACAAAAAGACCAGAGAGAAACAATGAGTAACCTACTTAACACACTTGTGCAAATGGATGGCAGAACAGAAACTGTAAGCGGACAAACATTGCTAAGAGCTCCAAAGGATAGGTAATTACAGAGAGCCATGATTATGCATGTCCTGAAGGGACAAGGCATATAACGGAAGGATACACTTATGTATTTCTTTATGCTTTTTATACTCGCTTCTCTTGCACTCATCAAAAATTACATTTCAGTCAAGCGAAATAATCTTCAGGAATAAAAACAATATAAATCTGAAAATATTCATTATTCTAACTTTATAATCACGGTTGAAATTACAGGAGAAATAAAGTTGTTTTTTCACCTCTACTAACAAATTAAAATGGAATAGTTGAGTCTAATGTGGTTGACCATTACTATTGGGTAGTAAATTCAATCCACACTGGGTGTCCCATACAAAATTCAGCATTAAATAACCCAGCAAGGTTTGACATGTCATGCAATCAACCAGCCAAATAAAGTTTAGTAAGGCACGCCTGATTGACCATTAATTGTGGCTAATGACTTCAGTCTTCACTGTATACCCCATAAAGAATTCAACATTATATAACCCAGCAAGCTTTAACATGCCATAAAATCATACAACCTATCTTAATGAAGACCCCCAGATGATACCCACAAATGGTTAGTTCATCAAGGGGATATAACCCATCTGGCTTAGAGGAGTGAATGAGGGAAAAAAAATTCACTCCAACCCCACCAGATGCACACTATTTAGATTCTCTTACCCTGTGGACTTGTTTCTCTTCTAGGATGTGTAGGTGGTATAATGGCAAGTGACTGAGAATGAGAAATCAGATAGTTTGAATTCCAGTAAGATTTGTTAAATTCACTTAATCACAAATAACCTTGGGAAAGGTATGAAGTGATTTCACCTCCTTCCATCTATGGCTTAAATACTCGGGCACATAGCTGAAAAGATCATTGTTATTCTTAAAAATATTTGCTTGAAAAAAAATTATTCTGACAATCCAAAATATGTTTTGGCTTTAAACAGCTGACAAGGGGTTGATAAGCCATAAAAAACAAATCAATCAATCAATCAATCAATCCTCTCTTCTATGGGAACACTGTCAGCAGGATTGGCATACCAATATGAACCCTGCTCATATTTACACATTATAGTAATTACATGAATCCAAAACACCATATTAATCAGTGCAAACATTGCTTATTCAAATACATCAGTAATGTCACCTGTGATAATCATGATTCCCTCAAATGGCCAATTCATCAAGAGGACATAACCATCTGGTGGTAAGCAATACTTTGGGTTAGAGGAGTGAATAAGGGAAAAAGAATTGTAAAGATGTAACCTATATGTCGTGTAATCTCTATCTATAAAAGGCAGGATGTGTGTGTGTGTGCGTGTGTAACAAATGCATGGCTGCAATTTTTGACAGATTTGCACCAAAATGTACATGCACAGGCTCCAAGTTATCGGGAAGGCCAAGATCGACTTTGCATTTCCCAACTCCCATCAATAGTGGAAATAATCAATTTTTTCATGCTTCTACGGCAGTTTTCATGTAGTTTGCAGCCATTTTCTACTGGCCAGAGTGAGAGCCTATAGCTGGCTGCCACGAATAGACAGGAAGATTCTATTGGCCAGTGTGAGAGCCAACAGCTGACTGACATGAATGTTAACTAGCATGCTAGCATGCAAAAAAAATCGATAGCTGCATTTGTCACAAGTGGGAAAAATTTAAATCTGCATGGCACTTTACTTCAATTGGCTCATTCACTTGCTTAAATTCAATGTTGATTCCGATTCCGCAGTAACTGGGTTGGGTGTGAAAAAGTATTTGTTGTTAACATTCTTTTTTCATTCGGTTTTTCCAGTTATGAGTCCTTTTTTAAAGTTAATTGTTTTGTGTTCATTTTGTTTAGTTCTTTTTTTCGTAACAGATTTAATGTTTAGTATAGAGCTTAGAAAAAATTTGCAGTGTGAGATAGGCAAGAAGTAAGGCATGTAGCAACATCAGCATGGCAAAGGGCACTCCTTTAAAGTCAAGGAAGGGCAAAAATATTTTAAGTCAAGTGATAGTGATTGTTGTATGAGTCGTACGATTTTTGAATCAAGCACGGGCAACGCCGGGCCATGCTGCTAGTAAAGCTTAATTGGTGTTTCTGTGAGTCAATAAAATTTTACACTTGTTTAGGACTACTACTTACTAGAACACATTTCAACCCATTTGCTATACAACTTAAGCCTACAGTGATTGGTCTCCTGTCCGTAATATTAGTACATTTGGTGAAGTATGGTATTTAGATACTGTTTTCTTTTTAATGTGCATTTTACATTTTAGCAAATACTCTTGAACTTCAGGAAGCCTTATGAGTTGTTTTTCATTTTGTTGGACTATTTTCTTTTTTGTTTTAATAAATATTAACAAAATATATCATGTACAGGCCATTCCAACATATATTTTATATTTTTATCCCAGACAGCCACAAGCAGTGGTAATTCATGTACAAAGATGTGGCTTGAGATACTGGATAAAATATAGCATCTGAAGCAGACCACAAATTTATATTCAAATCAACGAGAATGCATTGGATAACCACGAAATACAAATGTTTGTTTCCCAAGATAACTTATCGCATGAAGCCAGTATTATAAATTGTTAGTTTGTTTTTCTATGTGAAAGTGCTGCAAAACATCTATTATCCTAGATGACTGCAAACTCATCGACAAATACTATGTCGAATCTCATGAAATTCTGAATGATTGCATATTATTACTGTGTCATATTTGAAACACATTTTTCTTAAAAATCACATCAAAAACAATGTATCACCTATTAGTCTTGGCATGAAAATAGATTAGTGAATTTATCACTGTGGTTTCCATGGTGAATAATGCAACACAAAGATCAATGTATGTTTTCTGACTTTGGTTCAGGCAAGAAATTAACATCGCAGCCTGTAAAAATCATTAAGCTAACAATGCCCGCAATATTCCAGAAATGCATAGAATTAATTTTATATTAGCCATAATGGTTAAGATATCTATTTTGACGTTTTTATTTATAAACTGTCTGCATGTTTCAAACAGTTGGATGCATGTCTTGAAATTGTATAACAGTGATTCAAGATAATTCTTAGGCAGTTGAGGCCATGAAAAAAATTGTTAAAAAGTTAAATGTTTAGCAAGTTATTAGTCTCTCTAAAAGTATTTATTTTATTAATATTCACTCTATACAAGGCCCAAGAACAACTCAAGGTAGGGGGTTACTGGCAGAGGTTGTCAGAGTAAAAGTTAAAAAGTGCAGTTTATGAGGATATGTGGGAAAGATAACAGTTTACACTAGACTTAAAGATTGCTTACTCGTTACATATGAACTATATGTATTCTTTATATATGCAAATGATTTGGATAATGTAAGCAATAACTTTTGTTTGATCAGTTTCTAAATGTCAAACATCTCTAAATATAAATGTCAATTATTTTTTCTTGGATAGATGTAGTTTGTTCTATTGGTTTAAAATTAATTTTTAAGTGCAAAATCTTCCCCTGGATTTGATACAATCAGAAAGAAATGGGTAAATTTTGAAAATACATCATTTATTTATGATTCTAGAATAAAGTAAATATTGCTTCTTATACAGTCTCATTAGCTTGACACAAAGCCAAATGCGGAGGAGTGATATTAAAATGGGTTTATGTGTTATTTTTATAGATACAATTTATTCAAGTAAATGCTATGTTTTTAAGTAAATTAATTAATTAAAATAATGTATAAACAGAAAATATATTAAATAATTGTCAGACTTAATCCATTTCATTATATGTTATCATTATTTATGTTAAGATACGTTTTGTGAGCAGATATGATCGATCGAGAAAAATTGTTGAAGATTGTGTGTTTAAAAACAGTAATTTGGACTTTGCTAACCAGCTACTTCTCTATATCTAAATGGTCATATCAAATGAGGTTTTCAGTATAGGAATACAGGTTTAGATTCCTTTCAGAAAACATATTTTCTACAAAATTTGTCAAACATTCAAGCCAGTAAATGTAATTAATTCTGTTTAATTAAAAACAGAGCTATTACATAAATAAATTGTATCTATAAAATAACATACAAACAGAAAATATGTATATATATGTATATATATATATATATGTATATATATATATATATATATATGTTGTATGTATTTAGGCAGCATTTTTTCATTGATGCATGTTTCATTAAATAATATAGACAAGTTTTGTCAATTTATTTTATGTAAATTCTTTTCATGTCGTCTGCTAAGCTTAATAACATTATAATTAAAAGAAGAAAGAAAATCACAATATTGATACATATTTTTTAATCCTAAAGTTTAGATAGGACTGAAAAATATGTATCAATATTGTGATTTTCTTTCTTCTTTTAATGATAATGTTATTAAGCTTAGCAGATGACATGAAAAGAATTTACATAAAATAAATTGACAAAACTTGTCTATATATATATATATATATATATATATATATATATGTACCATTCGCAGACAGTACTGTTTCAGTGTATCACAGCTCTTCAGTGTGACTAGACAACCGAATGCCTCAAGCCTGGATTGAAACCCAACTCTGTCAGTCAGAGTCTCTACCACAGAGCTATCTTCACTCGACAGATTGAGTCAGCCAAATTTAGCGTATTGTTTTTAAAAATGTAAACAAACGCCCAACAACCAAAGTGCTCCATTCATTTTACTGAAGAGCTTTGCATTTACGCAGGTGGCTGTTCTTTTTAGAATTAGCTTGTCATTCAACAGTGCTCAATCGAAAATATATATATATATGTATTTGCCTTGATAAAGTTCATTGGAGGATGAAACACATCAGCTAAGAATAGTTTTTCCTCTTGTTTTTTATACACATATATATATATATATAGAGAGAGAGATAGAGATAGGGAGAGAGAGGAAATAGAGAAGCAAGTAGATAGATGGATAGAAACAATGTATATTTAGGCAGCATGAATTCATTTACAGAAGTTGTATTAAGTTCAAGCAGCAACGTAAATCTGTTTAATTTTATTTTTTTTAACCACTTTTTGAATTTGTTGTTGCACATCCAGATGAAAATTGTAGATATGAGTTACATGGTCCATAGATTTGTTTAGTTCTTTTTCAAGTAATTTTGACTGTTTTGGTCAGTATCAAGAATGGGATATTGTCGTTCTGATAAACAAGATTTTGTTGGATACATCCTGACACATTTTGAAGCATTCTTCTATGCATGTGTCTTTTTAGGACATAAGCGATAACAGTTCTTCACAACTTTCTGTCCTTTGTAGCCCTTACTAAAATTTGTCTATTTGCTATATTATATTCTACATTATATATTCTAATCCCTTTTCTGACAACCTGACACAAGCTCTTTAGGTAGGTTATTTAATGCTTTCCTTTGTCCTATGCATATAAAGTTTTCCAAGTCCTCTTTCTTCATTATGTACCTTAGAAATTTCAACTGTGGCTATCTGATGCTACATATAAATGTCTTTTTTGTTTCCATTTTCTCTAAAACTTCTGCATTGCTCAATTATTCACTCCATGGTATTCTAAGCATCCTTCTGTAGAACCGCATTTTTATTGCTTCAAGTTTTTATTTATTTCATCCATGAGGAGATTGTCCAGTATTCACTGACATATAGGAAGAGTGATATTACATAACAGTTTGGTGCTCTTTTCTTTGTTTCTCATGAAATTTTTGTTTTTCTTAATATTTTGCTTAGCTTTTGGAAGATATTTTTCATTATTCTAATGCACAATCACATTTTGGTGTTGAGTTTTTTATTCTATATTCAAAAATTTCCTGAACATTTAATATTTTGTACATTGATATCTCCAATTTGTAATTTTCAAGTTGTGTTGTTTTTTTTGTTTGCTGGCAACCATATGCTTCACGTTTGGTCTGTTTATCTCCAGTTTTGATCTGGACATGCAACAATTTATTTCAAAATTGGAAAAATACAAAAAAGTTAAAGAGACGTTGTCAGTTGAATTGAATATAGCTTGTTTAAAGGAATTCTTTCTGACTATGAAGTGTATGTCTTTTCAGTCAAACTAATTACAAATTAATATCCTCAGACTCATTATGGTAAAAGGTATAGTCAGATGTGTATAATAGGTGACAGCTCAATTGGAGTAAATTGTTGAATAGCTTTCCACTGGCAAGGATTTACGTTACATTCATTCAGAAGAGGAATCAAAATGATACAACAGTACAAAACTGTACCCCTGTCATAGATATTACTAGTAAGACTTTTATGGTCATTCCCTCCACTTACTACTGGTTAAAAAGTTTTCATGTTTAACTCATTTTGGAAGTTCTTCTAATCCTTCCTTCTGTCTTGTTAATGTAACATGTTAATGTAACAGGTAATGTAACATGTTAATGTAACAGGTAATGTAACATGTTAATGTAACACTGACTTGCTGATGCTGAGATTATCAGTTTCCATACAGGAAACATCTGGAATTCATTGACTAAACATTACTCTCAGTTGATATTTATAAAATCTGTTATCTTAAAAGAGTTTTTCAGGAAAATAAACTTCTCAAGTTCACTGTTACCACTCTTTCTAGTATTGATGGGAGTTTCCTTCCTAACCTTTTGCATAAGGTAGTGTGGTAAATCAACATGTCTACTTATGTATAACATTTATAGTAGACCTTGAAATGTAGAAACGATCAACAAAATCAAGATATTTTCTCTCTCTTTCCAAGGATCCCAATCCCCCACCCCCAAAAAAAGCTGGAAACATTATCCAAGCTTAAAAGTTCAAGAGTTCTGATTTAACAGATTTTAAAATTAAGTTAGGTACTGGGATGTATCCCTTTTCATATAGCCCATCAGTTTCTGTCTAGATATTAGTAAATTATCCCAAACAAACCACTTGAACCATATAGACTTGTGTGGCTGGGAATTCTGTCTAATCAAATATTTTAATTATGATAATAACAGATAAGCAAACAGAAAAAAAATCAATAAAGGAATTAAAAATATAATAATCATTGTGAAAACTCTGCTCTTGCTTATATATTTATTTGATTTTAAAATTATATGCATCAAAACATTCATTAAATATTTAAGCAGATCTGTGAGAGAAAGTCACCAGAGAATTTGCACTCTGGGAATTTGCTAACATTTTCCATGAATGTATTGATCAACAGGCATTAAAACAAATTTGAAGGAAATAATTTATATGCATAAAAATTGATAATAAATAATAAATAAACATTTTTTTAAAATTATTTTTGCAATCTGTTTTCTGGAAAATTATTTTTCCCAGTGAAAGTCTATCACAAAGTTTACGATAATACATTACAGGGATCAAGTCTAAATGGTAAAGTTTTTTTTTTCATCTCCAAGAAAGTATTGCAAAAAGAAGTTTCATGAATTAACTAAAAATTTCCCATGAAAACCAAATTTAAAAAAAAATATTTTCTGTTTTTTTTTTGGTGAAGAAGTGGAATGTCTATATACCGAGAAGTTATTTCTACTACCAAAAATATTTTCTGTTTTTTTGGTGAAGAAGTTGAATGTCTATCTACCGAGAAGTTATCTCTACTACCAAAAATATTTTCTGTTTTTTTTTGGTGAAGAAGTGGAATGTCTATCTACCGAGAAGTTATCTCTACTACCAAAAATATTTTCTGTTTTTTTTTTGTGAAGAAGTGGAATGTCTATCTACCGAGAAGTTATCTCTACTACCAAAAATATTTTCTGTTTTTTTTTGGTGAAGAAGTGGATTGTCTATCTACCGAGAAGTTATCTCTACTACCAAAAATATTTTCTGTTTTTTTTTTTGTGAAGAAGTGGAATGTCTATCTACCGAGAAGTTATCTCTACTACCAAAAATATTTTCTGTTTTTTTTTGGTGAAGAAGTGGAATGTCTATCTACCGAGAAGTTATCTCTACTACCAAAAATATTTTCTGTTTTTTTTTGGGTGAAGAAGTGGAATGTCTATCTACCGAGAAGTTATCTCTACTACCAAAAATATTTTCTGTTTTTTTTTGGTGAAGAAGTGGAATGTCAATCTACCGAGAAGTTACCTCTACTACCAAAAATATTTTCTGTTTTTTTTTGGGTGAAGAAGTGGAATGTCTATCTACCGAGAAGTTATCTCTACTACCAAAAATATTTTCTGTTTTTTTTTGGTGAAGAAGTGGAATGTCAATCTACCGAGAAGTTATCTCTACTACCAAAAATATTTTCTGTTTTTTTTTTGGTGAAGAAGTGGAATGTCTATCTACCGAGAAGTTATCTCTACTACCAAAAATATTTTCAACAAATAATACAGGATGACAGCTAACAGATGACAGTTTAAAAATTTATGATTCATTTATTCCATCAAACTATAATAAAAGTGTAGCTGTAGAAAAAAATCCGTCTTTCACTTACAACAGATCCTCAATTCAAAAGACTACCAAAAAAAGTAATGACCCCCTAGAGAGGAACAGTTCCTGTTAGGGGCTTTAACCCCATGCATAGACAAAGAAAAAGAGAAAACAGTTTCTCTTTGGAAGTATAGTTTTATAAAGGTGCCTGTCGGCTATTTCTGCTACTATGTATCTCCTCTACAGCTAATCATCTCTGTTATGGCCTGAACTTACTACAGCTGCCTTTTAACAGTAATTTGCATAACAGCCATAATCTGTTTGTAATGCTTTCATTTTTTTATTTATTTAATGAGAAGATTTTAAGGTAAATAGAAACTAAAAAGACATTTATGCTTACAATGAGAAAGAGGCAGTTTCTGGGAAACTTAATAGAAAAAGAGGCCCTAAAGAATTTAACATGATTATCAATGTCCTGACAGGGCATTGCATATTAAAGATGAATGCTTCTTTTATTTTGGGACAACAGAAAATCCTTTCTTTTTTTTTTGCTGATTTTCAGTGCATTTCTATAGTAAAATAATTTACAATGCTTTTGTGTTATACACAAAAATCACTACTGAACCATTTCATCACAGATGGTGAAGAGACTTGAGGCAACAGAAATGTGGTTCTACAAAAGGATGCTGGGAATACCATGGACTGAACATGTGAGCAACAAAAGATTTTTTAGAGAAAATGGAAACAAAAATGACACTTCTACTTAACATCAGAAAGAAATAGTTGGAATTACTAGGGTTTATAATGAGGAAAGTGGGCTTTGAAAATTTGATACACATGACATGTTGAAGGTAAGAACAAAGTGAAGTCGTGCATAACCGACCTAACGAACTTATATAAATTGTTGACTGGACAGGGATTTGGAGATATAGCAAAAAGACAAATTTTACTAAGAGCTACAAAGGACAGGAAGTCATAGAGAGCCATGGTTTTCCACACCCTGAAGGGACATGGCACATAGAAGAAGATTTGCCAGTAATAAAGTTTTTAAAAAATGAGTCCATTGATAATCAATGATGACCCAACTTAACACAGTTAGGTGCCTTGTGCAGATTGGTATGGTTGCAGTAGTTTATGCTGAGCCACAGTAACCCTCTCTTCCTACTCCTACAATCCCAGAGCACACAAGTATATGATGTTAGGGGAGAAAAAGCAGGCCACAGGGCATGCCAGATAATATCAGATAGTACTGAGTTATTAACTGCATTTGAGTCCCTCCCTCCAAATTTTCCAGGCTGGTTTGAATTCAGAGTTGTCCTTCTCCTAGACCAGTTGCCACCCAAGGCTATAGAACCCAATCTATCCTGCTATTTACCAATAGCTGGTGGGAGAAGAGATGGATTCATATTTTTCCCAAGGGTATTGGCACATAAGTGAATGTAATGAAATTGACTGGAATTTGAACTCAGCTCTCCAATTCCTCAATCCAAGCTGCTATCCATTACTCCACCGTTCATTCATCAGTAATAATAAAAAAAAATTTAATAAAATAATAACCAGCAGATGTCATGCAAATTCCACAATTATTGCCAATCATGAGATTTATATAGACTTTCTAACTTTTCCACTTTGGCCAGGATTGTTCCTGTTGACAGTGGTATAAGCTATCATTATTCATTTTTTGTCATGAAAGCACTTTATTATGCAAGAAAATTTAAACTATAATAAAAATTGAAAACTGTCAAAGTTTGAGGCTTGGAAATTATGGTAAACATAAATTTATATATTTATATATTTCTTACAATAACTATGTTGAATTTATTATCCATAAATTAGTAACATAGATTGGTATCCATTGATTGGTATCCATTGATTGGTAACACATTCACATGCAGAGAATAATTAAACACATTTGGCCCAACAACAAATTTTAATCTGCATTTCCTTAAAGGTTACTGAAGGCAGCTCTTAGACTTGTTTTTATTCATTTCACGCCAAGCAAGGTGAGAATGCCACTAGCATGCAGTGGGTTATAGAGAGTGAAGGAGAGAGAAAAGACTGGGTATAGAGGGGACCAAGTAAAGGGTAAAAGCTGAAAAGGGTTCAAGAAGACAGAAGACGGCAATTGACATTGCATTTAAATTTTTAAAGATTGTAGTTATCAGGGAAGCAAGGAAGCGGAAGGGAATTCCACAGGCGAGAAGTGTGAGAAAAGAAACTATTGGAGTAGAAGTGGTGTTTACATTTACCTAATTCAACAGTAAAAGGGTGGAACCTTGATGCCTATCTGGTAGCATGCTTAAATACATGTAGTCTGGGAACCAGTGAAAAAAGCTTGTCAGAACAGTAGTCATAAACATATTAATAGAAAAGACAGTGGAAACCCATGTCTCAGTGATAACTCTTGTTGGATTTATAGAGTTTATTGTTATAATTGTGGGCCTGTGGTTAGAATGTTAGTGTTATTACCAGATCTGAGTTCAAATCTCATTATGATCGATTTATGAAGTAGATAACTTGTTGATAATACAAGCCTGGGGAGATGGTCCAATCATGTGGCACTGTTTGGAAGTGTCTGAAAACATAACACAGGTTGACCTAAGCTTTGTGAAATTGGGTGACAGACATTTTGGAAATCTGTACAAGGCTGTGCAAACAAAAAGTTGCAATTCATCATCATTGAGAGTTTGAGCATAATGACCTTGTTCAGTACTGATTATGCCAGGTTATAGGCTCCCTCCCCAAAACTGTAACTAAGTTCTGCTTTGCATAGTTGCTGAATAAACCACACATTGACTGTGGGTTTGGAAGAAGCTCAAATTTATCTGAGCAGGTGTCTCCAACAGGAATTAGCTAGCCACCCTACTAGACTCAATAGTCTCTTCAAAATGACAAATGCTTGCTATCAATATATTATAGATATTTATAAATAAGGGAATAAGAGGAGACTACTCTGTAATGAAACAAATTCCAAGTTATATTCAGTCGAGCTAGCTCAGACAATCATGTGTCTATCACAACAAACATAATGGTCCTACATCTAACTGATGAGACAGTAATTATAATGAGTAGTCTGACCGATGGGTCAGTAACTGATGGGAGAGTAAGTATAAAATGTACACTGTGACAGATGGATGAATAAATAATGGCACAGTAACTATAAAGAATACACTTTGACAGACGGGTTAATAAATGATGTGACAGTATCTATAAAGAGTACAGTCTGACCAATGGTTCAATAACTGATGGGACAGTAACAATAAAGAGTACATTTTGATATATGCGTGAATAACTAATAACAAAATAACTATAAAATGTAAACTAAGACATGGGTAAATAATTGATGTGACAGTATCTATAAAGAGTACAGTCTGACTGATGGGTCAATAACTGATGGGACAGATGGATGAAAAACTGATGAAAAAATAACAATAAATTGTATAATTTGTAAGACGTGTGAATAACTTTTGGGGCAGTAACTATAAAGAGTACAGTCTGACAGATGGATGAATAACTGAAAGGACAGTAACAATAAAGAGTACACTTTGACAGATAGGTCAATAACTGATGGGATAGTAACAATAAAGAGTACATTTTGACAGAGGGGTAAATAACTGAGAAGATAGTAACTATGAAGAGTATACAGTGACAGTAACTGATTTGACAGTAACAATAAAGTGGACACTTTGACAGATGTGTTAATAAATGATGTGACAATAGATGTACAGAGTACATTGTCACTGATGAGTGGAAAACTGATGTATACTGTTTGCACTTTGACGAATAGATGAAAAATTGATGAGACATTATCAATAAAAAGTACACTTTGATAGATCAGGGAATAACTGATGGAACAGTACCTATAAAGAACACACTCTGACAAATGGATGAAAAACTGAGGGGACAGTAACTATAAAGCATACAATCTGACAGATGGGTGAATAAGTGATGGGACAGTAACAAGAAAAATATATACTTTGACAGATGGGTGAATATCTGATGGGATAGTACCTATAAAGAGTATACTTTGACGCTGTTAAATAACTGACGAGACAGTAAGTAGAAGGAGCATAGTCTAACCGATGGGTCAATAACCAATGGGATAGTAACAATAAAGAGTACAGTCTGACAGATGGGGGAATAACTGATATGATAGTACCTATGAAGAGTATTCTGTGACAAGTGGGTGAATAACTAATGAGAAAGTAACTATAAATAGTACACTGTGATAGATTGGTGAATAACTGATGGGTCAGCACATATAGAGAGTACAGTCTGACAGATTGGTCAATAACTCATGGGACAGTGACAATAAAGCGTACATTTTGACAGATGGTTTAATAAATGATGGGACAGTACCTCTACAGAGTACATTGTGACTGATGGGTGAATAACTGGTGTGACAGTACTATAATGAGTACACTTTGACAAATGGATGAAAAACTGATGGGACAGTAACAATAAAAAGCACACTTTGACAGATGGGTGAATACCTGATGGGACAGTAACTATAAAGAGTACAAATGGGTAAATACTTTATGGGACAGTAACTATAAAGAGTACAAATGGGTAAATACTTTATGGGACAGTAACTATAAAGAGTACAGTCTGACAGATTGGTCAATAACTGATGGGACAGTAATTATAAAGAGTACACTTTGACATATGGGACAGTAACTATAAAGAGCTCACTGTGACTGATGGATGAATAATTGATGAGACAGTACCTATAAAGAGTACATTCTTACAATTGGGTGAATAACTCATGTGACAGTAACTATAAAAAGTATACTGTGACTAATGGCTAATTATATTAAAAGTCTTTATTGTATTAGGTGTCATAAATTATCAGTGAACAAGACTAATGATTACACTATAACAGATACATTAAAAAGAATACAGAATCTGCACAGTCAAATGGAACTGAAACAAGTTGGTGAATGTCTGTAATATTGTATTATAACAGGTAGGTGAATACCTATAAAATTTGGATTGTAACAGGTGAGTGAATATCTAATGGACTTTAAAATTTGCCCAGAAACAGATAAATGAATAGATGATGAATAAGTGAAAAGATTGTACTTGAACAGATCGTTGCATTAGTCATTATTAGTTGGCTAAATCAATGTAATTTTACTGTTGTAACAAATAAATGAATAACTGATGTAGACTAGTGCTAAATTTTGCACCATCACTGGTTGATATCTGATTTAAGAATAATTGTATAAAATAACCTCTATGTGATTGATGAGTAATAATCTGTTCTAATTGCAATAACTGATGTATAAATAAATATAATCTATAATGAGTGAATAATAATCAAGTTTGCACTCAAATAGAAACAGGAATAATGTGCTTTATTCAATTCCTTTTATTTACTTTTGACACTTTAAAATTTATGCGATACAGTAGAAGTCCTCATATCCTAACTTTAGAGTAGTTCCGATATGAGGACAAGTTTGGATCTAATGCAGCATGTGTAATATAACTATAACTTAACAAAACATAAGAACTTATTGCAATATATGTAAAATTAATTGTCTGTTGAAAGTAAATATTAGTTTGCAATGTTTAATGCTCAATAAGTTTTATTTTCAATAGTCTTTCTTATTTCTTTTCTCATTTCATTTACTTTTCACTGTTCTAGGTTTTATTAAAGAAAGGCATTTCTTCAAATTATATTCACTTGTGCATTCTGTACAACTGAACAAAGATTTTTTTTCACCATGAATTTGATGACCTCATCAATAGCTTTCTCTATTGAGTCCCAGTCTTCTTCATCATCCTTCATATTTTCACCATTTTCAGAAGAATTTGTTTCTTCCTCTATTACCTGACAATTCAAATCATTTTGAAGCAATTCTATCATTGAATTCTTTTGTAATTCATTAGCATCTTCATTTATCTATATTTTTAAGTCATCCAAAGTGAGAGTATTCAGTGGATCATCTTCAAGCACAAATTTTAGTGTTTCATTCAGATTCTGCAATCCTCATTTGTTAATTTGCAAATTCAATGAATTAAGAGCTTTGTTCAGTTTTTCAATAATATCTAATTTCTGGTATAATGGGAAAGAATTTCTTTTCCTTTTTTTCTTCCAGTTGAAGTTTCTTCTGTGCAAGATATCATGGGTTGAGAAATTTCAAGTTACTAACAATTATCTGCAAAGAAAAGAAAAATATTAAAATGTAGCATATTCCTGAGAAGTTTGGATATGAGGACATTCGGATATGACTTCTACTGAATTTTCACTTCCGCCATTATTCTATGAAATGAATGTGAGTACATAATAGAAATTTTTTTTCTAATTTCAGTCTCCATTAAACCATTTATCAGTTTGAACAATACATAGCTATACTGAGATCTTTCATCAGCCTGTGTACATTGGCAGGTAAGAAGTTTTCCTTATATTTACAATTTCAGATTATGGACAGAGTTAATGCAAATGATAATACATTTCCATAAATTAAAAATGTTTAAAAATTTAATTATTTTTTTAATGTAATTGTAAAATATATATATCCATATCAGTGTATTTAAATTTCATAAGCTTGCCATGATTTAATTCATTATGATTAAAGAAACAAAGCCAGTTTATGGAAAGGATTATCATTAAGAATCTTAGCCTTAGAAAGTTTTCACATTTTTTACTCTGTGCAGTCAATAATAAGGGGGTTGCAAAATTTGAGGTGTTAGGTGGTCAGATGGAAGAGGTGATGTGGTCACAGAAATTGTCTGAGAGCCATGACTGCTTGTGTGGCATGGTGCAGAGTCCTGTTGCCAGATATAAGGTCTTCAAGCAGCCACCCTTTTAATCCAGGGCAGCACTTCCTCCTCAAGGCATTTGATGTAGGACTCCATGTTGAGTCTGAGGGCCTCACTAATAAATTTGGGAGTTCTTTTCTTATTGGAATGATCAGAGAATTTTTAGTGCTGTCATACATTCATAATCACAGTTAGACTCATCCAACTCTTTCTGAATCCTCTGCATTGTCCTCAGATTGACATCCAAACACTCTGAAATATTCATATTGGAACTTCCAGCATGAATGCCAAACAGTACAGCAAGTTGTTTCCAAATTTCTGTCAGAGTGAATTGCATCATGGGTCTCTTTTTCTTACAGAAAGTGACCAACTGACCCAAATATACTGTGCAAAATTAAAAATATGAAATGGCGACAATTTACCCATCACACCCTTTATAAGGTCTATATAACGAGCTAAGTAAAACTAAATTTGAAATCTATTTCAAGCTGTTCTTCAATGGCTTTTGCCAGCCTCTAAGTGCCTGTCTCAGAGCATTGTTCTAAATTTATTTTCAAAGTCAGTCCTCATATAGTAGGCGCCTTTTTAATGAGAGTAGGTTTGTGTTAGCAATTGGTATCCTGGGAGAAGCAGTTTGGGTTTGGAGTTTATTTATGGCCAGGATTTTTGTTTGTAGTTTAATATCAGTTGCTACTATATGGTGTTTCTGGGTTTCATAGTAAATAGTTTTTGTACTACTAAACGATGGGGCATTTAAACTTAAGTTCGTTAATATTAATGTAAATCAGTTCAGTTATAGATTTATAGATTGTGAGTAATACCAGAGCACCCAATGGAATAATTGTGTGGTGTGTGTATATACATACATACATATATATATATATATATATATATATATATATATGTATATATGTATATATATATATATTTTAAATAAAAACAGACCAATTTAAGGTTCCATATAATAAATTATTTCACCACACCTCTTTTAAAGGACCATGGATAATCAGACTTTACTTCCAAAGATTGAAACGAAAAATCTTTTCGTTTCAATCTTTGGAAATAAAGTCTGATGATCCACGGTCCTTTAAAAGGGGTGTGGTGAAATAATTTATTATATGGAACCTTAAATTGGTCTGTTTTTATTTAAATTATTAGCTCTGATTTACATTGAGCTCTCTGGATTTTATCCTCCTTGGGTCTACCCATACGGATTACCTAGTTTTTCGTAAACTATATATATATATATAAAGAGAGAGAGAGAGAGAGAGAGAGAGAGAGAGAGAGAGATGGCTTGTTGAAAACAATGATAAAAAATAATGAGGATATAATATCTTCTTTATAAGATATTCTTTCTTTATTCAATCTAATAAAATATAAAATATGTTTAAACAAAGTTGTGCTGTCTAAATACACACACACACACACACACATATATATGGTGGACTTTCCCATCGTATTCAACGTATGTGGGTCAAGCAGCTCAGTTCCTAGGAACTGACAGCCAGACATCAGCACATATGAACTGATTATAATGGTGAAGGTTTTGTGAAGAACCAAACACACTTTTTAAGGGCCAAATACATGTCACCAATGACACTCGGCAGTTTTGAATTCAGAGTTGTTCTTCTCCAAGATCACTTGCCATCCAAGGCCATAGAATCCAGTCTGTCCTGCTGGAGGGAGCAGAAGAGGATTAATACCTTTCCCAAGGGTATTAGCATGTAAGTGAATGTAATGGATTCAACTGTAATTCAAACTCGGCTCTCCGATTTCATCAATCGGAGCCACTATCCACTACTCCACCATGCCTCCTAAATATATATATATATATATATATATATATATATATATATATGTCTGTATTTCATTAATTATACAACGGAAATAGAATGATGGTTCTCTGAATAAGTGTGTATTCTTTTTAACAGTTAGAAATATCAACAATTTGCTTAAATAAAGTGGAGAAAAAACAAGTCCTTCCTTACCTGACAGAAGTGTCACTACAGAAGAATCAATATATTTATACACAATACAGTTTTATATATAATGTCATGTCCTATTTTTATAATTAAAATGCATGAATCTATTTTATTTCCATGTATAATGTAATTCCCACTTTTACTATGCATGGAATATGTAAAATTGAGTTTGCATGTTTTCAAGACAATTTTAGAAATCTTTTTAAACTTTGGAGCAGGATATCTTCAGAAAAATAAGAGTAGGCAATATATGAATTTCTGCCATGAAAATGTAGTCACAAATTGAATGCAAACTGTGTCTGATTTTATTATGTAAGTCAATATATTCATCATAAAATTGGTGTTAATTAACCAAGTTTTTATGATATAAAACAAATATATCATGTAAATGCCAGCTGAGCATATCTGTTTTTATTAGAAATATTCATGATAGTTTATTTGATGATGTGAGATTTCAGAACTCAAAAGTTATTCATCATATGGCCAGTGCATATATTTAATGTTATAGCTTTTGTTTATAAATTTTTTTTTAAATTTCAGATATATTGCTATGGGTCACAAATGGATATACTCTTAAAGAGAAACAAGATATTGTAATGTTATTGATTGATGAGAATACAATGTTGGAAATTGCAAATAATTTGAACAGAGATCACAGGTCAATTAAAAAAGAAATTGAAAAAATTGACAAGGTAAGAAAAAGAAAAATCTATTTATAAGAATATCACAAAAAGAGATTTGAAAAAAATTGAAATGGATAATAAACCTAAAAAGAGTCATTCTTCTGGAGGTTAGCATCAGCTTTACTGATGGAAGGTAAAAAAGGTTCTCTCAGATAATTAAAAGAGAATAGTTCTGTTTTGGAGGCATTAGAATTAACAAACCATTCCAAAATACAACTGTTGTAAAAGTAGTTGTATACTCTTGCTGGCTGTTTATGAAAGGAGTTTTTTGAAAGTGGGATCATTGACGGAAGAAAGCAAGATTGTCAAATTCTTACACACATATATTCCATTTCCTTTTCAAAAAAATTCTTGGATTCTACCTGAATAAATATGTTATGCTTATTTAACTTTGTTATATCATCCAGAAAGACAATAGCCCATTTTTGGAGAGAGTTCCTTTGCCTCTACTGGCTTCTCATTCGACAAACCATGATATTTGTTCAACAAATTTTTTTTTAAAAATCATTATCACCTCATGCAAACATTAATAATGATCAGAAAGAGTAAAGAGTAATCAGGAGGGCAGTAGATAGCATTTGACATTGCATTTAAATTTTGGCAGATTAAAGTTGGCTGGAAAGCATGGCGCTAGAAGAGAATCCTACAAGTGAGAAGTGCAAGAAAAGAAATTGTAGAATTTACAGCTATATCTAGCCAACTCTACTGCAAATTGATGAGACCTCAACACCAATCAAGTACTGCACTTAAATTCAAAAAGTCTAGGTATCATAGCAAAGAGCTCATCCAAGCAATTACCAGGGAGGCAACCTCATGGTGGTGGGAAAAAGGACTGAAAAATTCTATCCTTATTAAATTTTTCATATTATGTGTGAATAAATGCAGCAAACTATTTTGTTTACTTCTGAGAATTTTGGAGTTTATTTCTTTTCACAGTTACTCTTATTTTCTTGACCTTTAACCTTTAAAAATTATATTTTATACTTTGTAAATTTAGTATAGATTTCTACATCCAAAAAATCAAATACACAGATACATATAATGAAATATATATGATGGTTGCAATTTTTGACTGCATTACATAAACACCTGTGTTAAAACTGTAATTACTTTAGAACCTTGTGTTCACATAGATATGTCTAAATTAATTTTGAACACAATTGTTGTTCTAGATTTTGCTTGAAACATGAACTGGTGATATTCCTCTTCTAGTGGCATGGTGTAGAAAGATTACAAGTTGGTATTCACTTTGGTTATTGAATTCTCTCTTTGTTCATAGTTTTTTGGGGAAAAAAATGTGATTATAGCTTTTCTTTTTCCTTTTTTAAATTTGTATGATTCTGACTTAGTTACCCAGCTTATTGCAAATAGTTTTTTTTTTTTTTTAGTCATTCACCCCAAGCAACGTGGGAATGTAACTAGTATGCAGGGGGTTACAGAGAGGGAAAGTGAAAGAAAATAACTGGGTGTAGTGGGGATTGAGGAAAGGATAAAAGATGAATGAAATTCAAGAAGATAGTGATTGATGTTACATTTTAATTTTTGAAAATTGCAATTTTCACGAAATCAAGTAAACAGAGGAGAGTTCCACAGGTGGGAAATGCGAGAAAAGAAACTGATAGAGTTGAAGTGGTGGTTACATTTAACTATTTCAACAGTAAAAGGGTGGGACCTAGATGCCAATCAAGTAGCACTTTTAAATTCACATAGTCAGGTTACCTAGGAAAAAAGCTTGTCAGAGCAGTTGCTATGACAATATTTGTAGAAAAGACAGAGGGAAGACATGTCACATCATCTGAGTGAGAAAGTGACTGAAATCAAAATGCCACATCAGGATCAATTACATTGCAGATCCTTCTTTGGATTTTGTCAAGAATTTTGAGAGGAATAGCAGGAGTTACCTTTTTTATGGTTGTTAGCAAGTTGAACAAGCCAAGATGTGAACTACGAACTGAAGATCCCATATCTATGAAGATGGCACTATTTAATCTTGTCTCAGTCATAAATCGGATAGGTTCGATAAAATCAAAATGCCTGATCTTGAAAATGACCTACAATCTGTTGTTAACTGGGGCAAGAAATAGATTGTTAATTTTAATGCTACTAAAACAAAACTTCTCTCTATTAATCATCTTAAAGAACATTTTTGCCTCCCATTAGCATGGCTGATGCTAACCTCCAGGATCAGACATATGGACTGATTACAAAAGCATAGGATGTTGAGTCATGATCTATTAAACTAGCTAATGATATATTACAATATATTTCTATGTTGAAACCTTTGCTGCTTTGCATTGTTACCTACTTATAAGAAAAGCCTTATGAGTCAACAGCAAAGAAAAATCCAGAGTTGGAGTCCAGAAGGACTGATTTCTGATTCTAAGTAGATAGAAGTGCCCTTTTAGTTTCGATTTTCTTTAAAGCTTCCTTATTATTCACATGTTGGGCCCATAGTAGTCTCAGTATTAGAATAGAACCATACTTCTACTGCTTAAAGAAAGAGTCATATTCTTCAAGCCCTCTTTCCTCATTATGTTTCCTAGATATTTCAACTATTTCTTTCTGAATCCAAGTATAATTTTCCTTTTTATTTCTATTTTATTTAATATTTTAATGAATAGCTTACTGATTGAATACTATACAGTGAAAATTTCAGATCAAAATCCAATTAATAACCAAATATTAATTCTCATTTGCAGCTACTATATCATTTTTTGATCCATGCTGCTTGTTAAAGAGTCACAATGTGTTGTGGCCTTGTTAGGGCCAGAAATAAAGACACAAGAGAGGAATTGAGTTAAACAGAAACAGTAATACAAACATATACAAATGAGAGTGTTACAGCAAGAATGTTCGGTCCAACTGTCAGAGCTGACTGCTAGAAACTTCCCTCTCCAAAAGGCAGTACCTGCTCCTATTTAAAGCTGGGAGAGTCCATGCGTGCATGGGTAAATTACCATAACACAGTGTTAAATGTCCCCTGTAGTGAAGATAGAATGTAACAATGATAAGGTGAAAGAAAAACTAGTTGAAAAAGCAATAATACTTATTCTTCTTCTATGAGCCATATCTGTTCAGGACAATGGTAATCAAGCTTTCTACAATTTACTGTCCAAAATTTACTATGAGCTATAAAGCTCATAATAAATTTTGTTGTTTTCTTATCTTTCTAAACCTTGTTCTACAATCCATTTACTCAAGCTCACTCTGTATATTATGTGTTGTTTTCCTCTGTTTCTCTTCCCTTCCATCTGTCCTGTGAGTATCAAATTTTCCATGCTTTCTTTCCTCATAATGTAACCTAGAAATTTCAACTCTCTGTTCCTGATGTTAAGTGTATTGGGTTATCTCCTCCTCATTTCCTAACCCTTCAACAGGGGTTTCTCTCCCATGTGTATAAATACTTGTTCACCCTTCTCTATTTCTCTTTTTTTCTCTGCTTACGCGAACGTGGGAGCAACTATCTTGACTTCGGCCGCAGGCCGAAACCTCACACGTGAGGCGAGGTATATAAAACTTTCTCTTAAAATTTCCAATATGTGAACTCTTATACATAACCAGCGTTTCCCATATTCTGGGAACACGCTAAAAAACAACACACACACACACAACTTTCCATACAGACACTGTAACATTTTATTCATGTCTTCAATGTATTGTAACTTGTGTTTTAATCTATTTTGTCATTAATATATATTTGTTTTGTACATATATATCGGTCTTGTTTGTTTATTCATCTACTTTGGACTCCATCATAGTCCAACATTCCTATGTAGCGGGACCGGCCAGCGGGAAATCTTAGTCCAGGGATTTCCATCCTTATATTCCACCCGCCGGTCCTCTACAAGTGTAAGTGTCCTTCTTGTTTCCATCTTCTATAAAACTTTATCGTTGCTTATATTTTCAGGCCATGGTATCTCTCCCAAACCCTCAAGCTCACCAGGTAAGTTATGTGTTTTATCCTTTACCCCTCTTGCTTTCAATCTGTCCTGTGTGTATCAGATTTTCCCAGTTCTCTTTCTTCACTATGTACCCTAGAAATTTCACCTATCTCTTCCCTATGTGCCCTAGGAATTTCAACTATTCTTAATATATGTATATATTCTTCTATGAGCGGTGTCCATTCAGGATGTGAACAGTTGTATCTTTCCACAACCTCCTATCCTTTTTAACTCTTACTAAGCTTCGTCTTTCCACTGTTCTTCCTAATCCCTGATCTGCCATCAATTTACAGATGCTTGTTAAGTAGGTTACTTGTGACTTTTGTCCCTCTTGTCTTCAGTACATCCTGTAAGTGTCATATTTTCCAAGCCTTCTTTATGTGCCCTGGAAATTTCAACTATCTCTTTCTGATATTAAGTATAAGTGTCCCTTTTGGTTCATTTTCTCTTAAACTTTGTCAGTCCATGGTACTCTCAGTCAGCTTCTTTAGAAACCCATTTATGTTTCTTCAAATCTTCTTCATATATAAAGAAATTGATTAGCATTGACAGTCATTTAGTAGGACTAATATTACATAACATTTAAGTACTCTTTTCTTTGTTTCTAATGAAATTTTCCTATTTCTTAATGCTTCACTTAGCTTTTGGAAAGCATCTTTGGATATCCCAACATACCTTTAGATTTTAGTGTCACACTTTTCATTCTGTGTTAAAACATTTTGTAGATATCTCTTTCTAATTTTAAGTATACGCTGGCTTGCAAAAGTCTGCACCCCCTCTGAAAGTTTATGTATTTTGTATAATTTAACAAGGAACAACACATTTTTTTTATTAAAGCCACTGATTGTTAAATAATAAGCAAATCCATCGCACTTTCCTTTGATATAAAAATTACATTTTAAAAATTTCACACTGATTCTTAAAAATCATATAACTTAGAAAAATGTCTTTGCAAAAGTCTACACCCGCTTTGTTACTTTCTATCTCCACTACAGTGGACATTTAACACTGTGTTATGGTAATTTAGCCATTCACACATGGACTCTCCCAGCTTTAAGTAGGAGCAGGTACTGCCTTTTGGAGAGGGAAGTTTCTAGCAGTCAGCTCTGACAGTCAGACCAAACATTCTTGCTGTAACACTCTCGTTTGTATATGTTTGTATAACTGTTTCTGTTAATATAATTAACTCAATTCCTGGTCCTAACAATGCCATAACAGTTCTTAAACCATCCATTTGCTCAAGCTTACCAGGTAGGTTATGCATTGCTTTCCTCTGGTCATGTTAACTTCAATCTGTCCTGTATTTTCTAAGTCCTCTTTCCTCATGATGTAACCTGGAAATTTCAACTCTCTCTTCCTGGTGTTAAGTATAAGTTTCCTTTTTGTTGCCATTGTTGAACTTCAGGATTTTGGTTATCAGAACTCTCCACAAATTCCCAAACCTTGTAGCCCTTAATAACTTTTGTCTTTTTGCCATATCTCCCAAACCCTGATTCACCATTCATTTACTCAAGCTTGACAGGTCGTTTGTGTATTGCTTTCCTTTTGTCCTCTTACCTTAAATCTGTGCTGTAAATATCAAATTTTCCCAGCCCTTTTTCCTCATTAGGTGACTGAGAAATCTTAACTCTCATTTCCTAATGTTATGCTTATTATTAGTAAAAGAGAATTAAGTTTCCCTTTTGTTGCCATAGAACTCCATCGTTGCTCACATGTTCAACAGTCAAATGCAGTAAAATATTTTTTATTTGAAAAAAAATATCTTTATTGTCCTTGAAGTCAAATTAAAGTTTTCTCTGTGTACAATTCAGCTTTGTTTATTCATTTTTAATTAGTTTTTATTTTTTGTCTTATTGAGCAATGCTAATCAAAACTTGAATCAAAGATTGAAGCTCCAGTGAGGCTTATGAACTTTTTATTGCTTTCGTTTCTGATAAGTTTTCTAAGCTTCCTTTAATAGATTTGTATCTGTCTGCTTGTCTGTCTAGCACTCGGTCCTTTTTCTCTCACTTTCTTTTGTTTCTTTTTCTTTCCATTTTTGTTTTGTTTTTTAGCCTCTGTTCTTCATTTTATTAATTTGTCTGGCTAATTTCTCTTTTTATAAACAGGCATCATTTATTTTGTTCTCATTTCTTTTTAAAGAAAATAACCAATAAATTAACTGAAGTGTAAAAATGATTTCACTAATGTAATTTGTTTCAATTCATTTACTTGTTTGCCAAAATTGAAAATCATTAATAAGGCACACACAAATATTTACACATGTCACACAGTTACGCATATATACCTACATACATACATACATACATATATTGTGTAATTATCAACATTCAACTGTTAAGGATTCAAATAATTTAATTGAGACATATATACAGGCATATATATTCAATAAAGTATACACACCATGTATAGTGTGCTAAAACAGATAGACACGCATTTAGTTATCTATGTAACTGATATGTGTGTTTGTGGAGTTTGTGTTTGTGTGAGGGTAGCTGAAAAGTTCTTGGCCTAATTAAGGTGTTTTCCTTTCACTAAAATTAAAATATTTGGTCATTTGATCAGATTTTTGAAAGTGGGTTGCTCCCCAACCAATTTTTTATATATCAACTTAGCAATATAATATTTCAACAAAATATATTTTTTAAAACTTTAACAAGCACTAAGCAAAGCCAACAAGGATATATACTTCTTCTTCTTTCATGTGCGATATCTCTTCGTTGGAGTTAGCTTTTAATAAATTTTGTCTTTTTGTTATCTCTCCTAAACCCTGTTCAGCTATTCATTTAACTAAAACTTGCTAAGTAGTTTATGCATTGTTTTCCTATATCCCTTTTGCTTTCCATATGTCCTGTGAGTAACAAATTTTCCAAGCCTTCTTTCTTCATTATATGCCCTAGAAATTCCAAATGCCTCTTTCTGATGTTAATTATAAGTGTCTTTTTTGTTTCCATTTTCTCTATAACATTGTTGTGCTCAGATGTTCAGTCCATGGTATCCTCAGCATCCTAATGTAGAACTACATTTCCATTGCTTCATTCTCTTCTTCATCTTTGATTGTCTGGCATTCACTGCCATATCTGATATTATTCTTTTCTTTGTCTCTAAGAAATTTTCTTGTTTTTTAATACTTTACTTGGCTTTTGGAAGACATTTTTCAGTATGCCAGTACAGCTTCAGATTTCAGTGTTAGCATAGAGAGAAGTTATATATAAACTGTCTATGTATGTGTGTGTATATATAAATATATATATATATATAGAAACAGGTTTAGTTAAGTAATTTAGACATATCATATTGATTAGTTTTATTTTGATCCTTTCAAGTTCGCAGATTAATTTTTTGGTAGACTTCGAAAATTGAGTAAATTGAGTTTTATTAGTCAATTTTCTAAAACTACCAAAAAATGAATCCACGAACTTGACAAGATCGCAACAAAAACTAATCGATATGATATGCCTAAATTAATTATCCAAATATACACAATATATATATATATATATATATATATATAAATTTGTATTGAAGATTACCTAAAATGTGTAACTGACAACTATCATGCAGTGTTGATTACTTTCTTCGCATTATCAGCAAATGGTCTCTCTTCAATACTGAGCACACCTCTCCTGTAAATATTGCAAATTTCCAACAAAAAATATATATAGTTCATGACCTGACAAATGAGGGATTCTAAAATAAATTCTGATATTTCCCAATTTGTTCAGATATTGGGAAATATGTGGGGGTCAAAAATGTTCAGCACTCCCTTGCATGCATACATACATGTGAATATATATATATATATATATATATATATATATATATATATATATATATATATATATATATATATATGTATAGATAGATAGATAGATAGAGAGAGAGAGAGAGAGAGAGAATTTGTCTGACAATTACAAGGGCATGAAACCCAGTGTTACAAACTCAAATCAAAACAACTATATATCTAGTTATATATCTCAATAAATTATTATGTATATATTTATATATATTCATGAGCATTGGTATAAAGTTACATACATATGTTTGTATATAATTTTCTTTTTTGATATTTTTCTAAATAAATTTTGCTATTTTTTGCAGTTTTCATATTTAAGTGTCTATATATATGTGTGTGTGTATTTTTATAAGTACATATAAATATATATATATATATATATATATACATACATCAGTACATATGCTGATTCTCTGTCTGTCTGTCTGTCACTCTCTCTCTGTATATATATATATATATATATATATATATATATATATATATGCATGTATGCATATATGTCTTTTATAATTATCTTGTGTTTCATTTTATAATGAAGGTGTAAACAAATATTTGATCTGGCCTCAAATAATAAACTTTCCTCTAATCAACAAATTAATATAAATTTCTTTTTGTTTCCTAATTGTAAAAAAATAAATTGTTTTTGGTTGTGTTGCTCTTGCTTTTGGCAAATTTCTTTTCTATCAAAATTAACTATTGTAAAATCAAAATAAATTTGTAAATTTTACTACATGTTTTCATAACTTTTTTCACTTTTGTGTTATGATGTTTGCATAAACACTTGGAACAATAGTCCACTCAAGTACACATAAGTCCAGTGATTGAGTACGGAAACAGGGGCTTCCAAGTACATAGTTCAAGTCCAGTGACAAAATTTGAAAGTTCCAAAAGCTGTGACATAAATATCAAATAGTGGACCAAAATGGAAGTGTTAGCATGATTAAATTATTTCCTTCAAATCCCTCAACCAATAGCATGGTGCTTTTTTCTTTTCTCCCCAAGCAAAGCAATAAAGCCACTAAGCTGCAAGGGGTTACTTAGTGTGAAAGAATATGGGAAAAAAATAATTATGAAGGAGAGAGAACAACGAATGAATATGAATTAAGGAAACAGAATATAACAACTGACATTACATTTAAATTTTTGAAGATCTAAGTTAACTAGAAAGCAAGAGGCTGGAAATGTGAGAGAGGAAATTATTTCATAATCTCCTTCTATGAGCTGTGTTTCTTCATGACACAGGCAACCATGGCTCTCCAGAACTTTCTAGCCTTTGTGTTTCTTAGTAACATTCATCTTTACACCATCCCTCTCAGTCCCTGTTCTATCAGCCATTTACCCAAGCCCATTCAGTAGGTTACTTGCTGCATCCTTTTTACCTTCAGTATGCCCTGCGAGTTTCAAATTCTTCAAGCCATCTTTCCTCATTATGTGCTTTAAAAATTTCAGTTGTCTGTTTCTAATTCAAAGTATAAGTGTCCTTTTTGCTTCCATTTTCCTTAAAACTTCTTTGTTTCTCATATGTCCAGTGTATGGAATTCTCTTTATCCTTTTCTAGCTTGCTTATTATTTTTCAAATAATTTTCTGTATGAAGTGAATATTTTGTCCAGTTTATTAAACTTGTATACAATTTCCTGCAGAATCTTAATTTAAATTAATTAAATTAAATTAATTTTAAAATTAATTTAATTTAAATTGGTATACTTATTTTATAAGTTGAATTATTCCCACTGACATAACTACTCCAGTGAGCACTTGTATTTTTTTTTTTAATCATTTCACCCCAAGCAAGGCAATAATGCCACTAAGACACAAGGGGCTACTGGAAGTGAAAGAGAATAAGGAGACTTTAGAAAGAACCAGAAAACTACTCCTAAACAGGAAGCAAAGTATAAACCTCTTATCTTGTTCGATAGATAGGGAAGGAGTGTGAATTGGGCAATGGGCAAACCTGCTACAAAAGTGTATTTCACTATTGAGAAATGATCCATTACTATGGTAGAGAGTTTGATCCATACAGAGAGTTCAGTCATTATCTAAGTGCTGGGAATAGTTCAGAAGAGCCTGGGGAAAAATACTAGAAAAACTCGAAATGAGTAGAGTTAGAACCATTCAAATGATTTTTCTTTTTATTAATGCCATGTTGGGGATCATGGTTTTGCACAGATTCTCTTTCTTATCTTTAAATTGTCATGACATCTTGGGAAAAATAATAGTCTTCTAGTTTGACTGCACCCAAGCCTAGTCTAACCTGTTGTTTAGCTGGATTGAATGGGGATAAGTGATGGTTTCAGGCCTTTCTAAAAAACATTAGTATGAAAGGAAATGTAACTTAGCTTGCTGATTCTGAAACTTAAACAGTATGTTTTTTGGCTCCTCTAGGTCCACTGATGCCCGAACTGTCAATATAAATAGAATCAGTGAAGTGCTTTATAATAAACACATTTTGAGAACAATCACATCAGATCTCTCAAAGGGCTTTGACAAAGTGTAGGGATTGCTATATAAATTCCCCAGTTATAAGGTTTTTGAAAGTGTCTTCTAAATCATAAAGTCCTTCCTATCAAGTAGGTTTTTGAAGATCCACATTAATGGCCAGTCCACTGAATCACATTTTTTTTTTTTTTTTTTTTTTTTTTAAGCGTATCACCCCAAGCAAGGCCGGTGGCCATTATCACGCATGGGGTTACAGAAGGGTTGGAGGAAGAGCAGATAGGAGTGGTAAAGGAAGGGATGTGGAGAAAGAGAAGGATGGAGGGTCGATCAAGGCAGGGGGTTACGGAAGATATAGAGCGAGAGCAGATAGGAATGAAAGATGTCAGGAAGTGGATAGATCAAGGCAATTGGAGATGACGATTGACGCTACACTTAAACCGTTGGAGATTGTATTTGTCAGGGAAACAGTAATAGGGAAGGGAGTTCCATAGGCGAGATGTGCGAGACATGAAGCTATTGGAGTAGAAAAGACGTCTACATCTAACAGTTTCAACGGTGAAGGGGTGGGAACGGGATGCCAGCCTCGTATGTGATCACTGCTGGTGTTCTCCAATATTAAAATTTTAAAAAATCTTTTTGCATCTTAGGAGATCATGTCATATGAGTATATTTGCTTTCGCTTCTGAATGGATGCAATTTACAGTGATTTTACATAGCAAATTTCTTCTTTATATGCTGTATTCCCTCAGAACATAGACTATCATGGCCCTCCACAACTTCATGTAGCTCTAAATAAACTTTGTCTTTCTGTTATTTCTCCTAAACCCTACACCAACATCCATTTACTCAAGCTCACTATATTATGCACTGTTTCCTCTGTTTCTCTTGCCCTCAATATGTCCTGTGAGTATCAGATTTTCCAAGCCCTCCTTCCTTATTATATATTCCAGAAACCTCAACCATCTTTTCCTGGTGCTAAATATAAGTTTCTTTTTTGTTTCTATTTTCTCTAAAACTTTATTGTTGTTCACATATTTGGTTTATGGTATCCTTAGCATCCTTCTATGGAACCACATTTCTGTTGCTTCAAATCTCTTCTCCCTCTTTGAAAAGATTGTCCAGCACTCACTGCCATAGAGGAGAGCACCCTTATAAAATTTAATAAAAAGAAATTGATGTCCATGATCTGAAGTGCTTAATCCATAATAATATGAAAAAAGCTTTATAAAAAGTGTTTATTTGTGTTCACGGTTGCTATTGTACAATTCCATTTATATTTGAAACATGCATTTATTTATCTATTATTTCCAAACTCAATAAAATTTAATTCTTAATATCTAGTATCATAAATCTCAATTCATCACATTACTCTGTTTTCATTAATATCAGCTGAGTTATTTTAACTGTTTGTAACTGTGAGATTTTAAACCTGATCAATTATTCAAGGTAATGACACTTAATGAAAAGCACTGTCTTATAAAAATAGCATTCAGTACAAATGTTTCATCTTTTCTTAGCATCGAGTGGTTATTATTTCTCTCAGATGTGATGGGGTTTATATGTTGCTGTCATTTCTGTTTTTTTTTAATTTATATTGTTCAATGTGAACTGTACATTCTGTCGAGTATACATGGTTTCAAACTGTTGCTGAAGGCAATATGATATTGTTATTATAATATATAATAATCATACAACCATTTTCAGGCTGTCTGGCATTTTACAAGAGTAGCGATGATTTTTTTTATATTAAGAGTGCAATGATTTAAATTTCATCTTGTACTGAACATAGCTGCATTTTGTATGGACTGAATATGTGAGCAACAACAAAGATTTAGAGAAAATGTAAACAAAAAGACATACTTAAGATCAGGAAGAGATAGTTCACATTTCTAGGTTGCATAATGAAGAAAAAGGATTTGGAAAAAAAAATAGATTGAAGTTAAGAGGGATAGAAGAAAACAATGCATAAACTACCTAGTGAGCTTGAGTAAATGGATGACAGAGCAAAGTTTAGGAGAGATAACAAAAAAAAAAAAAAATTATTAAGAGCTACAAAGGATAAGAAATTGTGGAGAGCCATAATTGCCAATTTCCCTGAAGGGACATGGCACATAGAAACAGCATTATATTGTTACTTAACTAGGAATATAAAGTTAAGTTTGTATTAAAAGGTCAAGATTGTAGTGGTTAGGAGAGCATCCCCTCAGGAGTCTGTTCCAAAAAGTGACAGTTCTGTGGAAGAAGCTGTCTGAATGGGACTTTCTCCTTACCAAAAGAATATCAATGGAAGGAGGATGAATTGACACCATGTATGTAGCATGCCAGGTGCTAGATATGGAAATCTGAATTCATTAAGGAATGTACCACATCTGAACATTTGCCATAGCAATAGCAGTAGCAAGAGGCTAGCAATGTTTCATCTCTGGGAATGGGATTTGCTGGTTGGGAAGTGATTCATCCCCCACAAGGCTGTGTGATCATTTTGAACAGAAGTCTGGACAGTGAGGACTAATTAGCAGCACTCTAGGTATGTCAGCAATACTTCATTTATGAGCAAATCTGACTTTTGTAAAGATAGAGTATCATGGAAGGTATCAGGTGCTTTCTGGCATGGCACATGGAACTGATCATTCTTCCAGCAGTTTTAGTGATGGTACGAATATACAAGTTCCTCTTGGGGTCTGGAGTGAGCTTTAGTCTCAATAGACATTTGAGGCAAGGAATTTCATTGAGATTATAACTGCTCATCAGGACTGGAGTAAATTTACGGTCTGCTCAGCAGTGCTTAAACATTACTGGCTTTGTTTTGAAGGTATTGAATGATACAAGCCAGTCTTTCTGCTACTAACCCGTAAGAAATAGGCCAATAGAGAGACCAGCTCCCAGGTGATGGTTATCTAAATTTTTGGTGGTACACCCATAAACTGTGGCATCATCTGAATATATATTTACTAAAGATCTGAGATTGTTCTTAGGTATATTGTTAATATAAAACAGAAAGAAGGTCGGACCGAGAAGAAAACTTGGAGAACTCCAACACTGATCACATGTGCTTCAGAGAACTGGCCATTAATATGGACTTTCATAGACCTACCTGACAGGAAGAACTTTATAATTGAGAAAACTCTTCCACAGATTCTATAACTGGGGAATTGGTATAGCAATCCCCAATACCACACCTTGTCAAAGTCCTTTGAGAGATCTGATGTGATTATTCTCAACATGTGTTTATTATAAAGCACTTCAATGATTCTATGTATAACAATAGGGCATCAGTGGACCTAGGGAAGAACCATACTGTTTGTTGATCAGCTGGTTGTTTCTGTTTAGGTGATAAACAACTTTCCAGTTGATGTAAGCTTTAAAAAGTTAGCAGATGACACTAAGTCGGCTGATGCGGTGATATTATAACAGAGATAAGTACTCACCTGCATTCTTGTAAGCAAAGAATACAGATGACACTTTCCAGACATATGCAGTGTCAAAGAGAAAAGCTATTCATGGCTTTGGATTCTCTGGTAAGTTTGTAGTGACATAATAAAGAACAAAATCAGGGAGCTATTTATGGTATTGTATTCCTTGAATAAATGTGCTTACATCTGGGAAAGTTTTAAATGAAGGAATTATTAATAGCTTTGTTTCCATTGGTGCAACTGTACAGTAACAAGGGAGAGAATTGAATGATATGTTATTACTCTGTTATTACTACTAAGTTATTACTATTACGCTATTATTATAAGTTATTACTACTAATTATGCACTCCCAATTACAAATGAAAAAAAGCATATTTTTGTACATTTTGAGAAATCACATCATATATTTCTTCAAGGTAACCAATTTCAAATGAATTGCTATAACAAACTGGACTTATAATTTTAATAAATAATCAATTTTTTTTATGTTCATGATCTGGCTTGTTCACATGATAACAGTATGAAAAAAATGACAAGTTAAAAATAAAATGCAGGATCCGCTCATGACCTTGTATTCCTTGAACAAGCATGCTTAGGGTTAGGAAAGTTTTAAATGATGGAGTTATTAATGTCTTTTAGAGCAATTCATGGCCTTGTATTCTCTGAAAAGTGTACGGGAAACAAATCCTGATCTGGTGGCTCAGCTTCAGTCACTTTCCCATCTCCATAATGTTGCCTCTCTGTGCCTTTTCTATAAATTCTTGGTAATTGTTTGGATGAGCTCTTTGCTATGGTACCTAGACTTTTTGAATTTATGCATAGTACTAGACTGGCATTGAGATTTCATCAATTTAAAGTTGAGCTGGCTAGATGTACTATGCTAACAGTTTCTTTTCTCACACTTCTCTCCTGTGGAACTCCCTTCCAGGTCCATGCTTTGCAGCCAACTTTAATCTGCAAAGTTATACAAGGGAATGATTTCTGCCTTTGTTTTCTTTGAACACATATGCATTGACAGGAGAAAGAATTTAATGAAGAAACTATTTATGGCTTTGGATCCCCTGACATGTATATGTACTGACAAAAGGTAAAAGATTAAACAAGTGATATATTTTTGGCTTTACATTCTCTGAGCAATTGTCCTCTTCCAAGAGAAAATAAAATGTTAGTGTTGGTCAATGCTCTTGCATTTCCTGGACAAGTTAGAAGTGCTAAGATTCAAGGGGAGTGAAATGATGAGAATATTCCCAGCTTTGTATCCTCTGTGCAAGTCTGTTTTGCTGAAAGAAAGAAAAAAAGAAAAATTGGGAGCTATTCATGTTCTTTCATTCCCTGACTAAGAATGCTGTGATAAGGGAAAGAATTAGAAAAGGGAACTGTGTACAGATTTGCCTGACATTATCAAGTCTATGAATCCAAGGAAATGTTTTATACACTGACCTTGCAGTTTGTAAGCAAGTGTGCTATGCCATCAGAAAGAATGAAATATTTCTCTGATAAACAAAAAATAAATTTACTCCTATAATTTAGAAATCATTGTCAAAAAAGAGTCTTACACTATTTTGTAATATATGTCTTCCTATATGGCAGTGAATACTGGACAGTCTTCTCACAGATGAAGAAGAGACTTGAAGCAACAGAAATGTGATTCTACAGAAGGATACTGAGAATCCCGTGGACTGAACATATGAGTGAAAATGAAGTTTAAAAAAAAATAGAAATAAAAAGGAAACTTATACAAAGAATCGGAGAGAGACAGTTGAAAATTTCTAAGGCACATAAGGAGGAAAAGAGGGTCTGGAGAATCCGACACTCACAGAACATATTGAAGACATAACAGAAGAAAATAAGTAACTTACTTAATGAGCTTGTGTAAATGGAGAGCATGGATTAGGGGAGATAATGAAAGCACAAAACTTCTTTCTTTTTATGTTCCATGTCCTTTCAGGATGTAGGCAATCATGGCTCTCCACTTCTCCCTCTATCTCTTGCAGCTCTCAACAAGTTCCTTCCCTCTGCTTCCTCCTCCACACCACATTCTGTCATGCACTTGCTTAAGTCTGCCAGATATGTCACGCATTGTTTTTCCTTGTCTCCCTTTCCCTCTATTTGACCCATGAGTATCAGATTCTC
>OZ038487.1:51275718-51283218 GCA_964036315.1 Acanthosepion esculentum | reverse complement strand
AACTTTCCACTATTTTTTTTTTGTATTCATATTGTAAATACTCATTGGGGTTAGTTTTTAGAATTGTTATTTTATTCCCCTCACAGACACTGAATTGTAAATATGGGGACAAGTTAGTATTTACATAGAGACGATGAGGTATTATGGTGGTTGTAGTAAGAAAGGTACGTATGAATGTGTTGTTTTGGTGTAAGGAATATTGTTCGTATGATTGGGTCAGTATTTGCGGCTAGCTAAGTTATAGTAAAGACAGAAGAAGACCGTCCTTTCCCCAATGCTCCCTTCGGCCTTGTGCCATATTTCTGTAACTTAAACAGAATAAATATCACTTTCCACTATTTTACCTAGACTTTATGAATTTTAAGTGCTGTATTAGATTAGTGGCAAAGTCTCATCAATTTACAGTTGAAATAGCTATAGGTATTACAGTAAGTTCTATGATAACAGTTTCTTCTATTGTACTTCTTGCTTGTGGAACTCTCTTCTGGCTTCTTGATTCCACGTCAACTTTCATCTTCAAAAAATTAAATACAATGTCAATCATTATCTTCTGTCTTCTTATTCTTTTATTGTCCTCTCTTGTTAATATTAGTTTTTTCTCATATTCTCTAAGACTCAGTAACCTCTTGTGTCCTAGTGGTATTGTTTTAGTTATATATATATATATATATATATATATATATATATATATATATATCCATGAAGTTGAAAGTCACCTTTAAATGGTGTCACAAAATGATGTAATAAAATCCACATTCTAATTGAGGACATTGTGTTTCACACAACTAAAACTTTGGAGAATGCAGATCGACACTACTCCCAAAATGAACATTTCAGTGACCAAAGATTGGAATTGTTCCAAGAAACACAAGAAATGATATTTGGAATAGCCTGTAAGTTTCATGGGCATTGGTTATTCCCTTCTTGATCTGGCAAGTAAGGAGAGACTATTCTATTATTAACAAAACACCAAATTCTTCTATTATCTGTTGCATCCTTTTTGGATGTGGGCGATCATGTTTTTCCACAACCTCCTATCCCTTGTGGGCTTTAAGTTTTTTAAGCCCTGGCTCCACCCTCCATTCACACAAGCCCATGTGGGTGGCTCATTGTCTTACCATCTCTCTCTTGCTCTCAGTATGCCCCTTGAGTGTTAACTTTTCCAAGCTTTTGTTCCTCATTATCTGTCTAAGGAATTTAGGGAGTCACTTCCTGATTTTGAGTATGTTTTCTTTTTTTGCCATTTTCTTTAAGACTTCTTTATTGCTGACTTGCTTCATCCATATCATCGTCAGTATCCTTCTGTAGAACCACATTTCTGTCACCCTCACTTTTCTCTTCATATTCCAACTATATTTTAAATTTAAAGTTAGCTTTACTTGTACTATCCATCTCTAATCAGTAATTTCTAATCTTGGAAATGAGCAGCCATTATTATTATCATCATTATTTTTATTATTATTATTATTATCATTTCAAAAGTGAACACTCTACACACTTGTTGCTAACACGAACATATTTGCAAAACTTGATTTTGATACACATTATTAAATTCATTGAAATTATAAAATAGTCATTCTTCTTCTATTTGCTGTCCCCATCAGGGTGAGGGTGATCACTGCTCTTCACAACTTCCTGTCCTTTTTAGCTCTTAGTAAGGTTTCTTTTATTGCTATCTCACCTAATCCCTTCTCTGACATCCTTTTATACAAGATTGTTAGGTAAGTTATTCACTGTTTTCCTTGTGTCTTCTGTTTGTCATGTGTGTGTCAAATTCTCCAAGCCTTCTTTCCTCATTATGTACCCTAGAAATTTCAACTGTTTTTTTTTCTGTTTCTAGATATAAATGTCCTCTTTGTCTCTATTTTCCTTAATACTTTATTCACAAAATAGAATCATAAGTATTTTAAAACAGTAAGTAATAGATAGCAGCTCGGATTGAGGAATCAGAGAGCCGAGTTTGAATTCCAGTCGAATCCATTACATTCACTTATGGGATAATACCCTTGGGAAAAGTATGAATCCTCTTCTTCTCCCACCAGCTATGGGTAACTAGCAGGACAGACTGGGTTCTATAGCCTTGGATGGCAACTGGTCTACTGCAGAAAGAAATGGCAACCTACTGTGGGAAAAAAATCTGCCTCATCAGTCATGTATTGAAAGATACATGATCGCCTAAGTGTGTATCATACATGGCACATAACTGACTGAATATTTATTAGTAATTAATTGCAATGTAAACTCTTAAAAGCCATTCGTAGTATTCTTAAATCTTATTGTTTTTTGATCTATCTAATCTTGTGCCATACTTGTCTTTTCCCAATTTATGGTGCATTGCAGATTAAAAGAAATGAGTAACGGTTCATGTAATATAGTCTATTTGTCAGGTAGAAAATAATATGCAATTCTAAACTAAGCATTTAGTCTTCTCTTTCTTACAGGAATCAAAACGATAAATTAAAGCTTGTCTATAATGGCTCACCTTTAATCGTCCACTTCGACATGCACACCAAAGAATCAGGAATATCAACGATAACAGACTGGACAGTGGTCAGAATTCTTCTTCTCCTTCTTCTTTACTGACCATGGCATCCCAAATAGGAAAAGGTAAGAAGAGGTAGAAGACAGGGTTGCACCATTTATTAACACTTTAGCATTATTTGACAAAAGCTTTTGCAAAGGTCCAAGAAACTTAATGGTGTCCAACGAGGCACACAGCATCACTGTGAAAAGAGCCAGCGCCTTTCAGATTGATGCATCTTGACCATGCATTCCATATTGGAAAGTTATTCATGGCTAAAGGCAAGGGATATGAGATAAACTGACAACCATGATTCACATGACAAATTTTCCATGTCTTTGAGAAAGATTGCAAAGACTTTGGTTTCCAGTATTCTCTCTCTATCTCCCTTTCATATTTTTCTTCTCTCTCTACCATACACTTCCTTCTTTCTATTTTCCTTCTCTCTCTACTATAGACTTCTTTCTTTCTCTTTTCTTTCTCTCTCCACTATACACTTCTTTCTTTCTCTTTTTATATTTATTTCTTTGCTTTCCTTTCTCTTTTTCTTTCAATTTAGAATATTTTCAAGATTTATAATGCATCCTAGCTCCACAAACAAAAGCTTTGTACAATGGAATTTGGGTACTGCTTCATAGTTGCCATGCGGAAGGTTTTAAATTCTTTTAAGATGCAGCCAAGCAACTAGAGAAGCATGGTGCAGTACTTATTGGCTGACCTGTTGATATTTAAATTTCCTTCCCATGTTTAAATTATCTATTCATCTCCCTACATGAATAAAAGCCGGTATCTAGCTCTCAGAACTATAATTTCTTGAGATTCTTATGTGTCCATTTCACTGCAATGACCGTTATATGCACTTTGCCTTTCCAATAAATAATATGTTTTGTCTCTGTCTAGAATTCTAAATTTTCTTACATTATGAGTTTGAAAAAACAATTAACAAAGGTGACACTTTAATTCACACCAAAAGTAATTAACTGATTTAATTTTATTAGTTAAAAATGGATAAAAAATAAAAGCTAACAAAACTATAATTACTGTAAGAATATAAGCAAAGGATTTTTGTAGCAATCAATTAAATTGCTTATAAACTTAAATGTATAGTCTTACAAATATCTGTCCAGGTTCATATCATATTTCAGCTTTAAAAATCTACTGTAATCGCAACAAACAAAAACAAAACTGTTGGGAGGCTTAATGAAGTTGGCTAATCTGGGTGTCTAGACACATCATATGCCAAGAATTTAAAATTAAAATTTAAAGTTTAGTGGGGCACTAGAATTGTTTCTATAGATTGGAGGTAGGACCATTAGGGTTGTGTTTCTGTAAACAAGGGGGAGAGCAACTAAAAAATTTTCAGAACTACTGAGTTGAAATATAAGCACTCATATCTTGAATTTCAACTCTTAAATTATAAATTTAAATTGTTCATGCAAAGGTTATCAGCATTTTTAATAAAAATCTTTTCTTTATGTAAATTCACAGAATCATTATTTAAATGAGTATTATATATATATATATATATGAGATAATGATATATAAAAAATATTGATACATAAAATATATAACATTAGCACAAATATATATATATATTAATATATATATATATATATATATATATTAATACATGTTTCATTAAATAATATAGATAAGTGTTGTCTATATATTTTATGTAAGTTTTTTCATATAGTCTGATATTAATGTATTAATGAAAAAAATGCTGCCTGAATACACACAATATATATATATATATATATATATATGATGGCTGGCAAATCGTATCCAAGTTTACCCATCTACTAGGGCAGCTAGGTAATCCCCATTGCAGATGCCCGCCAGGCACATTTGAGTTTGTTCAACACCCACAGAGCCTACCTGTAGTTTATACTGCAACTATGCTGAGCAGACTTTGGTTACAATTTCTGGGAGAGACCATTGAGTCTGGACTTAAAGAGACCAAGATGACATCTGATTTTGTGCGAGTGCAACTACTGACAGTACCCAAGGGTTTTGTCTACCCAATTTCACTCACAAGGCTTGTGTCGATCTGTGGTATGGTCAGCCTGTGGTGTATATATATATATATATATATATATATATATATATATATATGAGATAATGATATATACTCTGCATTACCTTCTTTGGATGAAGACTGGCTATTGGTATTATTATTGGTTATTTTTAAATTCCTCTTGAAATTCTGTATTTTATGTCATTCAAAAGTAATCAACTTGCTGCAATTTGTTTCAAAAATGGAACATTTAAATATGGTCTTGTAAGGTTTTTTGGTTAACTTATGTGGAAGTTATATATTTCATGTCATATTGTAGAGATTATTCTCAACTAACGCTTTTATTTGATCACTGTCAATTTCAACTTGTCTGATTCTATGATGGTTGGCTGAAAAGTTCATAGGCTGACCAAGATATAAATACAAGTAAACATACCAGTTGGTAGACTAAAAGACATGCAAGTATATGAGAATACAAAAGTTGGTCAGTCCACTGTTGTATTCTAGTGCACTAGCATGTTTTTAGTTTACCAACTGGTGTGTCTACTTATATTTATATCTTGGTCAGCCTATGAACTTTTCAGCTGACCCTTCTAGAATATTGTTCAAGAAGAATCTTACCAATTATGTCACGTTCAATCATTCTCAGTATTTTAAATGGAAACTGCACATTTTTTTTATATGTCTGAGTTGGGTTTTTTAGTTTTTCAGTTTTTCTCAAAATACAGAAAATATTGCTTATTTTCTTCTGTCATCAATGTTTGAATCAGTAAACAAAAATATGCCAATTATAAGAAATTAAAAAAATGTTCATTTCTATGACAGCTGTCATTGTACTGTGAAAAGTGATCTGTTTGAACAAAATTAGTTAAAACTAAAAGCTCTTCATAGCATCTAACATCAAACACAAAACAATCATTTGAGAGCAAGCCAATATATATATATATATATATATATATTTATATATATAATGAATGATCATAGTACATTACTAATGTCAACATGAGACTTAATCTTTCAGTATTTACATTATTCGGACTATTGTCCTCAACTTTGTTGCTATATTTATCGCAACGTTTTGGCAGTTGTATGCTCCGGCCTTCATCAGGTGGTTGGAATGTTGAACAAAAACCCTTTATTTCACTCGCTGGGGTAGACTGTTCTAGTTCCACATGCCATGTCTAATGGATGTCAGTTATCAGTTATCTCCTGTTAATTCACCTCTCCAAGTTCTCCACTGTCTTAAACAGGTATTGAACTCACAACTCTTTGGGTCCTGTCACTGGATCTAATGAACGCCTTTATCCACTGTGCCATGTGTCCTTAAGGACAGTTTATTGCATATCATTGCTGCTAGCACAGGAAGCCTGTTGGAGCTGGAGGCTTACTGGAATAGCTTGAAATTGATGATGGCTGTCCAGCTGGAGTTGCTGCTATTGGCCTCCTGTCAGCAACTACTGATGCTGGAACAGATGCTATATTTTGATCCTCATCATCTTGACCATGGAAGGCAGTTATTTACCCATGTCTCCTCCCGAGACGGGATTTGACACAAGGGCAGTTATTTAATGTGGGAATCTGAGTGTATACACTTGGCTCATTGGTCATGGAAGATATGTGTATTTACCCATGGCCTTCCCCTACTGGGGTGGGATGTGACACAAGGTCAGTTATTTAACGTGGGAAAATCCGAGTGCATATACTCAGGCCACTGGTCAAAATTTATCCAGCCCCAACTTACACAGGATCAGACACAAAGCTTGTCTTAGCTGCAGAAATGGTATGTTTTTTTGTTGCTTTTGAGGCATCTTTATATCCTGAACCATTCTTACAACAATGCTGGTTAAGCTTTTTTTCCCAGTTGTTTTGAAAAAATGTGGGAGTATTGACAGGATATGACAAGATGAATGAAAAATAAGTTTTATAACTAGAAAGTGTCACTAGAGACATATAAATATAAAAATAGTATTGCCCTTTTGAAATATGTGAGGGATTTCAAAGAAAAAAATTAAAAAAGAAAGATGCTTCCTATATATTGAAAAAGCCATGATACAAAGCAAGATCAAATCCTTGTAAATTATGCCAAGAATAAAAGCTAGGTATTGCTACATTCAAAGAACTAAAAATACTATTAAATAAAAAGGCCAAAATAATGTTGGGTTGTAGACATTTACAGAAATATCTATTGTCACATTTCAAGCCTGGCCAAGAAGAAATATATTTGAAAATATGTGGGATTGAACAAATACCAGTATGTAAATTTATATATTTTCCCCTATATAATATATATATATATATATATATATATATATATATATATATATATATATGATAAGATAAAGAACAAATACAAAATGTATATAAGTCTATGTTTCATTTTTATTAAAGCATCATCAGAGATTGAGAGAATACAGACAAAAAGACAGAACTTTGTTATTTTCAGTTTTGTTTGGGTCATGTCATGTATCATGTGCATTGAAACCATATATAATTCTATATGTATGTAAGATTGTAAAGATTCTTGTATGTCTAAGTAGGCATTAGATGGTATTATGTATTTGTAATTGTGTTTGTGTATCTGTCTAGTAGGAGGTCTTCTAATGTCGTCACCTTTGTGCATTCAGCCGGCTCTGTGGAGTAGCATTCCACTTTAATCAAAAGTTACATTATACCACCACTTGAACTCACATTAGACTATATTATGTTGAATTACTGTTTGCTAGATATTACCTGTTTTACCTGTGCTGCCAATGTACCTTGCCCAGTAGGGAAGTCTGTTATTCTTATATTGTTTAAATTAAAACTTTCTTCTGGATCAAAACTTTTTCTCAACAAAATGCCGAAAACACATGAACCTACAATTAAATAAAGGCAAGTGATCATTCAAGCAAAGAAATTTTTAAAAAATGCCAGGACTACAGTGGATTATACTGTTAGGAGACACCAGGAAACGTGACAAAAC
>OZ038487.1:51130718-51273218 GCA_964036315.1 Acanthosepion esculentum | reverse complement strand
AATTGATTTAAAATATGTTTTTTCGCTACACAGTGATAACCATGTTTCAGAAATGGAGGCTAAAGCCCCTGAATTTCCATTTTTGAAACATGGTTATCACTGTGTAGCAAAAAAACCATATTTTAAATCAATTAATTTATAATATTAATGCTCTGTAAAATTACATTGAGCACTATTGTGTAAAAATAAAAATATCTATAAGAACACCGGATTTTATATCTTACTGTTCTTTCTTTTTATTTATATATACATATATATATATATATATATATATATATATATATATATATATATGTATATATATATATATATATATATATTTAGTGTATTGGGGCAGGACATCATTATTTAAACATATATTATTAAATATAACAGATAATGAATGTCTATTATGTCTGATCATGAGCCGTTCTAATGTTTGAATATTTGCTTTAATTTTAGAGTTATCATTCAATGAATGATAACTCTAACATTTTTAGACAATTAAAACAACATCCTGGCCATGTACACAATTCTGGAAAATCCTCATTGAAAACACAACTAGACATGAAGACAATAAACAAAAACTAAAAATTCTTGAAGCTATATACATAAAACAGTTGAAACCTAACCTGAACAAAGTAAACTATGAAATCTCCACAAATATTCTTAAATGCCTATAATTGATAACAGAAGCCATTTATACCAATGGCTTCCCATACTTAATACAATCTCCTTTTCACTCTCATGTGGTCTTGTGTGACATCACGAGCTGCGATGCAATTTTCGCTTCCATGTCTTGTATACACAAGTTTGTCGTTGCTTTGAAATTTTTCATGCAACAAAAACAGTCTAGCATTATTGTTTTGTCCGTGTATTGTTTGATATATTGAAATGTAATTATCATCTTTGATAATGGCTTATGCAAACCAAAAGTTTAGATAGGATTAAAACATGTATCAATATGGTGATTTCCTTTCATCTTTCAGTGATAATGTTATTAAGCTTATCAGACAATATGAAAGGAACTTACTTAAAATAAATTGACAAAACTTGTCTATATTATTTAATGAAACATGCATCAATGAAAATTGCTACCTATATACACACATATATGTGTGTGTGTGTGTGTGGCTAAATCAAAAAGTATAGACAATTTCCATGCAACACCTTTATTCATCTACTGATGAAGAACAAATACATAAAATATTTTTCGACATACTCTCCCTAAAAAGCAATGCAATTCTAGTATTGTTCAATGAGCTTCTTCCTCACTTCGAAAAAGAATATTTTTGATTACTCCCAAGTTACATCTGCAATGCATACTTGTTTGGACACCCAATACACTGCACAAACTTTATGGTACCCCAAATTATGCACTATGGCTTATTTCAGATCCATAGCTGTTGCCCATGATTGCTACCACTTCTGCTAACATGTTTTGTTAGTCTTCCCTAATCAAAGCATCTACCATCTATATGCATTCTTTCATTCATATTGTTGATGGGTGACCAGATTGGCTTTCATATGCTAGACTTCTTCTTCCCATTTTAAAGTTTTCTACCCACTTATACACACCTTTTGTTGATTCATGGTGTGTGCTCCATAATCTGCCAACATCTAATGATGGATTTCTACAGGTTTGATTCCATCTGCTCACTGAAAATACACTATGGTGCATTGTTGCTCCACTAAGTGGAATGTCTATATGTCAGACCTCACTCGACAATGATGGAATTCTGATCACAGCTATCTACCTGTTATCCCATGTGTGTCGAATTTCTATCTTTTTTTCCCTGATGGAAAAGGGTTACAGGTTCAATTCCTGTCAGGAGGCACAAATTCTCTTTAGTATGACTTCTTGTTCAAGGGCAATTGTTATTAATTTTACTGTTTTAAAAAATAAAGAACAAGGATAGGAACTCAAACATGTGTACCCAGTAAAAATAGCACTTATAAGAACTAATAAGTATATATGATGTATATAAGTATATATAATATAGCACTTATAAGAACTAATGAGTATATATAATGTATATAAGTATATATAATATAGCACTTATAAGAACTAATGAGTATATATGATGTATATAAGTATATATAATATAGCACTTATAAGAACTAATAAGTATATATGATGTATATAAGTATATATAATATAGCACTTATAAGAACTAATAAGTATATATGATGTATATAAGTATATATAATATAGCACTTCTAAGAACTAATAAGTATATATGATGTATATAAGTATATATAATATAGCACTTCTAAGAACTAATAAGTATATATGATGTATATAAGTATATATAATATAGCACTTCTAAGAACTAATAAGTATATATGATGTATATAAGTATATATAATATAGCACTTCTAAGAACTAATAAGTATATATGATGTATATAAGTATATATAATATAGCACTTCTAAGAACTAATAAGTATATATGATGTATATAAGTATATATAATATAGCACTTATAAGAACTAATAAGTATATATGATGTATATAAGTATATATAATATAGCACTTATAAGAACTATTAAATATATATAATGTTAAAATAAATCAAAATGACAATTAACCAGTAAATCTAAACCATAGTTAAATGGTTTCATTATTGGATTTTGAAACAAAAAAGTGGTTTATTACTTTTTCTTTTGATTTCTCAAATAAACATGAATTTCATTTTCATTTCAATGAATTAATGACAAATAAAGACAATACAGAAAAAATAAAAAATTTCTTTTCCTCTATGATTTGTTTTTGATTATTTACTTTTATTTTCTACTATTCAAAGAAAAAAAATGATGAATTTTTTATCATGTACTTTTCTGCTCAAAAAAAGAAAACAAATGATAAAAACAGTTGGCTAGATTAATTTCAAAAGTCTTATCATTATACAAAATGTCTGCAAGCTGCTTCTTTTATGATATTCCAAATATTTCCTTTTTTTTTCTAGTGAGTATGGTGGTGAGAAGTGCTTGGTTATGAAAAAGAAAAAAATAATCCTCAATTATTTCAAATACAATATCTAGTTAAATCTCTTACAATAAATAACATATGGTTCTCCTGTATAATAGCCTCTTACAGATAACATCCACATCAGCTTGTTTTTCTCAGAGAAATCTTCTTTCTTTTCTTTTCTGATATCTCTTTCTTCCACATGTTTCTTTTTATTTCTTTCTCTTTTTTTTAATTCCTTTTCCCATTGGCATCTCTCAATTTAATTTCTTTTCTTCCTACATTTATTTTTAAGATGTTTACATTTCCTTTCTGTCTTTGTTGTTTCTTTCTTCCTTTATTTTAATTTTTCCTTTGCTGTCTATCTATTTTTATTTTAAATTTTAATCTTTAATTACCCGATTTTTTTATATCTTCTTTCTGTTCCTCTTGTTCTTTTTTTCCTAACTGATTTTCTGGTCTTCAAATATTTTTCTTTACATTTATTCTATTATTTTTTTTCTCTCATAATGAATTTATTTTGTATCTCTCTTTTACTGTAACTGGTAACTGTTTATACTTAATTGTTTATTGGCAAAATTCTTGTTTTCTTTATTAACTCTTAAATAGCAGGCATCATCAATTAATGTTTCATTGGAAATTGGAAGATATCATCAATTGATGATTTAAAGTTTTTTCTACAATACTGGCATTATTCATTCATGATTCGAATCTAAATGACTAATTGGCAACTCTAGGATTCATTAGGTTACTATTTACTAGGATTCATCAGGTTTCATTATTTCCTGGAGTATTTACCTTCAAATAAAGTTGGAAGAACAAGCCAAAACAGTGCTATAGGTGTATGCAGACTTCTCAAAAGATAATAGTGGCTAAAAATGATGATAAATTGCTACAAAAAAATGCACAACTGCATTGTGCATGTAATGCATCAAGGAGTATTGAACAATTAAAGAATATTAAATTTAGGAACCCAACATTTGTTTAATTCCCCTTTTTTCTTTATTTTTATAATGTAAATGAGTGAATATAGAATTGTTTTATTTTTGGTATATAATTAAAGTGAAAATAAGTATAGAAGCTAACCTTTAAAAACTTGAATTTTCTTGTTATTTGCACATGCATGTTCAGATAACTTGTAGAGTGAGTGACTATGGTTAAATGTAAATAAATGGCAGAAGTGCCCAACAAGAAGAATCCACAAATTTTGCAATAAAAATCAACATGAAAAAAGGAAAGAAAAGAACAAGGTAAAAATAATATAAAAGAAGCAAACAATATATGCAAGGCAATTTAACATTAATAAGGCAAAGCAACAGTAGTATGACAGAAAATTCACAAACTAAGAATTGTGGTTGACACACAACAGCAAGTTTGGATAAGCAAACAGTATTCTGACTTCATGACAAGAGAGAACAAGCCATATTTTATTGGCTAGGAAGAAATCTGTTTTTTTTCTATTCTACATCTCTTATTTTTCTATCTTCTCACTCTTTCCTTTTTTCCAGGGTGCAGATTTTCATAAATCCTTTGTCAGTCAACTTTAAACATTTTTGTTTTCTTTCCAGTTTTTAGATTCACTCTTTTTTATCCCTTCGCAATTAGATTATTTATTTTAAGTGGTCTTGTAACCTTTCCTTAAGTCTCATTTCAATAATTCATCATTCTGCCTAATAAATTGTTGGTTTTATATATATATATATATATATATATATATATATATATACCGGATGTAACAGCAAAATTGTACAAATTCTGTAACAGCATAATTCTCCATCCCACAAAATGTTTACTATCTAAAAAAAAACAACACTAAGCTAATTAAGTTTCTTTCTTCCATGTTTTCAGATAAGGTGTTTAGCTATCTTAACAACATTTTTTCATAAGAATCACTGAAAAACCCTTTGAGTTATTCAGCTAAAAAGAGATCAGATTAAAATTGTTTTTGTGTCAAACCCACTGTCTTCCCAACTGAGCAATGGTCAGAGGAAAAATGATCATTCAGGTCTTCAGTAATTGTACCAGCATTCATATGCTGGCTTCAATCTTCAAAGTCCATTCAAGAACCATCAAGAGAATGGTGAGTAAGTTTTAAAAAGGGGGAACAGTAGAGATGAAAACTGGGTCTGGAGATCAGAACAGGAAGAGGAATTATCATTTCAACTTAGAGCTAAAGAGATCAATTAGAAAAGATCCAAATCAATTTATAATACATTTGGCACGTGAGAGAGGAGTTTCAGCTAAGACAGTCCAAAGAGCAGTGAAAAAGACATGAAAATGAAATCATACATGAAACTTTTGAAGCATCTTGTTACTCCAGGACAGAAAGGTAGAAGGTTAGAGAGGACAATGATCATCTTGAATAAGTTGGAAAATGATCCTGGAATAACATATATATATTTGAACTTTATTTTAATAATTTGTGAGCTCCTGGTCCTTAGCTACGATTAATTAATGATGAACATGTCATTTTTGTTTATGATCGATTTTATCATGATACCCCTGTTAAGCTTAGAGAGTAATTATACATTCTTATTGCATTACAGTCATGGGAAAGTCGCTGAAGCTGAGATGCCAGGTCAGGACTGATAATATTACAGATGCTTCTTTACATATTATCAATACATATATATATATGTATGTATATATATATATATATATGGCCAGACGATTTTGTTTAAAAGGAAACGGACTGTCACCTCTGATCATTGAGATCAGTGTCCACTTTTATAATTACATACACTCTATCCCTGTTATTGAACACTTTAACCCATAAATATAGCATACTTAAAAACTATATTTTATCATATATATATATATATATATATATATATATATATATATATATATATATATATATATATATATATATATATCATACACATACAGACCAGTTTCGCTGTATCACAGCCCATCACTTCAGCTAGACAACTGATCACTTTAAGCCTGAACCGAAAACCGACTGATCTGACATCAGTTGGAATTTCCAACCCTGTGCTATCAGCATACAGCAGAGGAAAAGGGAAATTCTAGCAAATTATTTTTTACAAATGTAAACAAACACCAGACAGCCATAGTGCTCAATTCATTTTCAGTGAAGAGTGTTGCATCTGAAAACAGAAATATGCATACTTTTCTCTATCATGTGTAAGAGTTAACAAATGCAAACATATATATATATATATATATATATATATATATACTTATTTCTGTATTCGGATGCTGGTCAATTGTGAATGCATATATCTAAATGGAAGATTCTTCTTTTATCCAGGATCTCTAAATACATAGCACATGCACAAGACTAGATGTGGCTGCAATATTCAATTCATAGATATATGGTAGACTTATAAGTGTGTAAGATACATTCTGGTGAGAAAAATTGTCTAGCATGATACATTGAACTGACTTTCCTCATAACAGACCTGGCAATTGATGAACACTGCACCGCCATCTTTGCACTTGTACCATGGACTGCCATACTTTGTAATGTGTTGCTAGTTGTGAACACTCAATGTAGGGTCAAGCTCTGTGCCATTTTCGGCTACTTGTCACTCTGAAATAAAAACAGAAATTAGCAATGAAATTCTACTACTTTAGGGATCCCAATATATTTTGTTTCATGCAAATGTGGTGATATTAATTAGAGTTATTAGTAATTTTCAATATAGAGTTTCTTTCCACCCACCCTGTATTCAAACATATCAACCCAGTAACTCTCTGCCCTAGGTTTGCTGGCATCCCTGGAAAACTGAACTTCATGCACTTTTTTAAAATTTTCACAAGAAAATGTAGAATAACGAGTTTATTACAATATACAACTTAATAGAAGCTAAAGAAAACATTCATTATCCTACCTAAAACATTTTTTCTAGCCTTTAGATCTGCAAATCTTTTCATGCTACTTAACCTGTCTTGAGTCATGGATGACTGCAAGTATGTTTTTATAAGCTTTAGTTTGGAAAGATCCCAAACACATGACATAGCAGCATGATTGTGCCTTTAGCCTTGATAGCAACCTGGGTGATTGTCCGAGTTGCCAGTACCATGATCTGGCTCTTCCCAGTAATATATATGCTTATAGTTATTATATATGTGTGCGTGTATATATAGATTTGTGTATGCTCTCCGGTTTCTCCCTTCCTCTCTTCTGTTCCCTGCTTCTCACACTTTCTTTAATTCTTTTTCTTGTCTGGTGAATAAGAGGTAAACGCTACAACCATCACATCTCCTAGAGACATATACCTCCCTCCTTCCCTTCCTACTCTGTGTAACTATCTTAAAACACAACTTCTGCTAATCTTGTTTTTCAGTTGATTACTGGAAGAATTTTTGAATCCATTCATTGTTTTGAAACTGCAAGGTCTGACGAAGCGAAATCGAATTTTATCGGTCTCACAAAGGAAAATATTACCATGGCTTTCTGAAGTCTCTAATTTGTTAATTAAATATTACTTGCTTTGTTTATTACATTGAGCTCTCAGGATTTATATCCTCCCTGGAATTATCCATACAGATTGCCAATTAACTTTATCATTTTATAATATATATATATATATATATAAGAAACCAAAGTATTGGTAAAACCTGTGTTTGCAACTCTACCAACACAAAGCCAGCCAAATGAATAGACTTGAAGTGACAAAATAAAAGAAAGAGAAAAATTGAAAACCAATAAACAAAGAAACCTAAAGAAAAACACTAGCTAAAAAAGAAGAGGGCAACATAGAAAAAAACTAACCAAAAGACAGACACCTACTCATGCAATAATATCATGTGCTCAATGTTTGAATCAAAATGACCAAGACAGAGCAGTCGTACTGTCCAGTAACATCATGCAAAAAAACGACTAAATTCAAATCACTACTCAGTGTTTCTCGCAAATACAATCATAAAGTGACCAGAATCTAAATCAGAATAGGAAGAAATGAAATAGGAAAAAAAAACATAAATAAATCTTCCTTGTTTTATGACTTTACTTTTTGCCAGTTTTACAAAAGACCTATGTTAATGCAGCTTTTCCCTACTCTCTGAAACGTCATAAAGCTGAGAAACAACTATTATTAATTTGTAAGAGAAATCTTTTTGAACTTCAATACATAACCTTCATCTATATCTGCCTACCGTGATGTTAAAGTTCAAAGTTCAGTGTCTGTTGTTGTCTACTTCCCTTCATGCATTTTCCTATTATACAGTTCCTTTGTAGACACTCAAAACATTTTGAAAACCAGCCCAAAACCTACATGCACTTTAAAAATTAGAGTTATACTTTTCTGCAATCTCTGCAGCTCTGTTACATGCAATGAAAATCTCACATAAGCTTATTTTTTTAAGTCTGGGAATGCTCAAAAATGTTCTTATATACATTAATGGCACTAATTTCTTGACTTAATAGCATTTCAACTTATAACAGGTTTCATAGAAACATTCTGCATTTGGATAGTTTGCTAAACTTGTGTAGAGATCAAAAAAGAAGACATTATCTCGCAGATTCCGCAACTCATTTAACTTAAAAATGTCAGTATTTTGTGTAATTTTCCAGGCCAACAGATCCCTATAGTTGCTAACCAAGGCTAGAAAGCCATGTCTGTCACACTATTTAACCCATATCTGTAGGAAGAAGAGATGGATTCGGTAAACTTCCTACCCATAAAAACTGAAGTGTCAAAAGGATGTTTTTTTCATTGACACCACTATTATTTTAACTACCTTCACTCCTTGTTTATTGATTTATAAAGTGATGAATATAAATGTAATAAAACCTAAACATATGAATTTATACATTTTTTGTTCTTGAAAATTTACAACAAAATTTTTAAACAATTTTTATTTATTAGATTGCTTATTTAGAAGAATAATTTTGTACTTACATTCTAAAAACTAATACAATTAAAAATAATTCACTTTAATATATTTCATTTACCAATTTATAAAGAAATAAATATGAAAACAAATTTTTTTATTCATAAATTTATAAACATTTACTAAATTATTAAAATATGTGAACCATCTATAAGGAAATTCATATTTACAATTTTATAATGTTTGAATCAATGGGCAGTTAACCAACATTTTGCCAACCATTCCAATAAACAATATAATAAATAAATATGGTTTTTATTATCTTTGTTTTAAATTCTCAAGAACAAATAAAATGTATAAATTTACCTTCATATGTTTAGATTTTATTCCAGTTCTAATCATCACTTTTTAAAACAGTAAGCATTGCTTAGGAGTGAGTGGAGTTAAAATAATAGCAGTGTCTATGGAAAAACAGTAATTTTGGCACTCTGTTTTTATTTTTTGCAGGCACAAAGGTCCATGTTTGCCATGGATTCATATCTTTCCCAAGGGTATTTGTATGAAAGAGAATATAATGAACTCAGCTAGAATTTGAACTTGTTTTCCTGATTTCTCTTTCCAAACTACTAACCAATGATTTTCCCATGTATAAATAATATAAATGTATGCATTTAGATAAATATTTACACTCAGACATACATTCATTCTTATACTGATTCACAAACTCAAGGAACCTGGGGTCATTTCTAAAGAACTCTTAGAAACAGACTCAGTGTCTAATAGGAAGATTTCAAGTTGGAAATTCTACAATTTGGAATCCTATAAAGTCAGCATGTAAAAAAGGGTAGTTAACTCGGCTATCTTTAAAAAAAAAAAAAGAAAAAAAAGCAAAGGAAAAATATAGAGAACTATATTTAAAAAAAATATCTTCTGTCTGGTGCTTAACACTGATTCTCCCTTCAGAACCTTCTGTTTTCCCCACCCATCTCTTAAACACCACACACAACCACACATGCCATAAACCTTCTTGGTGAATAGATCCTATCAAGGCATTGTTCACTCCCAATGGCCTTTGTCTAGCATTTTTAGATTTTGATGTGTCCTTTTAGAAGAATGTTATCATCATCATCATTCAAAAGAAACAGGGATTGTTTAACCTTCAGTCTGCTGAGGCTGTCTTATAAGATTTGTCTTTGTCTATTCCTCTCTCTCTCTCAGTTTGATTTTACTCTTAGCTCCTAATTCTCTTTTGCTTTGCATGAACAGGTTTTAATTTCACCATTGTCTTGACATCTCCAAGTTCTTCTTTGGCACCTGTAACATTGTAATCTATTATCTTTGTTTTTACTTTTCAATTTCTCGCCTGGACCTTTACCAATCATTAATGCAAAGATAACTTTACAATCCCAAGATTTTGGAAGGTGGAATCTCATAAACAACATTACTCATTTAATATCTACTTGAATTATTTTGCTTATTTTATGCAGGCACCATGCACAAATGTTTTACAAGACACAAGCACAATAGACGCTCAAGAAAATCAGCAACTTGCATTGATAATAATGAAAGAATAATCTGTTGCCAAAGGATAAACAGTAAATTAGAAGACTTTGTATCTTATTCTAGTCTTATGACTTCTCTTTCTGGATATAAATTAAAGAAATAGTTCATAACTGTGATATTTCACTGAATATTGAAACTGGTGTATACAGAAGTTAACATTATGGTACTATACATGTTGCTATTTTAGAAGTGCACAGAAAATAGATCTTGGATGTAATAAAGGTGTGATAAAATCATTCGATTTTATTATTATTTTGTACTTGTATCTACTTTTCCATTTATTTATTGATTTTGTTCTTTCTTTCTTTCTTTTGTTCTCATTATCTAAGTCTGTTCATCTGTATTTCTATTAATATCAGTCTGTTCATATCTATCTATCTATCTATCTATCTAAGTCTGTTCAAATCTATCTCGGTCGGTTCAAATCTATCTATCTATTTGTACCAGACTGTTCAAATTTATCTATCTATCTCAGTCTGTTCAAACCTGTCTATCTATCTATCTATCTATCTATCTATCTATCTATCTATCTATCTATCTCAGTCTGTTCATATCTATCTATCTATCTATCTAAGTCTGTTCAAATCTATCTATCTATCTATCTCAGTCTGTTCATATCTATCTATCTATCTATCTATCTATCTCAGTCTGTTCAAATCTATCTATCTATCTCAGTCTGTTCAAATCTATCTATCTATCTATCTCAGTCTGTTCATATCTATCTATCTATCTATCTATCTATCTATCCATCTATCTAAGTCTGTTCAAATCTATCTCGATTGGTTCAAATCTATCTATCTATTTGTATCAGACTGTTTAAATTTATCTATCTGTATTAGTCTGTTCATAGCTATCTATCTATCTTAGTCTTTTCAAATCTGTCTATCCACCAATCTGTATTAGTATGGTCATATCTATCTATCTATCTATCTATCTATCTATCTATCTATCTATCTATATATCTATCTCAATCTGTTCAAATCTATCTATCTATCTATCTATCTATCTATCTAAGCTGAGTTTGTTCATCACTGTGTCCATATGCATCTGTTTCTATACAATTTCTTTTTTAACACATTTCACCCCAAAGCAAGGTATTGAACAACAGGTTATTGGAGAAAGAAAGAGAAAGAGAAATAAATAAATGACCATGGTTCAAGGAAACAGATGACAACAACTGATGGTGCATTAAAATTATTGAAGATCATAGATGACATGAAAGTGAAAAGCTGGAAAAGAATTCCACGAGCAACAAATGCAAGAGAAGAAGCAACTGGGTGCGATGGATAAATTGTCATCTAAATTACACAAAAATGAAAATAACACTGACATCTCATTTTAACAGATAGACTTACCAAAATTACACAAAAATATCTTGTAAATTTATTCAATAAAGTCGTCATTGGCTTCAACCATGGTGTCCAGAATATTTCGGAGTCTCTTGCAACTCTTCTGGACAGTCTCCTTGTTTGTTTGTTTTATGTGAATGCAGCCATAATGCTTGCCTTCAGTTCATCTTGGGTGTTACAAAGAGTTTTGTTGGTCTCTCACTCAACTATGCTTCACATATAATACTCAAGCAGGTTGCATTACTGAGTTCTCCTACCTGTGTGGCATGATGCAGAGTCCTGTTTCCAGATATAGGGTCTTCCAACAGCCACCCTCTTGACCCAGGGCAACACTACCTCCTCAAGGCATTTAGTGTAGGCCTCCGTATTGAGTATAAGGCCCCTAGCAACAAATTTGTGAGTTCTTTTCTTATCAAAGCAATCAGAGTGAGTGTTCCAAGCTGCTGTACCTTCATAATCACCATTAGACTCATCCAACACCAAATCCTCTGCACTGTCCTCAGATTGACACACAAACACTCTGAAATATTTGTATTAAAGCTTCTGGTGCTTTACAGTACAGCAAACTATTTCCAAATTTCTGGCAGAGTGAATTGTATCAGCGTCTTCACTTTCTTACAGATGGTGCCCAACTGACCCTACTATACTATGCAGTCAACAAAATAAAAAAATAAAAATATAAAATGGCAGCAATTTACTCATTGCACCCTGTATTATCATAGAACTTATGTTTACCCTTAACAAATTCAACAATAAAATGATGAGATCTGGCTGCCAATCTAATAAAATTTGTAAAGTAAAGGTACCAAAGAGGAAAACTCAAAAGAACAATTACCATCAAAATATTTAAAGAACAGCCACAGGGAAGCTATGTTACAGTGGTGCGAAAGTGAATGAAGCCGAAATGCCAAGTCAGAACTGATAAGATTGCAGATTCTTCTTTGGATTCTTTCAAGAATCTCTAAATATATAGCAGAAGCACCAGACCAGATGTGGCAGCAATATTCGATGCACCAGTAATTGTATGCTTCATATGTATATTTTGTCAATATTTACATCAATTTCTTTATTGTTGGATTTCAGTGCATTTCTACAATTTAACCTTTTAATATGCATTACTATAGAAAATTATTTTCATTGCTTTTCTGTAGTAAATATCATTAATCATGCATTTGCATTATAAAAAAAACCTTACTCAGTCAGAATTGTTTGTATTAATTCTAGGTTACTGAAAATCATTTTTTTCCTGATTTTTTAATGCACAGAATGCAAATTGAATTCTCAAATTCTTTAAGAAAATTTAGATAAAAATAATCACAAAATGAATTGCTTGAACATATGGGCGTGTAGGTTGATGTGATAATGTGGGTCCAATGCAAATAATCACATGGTAGGTGATATTTTCACCACAAGTGATGCTAACAGAAAATAACACACAGGACAATCAGTCAGTCACCAAAAGGAATTGATGAGCACCATGAACAAACACTCAACAGGTGTGTGTGGGGAGGGGATGTAACTAACAGCAACTCCAATACTGTTTCATCAGCTTGACTGCTCGCATTTTTATTGACGAGTGACATTTTTTTTAAGCATTTCACTCTAAGCAAGGTGGAATGCCACCAGCGTGCGCAATAACAGTGAACAAAGAGAAGAGGATCTAGAACTCTCTTTTCTCTCAGCTTTATATGTAGAAAGATCATCACTAACTGATGCATTGTCATGGTAACGTGCGTCAAGGCTGGTAAGGTTCACTGTCTGTCTGTCTGTTTGTCACCGGCTGTGTTGTTGCAGATCTGGTACTTACTGTTCTATTTCAGATCTCTCTGCTGACTGTCTTGTTTCAGATCTGGTAACTATTTTTATGGCTTATGGCAAGTCAATGATCGGCTTACAAAATCTATCTGATTTTTGGTGGCAACGTACTCCATGAACCCCAAGCTCTGACCGATTTCCAGGCCATTTGTGGGAGTCTCTCAGTTGTTTTGTGCTTCATTTATTGGCCGCAAAATATAGAAGTTTATATGCTATACTGGCATCAAATTTCTACCTATTTTTTCTTTTCTTTTCTCAGGGCCAATAAACACACAGTTTGGTGACTTTCTCACATCTGTGCATGTGAGTCTTTACACAGGTTATAGACTACACATACACATATATTCTTCTTACTATTTGTTATATTTTGTGTGTTCATTTGTTTGAATAGACATACCAGTTTTTAAACAGTTAAATTAATGTCTAATAGCCAAGAGATTGAAGATCTTAATAAATAAAATAAAATGTGTCTGTCTAGGCTGGTAGGCATTAATTTTGCATTTTTAGTCTCCACTGAATGTGAATGGGAATAAGAAATAATGTTTGATTAAAAGCTCCATTAATGTATATATATATATGTTACAGTTTTATTTTTAGTCCCTGCCCCACAGATGAAACACTGCTAGCCTCTTACTACTTCTCTATCACTATTGAGCTCTATTCCTCAGTTCTACCTGTCCTCACTTTCACAGCTAAGATTCACCATGCCATGTAAGATGGAGCAAATTATCTCCAATCCCTTTGTATTCCGTTAGTAAGAAGGACATTCCATTTGGGCAGTTTCTTCCCAGGAACTGCTGCTTTGTGGGACAAACTCCTGATGGTTACTTTCCTGATCACTACAATTTTAACCTTGTCTAGGGTCAACCATTATCTATCCTACATATCCTCTTAAACTACACTTCTTAAGGACATTTTATCCAAGATATTAACCATTTATAAATGATATCATTTCTTTTTCCATGCCGCCAAATATTTTTTCTGTTTATTAATGCTGATGATGACTTAAAAATTAAACTGGGGAATTAATTTTTTTAATCATTTCACCCCAAGAAAGGAAGTAAAGCAATATCCAAAGGATAGACAAATGGTAGACTTATAAATATGTAAGATAGATTCCGTATTGAAAAATATTCGAGCACGATATTTGCCAATTTGAAAATTGGGATTTTCAGAACAATTTGAAAACTTGGTGCTGCTTACCAAATTTGTTCTAAAAGTCTTAGGGCCATATTAGAATGTGTAATAAAAATTTCTCTGTCTGAAAGTTTTACATTACTTTATGACATGGTCTATACTAATACATATATTCAAATAATCATCATGAAAACAGGTTGTCTCTTGTAAGGAATTTAATGCAAGTGTTACAGATAAAATAGGACTATTATGTGTATAATGTAAATTTATTACTAATGGGTTACTGTAGAAATGCATTATAAATGTTTACTATAGAAATGCAGTGTAAATGATTTTAGTATAGAAAAGCACTAAAAAATGTTGCTATCAGAAATGAATTACAAATGAAGAAGATTGTTAATGATCATGAATTGATAGAAGTGTTACTATTCATCATGGTGGAATAATGGATAGCAGTTTGGATTGAAGAATTAGAGAACTAAATTCAAATTCCAATCAAGTTTGTTGCATTCAAATACATGCAAATACTCTTGGGAAAGCTTTGAATCCATACCTTCTCTCCCCAGCTGTGGGTAAATAGCAGGACAAACTGAATCCTATAAACTTGGGTGGCAGCCAGTCTAGGAGAAAGACAATTTTGAATTCAAAACACTAACTTAAATAGCCTCACCAACCTGCAATTGGCCAAGCCTGGTGAGTATGGCTACACCCATAAAGATATTGTCAATCAGGAAGTTGTTCCTCCAACAGGAGTGAGAAGGCCCTCTTCTTCCTCTAGATATGTAACGGAAAAAAATCATCCTTTTTGACACTAGGTTTTATTGTAGGCATGCTTATCCATGTTTGCCAAAATTCATGTTATATTCTCTATATATTATATATTTGCATATATAAACAAATATATAGAATAATCAAATGACTTGTTCTTTTTAATGTAGTATTCATCTCTAATTTTATTGATTTTCTGCAGGTGATGAATACAAGATGGAAAATCTACTGTTAAGTACATTTCTATAAAAGGAACATATAACAGCTGTTGTTTCTCATTGCTTGATTTTCTACAGGTTTTTTGAAAACCTGTTGGTTCTCAAGGGAAACAGAATTTGCTCCTATTTTGTATGCTTTTTCATTTTTTTTTTTTTGTATAAACGTGTATTTTACATCCAATTATTATTCTTTGTCCAATACAATAATAAATACAAGGCAATATCCCTTGAAGAAAATTGGAGATTATTAAAATGAAATCCTGTTTGTTAATAAGAACAATGACTAAGCCATAAAAATGTTTTGATCTTAATATCTTATATCTAGACTTTCTATCTAATCAAACTAATTAAATATCTGTATCTTTTACTGAATCTCTAATTCACATATGCAATGCAATTGATCTTTGCATATGACAGGGAATGTTGGACAATCTCCTGATATATGAAAGGAAGACTTGAAGCAACAGAGGTGTGGTTCTACAGAAGAATACTGAGAACACCATGGACCGGACATGTGAGCAATGAGGACGTTTTAAGGCTAATAGAAACAGAAAAGACAAGTGTACTTAAAATTAGAAAGAGACATTTGAAATATCTGGAACACATAATGAGAAAAGAGGGCTTGAAAAATTTGACACTCAGAGGACATATCTAAAGCAAGAAAGCAGAGAAAAACATAGCCTAACTCATAAGCTGTAAATGAATGGTAGAACAGGGACTGGGAGATATAGTATGAAGACAAATATTTCTTAGAGCTACAAAGGATAGGAAGTTGTGGAGAGCCATGATTTCCCACCACCTGAAGAAGGACCATTCTACTGTAAGATAGGTTCCAAGAACCTCCCACTTCTGTGTATAGTGAAATCCTTGGACAATAGTGAATGGTATATAACAGTTATATATACAAAAATGTTCACTCAGAAATTGAGACTACATTTTAGAAACATAATTATTATTTTTTTGTTTTTAGCTAGTAAGCCAAAGTTTTTTGTCTGAAAAAATGAAAATAAATTTTGATTAGTTTTCGACTAATAAAGTCATTATTTTACACTATCCCATAATCCTATTTGATGGCAGAGGGGATGCAACTCCCTCAACCCTGAAATATATTTGACTTTTTTTTTTTTTTTTTTAAATCGTATCACCCCAAGCAAGGCCGGAGGCCACTATCACGCAAGGGGTTAAAGAAGGGTTGGAGGAAGAGCAGATAGGAGTGGCAAGGGAGGGGATGTGGTGAAAGAGAAAGACAGTGGGTCGATAAAGGCAAGGGGGCCACAGAAGATCCGGAGCGAGAGCAGATAGGAATGAAAAATGAAAGGATGTGGAGAAGGGAAGTGGATAGATGAAGGCAACTGGAGATGTCGATTGACGCTACACTTAAACCGTTGGAGATTGTATTTGTCAGGGAAACAGTAATAGGGAAGGGAGTTCCATAGGCGAGATGTGCAAGACATGAAGCTATTGGAGTAGAAGAGACGTCTACATCTAACAGTTTCCACGGTGTAGGGGTGGGAGCGGGATGCCAGCCTCGTGGGGCGTTTAAATTCACGAGGCCTAGGGACAAGCGAACGCAACTCCTCAGAGCAATTACCGTGGAAGTACTTGTAAAAAAGGCAGAGCGAGGCAACATCACGTCTGTGAGAGAGCGACTGCAAACGAGATGACAGATCAGGGCCAATCACATTGCCTATCCGTCTCTGGATCTTATCAAGAACCCCGAGGCAAACAGCAGGGGCCCCAGACCATATATGGCAGCAATACTCCATGCAAGGGCGAATGGTCGATTTATAGACTTGAAGGATCGATTCCGGGGAGAAAAATTTCCTGGCTCGGCACAGGGAACCAACTTTCTTTGCGGTGGCTGATGCAACTGACTCGATGTATTTGTTCCATCTCAGATCAGCAGACAGCGTGAGACCAAGCAGCCGCAGGGAGGAGGTCTCGAGAAGTTGGTCATCAGAAATTCTAATGGGATGCAGGGATGGATCCTTGTGGTGGTTGATAGAGAGCAGTTTTGTTTTAGAGGCGTTAAAGTTAACCATCCATTTCTCACCCCAGATCACTTGCTTGGCAAACCAGTTGTAAAAATGAAATAATGAATTGAGTAAGACAAAAGCATGATGAGTCTGAATTTGAAACCATTTGAGTGTGGTACTAGCAACTCCACCCCATAAATATGTACTTGTTACAGAAACTAGTTACAACATCTAACATGGGGAAACTCCACAGGGAATCAACAGGCTTGAAAAAGACTATAGTTGGTAGATAATTGACAATATTTTGTCATCAATCAAAATAAATTTGTGGAATTTTAAACAACCAAAACTGTGTTGCCTAATAGTGTACTTAATAACATCATTGAACTGGTCAATGGGATGGTTGGTGAATAATTATTTGGATAATAAGCTCTTAGTGGTAATTGTTAGGCAGGAGGTAGTCATATGCAGCAAGTATGGCACAAAACCTTTAATTTAAATGTAAATTCAGGAGGTTATTTTATACAGTAAAGAAGAAACAAACTCATGACAGTGTGTTATCAGTTATATCATTTTTCTAATCTATAAGCCATTTAGAATATTTGGAAACAAAAAAAGATACTTATACATAACATCCTGATGAAATAGTTAAAATTTTTAGGGCATATAATGAGGAAAGAGGGCTTGGAAAATTGGACAAACACCTGATATAATGAAGGCAAGAAGGACAGAGGAAAACAGCACATAACATACCTAATGAACTTGCGTAAAAGTGTGGCAGAACAGAAGGGATACAGCACATGGAAAAAGAAGGATATGATCAATAGTCATGTTGCTTAATTTCTATGCAAGAATTAAGACTCAAGTTGTGCTTAAATATTTTGTGCATATGTCTAACAAAAAGAAAAGAAAGACATTTTAATGTAACTAAACTAATAGAACTGGTAGAATTCTTGAATACAATATAAAATAATTGGCTCTCTTGGATCTCGTGCCTGCAAAAATATGGAGTGTCAAAAGGACACTTTTTCATGAGTATTATTTTCATTATCTTCACTTCTGGGCAATGTTTATTGTTTTAAAAAGCAACGATTAGAAATGTAATAAAACCTAAACATATAATGAAAGAGAATTTATATTTTTTGGTTCTTGAGAATTTACAAGAAAAATGTGAAACGCTATTGATTTATTTATTAGATTGTTTAATTACAAGATTAATTTTATATTTACAACATTCTAAATATTTATTATTTACCAATTTAAAAAGAAATAAACATGAAAACAATTTTTTATTCATAAATTTATAAACATTTACTAAATTATTAAAATATATAAACCGACTATAAGGAAATCCTTATTTGTTTTTTTTACAGTAATATTCATCCTGTGCAAAGCCCAGGGGTCAATTGAGGTAGAGGGTTACACTAAGGAGTAGTTTATATATATAGGAGGGGAAGATAACAGTTAACTCTAGACTTGAACAGCTTAAGATTGTAGTGATTGAAGAAACATCCTCTTGGGAGTCTGTTCCACAGGACCGTGGTTCACATGAAGAAGCAGTTTGAGCCGAACTTGCTTCTCGGAATATGGAGGGAATGTGGGTGGTTTGCTACTATGTAAGTGGCATGGTGGGTCCTAGCCATGAAGGTTAGACCTGGCAGAACCAAGGAATGTAATTTGCCCAAGCACTTTCCATGGTAGTAGCAATAGGGCAGTGAGAGACTCACCACATCCCACCTGTGAGAGAGAGGTTGGAGAGTGGAAATTTATTATTTTCCATTTTATAAAGTTTGAATGGATTAGTAAAGAGCCAATGTTTGAGCAACCATCCCAATAAACGATCTAATAAATGAATAGAGAAAATAAATAATTTATTAGCTTGTTTATTTACACTTGAGATTTTGTTTCTTTTTTACAGGAATCTCTATTAATAAAAACGAGTGAAGTGCTGACAGTGTGAGAGAATTGAATACATAACCTTTGACATTATCTTTTATACCCCTATCACTGAAGTTAAGCAATGTCAAGCCTGGTTAGTAACTAGATGGGGAATCACTTGGGAATACCATGAGCTGTAAGCTTGGCTATGCAGATGGTGTAATGAATATTGGCTGAGAATTGTTCATCAGAGAGTCAAGTTCTAATTTCAGTTGGATTTGCTATAGTCAATTACATGCAAATAGTCTTTGGAAAGGTAAAAATTCACCTCTTTTCTCCCCAGCCCTGGGTTAATTAGTAAGATATGTATCACTAGACAATTATTATCTCCACACACTCCCCACAAGAAAATTCTCACAATCTAAAAATATTTTCTGGCTTTAAATAACCTGCAAAACGGTTTGTTAAGCCATAGTAAATGAATCAATCAATCTTATACCTCTTGGGGTACATGGATCCCAGTTTCAGAACTCCTGCATTGTATTGTATTTGTTAATCTTTAGAAATCATGGACATGTGCTTGGAGAGTTTCTTTTTTTTTTTGTTCTTAGTGCAGCATCTGTTTTATGAGTTGCGCATAAGCAAGGATGTAGTGTCCTCTCCTTGACACAGACCTTGGGAGGAATTTCTTGGAGGGAAATCAGCAGTTGGCCATGTCTCCTTTCTCCACCTCACGGATGTTGTCCAAGGGAAAGAGCGAAGGCTGATACTGTTTGACACGAATGTCAGCACAGAAGTTTCAAGAATTAGGAGACATTCAATGGCAGACTGTCTTTGGGGATCTGGTCCCAAATTTTATCCTCAACCCCTAACCCCAGCATTATAAATGCTAATATTTTGATTAAAATTTTAACTAATTTACCTATGCTTCTGTTTTATTTCCTTTCTGAAATTCTGATATTTCTTTCCAAAACACATCAGTGAAAGTAGGATATTATTTCTGTTTTTTTCTTAATGTCATGTCCCTTCAAGACATAGCTCCAAAATTTATTATCCTTTATTTTCTGTGAATGCCATGGCTTCTTTGATAGGTTTGTAGAGTGGTTTCATTGCCTTATCCATGGTTTTTACTTGGAATGTTTTTCTCTCAGACTGGCTGATCCCCCAGTGCTAGAGATCCATGTCTACACTTCTATTTAAGCCATAGCTGGAGGGAGAAGAGATGCATTCATGCCTTTCCCAAGGGTATTAGTGCAAAGTAAATACAACCAACTAGACAGGGATTTGAACTTGTTTCACTGATTTTACTTTCCATACCAATAACTGTTCAACTTCATGCACATCCTATTTTTTATTGTTTTTTTAAGTGCCATCCCCATCAGGATATAGGCAATCATGGCTATCCACAGATTTTATTATCTGTAAAGTACAATGCATTCTTGGGAAAGATAGTGAAATGATTTTCCATTCTATAGTTTGGAACTTAAAGTTTTCCCTCTTTTAGACTGATTTCTATCCAAGGGTCCAATCTATTCAGCTATTTAACCCATAGCAGGGATAAAAGAGACAGATTCATGCCTTTGCCAAGGGTATTTGTGTGAAAGTGAGCAGAGGTGGCTAGGCTGGAATTTGAACTCTACTTACCAATTCCATTTTCTATTTGATTATATCTGTACATTCCATTTTAGTCTTAAATTACTTTTATTATTTTTGCCTCTTTCCTTGTTGGTTTATAATTTCTTAAAGTAGCAAGTAACAGATCAGCTCAAAATGTTTTCTATTTTATGTCATGAGAATGATGCATGCTGTTGAACTAGAGACAAGATTTTATTCAAACACCTGCATTCAAAATAGCTATCAGTATGGATTTTTATTCACTATTTTCCTTTGGCTGAGTCAATTGCAATTTACTTATTGATTAAGCCTTGCTGTTAGCACTTTCAGGTAATGCTACCCTTTTTTTCCCCCTCCTGTCATTTATTATTTCACATTTATTTCTCTTTTTCTTTTTTGCATCCATTAATATTTCACGTGGGACTTGTTTACCTGCCTTTTCTGATCAATTTTGAAAGGATTGTCAAAAATATATTGAGAATAACAATGTAATAAAAATCATCATGAAACAAACAAAAAATTGAAAGATATAATGAATAAAAGAAAAATAAAACAAATTGATCAATACAAATGAATAAAGAAATTAAAAAATATCTCAGTAAATAATATAAAAAAAACAAAATAGAAGTAAAATAAATAAATAGAAATATAGGTAAATAAAATGGATAAGTATAAATAAATAAATAAAAGCACAAAAATCAGATAAAAAATTATATAGATTTAAAAAATATTATGTGAAAAAAATAAGAAGAACAAAAAGTCAAAAAAGATTTAATCAAAATTTTAACTAACAAGGAAAGTCATCAAAATGTTATTATACTAGGTATACACTATTATATTACTATTATATTAATATATTATATTAAATTGGTATTATACTATATTATATACTTTAGCAATTATACTAGCTATACAAAATGTTAAATAATGAAAAACACATGTAAAAATATAAAAAAAATGAAAAGTATAAAGGAGAATAGTAAATGAAAAAATGGATAACTATAAAATAAGAAAATAAGTCATGTAGGCTAAAAAGAAAAAATAAATTTTAAAAATGTTTAAAAGATATTCAAGAAATAAATATATAATTCAACAAAAACAGAAGGAAAACATGAACAGGAAAATAATTTAGCAAAACCAAAAACAATCATATTAATAAATATGAAAAAAAAAACAATAAAAATTCAAAAACTGCAGATTGAAATCATCAATGTAAGTATAATTGAAAATTTACAAAATACTTAGAATAAATGCAAAAATTGCAAAGAATGATAAGTCAATAATAAAAATAGAAAAAGATAACAGGAAAGTAGACAAAAAAAAGGGAAAAATAATGAACAAATATAAAAATGGAAAGCAAATAACAAACAGGATAGATAAAAAAAAATAAAATAAAAATGTATGTTTACTTCAATAAAAACTGTATTCTTTCAATAAAAACAAAAACTTCCCTCATGGGGAGATGAATGTTTCAACCATTTTTGCCCTGCCAAATTAAAACATTTTTCTTCACTCAGTTTTATTTGTCTGCCCTGTTTTTTTTTTTTATCCATTATGGAAAACTGGTTTGATTTATTTGACAAACACTGAACAATGGTGTAGGATCAGTCATGTGAACTGGTCACAAAAACATATGGAGTCGAGTCATGGTTTATTAAACTAGCTCGTGATATATTACAATGTGGTATTTCTATGTCAATATGTTATAATTACATTATAATACATTACAATAAAAAGCTTCCATATTATGTAATACTTGATTTTTAAAATTTAATTAGCTTTCTTTGTTGTAATTTCATTAAATTAATGAATGTATTTTGTGAGAAACGAAGAAAAGAGTGTTGAATTGCTACAAAATATCAGTTCCTCCTATAGTGAGGCTGACAAAGTTAACCTGGCAGCTCAAATTGAAAAGGACCTCCAATCGGTTGTGAACTAGGGCGAGAAATGGTTGGTTAACTTTAACACCTCTAAAACAAAACTGCTCTCTATTAACCACCACAAGGATCCATCCCTGCATCCCATTAGAATGTCTGAAGACCAACTTCTCGAGAGCTCCTCTCTGTGGCTGCTAGGTCTCACGCTGTCTGCTGATCTGAGATGGAACAAATACAACGAGTCAGCTGCATCATCCACTACAATGAAAGTTGGTTCCCTGTGCCGAGCCAGGAAATTTTTCTCCCCGGAATCGATCCTCCAAGTCTATAAATCGACCATTCGCCCTTGCATGGAGTATTGCTGCCATATATGGTCTGGGGCCCCTGCTGTTTACTTCAGGGTTCTTCATAAGATCCAGAGACGGATAGGCAACGTGATTGGCCCTGATCTGTCATCTCGTCTGCAGTCGCTCTCTCACAGACGCGATGTTGCCTCGCTCTGCCTTTTTTACAAGTACTTTCACAGTAATTGCTCTGAGGAGCTGCTTTCACTTGTCCCTAGGCCTCGTGAATTTAAACATCCCACGAGGCTGGCATCCCGCTCCCACCCCTACACCGTGGAAACTGTTAGATGTAGACGTCTCTTCTACTCCAATAGCTTCATGTCTCGCACATCTCACCTATGGAACTCCCTTCCCTATTACTGTTTCCCTGACAAATACAATCTCCAACGGTTTAAGTGTAGCGTCAATCGACATTTCCAGTTGCCTTGATCTAACCACTTCCTTTCTTCTCATCCTTTCAATTTTTCCTTCCTATCTGCTCTCGCTCCAAATCTTCTGTAACCCCCTTGCCTTGATCGACCCACTGTCTTTCTCTTTCTCCACATCCTCTCCTTTACCACTCCTATCTGCTCTCCCTCCAACCCTTCTTTAACCCCTTGCGTGATGGTGGCCTCCAGCCTTGCTTGGCGTGATACGCTTATAAAAAAAAAATAAAAAAAATATGACGGTGAATGTTTGCTAATTTTAAAACTTCTAAAATGAAACTGCTCTCTATTAATCATGCTAAAGAACCATTTTTTGTCTTCCATCAGCAGGTCTGATGCTAACCTCCAGGAGAGAAACTCATTGTTCTTTCTTGGTCTCATGTTTTCCACTGACATAAAGTGGAATGATTATACTGAATCAATACCTAAGTCTTCTCTTAGGAAAATCAGTTCATTCTGTTGATTTAGACAATTTTCTCACCAGAATCTACGTTGCATAGTCTGTTATTCATCTGTGCTTTGAATATTGCTGCCACATCTGGTTTGGTGTAAAATCCTAAGAAGGATCAGCAATATTATCAATCCTGTCCTGGCATATCGGCTTCAGTCACATTACCACTGCTGTAATGTAAGTTCCCTTTGCTTCTTCGGTAAATATTTTCAGAGTAATTGTTCTGATGAGGTTTTCTTGTTGATACCTCAATTTCACAAATTTAAGTGCAGTACTAGATTGGCAGCTAGGTCTCATAATTTCACTGTCAAAGTTGCTAGTTGTAAGTAGCCATCAGTTTTATGCTAATAGTTTTTTCTCTTGCACTTATCACTTGTACATCTCTCTTCTGGTTTTCTGCTTTCCTCTCAACTATGATATTCAAACATTTAAATGCAATGTCAATTGTCATCTTCTGTCTCTTTGGATCCTGTTATATTTTCGTTCTCTCTCTTTCTTTCACTCTCAGTAACCCCTCATATCCTGGTGGCTTTTATTGCCTTGGTCAGAGTGAAATGATTTAAAAATGAATTTCCTCACAGATAAAGAGAAGACATGAGACAAGAGAACTAGAATAGGGAATGGGAAGGATGGTAAAAAAACAAACATTGCTAAGTGCTACAAAGGATAGGAAGTTGTGAAGGGCCATGATCTGTCACATTCTGAAAGGATGTGGCACATAGAAAATGATTATGTAATAATACTACATGAATGAAAAATATTCCTGAGAGTTTTCTCTTATTCTGGAGATCTTACAAGGAAACGTATTTGGTTAATTGTAGAGGAACCTTTTATTAATGATGTTATACAGTCTTCTAAACAACAAACCTGTGGACAGATGACAAGAAATTTTGTCAATAAATCAAAGCTATGAATTTATTTCTAATGTAAGGGTTATGTGTAAACAAAAATATTAAGGTACAAATTCAGTGTTTAAATTTAATTTTAGAATTCTAGTCAAAGTATCAATTTTTCTTCTTTTCCAAACACCCATAGAATGAATTATGTCTAGAAATTCCAACAAATCACATAAGTTTCTCACTCTGTCTGTCTCTGTATGTATCTATCTCTCTCTTTCATCTCTCTCTCTCTCTCTCTCTATATATATATATATATATATATATATTGCTTTAAGAACATACATACATACATACATACACACACACACACACACATACACACACACACACACACACACATATATATATATATATATATATATATATATATATATATATATATATATATTATTTCTGTAAATGCTATTTTTTGTGTGTATAACTGTTTGAATTGATATCCCAGTTATTTTAAACAGTGAAATTAATGTCAACCAGTCTAGAAATCAAGAAGTCCTTATAAAGAATTAGGTCACAGAAAGCATCCTAATAAAGAAAAGCTCAATATATATATATATATATATATATATATATATATATATATATATATGTCATTCACAGACAGTACTGTTTCACTGTATCACAGCTCCTCAGTGCGACTAGACTTCCGAATGCCTCAAGCCAGGATTGAAACACAACTAATTTGGTGTCAGCCAGAGCTATCTTCACTCGGTAGAGTTACACAACTAAATCTAGCGTATTGTTTTTACAAATGTAAACAAATGCCAATCAGCCAAAGTGCTCCATTCATTTTACTGAAGAGCTTTGCATTAGTGCAGGTGGCTGTTGTTTATAGAATTAGCTTATCACTCAACAGTGCTCAATTGAAATGTATTTTCAAGAGCTAAATTATGTATATATATATATATATATATAAAATTAAAATTTGATCTATCACTTTCTCTCTCCATGACATATATATATATATATATATATATATATGTATATATGTATGTATGTATGTATGTATGTATGTATCATGGAGAGAGAAAGTAATAGTTCAAATTTTAATTTTAAATTATTTGAGACAGAGAACACAAAGAATAGGATCAGACTGGTTGTCAGCTGTGCTTTTCAGCAGACAGATAAACATTCATTATAGATCAAGGAAATATCAGGACGCAAATAAATGTCTAAAATTATTTGCCAATTGAATAAAAAAAATCAAGAAGGGAATGATCATTCCAAAAATAAATTGTTATTATTCATTCTTGCAAATTATTTTTATCGAATCACAAATCAATACTTCAACCATCCATCCATCCATCTGTCCATCAACTTGTGCCTTCTTATTAACAAAGAAGAAAGAAAAGGAAATTAATGCAATATGAAACGTGAAGTGAAGAAAACAGTAATAAGTAACCCCGGTTTTTGGGTTTTGAAATGAGAAATTGTTTCCTCTAAAAACAAAAAACTCTAAGTAGAGATTGAGTAGAGAGTAAAAAAAAAAAGTAATATAGAAACATACAATCATTGGAAAAATACACAAGTCAAAGAGTCCCAAGCATAAACATCAATGAAATCAAATACAGATGAGTGATAACATCCTCACTGGCTTTAGTATTGGGATTTCAGAAGAGACTTATTTTTAAATTAATTTAATTTTTTTTTTATTTCTTGAAATGCCAAAAATATTGAAACATTAATTATTTTGAACATCATGTCAGCCATTTTGTTTCACTGTCTTCTGCCATCTATTAAGTATTATCATAATTCCATTTCTTTGTTTTTAATTTTGAAGGGAATTGAGAATTTTTAAGAGAATTCTGTAAAGATTATAATAAATGGTAATTTGAAGATATAAAATCTAGAGACATCCAGTTAGAGATTGAAGTGTACACTACCAATTATCAATAGAAATCCATCATGATAAAGAAAAGTTCAATATCTAATTACCTATGTATCTATCTATCTATCTATCTATCTATCTATCTATCTATCTATCTATCTATCTCTCTCTCTCTCTCTCTCTATATATATATATATATATATATATATATAAAAACTTTAAGACTAGATTTCTTCATATTTATATTTATATATATATATATATATATATATATATATATAAAACTTTAAGACTATATTTCTTCATATTTATATTTATATATATATATATATATATAAAACTTTAAGACTATATTTCTTCATATTTATATTTATATATATATATATATATATATATATATATATATATATGTAAAGAAATATATATCTCAAATGCAATAAGATGAATCAAATATAAATTCAAACGTTCATAACATTAATTTAAAAAGGGCTCAATACAAAAGTAGAGCTAGAAATCTTTATTATAGGTTATTGCATTAAAACATGCATATTTCTGCTACAAAAAAAGCATTAATGTTTCAATGCAACATAGCATCTCATCAGACATTTTAACACCACCTGATGAGATGCTATATTGAAGCAAAACATTAATGCATTTTTGTAGCAGAAATATGCATGTTCAAATGTAATAACCTAAAATAAAGAATGTATATATATATATATATATATATATATATATATATATATATATATATATATGCATGTGTGTGATAACAGGGCAGACTGTACTTTCTAGACTTGGGTAACTATTGTGAATTCAAAAACTGTATAAAAGCAATGGGAAGTGAGCCTACTGCCTTTTCCAAGGTCTTGATAATGATGAATAGTTTTCCACTCCGCAACCCCTTTCCCTTAGATGACACATTGGCTTGCCTCTTGCAACTCTATTGCCATTTTTATGGCAGATGTTCAGATGACCTACAGGGGTTGGACAAAATAATTGAAACACTTGTTAAATTCAAAGAAAATTTATTTAATATGAGTTGGTCCTCCTTTAGCCTCACATACAGCTTTAATAAGTCTAGGAATGGAATCATACAGCTTCCTGACTTCATCCAGAGGAATTTTCATCCATTCTTCCATTAATACCTGCTCCAGCTCTTAAAGGCACAATGATGGAGGATAGTGGCTCATAACTTGTTGCTCCAAAATCCACTACAAATGTTCAATAACATTGATATTTGGAGAATTGGGAGGCCACTCCATGTGTTCTAGCTCACTTTCATGCTCTTCATACCATTTCTTAACCTTGCGAGCGGTTTGTATTGGAGCATTATCATCTTGGAAGATACAGTCGCCATCAGGGAATAAAGTCTGGGCCATTTGATGAACATGATCTCCCAAAATGTTCAGGTAATCTTTGCTGTTGATTCTACCATGCAGGCAACTATTGAACCAAGACATTTCTAAACTATCACTGATCCACCTCCATACTTCACTGTTGGAAGAAGGCAGTCAGGGTTGTAAGCTTCTTTGGGCTGCCTCCACACATAAACTCGCACTGAAGTTGAGAAAAGAGAAAAACTGGACTCTGCTGAGAATATGGCTTGCTTCCATTGGTCTGCAGACCAGGCATTGTGATCTCTGCACCACTTCAACCTCTTCTGAATGTTGTGAGTGGAGAGAAGAGGTTTCCTTACAGTGGCTCTTCCATGATATCCAGCCTTATGGAGCTCATGACGAACAATTTTCATAGAAATTAGACTATTCAGATGATTATTCAACTCAGCAGTCATTTTGGCTGCAGTAGTCCAATGATTTTTTTGCCACATTGCATTTCAATGCATGTCAGTCCCTGTTAGTAAGTTTGCAAGTCCGGTCTGAATTGCTACGATTGCTTGAGGTTTTGCCCTGTTTCTCGAATTGCGTCATAGTTCTTGATATGGTAGCTCTTGAAAAAGCAAATATTTCATCAACCTTAATGATCAAGGCTCCTCCCATGTGAGCTCCAATAATTTGCCCTTTTTTGAATTCGGAGAGGTTATGCATTTAGCTTAAATTTTACTAAATTTTAAAAATAAGTAAGACAAAGATGGTAAATTAGATAAATAAATGTATTCTCAATAGATATAACCTGCAATTATGAAATTTTAGTTAAAGTTCTTAATATAATAAGTCTTTGAAATATAAGAGTGGATTTTGTGCCTGTTCCAATTATTTTGTCCAACCTTTGTATATTTCATTGTCTCATCAATCAAGACCTTCATCCCCATGCCACATACACAGCAGGGGCAATACATTCTTATTCCCTTTGTATTCCATTGATAAGGAGAAAATTCCATCAGACATATTCTTCCACAGAACTGTTACCTCGGTCTTCAGCTACATAAAGATTATGTTCAAAATTATGTCAACAGGCCTCATGTGATGAAAAATATTTTAAGATCACCGTAGTCTGGCACTACAGGGAACATCATTCATTTTCCATTATGGAACTTAGCAAACCAATTATGACACATTTAATCATTCGCAGAACATTCTTCTTCGTAAACTGCACATTTATTTTTATTTCATTTGAATCAAAATTTTACCTTAGAATCTAGAATTTTCTGGTATCATATTGTTAAGAAAAGTGTTTTTTTCTTTTGTACCTCATTTCCTGGCAATTGTGGGTTCAATACCTGAGTCTGTTAGTGCCAAAAGTCACATATACTGGCCAGTGGAAGAAATAGGGGAATCAGACAAGTGAATATGAACTGATATGAAATGAAATTCATTGATATCTAATAATGTTTGAGATAGATGCAGAAAATGACTGTAAGTTCTCGGATGAGTTTTGGGGTCATCCCAAAACTCATCCGAGAACTTACAGGTCATGATGATGTCATAAGCTAACGAGCATATTCATGCAAGACTATTGCTTACCTTGCTAAAAATGATTTCAAAGTTAATCAAATAGACCCTAGCCTTACAAGATATTTATCCAATAGAAAACGTCTGGCCCACAATTAAAAGAGATTTGTTTTACACAATGATGTTTACCCTGTACAAGGCCCGGAAGCCACTCAAAGTAAAGGGTTAAAGATTAAAAGGCACAATTTATGCAGATATGTATGAAAATAATAGTTAAACATATATTTGAGCACATTAAAATTGTAGTGATCAGGGAAGCATCCTCTTGGAGCAGCAGTTTGTGGAAAGAAGCTGCTTCAGTTGAACTTTAATTTCCCCAATAGAATATAAAGGCAATGATGATGGTTTCCTACAGTCTGTGTGGCATCGGAGGATCTTAGCCATGAATGTTAGAACTTGTGAAACTAAGGAATGTCATTCATCTGAACACAGTCCATGGAAATAATGACAGAGTAGCTAGAGGCTTGCAATGTTTCATCTATGGGAAAAGGGTGGTAGGTTGGAAAATAATTTATCACCCACAATAATGTAGAGATGTTTTTGGACTGTCATGACTGTAAAATGAAAACTGGGCAGCTCCTGTCTATATGTGGAAGGAGTACTCCATTTTCACTCAAGTGAAGAAGATCTATGAGAGGCAGTAAAAACTGTTGCAAATAATGTTAAAGTCAAAACTGAAGTGAAGTTCAAGAATCGATGCTAGAAAGACTGATAACAGTCAAGAAATCCATATTGATATGTACAGTAATAATCATTTTTTCACATATATGGGATATTATATTGATTATTTTTTTATTTTGTTTAGCAGCATATCAACATCTATGGGTTATTTAATGCTGAAATCTAAATATTTTGAACACAATTTCATTGTTTCAACTAAGTATATTTTGAACACAATTTTATGTCTTCAACTACAGGTTTACAGATAAAATGTATCATTGGTCATTTTGCTTTAAAAATATTAGTAATATTACTATAAATATATATTGTAGATAATTTTACAATATAAAAAATGTATTGCTGGTATTTTTACTATAAAAATGTATTTTTATACTTTCATAGGGTTTTCTTTTGGGTTCCCTACTTGCCCATAGCTGGGACCCCTAAAAGGTTCTTCCACTTCAGGGCAGGGCAGACCTGGGAACAACAGCAATTATGATACAGTTCTATTCTCCTCAAAACCTCCAATCTTCCGATCAGAGGCCATGCTGCTGGAACTAGTTTGTCATCATACTCAGGACTGTTGTATTAATTATATTTTTCTATGGCTTGGGTTTATTTAGAAATAAATAATGTTTCACTAAGTGCAACTTCAGTCTTTATAAAATATATAAATAAATAAACAGTACAATTATTTTTTATTGCATTTGAATCATATTTTATTTGTTTGTGTGATAAAACCTGATATCCTTAAATCAAGGTGTCATTATTTTTAATAAAGATAGGTATTATAAGCAGAAACACACCTGATATATTGCTTATATAAATATAAGTACATCCTAGACTTTTTACAAGGTAAAATCGTAAGCTTCAATTTAAGGACTCTTAGAATTTGTCACTGACCAATTACTGCCTGAGAAGAACAATACACTGAAATCACTTTCAAACTCCTCCAATGCCTGAATTATTTTCTATTTTTAAAATAGAAAAATTCATAGCTGATAATAATCCCAATAATCCTGAAAAAATTAGGCACATAATTTTAACCACCTATAGCAGCCACCATAAAAAATAACCTAATGAACCTTGGTTGAAAATACATCACCTTCAAAGTGATAAAAGATAGCACCAAATGAAATGGCAACAAAAACGGACAGAGGCAGGAATATACAAAATAGATTGCACAAAGTGCCTAATGTTGTACATTGGTGAAACATCAAGAAAACACAAAAAGAGATTATATGAGCATCACTGGGATTTGCTGCATAACAACACTTTATATGCACTGGTAGTTAACCATAATGCACCTGACCACAATTTTAACCTAATAAATGTTAGTCTAATCATAAGAGAAAAGGATTCACTAAGAAGAAAATACATTGAAAGTGCACTGCTCTCACAATTCGTGTCTTCAGACCAGACTCATATATAATATCACTAATCATTACCAAAACAATAGTAGCACAATACACTATATGAGCAAATAGAGAAAAAAATTGGGGTTGTGCTAATTTCAAATCCAACAGACATTAACGGCTTCAATATGAAAAGAAAAGCACTTTCTGGTCATTGGATCTGATGTGGCAGTGGGGGTGCAGAGGGTGTGATGGCCCCAGACATCCATATCAGGAGGGCATCCAGTCAAAAAGTGGAATAAAAATTTATTTTTTATTTAATTTGAATGAAGAGTTATTTCATGTTTCATCTGTTTTTATATATTTAGAATGTCTTCCTTTCTCACATTTCTAAATACTAAGCTCTACATCCCCCATCACCAGGGATGCATTAACCATTAATCAAAATAAGCAATGTGCTTAGGGCATCAAGGGAAGAGGGCCTCACTGAAATTGTAATGATATGATGTTGTTGTATATGTCTAAAGAAATAAGTCAAATATGATTAACATTTGAATCAATGCGGTGTCGTTATGAATGAGGAGACATCTGACCTGCAGTGAATCTTTATTGCCATTCTGATTGGTTAATAAGGGAATGAGCTAAGGGAGATAATGAGGTTTTTATTTACTCAATACATCACATCAGCTCTCTTGAATAAGTTAGTATTACTAATTAACTTAATGGGATTTAATTTTTATGAACAGGGTTAGACTACCTTCATGTTCGTTTGACATTATGCTAACCATATGTTTATGTGACACGCTGGTTTGTTGATTGCACAACCATTTCTGGTCACAGTTCTGTTAGAATCTAGTTGTGGCTCATGTGACAGTGGCTGCTCAGCTGTGATTGGTTCTTTCTTGGTTGATGTTGTTCTGTGTTGGAACTGATGATCAGCCTCTCTCGATGGTCGTATGTGCCTTCAGTTCCTTCTATATTTATTTCCAGCTAGTGTTTCCACGTTGCATGTTATCAGTTGATATCCTTCATTTGCACTACTCACCAAGACTCCATACTAGCATACTTAACTCGCTGATGTATGGTGGCCCGAAAATCTTTTAAGTGCTTAGGACCCCTATGGGTCATAATCCAGCCCTGCCCACCACTACTTGAGTCTTAGGAGTATACAATCAAGGAAACGGTCCCGGGCATCACCAAACCTTTGCACATCATTGATCTGATGAGAGAATTTATTATCCCTTCTTCAAAAATTCTAGTGGAGTTTGCCTACACAAAAGTTTGTCCTTCATTCTGATCCTGAAGATGCCCATCTAGCACAGTGAAAAAAATGCATTGACTGTAAATAAACTTTTTCCATTTGTCCCATTATCTCCTCCAAATTTATTATAAAAGCATTGACTTGTGAAATAAAATCTCACTTAGTGCATCAAGCAATCCATATTCTTATTTATCTATCATACTGTTGTAGCATACCAACAGACGATAATGGGTATGCCTCCATTCCTATAAATACAGTAGTGAATACTGTACATGGTCTCGAGTTGGAAATTCGTCTCCAGCTGTGCTGGTCAAACTCTCTGCATCCACAGGCAGAGAAGATCGCCAGACAAGGCTATGTCGAAGGGCAGAGTCTCATCTCAGGAAACAGCTACCTGACTCTATTTTATATGGGGTCTACAAGGAATTTTTGGCCAAGCCTATGGCTCAGATACCCCACATTAAATTTGACCTTGTACCACATCTGACTGCATGGGCAGTTGGTAGATATCCTAGAGTTGGAGATTCATTGTGGAATTCATATGACTCACTTCTAGCAGTTGACTACTACTTCTACCTGCTGCTGGTGAATCTTATATGTGTTGTTCTTGTCCTAAGTATTATCGTTCATTACCAACCTTCGTTTGATTATTCTCTTCAATAAACCTTCCATAGGTTACAACACATACACATAATTAGCAAGAGATAATTAACAAGATAGATAAAGGATAAATATATCTTTACTTATTTAGATTTTTCTTTGAGTTAAATGGATATACAGCAAGGCAATACCTCTTTGAATTTGCCAGGGTATAGAGACATCAAAGTCTGAATGCTTCTAAGGGGGCTAACACAAAAGTTCTTACGCTGACTCAGTTTCTAAATTCAGAGCAAATGACCAAGCATCACATTTCTTTTGTGAAGTACATCTTGGTTGGGCTGAAGATTTTTCAGCCCGTATTGATATTCACTGAATGGATGATGTATCCGTGTGTCATTTCTCAGTTACATTTGAAAAAAAAAATGGCCCGTATACAAACATTTATAACAATTCATATATGCTTATCAATATAACACCTGAACATATTACCTGTGGATTTTTTTTATTTATAGACTAATTACATTTTTGGTATTCTCAGTCTAATATATAAGAGGCATTTTCATATGGAATTGCATATATTATTTCCTAGCAGAGTTAATGATGTCCTGCAAGCATAGAAATACTGAATTACAAATATGTACTTTTATTTATTTACTGTCTTTTTTCTCTCCTGAAGCTACAAAGAGACACATACAGACCGGAATCCAATAAAAATCAAAATATAATATTATCACTCTTTATGCATTTCCAAACTTATAGAACTATATAAATATATGCACCATCTTGTTAATATATATTCTCCACATATATATATATATATATATATATATATATATATATATATATATATATATATATATATATATATATATATATAAATATAAAAACCTGTTTATATGTTCATATCAGTAGGAGTGTACATATATATATATATATATATATATATATATATAGGTATATATTGCTAAGAAATATATATGTATATGTTTTCATCAATGGATGTATAAATATAAAGAGTACATACATATATATATATATATATATATATATATATATATATATATATATATATATATATATATATATATATAATATATGTATATCAACAGATAAACCATATATTTCTGTTTATATCAATGGCAATATATATATATATAAATATATATATATGTATATATATATATATATATATATATATATATATATATATATATATATATGTATATATATATATATAAATAAATATATATATAAATATATATATATGCTTAATATTGTTAAGAGATATATAAATATCTATATATAAACAAGTACATATGTTCTATCTATATGTTCATGTCCATGTATAAACATAAAATATATATAAATATCTATTTCATTTTCTCTCTCACTCTCTCTCTGCATGTGTGTATATATATATATATATATATATATATATATATATATATATATATATATATATACACACACACACACAGAGGCCAAGATGGGTAAATTGTCGCCATTTTATATTTTTACTTTTGTGCATGCATATTGTTTGTCAACAAATTTGTCATCTGCATAGTATAGTAAGATCTGTTGGACACTGTTTGTAAGAAATAGAGCACCATGACATAATTCACTTTACCCGAAATTTGGAAACGGCACGCTGTACTGCTTGGCATTCATGCCAGAAGCTATAATGCAAACATTTCAGAATCTTTGGGTATCAATCTGAGGACAGGATCCAGAAAGAGTTTGATAAACCTAATGGTGATTACAAAGATGTTTGGATGATCACTATTGATGGCTATGTTATGCCTCCATTCATCTTCCTACAGGGACTCAGTCTCTACACAGAGGCTTACATTAAGTGCTTTGAGGAAGTAGTGCTGCCCTGGGTCAACTGGACCCTGCACCATTCTACACAAGCAGGAGAACCCAGTCATGACTGTCAGACAATTTCTGGCACCACATCACCCCTTACAACTGGCCACCTAACTTCCCAGACTGCAACCCACTTGATTATTATGTGTGTGGTGCAGTTGAGCGAAAGACCAACAATATTCCTTGTAACATCAAAAATGAACTGGAGGCAAGGATTATGGTAACATTCACCAACTTAAGCAAGGAGACCATCCAGAAGAGTAGCAGGAGATTCCAAAGTCATCTGGAAACCGTGGTTGAAGCAAATGGTGATTTTATTAAATAAATTTACTCTTTAGTGTTTCAAGATATTTTTGTATAATTTTCATAAATATATCTATTAAAATGAGATGTCAGTGTTATTCTCATTTTTGTGTAATTTAGATGACAATTTATCCATCGCAACCTGTGTGTGTGTATATATATGTATATGAAGAAATATAGTTTAAAGGTATGCTAAATTTATGGGATAAAGTGCTCAATATCAGAGATAGAGCCTATGTAAATATAAAAGTGAACATTAAAGTCAACACTCATAAATGACAGACTATTTCATGCTAAATGCAGTCATCAGGCCTGATGACTGCATTTAGCAAATACAAAATCTCTTGATAATATATTTATATATGACCATGTGTTTTCTGATAATAATATTAGATTCAAAATATATGAGTAAATGTTTCTGTGTATGTATGTATGTATGTATGTACGTATGTATATATGTGTGTATGCACACATGTTATATGGGTACATGGCCGAGTGGTTAGAATGTTCACTTTCTGACTATGAGATCTGGGTTTGAATCCCATCATGGTCGATTTGTCAGGTAGGAGACTTCCTGATGTTATCGATCTGGAGGGACTGATCCCAGCGTGTGGCACCTTTGGAAAGTGCCTGAAAACCATATCAAAGGTTGACCCAAGCCTTGTGAGTGAAATTGGGTAGACAGAACACTTGAGGGCTGTCAATAGCTGTGCTAACAAGTCATCGTGACTGAGGTTTTGAGTGTGGTGGCATTGTTCAGATTGTTGATCACGCTAGATAACATGCTCTCTCCCATAAACTAATGTCTGCTCAGCAGAGTTGCAGTATAAACCACAGGTGGGGTCTGTGGGTGTTGAACAAACACAAATGTGCCTGAGCGAGCGTCTGCAATAGGGATTGGCTAGCCATCCTAATAGACGGGTATCCTTGAATACACGTGGCCAGCTGTTATTATGCACACATATAGATAATTAGATTCTAATCATATATATGTACAATCTTATGTTGTTTTAGTACATACAAATAGCTCTATATATTTGAACATACTCATATACTGATAAATGTAGATAGATTTATATTTGCACAAATGTTTATATACACAGTGTATATATACAATGCAACATAAAAAGAGTTAAACAAATTTATTCATATATATATATATATATATATATATATATATATATATATATTCACAACAATATATATATATATATATATATACACAACAATATGTACAGATGCATGTATATCTGAAGGGTGTGATCTGGCCTCTTTCAAGATCCAGCTCTAAAGAACTCTTTAGGTTTGTGAGTTAATAAATTCATTTCACTTGCAAACATGAGGAAATTGAATAGGCTGCTTTCTTACTCTTTTTAGTAAGTGATAAAAGAAGGTATTGAATATTTCTTCCCAAATGAAAAAAAAAAAAATGAACTTATTTATCTGACCAAGATATACCAAAATGACATTGGACATCACATCTTTTAAATACAATAACTTATGAATCCTATTTATCAGTATATTTAAACTAATATCCTCAGTTTTGTGATTCATAAAGTATAACGTGAGTTTTCTTAATATCTTTGTGCTTTTCCATCTATGTTTGATGATCAATAATGTCTGCTGTAGCAATTTTATTTTGAAAATTTGATCATTGATATTTAAGTATTTATTCAAGCTAATAGTCTTATAAATGTATAAAGTTATAAATCAGATAATCCTTTAATCTCTGAAGTTGTTTCAGTTTGAAAGAAACTTGTGACTCACAAATGACAAATTCAGGTCATGAAATCAGTCATCAATGTTTCAATAAAATCTTTCATGAACAACGTATTTATTTATATATGTACTTTTTAAAAATTTTTACTTATATATGTACATTTTTTTATTTTTACTTATATATGTACTTTTTTATTATTATTATTATTTATAGATGTACTTTGTTTTTTCTATGTAGGATTTTATTAGTTTTTATTTTATTTTTTTCTGTTAGCCAGCAGATAGAGTTTAGATTTAGCCATGGAACTTATTTGATTTTTACTTATACACAATGTAGTTTGTTTATATTAAACCTGTCCGCCATCGAGAGATTTCAATTGTTAAATCTCTGCAGTCCTGACTGAATTGATGAGAAATTTGAATATGTGATAGAAACAAAGAAAATAGTACTGCACTGTTATGCAATATCTTTTCTCCTATATAGCAGATGATGAAGTGTCATGAAGAAACAGAAATATTGTTCAATGACTAAGTTTTAGAAAAAATGGAAACAAAAAGGACACTTATACTTAACATGAGAAAGAGAGAGTCAAAATTTCTAGGACACATAATCAGGAAAGACAGCTTGGAAAATTTGATACACACAGGACAGATGGAAGGCAAGAAGAGTAGAGGAAAACAATGTATAACCTATATTCAGTAAATGGATGGTGGAACAAGGTTTAGAAGATATAACGAAAAGACAAAATTGATTACAGGATATTTTGTAGAACCATGACTGCCAACATCCTGAAGGGACATGCTTCATAGAAGATGTAATGAAATATAGTAAATAGTTCTATTTGGTAGAGTTATAAGTAATTTCCATTTTTGAAAACTAATTGTAATAACAAATTTATCATTCTAAGTAACCATTCCTTAAATCTATAACAGCTGATGAAAAATGGGTTACAGTCAACAATGTTTAATGTGAAGGCAGTGAATAAACAATGATACAACTGACTCCAAAAGCTCTATGGAAGAAAGATAATGTACATGTAATGGGTTCATCAGGGTATTAAGTATTTGGTTTGGTTCGGTTTGTTTTGTTTTACGGCATATCAAACTCAATGGCTTATTTAATGCCGACAAGATTTTTATTTCTGGTAATATTATTTTTTTCAAAAATGTATTTCTAGTAATATGTTTTTTCGTCAAAAAGGTATTGCTGGTAATAATTTTTTTTCAAAAATTTATTGCTGATATTTTTTTACAAAAACATATTGCTGGTATTAAAACCTATTTTTACACTTTCATAGTATTTTGACCTCAGTTTGGGGGTCAACTATTAGCCCATAGCTGGGACCCTAACAGGTGCTACCACCCCAGGTCAGGGTGGACCTGGGAACACCAGCAATTAAGAGGTGGTTCCACACTCCTCAAAGCCTCCTGATCAGAGGCCTTGCCGTTGGATGAAGTTCATTGTCTTACCCAGTATGCGGATGTAGTTTATCGTCATACCCAGGATGTTTGGAACTTAGTTGGTCTGTTCTACCTCAACCACCATATTCAGCTGACCTTGTTTTTTCCTTTTTTTTTTCTAATCATTTCACCCCAAGAAAGTTGGGAATGCCACTAGAACACTGGGGGTATAGAAAGTTGAAGAGAAGACTGAGTAGAGGGAGGATTGAGGAAATACAGAAGATGGATGGGATTCAAGAAGACAGAAGATGACAGTTGATGTTGCATTTAAAAGTTTTGAAGATTGTAGTTATCAGGGAAGCAAGTAAATGAGAGGAGGTTCCACAGGTGGGAAGTGCAAGTAAAAGAAACTATTGTAGTAAAAGTGGTGGTTGTATTTAGTTATTTCAAACGTTAAAAGATTGAAACCTAGATGCCAATTTAGTAGCACACATAAATTCATGCAGTCAGGCACCAGGAAAAAAAACTTGTCATGGCAACCATGAAAATATTTGTAGAAAAGGCATAGGGAAGCCATGTCCCATCTGTGAGAAAGAGACTGATGTCGAGATGCATGGTCAGGATTGATTACATTGCAGATCCTTCTTTGGATTTTGTCAGGAATCTGGAGATGTACAGCAGGAGCACCAGCCTAGATATGGCCACAGTATACAATGCACAGAAGGTGGTAGATTTGTAAATGTGCAAAATGGATTCAGGCAAGAAAAGTTTTCTTGCACAGCACAACTTTCCTTGCAGTACCAAATGATTATTGTATAGACTCATGTATAAGCCAACTTCAGGTATAGTGCTCAAATTGTTATATGAATTTTGAACTCTTCTAAAAAAAATTTACCTTTGTATAGTGCAACTGGTCACCAAAAATACATGATTTTTAACCTCTTCAAAAAAATTGCCTGCATATCGTGTGACCTGCTATTTTTTGCATAAAAAACTGATCATAAAACCTGCCCTATACATAAGTATATATGGCCTTAACTTTTTTGATCACTGCAAAATAGAGAAAACTTTCTCTAAAGAAAACCAGATTCTAGAATTTGTTGAAAACTTTTTCACTTCAATTTTACATAATTTTATACAAAACATACCTAAGGGCTGTCTCATAAGTGGCAGCAAGTCATTGCAAATAACCGTGAATATATAATTGAATAGAATGTAATTGTACTTTATTTTTTAAGAAAAAATTTGATAAACAATAACAGGAATTACTTATGACTCAACCTAGTATTTATAGTTTATTGAACACAGTATACATTTATATTATCTATATTATTGTAATATTCAAAATTTATTAGACACTTATAAACCTGAATTTGAGAGATAAGTCTTTGAAGTTTTTATTTTAATTTATTTAGTATATATAGTAGACCATTTAATATATATATATATATATATATATATATATATATATATATATATATATATACATAATTTAGCTCTTGAAAATACATTTCAATTGAGCACTGTTGAGTGATAAGCTAATTCTATAAACAACAGCCACCTGCACTAATGCAAAGCTCTTCAGTAAAATGAATGGAGCACTTTGGCTGATTGGCATTTGTTTATATTTGTAAAAACAATATGCTAGATTTAGTTGTGTAACTCTACCGAGTGAAGATAGCTCTGGCTGACACCAAATTAGTTGAGTTTCAATCCTGGCTTGAGGCATTCGGAAGTCTAGTCCCACTGAGGAGCTGTGATACAGCGAAACAGTACTCTCTGTAAATGACATAATTTAGCTCTTGAAAATACATTTCAAATGAGCACTGTTGAGTGATAAGCTAATTCTATAAACAACAGCCACCTGCACTAATGCAAAGCTCTTCAGTAAAATGAATGGAGCACTTTGGCTGATTGGCATTTGTTTACATTTGTAAAAACAATACACTAGATTTAGTTGTGTAACTCTACCGAGTGAAGATAGCTCTGGCTGACACCAAATTAGTTGAGTTTCAATCCTGGCTTGAGGCATTCGGAAGTCTAGTTCCACTGAGGAGCTGTGATACAGCGAAACAGTACTGTCTGTGAATGACATATATATATATATATGATGGACTCTCCCGTCGAAGTCGACGTATGAGGGCCAGACAGATCAGTTCCCAGAAACTGAAAGCCGGACACCCACACAAGATTTGATTATAGTGGTGAAGGCTTTGTGTAGGGCCATCCACACTTTTTGGAGGGATGAATACAGGGACCTGGTGCAACGAATACCACAAGGTCCCCAAACGACCCTCTGCAGGTTTTGAATTCAAAGTTGTCCTTCTCCTAGACCAGTTGCCGTCCAAGGCTATAGAACCCAGTCTGTCCTGCTATTTACCCATAGCTAGAGGGAGAAGAAGAGGATTCACACCTTTCCCAATGGTGTTAGCACGTAAGTGAATGTAATGTATATATATTATAATAAGTTGTATTGCAAATATAAATTAAAATATGCATAATTAATAATAAAATTGATAATATTGCTACATCATCATTTTGCATCATGAACTACTTTTAAAAGGAACACAAAGGATAAAAATGGGTGGTCTAGTATATATATATATATATATATATATATATATATATATATATATATATATATATATATTTATATATATACATACATATATATATATATATATATATATATATATATACATATATATATATATATATATATATACTAGATCACCCAATTTTACCCATTGTGTTCCTTTTAAAAGCAGTTCATAATACAAAATGATGATGTAACAATATTATCAATTTTATTAACTAGCAGCATGGCCCGGCGTTGCCCGTGCTTGATTAAAAAATCGTACAACTCATACAGCAATCGCTATCACTTGACTTAAAATATTTTTGCCCTTCCTTGCCTTTAAAGGAGTGCCCTTTGCCGTACTGATGTTGCTACATGCTTTACTTCTTGCCGATCTCACACTGCAAATTTTTTTTCTAAGCTCTATACTAAACATTAAATCTGTTACGAAAAAAGAACTAAACAAAATGAACACAAAATGACTAGCTTTAAAAAAGGACTCATAACTGGAAAAACTGTATGAAGAATATTAAGAACAAATACTTTTTCACACCCAACCCAGTTCTGCGGAATCAGAATCAATGTTGAGATTAAGCAAGTGAATGAGCCAATTCGAGTAAAGTGCCATGTAGATTTAAATTTTTCCCACTTGTGACGAATGCAGCTATCGATTTTTTTTGCATGCTAGCATGCTAGTTAACATTCATGTCAGTCAGCTGTTGGCTCTCACACTGGCCAATAGAATCTTCCTGTCTATTCGTGGCAGCCAGCTATAGGCTCACACTCTGGCCAGTGAAAAATGGATGCAAACTACATGAAAACTGCCGTAGAAGCATGAAAAAATCGATTATTTCCACTATTGATGGGAGTTGGGAAATACAAAGTTAGTCTTGGCCTTCCACTAACTTGGAGCATGTGCATGTAAATTTTGGTGCAAATCCGTCGAAAATTGCTGCCGTGCATTCGTTACACACACACACACACATCCTGCCTTTTATAGATAGAGATTATGCCTATTTTAATTTATATTTGCAGTACAATATATTATAATTATTATTATTACTCACATTATATGATATTACTTAGATCAAATGCAACAATTAATTAATAAGTGGAAGGGCTTTTAAAATTGGTGAAATAAATTGCTGCTTTACATTATTTTCTTAATGAAATTCACCTGGAAATTCAATGATAAATGTTAAAACAACAGCCTTTCAGAACAATAAATAAATTAACAATACCAGAATGACATAAGCCTGTCATTGTTTCAGGACAATAACTTAGCTTTAACTTGAAATATCTTTAATGCAAAAATTGCCCTGCTGGAAAAAGTTTACTTTCTTAGAATGGAATTGCAAACTGATATCACACGTACCATTCAAGTAATACTAGCCTTGAGGTGAAAATTTTATACTAATTTTAGTATTTATCATATTATAATTTTCAAAGATGAAGGTCATGAAAAAAAAACAAACAGCAATTGTCTGCTTAGGGAGAGTGATATTTATTGATATAACATAAAGTAGGAATGTCTCCTTTTTGTGCACTTAGTTTCATTTTTCTAGGTAATTTTTTTATTATATGTACTTGTTTCTTACATTAATGGCAACAATCCAGCATGCATCTATTTATTTACCATCAAGTCACATGACACAGTTTTCCAGCTCTACACATCATGTTTTACAATGACACACCCACTTAGATTCTTCACCTATCAAATACTTGTCCAACATCTGAGATATCTGTTTATAAAAAAATTCTAATGTAAAAAAATCGTCCCTAGCTCAAGAGCTCCTTGTCTAATTTTAATGAAATTTGGCATTGCACTTGGCATGAGTTGTTATGGTATTATGTATCATTAAAGCCATATCTCAAGAATGCACATACATAGATTCAAGATTAGAGTTTTAGTAATATATAGTTTAATGTTATATTTTTTAATAATGAGAACTTTAATTACAAAGACTACTTCCCCTAAAGCATTATTTTCCAGTAATTCATTGCTTAATGATTTGGGGGACAAAAACTCTCTCTGTTATTTTTACTATATATATATATATATATATATATATATATATATATATATATATATGCATGTGTGTCTAAGCATATCAATAATTCCATAGCCTAATGGTAAAAGAAGCACTTATTTAAGAAATATATTTTTTGTGCAAAATAATAAATAATGTCATTTGTTATCTATGCACTTAATTAACTTATGAATTCAGTTCCTGATTATGTGTCAGGCTAGAGACTTATTGATCCAGCATCATATGTAATTCATTTCTCTCTCAGTTTGTATATAAACAGTGATGAATGAATGTGTATAAATACGTACATATAAAAGTTAGCAAGTCAAGAAGAGTTTAAACTGATTTCTGCTCAATAGAGAAAATGCTAAAGCCACTTTTGTTATTCAGTGAATCTACTATAGACACACTTCTTGAGGAAAACAAATCCACAATGAATGGTGAATTTTACTTCTGCTTAATGGTTCACTGATTAAGCACAATCATTTGCATTTTGATGCCTGATTAAGTCAAGACTTAAAGTAAAGATCAAACACATCTCATCCTTATCATTAAGCCATAAAAGTTAGCAGAGATCAAACTCTGGTGAGAAAAGGTCTATTCTATTGAATATAGTCTCCTGCATTATCAAAAAAATCAATACTTTTATTCTCTGTCATTGAATTTCATGTAAACCATTTAAACTAGATTTTAAAGTTTTTCTTTATTTCCTAACATGATCTGCCTTTAAAAAATCAGTTTTTAAATATTTGCTTCCATTATCAACTTGAATTTCATTTATTCCTTAATGAATGATATAATCTTTAAACTAACTAAACCATTATTATTGAATTTCATTATCCCAGAAAGAAAGTGGTAATGGTAATATTATAATTTCCTTATAAGAAAAACATTTGACATTCATTGAATGAACAGCCAATCCTTCTCTTAAAACAATTTTCCAGGAAAATAGTTTTCTCAAGTCCAGTAGCTATTATCACTTTTTCCATTATTGATGAAGGTTTCCTTCCTAACCTTTTATTTGATAGAGTGTGGAACATCGACATCTTGATTATGTCATTATTCTCTCTTTGAGTGACATTTGATATCTATTTTGGTTGTGTCTACTGTTGAAAAGTCTTGCAATGTCTTCAAGTGGTGTGGTTTCTGTTAGTCGGTACATTTCTTTGTTTGTGATTCAATAGTCTACAAAGTTCAAAGAAGTGTGGTCTTCACCAAGACCCATAGGCTTCAGTCACTCAAAAGTTTCTTTTTAAATTTAAAATCATTTTCAATTTTAAATCCTTGATCTGATTCTGTTATACTTTTGTGCCTGAACGTTATTAAAGGATGTGCAGGTGGTTTAATGATTATCACTGCAAAAATTGGAATCAGCATGCTAAGTTCAAATTCTGGCCCTGTCTGTTACATTCACTTTTGTACTAATGTCTTGGGAAAAGCATGTATCCATCTCTTCATCTGGTAACTAAGAGTTAAATAATTGAGTAAACTGAATTTTTTAGTATTGTGCAGCAGCCAATCTAGGGAAAGGATTATTCTGAATTCAATAGTGGGAAAAAGATAATGGGAAAACACTCCATTATCTTACCCCAGAAATCATGGTAATCCACAGTTTCTAAAGAAAGAGAATCAATGAAAAACCATGATTGCCTTCATCCTGAAGTGGCATAGCATTATTCAGAAAGTATCTACATTTTTATAGGACAGTTTTTGTATCTCTTTGTTCAATATATGTATGTTCTATTTATTTTTAACACAATGATGTTCGCCCTGTACAAGTCCTGAGAGACAATCAAGGTAGACTTTTACAGAGTAAGAAGTGCAGTTTGTACAATAAATCATTTTATGTGTGTACTTGGGCAATGCACTACATTTCACATTATTAATGACTTCTTGATTTCTCGATATATAGAATAAATACTTATTGGTATTTAAAGGTCTATTTGTTGAATGATAGTAACAGCAATCTACAGACTTCCCATGAAAGCTGGATCATTCTTCACTGTTGTAAACAAATGGTAACCATTTTTATAAAATGTCCTGATTTTTGAAGCCCCAAATAGACAACTACAACATTTTAAAATCAGTTGCACTTCTACTCCAATAGCTTCATGTCTCGCACATCTCGCCTGTGGAACTTCCTTCCTTATTCCTGCTTCCCTGACAAATACAAGCTCCAACTATTTAAGTGTAACGTCAATCGACATCTCCAGCTGCCTTGATCTATCTTCTTCCCTTCTCCACATCCTTTCACCTTTCATTCCTATCTGCTCTCACTCCAAATCTTCTGTAACCCCCTAGCCTTGATCGATCCACTATATTTCTCCACATCCTCTCCTTTACCACTCCTATCTGCTCTTCCTCCAAACCTTCTGTAACCCCCTGCATACTAGTGGCTTCCAGCCTTGCTTGATATGCTTAAAAAAGAAAAAAAAAGTCTGATTTGAGATAGAAAGTGAAATGTTTAATAACTTTAGAACTTGCAAAAGTAAAACAATTCTGGAAATTGCCAAAATGATCAGTATGTATCATCAAATTGATAAGAAATTCATTGAAAATCTTAGAACTCCAAAGCAAATCTGATAAAGGTTAAGTTTAGAACATTATCTGACTGATCTGTATAAAGAGAGAAGCGATTAAAAATCTTTTTTTGTTGAACTATGTAATTTTCAGGCATTTTGGCAATAAGGAAATGTTGAAGCTTGTTACAGAATGTGTCAAATTGTTCAAAATGACAAACCCTACTGTACTGGTCAGATCTCTGACAGTCCAAACTGAGAAGGAATGGTTTGAACCCTGAGGGCATCGAAATATGACAGTGATGGATTGTCTCTTTAACTTTTAATATCAGATCAAAAATAACAAAGGAAGTCTGTACATTTGTGAGAATGGAAGAGTGAAGACTCCTTGTAGTGCCCAAATTTGGCTCTGTTTGCCTGTCTGTTGACATTTGTCTTTTCTTTCTTCCTCTTTTCTCTTGCTCCAAGAAACAATGTTATAATTACTGTATCTTCCAATTGGAATAAAGCAAAACAAAAACTAAGAAAATTGTCCATCATTAATTCAGTCTGGGATGTGGAACTGGGATCTGAAGAATCTAGACAACATGAAATACAACCAAAGGTTGGGTCTTACATCAAATGACAAAACTTTTGTGACTAGTGAGAGTTGGCAAAATGGTGGGCTTATAGTTGGGAACCAGATGATTTGGAAATGACAATTCAAATGTACATTTTTGAAGGTGCAGATAGAACCATGGTTCAAGAAGAATCCAAAGAGTTCAGAAAGATCACTTTTATGTCTGACAATGCTCCACCACATTTAACAAAGAAATCTAGTGAATATCTGAATAAAATGGATTTTTAAAAAATTTATTTGACGAAGTGACCAGCTTTTTAAAACCTAGTGAAAACTTTTGCAATATTCTGAAGATAAAGGTTATATTGGGGAAGAGAAATTTACCTGCAAAGATTAACATTTTAATGCCATTCTGGATGCTGTGTAGTTTTTTTCGTATGAAGAAATGCAACAGCTTATGAAATTCATAGATGAACAATGCTTAAAACTAGATTCAGAACAGAGATCATACATTTCGTATTAATTTTATCTTTCTAATTTTGTTGTCATTACAATGCATTTGTTTTCAGTATTTCCGTCAAGTCTTTGAATATTGCACACATTCTGTAATTGTAATTTTCCATAACGACATAATGTGTCTTGGAGTTTCAGTAACTTGGCTAATAATGTGAAACTTGGAAAATCTGGTATAATTCTGAAAATATTATAATAGTGATATTCAGTATACTGTGATTTATGCATAATATAGCAAATATCTTTCACATTAATAGCACAAATATTTCCATGGATCCCATCATTAGTTTTCTAAAAATTAGGAAAATTTAAAAACAACAAATAATGTGAGAAACAATTTCTGCTTGTTCAGTATAGCGCTCTAGTTTATGTCCATGTTTGAGTTTTGACCCAGAAATATAAATTTCTGATACATCTGGTAATTAACCAAAAAAACTTAATGACCACAGAAGAACAAATTAGAAAAGTACCTTTTATGGCATATAAAATAGATATAGGGAAATTTTTACAAAGAAATCCTCCATATCCTAGAAATTGAAATTTTCCAGTCTTAAAGAACTGAATTTCAAAGACAAAAATTATTTCTCTTTTACTCTCGGTCACCATTTATTTATCACACATGACAGTAAAATATGGGATGATTTAGCCTATATCATTTTATAGATTGTTTCGGTTAATTAATGTAAATTAGTACAATTAACTCAGGATTGATTGATTTATTCATTCATTTTTATGTCTTATCAACCATGTTTGTTATTTAATGATGAAACATATCTTGAATTGTAAGAATAATTCTTTTTTAATTTGTGAGTGAATATTGCATTAACAATTTTTGGAGATAACTGTTTCTTTTCTTGAAAGAAGTCCTTTTATTTAACCCATAGATGGGAGAGAAGAGATATATTCATACCTTTCCTAAGGGTATTTTCACATAAGGGAATGTAATGAATATGACTGGAATTTAAACTGTGTTCGCTGGTTTCTTATTATGAGCTGTTATATATTATACCATCTGCACAACCCAATTAACTCAGGAGAAATGAAAATCTAAAACCAGATGGCAGCATATGGCATTCAGAGAAAGAAAGGAATTTATATGGCTAAATTAGAAGGATTCCTGCTGATGAGCCTTTGTGAACTCCTCAGCCAGATATCATCATGGATAAAATGTTTCCCAAGAGCAAATGAATTCAAATCTTGCCAGAGGTTTATTCTTTATTTCTGGTGTACACTACTTGATAATTACAGAATGATGATCTGGTTGTTGCACTAAAAAGCTACAGAATTTAAGATGAAAGAAATACTACTGAAGAACTAATAAACAATGATTCTCCTTCTCAAAAATTCAAATATGGTTTCATCTTAAGTGAGAATTCATTGTAAAGATTATGACTAATCTTAAGATATATGACATAGCAAATATCAAATTAAAACAAAAACGATTAATACATAAAATTTCAAAACTTTCTCTTTCCACCAAGAATTTCTAGCAAATAACTAATTACAGGCAAGGCTATACTATACTTGATAATATAAATAAATCAGTCCATAGAACATTAAAAAATTTTCAGCCCTAAATTTAAAGTTTGTGTACATGAGTCAAATTAGGCTGCTAGTATACAAGAGGTTTCAGGGAGTGAAAGTGAGACAAAAGACTGAGTATAGGGAAGATTTAAAAAAGGACAAAAGATGAACAGGATTCAAGAAGACAGAAGATAGCTATTGACATTGCATTTAAGTTTTGAAGATTGTAGTTAACAGGGAAGCAAGTCAATGGATGGGAGTTCCACAGGTGGGAAGTGCAAGAAAAGACACTGTTGGAGTAGAAGTGGTGGTTTCATTTAGCTATTTCAGCATTAAACAGGTGGGACCTAGATGCCAATCTAGTTGCACACGTAAATTCATGTAGTCAGAGCACCATTGAACAAAAAAACTTGTTGTTACAACCATGAAAATATTTGTAGAAAAGACAGAGAGAAGCTATGTCACATCTGTGAGAAAGTCAAGATGTGTGGTCTGGATCGATTACATTACATATCCATCTTTGGATTTTGTCAAGAACCTCAAGACGAATGGTAGGAGCACCAGGCCAGATATAGCAATAGTATTCAATACACTGAGGAATGGTAAATTTGTAAATGTGCAAGATGGATTCTGATGAGAAAGATTTTCTGACATGACATAATGACCGAACTTTCCTTGCAGTAGATGCAGTTATTGATTTAATGTAGTTGCTCCACTTCAAGTCAGCTGAAAATGTGAGGCCAAGAAGGCACAGTGTGTTACTCTCTATAGGTCTGACATCACCCATGCTGATGGTAAGCCAAAAGTTTTGTCTATGATCTGGAGCCACTTAGTCTTCACTTTTCATCAGACCCTCAAGTGCCTCTTTCCCTCAGATGCAACATTGGAAATCAATCATTGTTCTATCACAATTTCTATGGCATATTTTCACTCTTTTTCCATCAGTTCATATCTTTATAACTGGGATATGCTATGCAACATTCACACTGTCAACTCACCCTCATTTTCTCTGTATTCCAATTGTTAACAGGAAGTTCCACTCAGTCTTTTTTTTCCCAAGAAATGCTACTTTGTGGTACAGAATCTTTTGTGGATGCTTCCCTGAACACTACAATCTTAACTGCTTCAAGACAAGGGAGTCATTATCTACCTTTTTCATCCTCCCATCATATATTTATATCACACATCTCAAACAATAACTCTATGCCTTGAGTGGCTCTCAAGTCTTGTAATTTGTAAACTTTATTAAAAAAATAGACTGAAAAATGTTAAAAAATATATTGATGTGCTTCATTTGACAATATTCTATAGTATTTCATTGGTAAAATCTGCCTTCCATAAACATGGTAGATGCTAACATCCATGAGAGTGACTCATTGCACCTTTTCGGGCTAGCGTTTTCCACTGACATGAAGTCGAAAGATTATTTTAAATAATTTGCTAGGTCTACTACTATTCTGATAAAAAAGTTTGTTCACTGTGTTGTGCTTGACAATTTTTCTTGCCCAAATCTATCTTACATATTTATAAATCTACCATTCAACCCTGGAGACACGGTGGAGTAATGGATAGTGGCTCGGATTGAGGAATCAAAGAGCCAAGTTCGAATTCCAGTCAAATCCATTACATTCACTTACATGCTCATACCCTTGGGAAAGGTATGAATCCTATTCTTCTCCCTGCTAGCTATGGGTAAATAGCAGAACAGACTGTGTTCTGTAGCCTTGGATGGCAACTGGTCTACCACAAAATGAAATGGCAACCCACTGTGGGAAAAAATCTGCCTTGTCAGTCATGTATCGAAAGGTACATGATCGCTTAAGGATGTATCATGCATGGCATATAACTGACTGACTGACCATTCAACCATGCTTTGAATATTCCTGTCACATATGGTCTGATGCTCCTGCTATATATTTAGAGATCCAATGAAATCCAAAGTAAAATCTGCAATGTTGTTTCTCCTGACCTGGCATCTTGGCTTCAATCCCTTTCTCACCACCATAATGTAGCTTTCCTGTGCCTTTTCTATAAATATTTTCATGGTCTGATGAACTTTCATCTATGGTACTTAAACTTTATGAATTTAAGCACAGTACTAGATTGGAAATAAGATCTCATCATTTTACATTTGAAATGGTTAGATGTAACCATATGTTCCATGTTAACAGTTTCTTCTCTTGCACTTCTCGCTTGTGGAAATCTCTTCTGGCTTCTTACTTTCCAGCCAACTTTGATCTTCAAAAATTTAAGTGCAATGTCAAATGTTATCTTCTGGCTTCTTAATTCCTGTCCTTTTATTGTTTTCACTTCTTAATAATGTTTTTCTTTTTCATATATTCTTTCACGCTCAAATACCCCCCCCCCCTGCACGTTAGTGGTTTTATTGCCTTGCTTGGGGTGAAATGATTAAAAAAAATATATATATATTAGTACATTTATTATATCTCAATTATTTTCTGGTAATAATATGGATATTTTTCATGTCTGAGGCTAAGAATTTTCATCATATAGAGATTTTGTGCTGTTACACTTATATAGGTTAAGCTCTAACATTTTGTTTAAAAATTGGATCTTAAAAATGTTGAAAAAAATGGATGACATCTCAGGAGAATTGAGAAAAGAAATTTTGATTTTGATTTTGATCACAAAAGTTATTGAGTTTCTTCTGTTGAAGGCAGTGAACAGCTTCTCATCCTTAAATTTGAACCCTTTTACCTACTTTACCTGTTTACAGGCTTTTATGTCTAATGCTGAGAGTTGATCATAAACCTTTTCTATAATGCATAGATTTTAATCTGTTATCCATATATAATTAAGCTCTTAATATTTTCTCAAAAAATGTAGTTCTCTAAAACAGATAACAGCAAAGTTTTAGAGAAAATGGAAACAAAAAAGACGCTTATACATAGCATAAGAAAGAGGCAGTTGAAATTTCTTGGGCACATAATGAGGAAAGTTGGCATGGAAAATTTGACACTTACAGCATATATTGAAGGCAAGAAAACAGTGCATAGCCTACTTAACAATCTTTTATAAACAGTTGGCAGAACAGGGACTGGGAGATATAAGGAAAAAATTTACTAAGGGCTGCAAGGGACAGAAATTTGTGGAGAACCATGATCACCCACGTTCTGAAAGAACATGGCATATAGGAGAAGTACACCTCTTCTGGATGTACAGGTAGTGGAAAAGTTATTGTCATGAAAAATGGCTTTCTGTTCTGAAGAGATATAGTATTTAAAAAAAAATACTTAACTGTTTTTCCCAAGAAGTCATGGAAATTCACAGATGTTAAACAGAGGGAAACTGTGGAGAAACATGACTTCCTATGTTCTGAAAGGATAAAGCATCTAAAAAAAACATCTCTTGAACATTGCAAATTAATTAGCTTTTTATCTTATCGTATGTCTTTTTATCTTTAGATTTTAAAGCATTTACCTTTATTGCTCTTTGGCTTTTAAGTCTAAGGCTGAGAATTAACCATCTTGCAGATGGCAACTTGATAAAACAGTCATGATCACTACTACGAGTCCCAAAGTCTATTAGTTTTGATGGGACATCCCTCTTCAGAATGGTTTTGAACTTTGAGCTGTTCTTCAAATAGACTAGTTTCCATAGCAAAGATAAAGAGCCCAGTCTTTCCTATTATTCACAAGATTTTAAACTCAGTTTTCCTTCTCCCAGACTTTTTGCCACTGCTATTTAATCCATAGATGGAGGAAGATGGAGTTATGCCTTTTCCAAGGTCATTAGTGTAAAGAGAATGAAACAGATTTGATCATAATTTGAATTTAACCATTCCAATTCCACTTATTAAACAGATGACTGTTACAATACTTCTTGTATGTGCAGTGTCCCAACAGGACATTGGCGATCATGGCTCTCCACAACTTCCTATTCTTTGTACCTATAAGTGCAAGTTATCTTTTTGCTATCCTTCCCCAGTCCTGTACTAACGATCATTGACACGGGTTTGTTAGGTAGATTATTTGCAGCTTTCCTCTGGTTCTTTTACCTTCAGTATGTCTTGTGTTAAATTTTACAAGCCCACTTTCCTCAAAAATAGCTCAAGAAATTTCATCTATCCATTTCTGGTATTAAGTAAAAGTGTCCTTTTTCTATACATTTTCCATAAAACATTGTCATTATTCACATGTTCAGTCTATGGCATTCACAGCATCCTTCTGTAGAGCCAATTTCTTTGCTGCCTCAAGTTTTTTGTTACATTACTTATATAATCTGTTTTTTTTTCTTTTTAAAACTTTTCTGCATGAATAAGTTAACCTTCAGTTTTTGAACTAAAACTTAAGCTTTTGAAACCTTGACTTCTATATGAATATACAGAGTGTGATAAATTATGCAAAAATTAAAATAACACTGACAACTCATTTTAAGTGATATATTTACCAAAATTACACAAATATATCTTGAAATGCTAAAGAGTATATTTATTCAATAAATCGCTATTGGCTTCAACCACAGCCTCCAGACAACTTTGAAATCTCCTGCAGCTCTTCTGGATGGTCTCCTTGTTTAAGTTGAAGATGGCTGCCATATTCCTTGCCTTCAGTACATCTTTGGTATTACAAGGAGTTTTGTTGGTCTCTCACTCAAGTGCACCCCACCTATAATAATCAAAGGAATTCCAAGTCTGCAGAGTTTGGTGGTCAAATGTAAGGAGTCATGTGGTCACAGAAATTGTCTGACAGCCATGACTGGGTTCTCCTGTTTGTGTGGCATGGTGTAGAGTGCTGTTGCAAGAGATAGGATCTTCCAGCAGCCACCTTCTTGACCCAGGACAACACTACCTTCTCAAGGCACTAGATGTAGGCCACCACGTTGAGTCGCCTCAGCCTCAACACAGAGGTCTACATCAAGTGCCTCACCAATAAATTTGGGAGTTCTTTTCTTATCAGAATAATCAGAGCATCTTTTCTCTGTCCTTGTTCAAATTGTTGATCACACTAGATAACACAGTCTGTCCCAGAAATTGTAACTATGGTCTGCTCAGCATAGTTGCAGTATAAACTACTGGTGGGCTCTGTGGGTGTTGAATAAACACAAATGCACCTGAGCAAGCATCTGGAATAGGGACTGGCTAGTCACCCAAGTAGACGGGTATCCTTGAATACAAGTGGCCAGCTATATATATATATATATATATATATATATATATATGTATATATATATACATGTATATATATGTATATATGTGTGTGTATGTGTATGTGTGTGCATCTATCTGTGTATATGTGTGTGTGTAAGTGTGTGTATATAGATTATCTTTAGCAACACAGAAAGAGAAATTGTCAAGCCAAGTTTAAATTCAATCTGAGTTTATTACTTTAACTTTTGCACAAATACCCTTGGGAAAGGTATGAATCCATCTTTACTCCCTCCATCTATGGATTAAATAGCAGGCAGACTCAGCTCTCACTCTTTGGTTGACAACCAGTCTAGGGGGAGGAAAACTCTGAATTCAAACTTAAGAATAGCTCTGTGGAGACTTCTGTTACCATTTTTTCTAAAAAGTGTAGTTGTTTCTACACAAGTTTTCACCACTGTAATCAAATCACCTATGTGGATAGCCTAGTGGTTCATTTCTAAACTGTTTCTCTGGTCCTTCTATATCAAAACCAAGCTGATAGTCCATATGAAGTGAAATTTCTGAATCTTTACTTACTCAAGGTGGTTACTAAAAAGGAAAAGTCACATTGAGTAAATTATTTAAAATCTGACCAGATTTGTACCCAGAAAATTTAGGATGATTTAAAAATAATGAGTCGTTCTGCCTTTATGATTCATACATAGATATTATTGATCTGAAATTTTCACTGTATAATGTTCAAAATAGTAGTTAATATTCACCACTGAATTGTGTTCATTTGAAAGTAGATTATGTCGAAAGATAAATGTTTGTTGCATAAAATAATTTTATTCACCTTGGTTTGCAGTCTTAGTTAAGGGTTGATCAGTATGTCCATTGCCTAATATTAACTAAATTTTGATCTGAAATTTTCACCCTATAATATTTTAAATATATTAATAATATACACATTTGGATTAAGAAGCATATGTTGAAAAATAAATATCTTCTTTTGTGTAATATAAATGATTTTTAATCATTAGGTGATGGAACTATTGATGTACTAATGCATACACACATGTCTCTTTCTATCTATCTATCTATCTATCTATCTATCTGTCTCTCTCTCTCTATATATATATATATAAAACAACTAAAAAGTTGTAAATTAAAGAAAAGTTTTTTATGAAAGTATTTATTTATATTTTTTTTATATATATATGTAATTTGATATTTCAGATCGACCTCAATCTTTCATCAGAAATAACTGTTTTTAGAGGTTTGTTTACAAGTTTATATTATATATATATATATATATATATATATATATATATATATATATATATATATATATATATGAACTACCTAACCTACTGAAGGTACATTAAAGTCTTAAAGCATTTTCACCAGCAGTGCCTGAGATAAAATTTGTACATCAATTGGCAGTCTTGTATTCCAGACACAAAAGTTTGCAAACATAGTCAGAATAGAGAAACTATTTCTCCATAATCAAATGCATTGGACAGGTTATCTGACTTGTTTGAAGGATGGCAAATTGGCCAAAATACTTTTTTATGGTGAGCTGGTACACGGTAATCAACCCAATAATTAAGCCCAAAAATCATTTCAAGGATTTACATAAATGTGACTGAAAGACTCTTGGCATTAATGTTGAAGAGAGGAAAACAGTTGCTGGAGATAGATGTGGCTGGAAAAGGTTGATTTTGGAACACTGCAACAATTTTGAGCAGAAGAGAACTGAGCATTCCAACAAAAAGCATGCCAAATAGGAAGGCTGAAATAGAATCTGTCCCAGAGCTATTAGGAAAAACAGACTTGCAGTATTTGTGGAAAAGTCACCCTTTTGGTGACTGGTTTAGCCAGTCACATGACATCACAACAGTGAGGTCAGGTGGAAACATCTGTGAATGCAACCCAAAAGACCTGTAGGTTATTTGTGCGAGTTTTGTGACAAGGTTTTAAGCCAGTTGCAGGACCCAAACATCACATGGTCGTACACAGGGGCAGGCAAGTTTTGAATATAGGTGACAAAGACAAACCTTATGTTTGCTACATGTGTAAAAGAGCTTGTAAAAATGAAGCTCACCTTAATAATCACTTATGGCTCCATAGTAGAACTTTAGCTTGGGTAAAAATGATGGAAATAATAAAATTCTGAATGAAAAAAGATAAGAACCTACCAAGTGAAGAGATGGGCATCTTCTGCAAAGAAGTGACAATCATTATATATATATATATATATATATATATATATATATATATATATATATATATATATATGTATATATATATATAGTAATCCGTTGGTATATAATCCAATTTTTATTTCAATATATTATCATCCATTGACTGTTTGAAAAATTCTGTGAATTTTATTTTACAAGGTGAAATTGAACATTTACAAATTGGTATCGTAATTCAGATTGTATGATATATATATATATATATATATATATATATATATATATATATATATATATATATATATATATATAGTCATCCACAGACCGACTGTTTCGCTGTATCACAGCTCTTCAGTGTGGCTAAATGTCCGATTGCTTGAAGCCGGGATTGAAACAACCAATTTGGCATCAGTCAGCGATCCTACCTCTAAGCCATCAGGGCATAGCAGAGAGAAAGGGAAATTTTAGCATTTCCTATACAAAATACACCAGTGGCTAAGAGAACTCATTTCTTACATGAAGAGTAATGCATATATATATATATATATTGTCTATATAATGCATGGTACGGTGGATAAAGGCGTTGGTTAGATCCAGTAACAGACCCAAAGAGTGTGAGTTCAATACCCGGTTCAGGCAGTGGAGAACTTTCAGAGGGAAAAATTACCAGGAGATAACTGATAACTGACATCCATCAAACATGGCTCGTGGAACTAGAACAGTCTACCCCAGTGATCGAAATAAAGGGTTCGGTTCGAAATTCCAACCACCTGAAGAAGGCCGGAGCGTACAACGGCCAAAACGTTGTGACAAATATGGCGACAAAGATGAGGACAATAGTCCGAATAATGTATATACTATATATATATATATATATATATATATATATATACAAGTTTAGGATTGGTATATACGGAGTGAATTCCAATAACCAACAATTATTATTCTTTAAAGAGTGCTCAATACAGAGTAGAGCAGATATAATTATTTATTTGAATATTACAACATAAATATGTTATAAAATCACGACAAAAGTAGCCATTTTGTTTCAACACTTCTTGTGTCTTGTCAAGTGATAATATAGAATATAGAATAAATGGTTTTAAAAGTTTCAAATTAATCAACGATCCTTAGCTAGGAGTAAACGCTGTTACATAAGCTAGAGTGGCCAATCAAAATACAAGTATATGATGATTCGAAAAATTTGACAACTAAGCAAGGTTATCATAGATATTAAGAGATTTATAAAATTTGAAAATAAAAATTAAAAGTAAAAAATTAAAAAATTAAAATTACCTATTTAGAAATCTAAATCAGATCTCTATTAAGTTTTAAATTGTAGAATTACCAAGGAGAAAAAATATAAAAATAAAAATAAAAGATATATATGCTATTTAATTTGTATTTTCATTGAAATTATGTTGAAAGTTGTGTTCGGAATCCCAGACAGAAATGTATACACCTTATTTTCATTTCAACATGTTAGTCGCCTCTCACGTGAAATCATTCGAACAACGGCATGTTAAGCGCTCGGACATATTTAGATATATACACACACATACAAAAATCAAACCACACATAGGCAAATGCACTATACTTACACATACACATCGATACACACAGGCATATACATCTACATTCAATATGATCTAGACGGTCAGATGTCGAAGCTATTCGTGGCTTAATATGTTATTAAGCGAATTTAAACTTGAAAAATAGCTAAACCGGTCAAATATACATAGATAAAATTTAAACAAATAACTATATATAAAAATATATATACATACATATATATACATATATACATATATATATATATATACACACATATACATATATATATATATATATATACATTTTTGAAAACATATAGTTTTCGACACATTTACAGACAAAAGTAAATAACCACCTCCACATATAATTGAACACTCGCACATCCGCATATAAATTAATACATGCACCCGCATACACACATATAAGCATAATAGGTACGCATATACAGACCTACGTACATAAACATACACATAGATAAGCACATATAAATATATTGACCCATACGTTGACGCAGAAAAGTAAATAAGGCAAGTGAAGAAATACATATAAAGATGCAACTATATACAAGCACACACATACATACATACACATACATATCTAGATGTACATACATAAGCACGTATACATATATGCATATAAACTAAATATATACATAGACATTTACAAATACAAGTGTATACATGAAAAATTAAACAAACGTAAATTAAAACAACATGAATATAAAAATGCATATACACATTCGCTAGTACATATATATACACACATACATACGCAACTACACATAGATATATACACATATATATCTACAGACATACATATACATACATACATACACACATACAAACATACATATTCACAAATATATATACGTATACATACATATACATATATATATATATATATATATATATATACATATATACATATACATGCATACACACATACATATACAAACACATATACATATATTCATAAACATATAGACACATGCAAAAAAAAAGGAAAAAGAAATAAGCATACATAGACCAACTTATATTCTAATAATGTTCCAACAACATTATGATAAAATATATTAAAAGTTTATCATAATTTAAGAAAAGAACAACAGTCTGTAAGCAATTAAAGGTACTTTATCAACAAAAGTAGATTTTAGTTTGTATCTATGATACACTTCAAGACACTATATATATAGCATATAGTGAAATAAATAATAATTGTTTAACTAGCTCTGTAGTTTATCTCAGTACTATATCAACACTAGAAAATCCAAATATAAAGAAATTCTACATAGGTTGCACCATGAGACCATTCAAGGAACGCTGGCGGGGTCATCTGCAATCTTTTAATAATAGTAACTATAAATATATGACTTCATTATCCAAATACTTTTGGAGTCTAAAAGAGAAAAATAAAACACCTAAGGTTAAATGGAAATTAATTAGAAAGGCCCGGACATGTAACTCACTATATGCCCCGTGTTACTTATGCCTTAACGAGAAACTTGAAATAATTAGATTTAAAAATAAGACTGATCTTTTAAATCAAAGATATGAACTAACAGTTAACTGTAAGCATCGTTTTAAATTTAACTTAGTATAGAAATCATATACTTTCTATGATAATGATAAATTAAACTTAATAGACTATTACCTTTTTAGCATGATAGTCGCCCTATCGATATGAATGTGTACTGGGTACTTACGAAGTATCATACGTGTCTGTATTTAGATGTATATATTTGTATGTTATGTAGAGTTATTTCTACTGTCGGATATGTATATGTGTATATAGGGGTATATATATGTGTTTTTTTTTGTTTTTTTTTTGTTTTTTATGAAGGTATATGGTTGTGTATATTGGCATCTATCATAGGTTAACCTGTTTATATGTATGAGTAAGGGTGTAAATTCTGGTAAGTGTCTACCACTAAAGGTGTGAGTATAGGTATGGGTATATAGAGATATTTATGTGTACTTGTGTGTGTGTAGATATGTGTATGCATATTGCATATGTATGTATATGTATGTGTGAGTGTGCATATATGTATGTATATGTAGTACGTATGTTTCTATGTGTATGTATAGCTTTATATATGCATATATATGTATATATATGTATGTTTAAATATGTATATGTTTGTGTATATGTGTATGTATATGGGTGTATATTTATATGTATGTGTGGGTATTTATATGGTTGCGCTCGACTGTTTGTGTATTGTTTATCTGGATGTGTCGATATGGGTATTTATATATGATTAGATATTTATATATATATGTTTGTGTGTCATTGTATGTGTATTTGTATGTATGCTTTAGTGTCTTGAAGTGTATCATAGATACAAACTAAAATCTACTTTTGTTGATAAAGTACCTTTAATTGCTTACAGACTGTTTTTCTTTTCTTAAATTATGATAAACTATTTTATCATAATGTTGTTGGAATATTATTAGAATATAAGTTGGTCTATGTATGCTTATTTCTTTTTCCTTTTTTATGCATGTGTCTATATGTTTATGAATATATGTATATGTGTTTGTATATGTATGTGTGTATGCGTGTATATGTATGTATGTATATGTATATATATATATATATATATATGTATATGTATGTATACGTATATATATTTGTGAATATGTATGTTTGTATGTGTGTATGTATGTATGTATATGTATGTCTGTAGATATATATGTGTATATATCTATGTGTAGTTGCGTATGTATGTGTGTATATATATGTACTAGCGAATGTGTATATGCATTTTTATATTCATGTCGTTTTAATTTACGTTTGTTTAATTTTTCATGTATACACTTGTATTTGTAAATGTCTATGTATATATTTAGTTTATATGCATATATGTATACGTGCTTATGTATGTACATCTAGATATGTATGTATGTATGTGTGTGCTTGTATATAGTTGCATCTTTATATGTATTTCTTCACTTGCCTTATTTACTTTTCTGCGTCGACGTATGGGTCAATATATTTATATGTGCTTATCTATGTGTATGTTTATGTACGTAGGTCTGTATATGCGTACCTATTATGCTTATATGTGTGTATGCGGGTGCATGTATTAATTTATATGCGGATGTGCGAGTGTTCAATTATATGTGGAGGTGGTTATTTACTTTTGTCTGTAAATGTGTCGAAAACTATATGTTTTCAAAAATGTATATATATATATATATATATGTATATGTGTGTATATATATATATATGTATATATGTATATATATGTATGTATATATATTTTTATATATAGTTATTTGTTTAAATTTTATCTATGTATATTTGACCGGTTTAGCTATTTTTCAAGTTTAAATTCGCTTAATAACATATTAAGCCACGAATAGCTTCGACATCTGACCGTCTAGATCGTATTGAATGTAGATGTATGTGCCTGTGTGTATCAATGTGTATGTGTAAGTATAGTGCATTTGCCTATGTGTGGTTTGATTTTTTGTATGTGTGTGTATATATCTAAATATGTCCGAGCGTTTAACATGCCGTTGTTCGAATGATTTCACGTGAGAGGCGACTAACATGTTGAAATGAAAATAAGGTGTATACATTTCTGTCTGGGATTCCGAACACAACTTTCAACATAATTTCAATGAAAATACAAATTAAATAGCATATATATCTTTTATTTTTATTTTTATTTTTTTTCTCCTTGGTAATTCTACAATTTAAAACTTAATAGAGATCTGATTTAGATTTCTAAATAGGTAATTTTAATTTTTTAATTTTTTACTTTTAATTTTTATTTTCAAATTTTATAAATCTCTTAATATCTATGATAACCTTGCTTAGTTGTCAAATTTTTCGAATCATCATATACTTGTATTTTGATTGGCCACTCTAGCTTATGTAACAGCGTTTACTCCTAGCTAAGGATCGTTGATTAATTTGAAACTTTTAAAACCATTTATTCTATATTCTATATTATCACTTGACAAGACACAAGAAGTGTTGAAACAAAATGGCTACTTTTGTCGTGATTTTATAACATATTTATGTTGTAATATTCAAATAAATAATTATATATATATATATATATATATATATATATATATATATATATATATATATATATATATATATATATTGTCTTATGGGACATTATAACATTGTAATTTCTGCACTTATTCAAATCAAAAGTAATTCTCCTATCAACTTTTCATAATACAATCTTTTTTTATTTAAAAATCTTCACCAAAACCACATATCTTCACATTTTTATACACATGCATGCTGCAAGCAATGGTTATTGCCACTAATACCTGGGTAGAAATAAATATTTAATGACAAATTAAATGGTTGCATAAAACAATTTTTTTAGTTGCATGAATTTTAACATATGTATATACACAGAGAAGACAAAAGATACAATAAAAATACATTTTAAAAAACATCTATGCCACAAACAAGACTAAAACAAAAAGAAATTGTTCTGTAGGGGTAGTAAAGGCAATTATCTTCCTTTGGTTGAGATGAAGATATGTGGGTCATGTGATCGCTGCTTAGTGATGTCACTTCATAGAGTGACAAAAGTGGTCAGTCTGTTAGTTAACTGCCTGAAGTCAAGACATGCAAGTTGTTCGTTCTGTCCAGGTCACTCAGCTGCCACATGGTGCACCTTACAAGCCCATGGTGATGTTTTCTATCAAAATATAACTTCACCAGAAATAGAAACTATCACTGGCTTGCAGTCTTCAATTTTGGAAAAATCCATGACACACCGTTTTCCTGTTTATGAAATGTGTCCTCACTATTGACATAGCAGATAAATCCAACCTGCTTGAATCTGGAATTGGGATTTATTACAAGTAAATGCCTATCATTCTGTCTCCTTTTTACACTGTGTGTGTAGACATGTGTTATAGATTCTCTGTTTGAGACATTTGTAAATATGTATATATAACGTTGTGTATGACTTAGTGTCATAAAACTATCTCTGAGAAAAAAGTATGTTTGTTATTCTTTTCTTTCAGCTATTCCATTCTGTCGATGAAATAAGGTGTTATTATATCGCGGATATAATAATGCCAATAATGGAGAAAATGCAAACTAGAATATTCCTTTCTTCCATAGCTCACCCATTATTTGATGACTTACTCAATATGATATAAAATGTCCATTTCTTACACAGCACAATGCCCATAACAGGATAAAATGCATGCTCTGTTTTCCACGTGAAATGCCTCAATTGATACATTTAAATGATGGCAAGGTGACAAACTGTTAAAATTTTTGTTATTTTTTTCTGGCATAATAAACCATAAGCCAGTGGGTCCAATGTAAAAGGTAACCAAACATCATCTGGTGTACCTGATATGACAATATTATTTAACCTCCATTAACTGTTGACAATGGCATGATATTATTAAGCCTCATTAGTACATTATAAAAAGCACATTTTTCCAAGTGCATTATAAAATATACATTATAAAAGAAAAGGTACATTAAAAAGGTACATTATAAAACTATATTATAACAGGGATATTGTAAAAGTACATCTTAAAAGAAAAGGTAAATAAAATATTAAATTAAAAACAGCAAATTATAAAAGGTATATAATAAAAGAAAAAGTGCATTAAAAAAGGAAAAGTATATTTTAAAAAATGCAATAAAAAGGACATTGTGACAGTTCCATTGTATAAGAATTGATACATTATAAAAAGTATATAACAAAGGTACTTTATAAAAAGTACATTATAAAGGGGCATTCTTAAAGAATAGGTTCTATATAATAGGAACATTATAAAAGTTACATTAAAAATTAACAAGTGACAAGTGCAATTTAAAAGAAAAGGGGCATTGTAAAGGTTACATAATAAAGGTATATTATAAAAGGCACATTATAACAGTCCATTCTAAAAGAAAAGGTACATTTAAAATGTACATTGTAACAGGTGCATTATAAAAGGTATATTTTTAAAGGTTCATTATAAAGCTATTTTATAAAGGTAAAGGTACATTATAAAAGGTTCATTATACAGGTACATTACAAAGGTGAACATACATTATAAAAGGTTTATTATAGAGGTACATTACAAAGGTAAAGGTACATTATAGAACTACATTATAAATGGTTCATTATAGAACTACATTATAAATGGTTCATTATAGAACTACAGTATAAAGATAAAAGTACATTATAAAAGGTTCATTATAGCGGTACATTATAAAGGTAAAGATACATTATAGCGGTACATTATAATGGTAAACATACATTATAAAAGTTTCATTATAAAGGTACAGATGCATAATAAACAATGTAAATAAAAGTTACAACAATGTAGAAAAAAAGGCATGGGAAAATGTCTGAAAGACAAAGCAAAAAACTTAAGAATATGAAAACACAATCCAACTTGTCACAAATAAAATGGTAGCCCGCAGGAAGTCAAAGAAAGAAAATATGGAGAGGTGGAATAGAGGTTCAAGATGGAAAAATATGATAGAAAAGATCAAAATAAAATTACAAAAAAGTTAGGTAAGGTTTGGAAGAAAGAAAGAAAGAAAGAAAATATAAATGAAAGAGATGAGAAATTAATAAAATGCTAAGTTATTGGATTGAAGAAGTTAAGAAAATTATGTAAGAAAAGCGAGAGAAAAAAGAGTCCAGAAAGATGTGAATAATGAACAAAAGAATGGAATTGAAGAAAGGAAAAATATGAATTTGAAAGATATACAGTGGTTAGAAGAAATATATAGATAGAATAAAAAAAATAAAAACAAAACAAAAGAAAGAAGTAAACATAAAGAAGAAAATAGAGGAAAGAATAGCAATCAAGAGCTAGAAAAGATATAAGAATGAAGGAAAGATAGAAAATAAACAAAAGAGAAAGAAAAAAGAAGAGAAAGTCATTTTCAGAAAGATAGGTAAGAACAAAATGGATTGGGGTATAAGAGAGGGAGAAAATGAATAAAAAAGAATCAAAAGTAGAAAAATAAGAAAAATTTAAAAAAAAGGAAATAAAAAAATGGGAGTGAAAAAATAGAATTAAACAAAGTGGAACAAAAAATGGAAAAGGAAGATCGGATTGAATAAAGGAAGGAAGGAAGGAAAGAAGTGGGAAAGGAAGGAATATGTTAAAAATAAAATGCAAATTATTTGAATGAATGAATAGACAAAGAAAAGTTCCTTTTGGTTACATTTGCTTCTCGTGTTGACTGGTGCAAGACTAATGAGCCATTTCCTAATATCAAGTCATTCCCTTGGGACAGAAACAGTCACAACTCATTAAATCTGGATTTCCCAAAGCTGTAGGGATCAAAAAAATGTGTAGAAATTCCTATTTTATTTTGTTTTAATACAAATATCATTTTGTTAAGGAGAATACCACTTCCCTTTATCATATCCATGTGAAATGTTTGGAGCTGTTACTGTTGCTTTTTAAAAATATTGTTTTTTATTATCTCTTCTTCTAATAAGATTAAGATTGTTTAATCTTGTTATAATTATTAGTACAATAATAATATATTTAGTACTAGAATTACTGTTTAATATTAATATATTATTTTTTATGACTAATTTATTATCATTTCTAAAGTTTTCATTATTTTAAAATCAGTAGCTTCATGTACATTATTAATTATTTAAAATGTTTCATAATTATCTCTTGTGGTCACATGAATGATTTATTAAACAAATCCATGTAAACTTCCATTCCCTTGAATGAATATATCTTCTTTTTGGTGTCAAGTAATTTTCAGGATGTAGATGGTTATTGCTCTCCACAGCTTCCTATGTTTTCTTGCTCTAAGTATCTTTTGACCATTTACCATCTTTGTTTGTTTTTGTTCTGCCATCACTTTAGGTTACTTGCTGTTCCCACTTTGCAGACCTTGCCTTCAATATGTCCTGTGGGTGTTAAATCCTCTAAGCTTTCTTTCCTCATTATGTGTCCCAGACACATTGACAATTTTCTTAATCTTTTTTATAATAGGTTCATTATAAAGGTGCATTCTAAAAGAATAGGTTCTACATAATAGGAACATGATAAAAGTTACATTAAAAATTACACAGTGACAAGGGCATTATAAAAGAAAAGGTGCATTATAAAGATTACATAATAAAGGTATATTAAAAAAAGCACATTATAAAGGTGCATTCTAAAAGAAAAGGTACATTCAAAATGTACATTGTGTCAGGTGCATTATAAAGGTAAAGATACATTATAAAAGGTTGATTATAGAAGTACAGTATAAAAGTAAAGGTACATTATAAAGGTAAATGTAAATTATAAAGACTCATTGACAATTTGCTTAATCTTTTTTTAATCATTTCACTCAAAGCAAGATGATAATGCCACTAAGTTGCAAGGGGTGACTCGGAGTAAAAGAGAACGAGAAGACTTTAGAAGGTTAAAACACTTATTTTTATACTGGCCCAAATTTATTTGTAAACCAGTGTTATTAAATCCAGAAGATGTCTCGAATTTTTTTCTATTGGGGATTCTAGAATATGTGTAACTAATATGAAAATTAAGTTAAAAACTTTTGTTCATAAAAGCCTTAACAATATTTCCCCCCCCCCAAACAAATTTACAACCCTATCATGCTAGATGTTACTGAAATTTTTTCTATAGCAAGTCACTTTTTACAGAGCTATGTTGTCAGTCCTACACCCAACTGGTTTTGAATTCAGAGCTGTTTTTCACTTAGACTAGCTGCCAACCACAGTCGAGACTTCATTGCTATTTAACCCATAGATGGAGGGAAAAGAGATAGATTCCTACTTTTCCAAAGGTATTTGAAAACAAACACAACAGTTTTGGCTGGAATTTGAACTCAACTTGTTAATCACCCTTTCCATGTTGTAAGCCACTACCCTACATATGGACCCAGGAAAATATTTGTTAATTACACCAGTTATTAATTTCTGTAAATAAACCCAATTATTTGTTATTTAATAATATTGATGGGGGATTTTTGTTGCACTCCAAATAAAAATTTGTATTTAAAAATCCATTGTATCTAAACACGAAGGCTTATTGAATGCCTCATGGATTGTTTAATATAGAATAATTCGTCCTTGTGGGTGATGAATTATTTTCTACCTAACAACTTCTTTTCCACTGACAAAATGGTAAAAGTGTCTTGCTGATCTATTGCTATTTCCATGGAAAGTGAATTACATTCCTTAGTTCCGCCTATTCTAACCAGCAAGACCCACCATGCTAGACACATTGTCATGAACCACCCTCATTCCTTTACATATTTCATTGGTAAGATGTGAGTTCCACTTGAGTAGCTTTTCCCAAGAACTGGTGTTCTGTGGAACCGACTCCCAAGAGGATGCTTCCTCAATCACTACAATTTTAACCTGTTTGAATCTAGGGTCCAATCATTATATTTCCCACATATTCTCATAAACTGTGTCTCTTACTCAGTAAAACTACTCAAATGGCTCTTGAGGCTTTTACAAGGTGAAAAATCTTTAAAAAAAATTTTTTTTTTTTATCATTTCACCCCAAGCAATGTAGTAAAGCCACTTAGACACAAGGGGGTTACCGAGTGCAAAAGAATAAGAAAAAAGAAACATTATTAAGGAGCAACAATAAAAGACAAGTAATCAATAAGACATTACAAAAAATATTTTAGATGAAAAGAGTGAAATTATATCAAACTATTTTGTTATTCATATCTGTTTCAATGTCACGTTAGTCATTATTATTTTTATTTACATTAACTTAGTATTACTAACCTTATACATAAGATTTACACTTATATTTTGTCCATTACTTATATTATCAGCATCTTAGATTATCATTCTGCAATTATCATCTTTGAACATGAGCGATCATGGCTCTCCACAACTTCCTATCACTTTTCACTCTAAGCAAAGTTTGTCTCCTTATTCTCCCTCCCAGTCCCTGTTTTCCAGTTATTTTATACAAGCTCATTAGGTGAGTTATGCAATGTTTTTCTCTTACCTTATCTATATCCTGTGCAGCTCAAATTCTCTAAGCCTTCTTTCCTCCAGAAATTTCAACTATCTCTTTCTGATTCTGAACACAAGCATTCTTTTTGCTTCCATTTTCCTTAAAACTTCCTTCTTGTTCACATATATGATCCATGGTATTCTTACCATCCTTCTGTAAAACCACATTGTTTGCCTCTAGTCTCCTCATCATCTGTGAGCAGGTTCAATACTAACATCTCGAGATGCTATATCTCTTCAGGGTATAGGCATATGCCTAATCTTTATTATTTGTCAGTTGCCATACCTTCTTGGGAAAGGTAGTGCATTGGTTACTTTTGTGATGTCAACGAACACTCCTTGCCACTTTTGTGATGCCAATGAACACATGTTGCCACTTTTGTGATGCCAACGAATACTTGTTGTCACTATTGTAATGCGTAGTAGAGACTTTGTAATTGCAGATTACAACTATAGTAATGTTGTGGAACAATACTGGTGTCAGACACCTTCAACAAACACTCGCACTAATTGTACTTGCTCGATAATACTAGCTTGGAAAGTAATCACTGTATAGAGAAATATTATAGTGAATAGAGCAGAAAATAGCGGTCCATATAGTAATAGAGGATAGAGTAGAAATAGAGATTTGAATAGTAATAGAGGATAGCCTAGAAATGGTGATCAATTAGACATCATGCTAATTTCTACTTATATGTTTCCTCTATGGTCATGGGGTCTACTTAATTCAATAATGGGATAACCTGTGTTTGCTCACTGGAGATCTATGTTCAAACTATGTAATAGTTTCCCATTGCCTTCTCTACATTTTGGATTTCATTTGATTCCATTTAGACTAGTTGCCTCCCAAAGCTAATGAGTTCAGTCTACTCTAATATTTAACCCATAGCTGAAGGAAGAAGAGATGGATTCATGCCTTTCCCAAGGGCATTTGTGTGAAAGAGAATGCAAAAGACAAGCCTGCAATTTTCCAACACTTATTTCCTCATTATATGACGCAGATATTTCAAATGTTTCTAAGTAAAATTGTTCTTTTTTGTTTTCATTTTCCTTAAAACATCCTCATTGCTCTCATGCTCTGACCATGGTATTCTCAGTATCTTTCTGTAGAAATATCTCTGCTACCTCAAGTCTCCTCTTCATCTGTGAGGAAATTATATAACTATTATCGTCCCTATTATCACTGGCTTATGGTAACCAGAGCTTTATCATTATAATTATGTTTAAGGACATCATCATGATATACCAAATATTGTTTTGATAATTGAATTCTTTCTTAATATACTTTTTGCTGTTAACACAATGTTTCAGCTGATTTATTCTTTAGCTTTTGTTAGATATATTCCATGAGAAAAGAAGTAATCTCTTTCTTTTCTTCTAGGGAAAGAATGAAAATGGTGACAGAAAGAAAATGGCAAATTGTCATTAATATGACATCTGGACATGAATACTAAAGAATGCATCAAACAAAATATACTGTTAGCAACAGCAAGTTGACACAGAAAAGGTTCAGTGGACCAAATAGTAACTGGTATGTTCATCACTCTTCTCTGTATTACAAATACCATCATAATAATCATTTTCATAATTTCAATCATTATTTTTTCTAATAACAATTAACATCATTAATTATATCAGTGGTATTAGGCTTCTCATCATGTCAGTTATATTAATCATTATCATTTGGGATCTTCTTCTTTATATGCTATACACCTTCAGGACATAGGCAATCATGGTTCTCCACAATTTCCTTTCCTTTGTAGTTATTAATAAATTTTGTCTTTTTGCTATCTTTTCTAAACCTTGTTCCACCATCCATTTACCCATGCTCACTAGGTAGATTGTGCATTATTTTCCTCTGTCACTCTTGCCTTCAATCTGCCCTGTGAGTATCAGATTTTTCAAGCCCTTTTTCCTCATTATGTGCCCTGGAAGTTTCAACTATCTCTTCCTGATGTTAAGTCTATGCACCCTTTTTATTTCTATTTTCTCTAAAACTTTGTCATTGCTCACATGTTTGGTCCATGATATTCTGAGCATCCTTCTGCAGAACCACATTTCTGTTGTTTCAAGTCTCTTCTTCATCTTTAAAGAGATTGTCCAGCATTCACTGCCATATAGGAGTAAAGATATCACATAACAGTTCAGTACTCTTCTCTTTGTTTCTAAAAAAGTTTTTCTGTTTTAATACTCTGCTTAGCTTTTCAAATGCATCTTTGCCCATCCCAATACATCTTCAGATCTCAGTTTGGATGCATGGTCTTATCATTAGTCATTATCAGTCAGTAATTGTTATTTATTAACATTATTGAGGCTCCTGGCTACATCACCAGTTCCAATATGATAACTGAACTTAAGCAACACAGAGCCCGGTCAGTACCTAAATGGGTGACCACTTGGGAATATCATGTGCTGTAAATATGGATGTGCAGGTGCTGTAATAGATAATAGCTCGGAATTGTTAATTGTAGAGATAAGTTCCAATTCCTATTGGGTTTATTATATTCACTTATGCACAAATACCCTTGAGAAATTTAAGAATCCACTTCTTCTCCCCCCAGGTATGGGTTAATTAGTAAGACTTGAATCATTAAACTATTATTATCTAAAAAACTTTCTTACAGTCTAAAAAATATTTTCTGGCTTTAAATAACCCACAAGGGGTTGGTAATTCCATACAAAACAAAACAAATCAATCAATCAATGAAATACTGATTAGCTACACAGGCATGTCTTTTAGATTTATTTACATTCTCTGGAATATAAATCAATGGTAACTACCATGGCACAAAGTGAGGGATCAGTTTATATATTGATTGTAATATAGAATTGCACCCCCACTTTGTATACACATAATAATTTCTTGTTTGCTGATAAGCTATAGAAAACGAATCAATCAATCAATGAAATACTGATTAGCTACACAGGCATGTCTTTTACATTTATTTACATTCTCTGGAATATAAATGAATAGAAAATACCATGGCCACAAAGTGAGGGTCAGTTTATATATTGATTGCAATATAGAATTGATCCTCCACATATTATAATTTCTTGTTTACATGTCAAATTACGATTAGGCATGAATCCATTTCTTCTCGCACCAGGTATAGGTTAATTAGTAAGACTTTTATCACTAAACCATATTTATCTCCAAAAAATTCTTACAATCTAAAAAACAAATTCTTACTATCTAAAATATATTTTCTGATTAGCACTATATATGAAGGGATGCTAAAAATTTCTCAACACAACCTACTGCCCAAAGTCTGACCAAATGACTTCTTTTTGTATGTGCCATGATGTCGGTGATCATGGCTCTCTACAATTCCCTGTCCTTTGTAGCTCTTAATAATTTTTTTCTTTTTCTTATCTCTCCTAAACCTTCTTCCTCAATCTATTTACACAAGCTCACTAAGTAGGTTATGCATTGTTTTCCTCTACCACTCTTGCCTTCAATCTGTCCTGTGAGTATCAACTTTTCCAATCCCTCTTTCCTCATTATATACACTAGAAATGTCAACTATCTCTTCCTGATGTTAAGTATAAGTGTCCTTTTTATTTCCATTATCTCAAAAACTTGATTGATGGTCACTTTTTTGGTTCATGCTATTCTCAGTATCCCTCTGTAGAACCATATTTCTGTTGCTTCAATTCTCTTCTTCATCTTTGAGGAGATTGTCTAGCATTCACTGCCATATAGGAGGACTGATAGTACATAACAGTCTACGCATCAGATTTTCCATTTCTAGAAGGGGTTCTTGGTTAGGCTGAGTACTTTTCAGCGTCACCTTGTATTATCACCATTATTTTCAGTTTTACTTCATTATCATATTCTCACCATCTTTATTATAATCCACCTTATTATTGTTATTATAAAAATATTATATTCTGTTGTCAGTTTTTTAATAATTTACTATTGACAATATATATGTAAGCATCATGTTATTATATCACTATGTCATTAACATAACTGTAATCCTCATTATTATTTAGTAACATTATCATCTTTATTATTACATTGCAATTATTGCTTCTTATGATAAAATCATAAGCAATGACTTTTGCATTATTATAATGGATGCAATATTATTACATCACTGTTTCATTATTATTACTATAATCTTCACCATTTTTATTATTTATCCACATTATCATCTTATTATTATATCAGCATTACAATTGCTTATGATATTATCCTAAGCAATGATTAGTGCATTATAGAATAGAATCAAATTATATAACATCAGTGGTTCATTATCATGATTATAAGCCTCACGATTTTTTTTTATTTATTAACATTATCATTTTTATTATTCCATAGCCATTATCATTGCTTCTGATTTCATCAGAAGCAATTATTATTGCAGTATTATAATAGAAGCAGTATTATTACATCATAACTTTAAACTTTTTTATTATCAACATTATTGTCCTTATTATATATTTCCATTATTATTGTTGATATTATTATAAGCAATATTATTACATCACTGTTTCATTATCATTACTATATCCTTCATCTTTTAAATTATTACATTGGAATTATCATTGCTCATATTATCAGTATCATTATCACCATTATGATAACTTTCATCATTAACATCATAAGATACTGTCATATTTATCATAATCTGTAAATCTTTGACAGCACCATATTCTCCTCAAAACTTTTTCTATTTACTTTGACCATCATCTTGGTCAGCATCATTACCATTGTGAACAAATCATCATCACACACATCATTTCTGTCATCATCATGCACAAATGTCTTCTGCAGTCTCATTATCATGACAGACCCACAGCAAAACAACATTCACCTGTAGCTGGTGCAGATGGATGTGTCATGTAATGGATAAAGACGTGGCTGAGTTGGAAAGAAGCAAGAAGAAGAAGAAACTGACAGAAAGAGAGACCAGGAGAGCCAAAAGAGACACATCAGAGAGAGAGAGAGAGAGAGAGAGAGAGAGAGAGAGAGAGAGAGAGAGAGACTCTTAAATCAACTGACATCCCAATCCCAACAACCAATATGTTTTTCAACAAAATCTCTTCAATCCACCCTTTAGCAAATCCCACCCACAGATTCTACCCTCATCCACTTTGCACTCCACTCCTCACCACACTCACTTCTGTATTCAACCAATTAGGACACATCTTACTGTCAACAAATTGTATGGTTAATAATTAGAAGTAAGTGATAGGCAATCAGCTAAGTTTGTTTGCTTACTCATGGAATACATTCAAAAGTCTTTATACGTTTGTTCTTTCTTTTTCTCTTATATCTCTTCCTTAATATTCCTTCTCTCTTCTCTCCTTTCTTCATTTCTTTCTCTCTTGTCTCCTGTCTCTTTCTCTCTTGTCTCCTGTCTCTTTCTCTCTTGTCTCCTGTCTCTTTCTTATTCTTCTTACTTTCTTCTAATCTCCTGTCTCTCTACTACTCTTCTTTCTTTCTTTCTTTCTTTCTTTCTTTCTTTCTTTCTTTCTTATTCTGGTACCTACCTCCTACTCTTCTTTCTTTCCTTCTTGACATCTGTCTCTTTCATATTCTTCTTACATTCTTTCCTTCTTGACACCTATATCTTTACTACTACTTTTCCTTCCTTTCTTTCTTTCTTTCTTTCTTTCTTTCTTTCTTTCTTTCTTTCTTTCCCTCTGTGCTATTATCCTACCTATCTCTTACTCTTCTTTCTTTCTTTCACTGATTTTCTCTACTTTGCAGGCTTCTTCTCCCATAATATTCTGAATTCAATTCATCTTCTTCTCCACCCACCACCTCGCTTTCCCCCCTCTCTCTCTTTCTCTCTGCATAAAACATTTGTTTTTTCATCCTATTGACAAGTTTATCAATATTTTCCTAAATTACCAGTTTATCAAAATATTTGATTTCATAAAATCTGAAGTTACAATCCATCCAAAATATATGTATTTTATTCTTATATATATGGGGTGTGATGTATACATTGTCGTCTAACTTACACAAAAAAGAAAACAACACTGACATCTCATTTTAGCAGATATATTTATCAAAATTACACAAAAATACAAAAATATCTTTAAATAGTAAAGAGTAAATTTATTCAATAAAACTGCCATTGGCACCAACCACAGCCTCCGGACAAATTCAGAATCTCCTGCAACTTTTCTGGATGGTCTCTTTGTTTAAGTTGGTGAATGCTGCCATAATCCTTGCCTTCAGTTCATCTTTGGTGTTTCGTTGCTCTCGCGCTCAACTATGCCCCACACATAAGGTTGCAGTCTGGGGAGGTAGGTGGCCAGATATAAGAGGTGATGTGGTCACAGAAATTGTCTAACAGCCATGACTGGATTCTCCTGCTTGTGTGACATGGTGCAGGGTCCTGTTACTAGACATAGGGCCTTCCAACAGCCACCCTCTTCATCCAGGGTAACTCTACCTCCTCAAGGCCCTTGATGTAGGCATCTATGTTTGAGGCCAACTCTTTCCAAATCCTCTACACTGTCCTCAGATTGACACCCAAACACTCTGAAATGTTCATATTCGAGTTTCTGGCATTAATGACTATCAGTGCAGCATAGCATTTCCAAATTTCTGGTGGAGTGAATTGCATCAGGTTTCTCTTCTTCTTACAGATGGTGCCCAACTGACCCTACTATACTTTGCAGTCGACAAAATCAAAAACAAACAATGTACATGTGTGAAATTGAAAAAATATACAATGGCGGCAATTAAACCATCACACCCTATATATGTCTGTGTGTGTGTGTGTGTGTGTGTGTGGTTTATCCAATTCTCGCTTGTCGATATTATTTCATATTTATCACTCAAATTCTCTTCACATTAGCAAAATTATATACTGCAATCTAATTGACATTTTAGGAACAATTTTAATTTTCAAATCAATGTACCTTTAGGTCAAGCCTTTTATTACTTATTAAGTCATATCTTCCTAAAGTCAGTTTAAACTGACACCTTTTTTTATATATAATAGAATATTTTTGAAACATGCTGAAATCCTCACAGTACTTAGTTTTGTGGAAGTTATCACTAACATTTTTGTTGAGATTTACCAACTCTACATTTCATTCAATTTTACAAACCCATCAAAATTTGAATAAGCTGATTTGTTTGGAAAAATACTTTGATGGAAAAAACTCTACTTTGCAGTTAAATAATTTCTTTAATTTAACTGAATTTTATAGGACTTCATAAACAATATTATTTTAATTTGGTTTTGATTAATCAAAGTATGGCTGTTTTAGAGGTGGTGATGGATGGATGGGCTAATGGAGATCACAGAATTTTATATATAGTTCCGTCCTATACACCATAATTTAGGGAAGTGAAAATTTTAACTGAAATTTTTTAGAGAATTTCCATCTCAAGAAAATACAAACTTTAAGCTAAATGATAACAATATATGTAAAAAAAAGAAAGTATCATTTTAAACTGACACCAAGTGAAAGTGTATAGATTACCAAACTTTAAAAATAATACTAAAATTTAAGGATTATATCCTCAAAACAAAATTGGAGAAATGAAGAAAAAAGAAAGAAAAAAGAAAGAAAAGAAGATGAAAAGTATAAAAAAATCTTTAACCAGAAAAAGAGAATTGAAGAGAAAAAAAAAATCATCTTTTGTCAAAAATGATGCCAGTAAAACCTTTTGGCTCTATTGAAGAAGGAAAATCCAATAAAGAACAAATATTAAAAAATAAATATTTAAAAGCAGGGTTTAAAACAAAAAATAAAAGATAACGAATTAAAATGTGTCTTTCCTCTCCCCCTACCTATTATCTCTACCTTTTCCTTCAGATTACATTACCAAATCATAATCTTCATCCCAACCCTATCTTTAATCTCTCTCTCTCTCTCTCTTTCCATTTCCTGACCAATGAGACCCCACCTCAGATCCCACTTTCCGTTTCCTCCTTGTGAATTCCCCTTAACACAGTAATGTTGAACTGCTCATGCTGAAACACCTAACATACAAGAAAGGCTTGTGGCGGCCAATATGGTTGTTGTCTTGTGGCTTGAAATATCAATTACATTCAAATTAAAGGTTCCCCCAAGAGCAATAGAGACCGTACTGAAACTATAAGCACCTAAGACTGCAATTTTAGACTCAGCCCCAACCCAAAACTCACGTTCTGCTAAACCTTTCCTTATTATGATATCAACATCTCTTTTGTTCCCTTTCATTATTATTTTATTCATTATCTTTGCTATTTTTTAATCCTTTGTTTCTATTTGCTTGCCTTTATTTTAACTTCCTTTTTGATTTCTTTTATCTTTTTTCTTTCTCTCCCCTCTTCTATTTGCTTATATCTCTTCCTTGTTTTTCTCTTTTCTTTTCTACAATTTCATTGATTCTTGGTTTATCACTCTGTTTATCTCTCGATTTACTCAAGGATTCTTTTGTCTATTTCCAATATCTTTTTAGCAATCTGATTTTGCTTTATCCCTCTACTCTCTGTCTCTCTCTTTTTTCTTTGTTATTGTTTTCGAAGATGTCTTTTTCTTTATTTCTTTCTTTTTTCTTTCTTTAACCAATTTTCATTCTCTTAACTTTTTCTTTTTTTGTTTTCTTCCCATATGTTCTTCATTGTTTTCTTATTTACGTTTTAACCTTCCTCCCTACATATTTCTTCTTGGGTTTTGTCTTTTTAAATGAACATTGTTTTATCTTCAAACCATTTCTTCCTTTTTCTTTCTTTTCATTGTCAATCTAAGCTTTCATTCTTCATTCTTACTTCCCTCCTGTTTTATTAGCTTTTCTTTCAGATACACTCCTTTCCTTATTTTGTTTCCTTTCCCTTTTATTGTTCTTTCTTTCTTTGCTTTCCTTTGCATACATTTTTTTCCTTTTTCATTCTTATTTCCCTCCATTTTTCCTATTTCTGTCTTTCTTTTGCTGGCTTTTCTATTTCTATCTTTTTCTTTTTCATTTCTTTCTTTTCTTTGCTTGTCTTTTTCTGTCATTTTCTTTTCCTTTTCTTTCTTTCTTTCTTTCTTATTTTTCTTTACTTTTTCTGTCCTTTCCTTTTCCATTTTTCATTCTTTTCTTCTTTCTTTATTTTGGTTACTATTTTCTGTTCTTTTCTTTTTCTTTCTTTCTTTCTTTCTTTTATGTCCTTTTCCTTCTTTCTTTCTTTCTTTTTTCTTTCTTTTGTTTGCTTTCTTTTTTCTTTCTTTCTTTTGTTTGCTTTTCTTTCTTTCTTTCTTTCTTTCTTTTGTTTACTTTCCATTTTTGTCCTTTTGGTTCTTTCTTTGTTTTTCTTTTCTTTATTTATTTCTTTCTCATACCTCATCCTCTTTAATTGTTAAACATTTCTTGATCAAATGTTTCAGGCTAAACTTGTGAGTATTAATGTTTATATATGTGCATGTATAGAAGTGACTCGAGATGAATCAATGAGGGTGTACGTTGCCGATGGTAAGACATGCATGTGGGTGTGGGTCTGCACGTACGGGTAGAGCAGAGTAAGTTATCTTCATTTCCTTCCCCCAAAAGGCAAAAACCAATCAGGTAGAACAGATTGAAAAATGAAAGCTTCAAAATCTGTATCCAGAAACATATTAATAGCAGCTGATGGTGAAGTAGATGTGCACGACATTGTTATTTTCTCTGCCTATTGTTTGCTGAAAAAAGCACAATGATGGCCCTCAATCAACATTTCTTTTTTGATTTTTAACTCCATTTTGTGCTTTTTTATGACGTGGCTTTTGAAATGTGTTTTCCAGCATTATTGAAAATCACTCAAAAACCACCTAACATCATCTAAATCATTGTATATCATGAAATGTAATAAGACAGTTTGCTAGAAAACACAAGATTGTATTTTGCATCATCAGACATTATTGGCAAGCAGTATTGCAAAATATAAAGCATAATAAAACACCATTTATAAGACACTCACCTACAACTTAATGATTCATAATAATCTTGAATAAATATTTTATAGAATTATTATAAAACACCAAATATCTAACCAAACAAGTCATTGTGAAACAAATGTATGACGCATTATGAAACATAACTAACCAAGTTGTTAACATTCCACTACAAAAAAACGGTTTGGAAGGAAACTCCCATCAGTAATATGAAGAGCTATAACATTTAGTGCAGTTAAGAAATTGAATTTCTTTAAAAACTTTTTATAAAAATAAAGGGTGTTTCATTAAGATGGATTATATATAAGGGTGTTTCATTAAGACGGATCAAAGTCAGCAGTAAATAAATCAGTTTTATTGGCGAAAATTTATTTATTTCTCTATTTGGATCATGTTATTTAAGTCATGGCAATTATGTGTGTAAAATAATATTGCCCAAATGTCCACCAAGGCTTTGGCAACACATCTCCACTTGATAGTCAAAATTTTTGTTAACATCTCTGCATAATTTCTCCTCAATCTCACCAATATGCCTTATTATCTCATCCTTCAACAGTTGAATTGTTGTTGGCTTGTTGGCATAGATCTTACTTTTGAGATGAACCCAAAGGAAGAAATCTAAAGGTGTCACATGATCATGGTGGCCAATTGACTTCACTGTTTTGAGAGATGATGCAACCTGGGAACCTCTCATTGCATTTCTGTTTGAATTTCCATTTTCCTAATAGACTTCAACACATTGTTTGATTGTAAATCTTTCCATGGTTGAAACTGCCAAATATTTAAGTTGTTAAATCTGAAAGAAAAAGAAAAAAATCATTAGATACTTAAACTTAATTTGCATTTAAAATCGGTCCAAGTTATTGGAACATCCTTATAAATTTTGACCAACAATAACATTAATTGTTTGATCTATGAATGTGTAGTGTTTCCAAGATAAAATTGGCTAATCTTATCATAGATTAATAGATATGTCATATGGTTGTTGTGCATGGTATCCAAGTCTTTCAGAGACCTCCAAACGATCATCTGTATACAACTATTTTCTCAGATCAATGATTAAAAATGACTTGACATGAATAAATTCTTTAGGTTTTAAAGAAGACACTCCTTTATCAGATCCTATAACTAGCACTACAAAATCCCAAACAAAGAGCTTTATGAAATAACAAAAACCATATCACTTTGCAACTTCTAACAGCAACAACAGCAGAAATGGGTGGCGCATGTCACTAGAAAAGAAAATAATGATATAATCAACATTCCACAGTACTTTAAACAAAAGGTTTGGAAGGAAACTTCCATCAATACTAGAAAGAGCAATATCAGTGGACTTGAGAATTTTAATTTCTTGAAAACTGTTTTAAGAAAGAGAGTTTATAAATTTCAAATGATAGTAAAACTCTGTGGTAATTAATACTAATTGTTTCATGTATAGAAAGGGCTAATTTTACCATTACCATAATGGAAATATTATCAAGAATATGAAACTGTTTTCATATAATGTAAAATTACATTACGGGTTAAATCATAGAGTAGATTGGAATCTCCAGCCTTGAATGGAAACCAATCTGCAAGAAAGAAACCTCTGAATTCCAAACCATGAAGGAAGCACACCACTAGTTCTGTGGAGAGCTATTTATCAGCTATTTCCTGCAGAGAGATGGCATTTGAAAAACATTATAAAGCATCATGAGCCATCTCCAATAATCATAAAAGTATTATGAAACATTTTGTACTAAGATAAATAAGCATTCAAGAACAGTATCCTAATCTGTGAATCATCAGACCATATAATAATTAACAATGTGTATTTATTTGCATATTTCCTGTCCCATCTGCAGTGGGAAGGGAGGTAATGCAAAGTAAGTTACGGAATTTATAAGTGATTACTTCCCTTAATTGTTTTAATAATCTACCACTCAACTGAACTGTGACACTCACTGTAGCTGAGTGGTAAAGCACACTGGATCAAATGGTGGTTTCTCCCACAAATGGGGACACAGGTTCAATCCATCCTGGAGAGTATATCTTCTTAATTAAGATTTCTCAAATGCACAGGTCAGCAAACATAATACACACTGTTTAAAATAAAAATGGGATGCTTATTTCAAATATGAGTATCCACTATAATAATTTTTGAAGTATTGAAAAAATAAAATAAAAATTTTGGCTTAAGAATAAATCCATTAATATATATATATATATATATATATATATATATATACATATATATATATATACACTACAGTTCAAAAGTTTGAAGCCACCCCTAGAATTAGCATTGGACGAACTTGACAGAAGAGCAAGAAGAAAATGAAAAAAAGCTCTTAGAGTCATTGAATGCATATTTTATCAAAGTTACAATAATCTAGTTTTACAAACTTTGGGGTTGGGTTCTTACACCAAACAAAGTAAAATGTCAATATAAACATATGTCCAAAAAAAAGCCCATCATTGTACCTCAACACAGCAACTCATAACAACTGTTCAAAATGTCCTCTACTTGCTTCTACATATGCATGCACCCATCAGATCATTGACTGGCAGACCCTTTCAAATACTCCCATACAGTGTTGAATGGTTTTGCAAGCCTACATGATATGATGAAGCATCTCTGCATTATTAATGTCTGTTGCATAAACCAATTGTTTTAGGTGGCCTCACAGATAATAGCCCAAAGGACTGAGGTCGAGGGAACTTTCATGTCATGGAACTGGTCCTCCTCTACCTATCCATCTTTCATGGTAGATGTCAACAAGTGCATTGTGAACAATGTGACTAAAATATGCTGGAGCCCCATCATGTATGAACCCACATGCGTCTTCATATTAGCAGGGGTACATCCTCTAGTAAGTCTGGAAGTGTGTTAGAAATAAAGTCCCTGTAGACAGCTCATGTGTGATGTGCTGAGAGAACATATGGACCTACCAGGCAGTCACCTACAATTCCAGTCCACACATTAATTGTAAACTGATTCTGGTGTCTAGCCTTTATTGTACCATGGGAATTCCAATCTGTACACAAATGTTGGTTGTGTAAATTTGTTATTCCATCTCATCCAAATGTTTCAGCATCCATAAACAAGACTGAAGAGACAAACAATGGATCAACAGTTTGTGCAATAATCCATTGGTAAAAGTTCTCCCATGGTGAGTGATCAGAGGCAAAAAGCCTTGCACCTATTGCAAATAATACAGATACAGGAGCTACAATACTATGAGAAGTACAACATGTTAGGGCTACTTGACATGGATCATCTCTGACAGCCTGTATAATGTGTTCTTCATGGTCAGGCATACAAGTAAATCTCAGTCTTCTTCGATCTATAGTTTGTGGTGCCATGGTTCCTGTCTCAGTAACACAACAATAAACAGCAGCAAAGGTTAGATGACTTGGCTGCTTTCAGTCTGGAAACTAAATCTGATACAGACATGCAGCCTCACGTCCATTACCATTCACATGGCCATATGTAAAAATTATATCTGCTGATAATGATATGAATATCCTGACATTGCTAAATGTAACACTTTTCAGTTAACTCGCTATAACACATGCTAAATGTTGAAGACAGACTTGTCACAAATGTACATAAATGACAAATGTAACCTAGTCTAGATTGCAACACTGTACCATCTACCATAAACTTTCTTTAAACATAATAACTCAAAAATGAAGGATTTGCAGACATATGTTTATATGGACTTTTATCCTTGTTTTGGCATGAAGAACCAGCCCCACAAAGTTTGCAAAAGTATTTTTGATACACCCTGTATATATATATATATATATATATATATATATGTATATGTGTGTGTGTGTGTGTGTGTGTGTATTACTGAAGTAAAAAAATTATCTCTTTATTTTCATTTTTTGATGAGTTCCTTTTCACTGTTTTACTTAGATATATCTTAAATCTGACTTTTTTTTTTTAATTGTCTCTCAAGGGGACTGGTTTATTTCCTTAAATGTTTAGGTTTTATTTCTTCATTTTAGTTTGATTCTTACATTTTTATTTTACTGCAATCTTCTTTTCTTTTATTTGCTCTTTTTCAGATTATCTAGATTTCTTGAAATAGAGTCTGTAAATTAACAATTTATTTTTTGTCTTTTTACCACTTTATTTTATCTGCATTTTGACTTTCATTTATATCATTTAATTTTTTATTTTTAGTCACCAATTGTTTTGATTTTTTCCCTGTTTTTTAACTGCTTCCAGTGGAGTATTTTGCAGCCTTTAGGATTTCATTAAAAAACAAAAACAAAATGTTTAGTCTTTCTCTTTACTTGTTTTTCTCAATAATACATGCAACTATTGTCAGTTTAGACCTCATTATCAAAAGTAATTGTCCCATCTGCTGCATTAGTTTGGTATGATTAAAGCTAAAATTCTACAAGCACCAATTAATGACTCTGATTGGTTGAGCTCCAGACCACAGACAGTTCCATCTTGTTTTTATTCATCCACCATGTTTTATCATAATAATACATAAACACTAGCAGCAACAAGTGAAGTGACAAGTATAGTAAAAAATAATGATTGATTAAATCTATAGCAGGTGGGAAACAAATGGAATTGGGTTGGAATACAGAGGGTTTATATGATGCCATATAAGCAGAAGACAACCAGATAAGAAGACAACTTAAGTTGTGGTTTGTTTTTTATGTTAGCGAGAATTTTATGGGAATATTTGTGGTGGCTGATTAAAATCTTAAAAATAAAAATGGAGGAATAAAAATGGATGAATTTTAAATATTCAGAAAAAAGAGAAAAAAAATGATAGAAATAAAAGCAATGGAAACAAAGAAATAAACAGAAGAGAAAATGAAGATGAAGAAAAGAAGTATTTAAAAAGAAAAGAAGTAAGGTTAAAATAAACAGGAAAGATCTGGAAAACAATGAAAAGAACAAAAGAAGAAAATTTAAAGAGAAAAAAATGGAAAATAGATATTTGAAAAGTAAAAGAGATAAAGAAGCTGAATGATGAGGATGAATGAAAAAGAATAAATGAATCTAAAGAAAAGCAGATATATTAAAGGAAGAAATATGTAGACAAGTGATAAGGATGAATATGGGACAAGTGATAAGGATGAATAAAAGAAAGAAAAATAGACAGACAAAAAGTAAAATGAGAGAAAAGAATCTACAGACAAATGATATGAATAAAAAAGGTGGGTAAAGAAATTCAAAGAAAAACAAAGGTGGAAAATATTTGGGAGAAAGAGAGAATAAAACAGGTAGAAATTAAAGAAAGGAAAGGCAGAAAGAAAAATAGAGAAAAGAATCTGCAGATAAATGATGAGGATAAAAAAAAAAGATGATAAAGAAATTCAAAGAGAAACAAATGTGCAAAGGATTTGGGAAAGTGATGGAGATAAAAGACAGGGAGAGAGAGTGAGAGAATGGAAGAGATGGAAATCAAAGAAAGGAAATACGGAAAGAAAAAGTGACAAATGAATCTGAAGACAAGGGATGAAGATAAAAATGGAGGATAAAGAAATTCAAAGAAAAAAAAGGTGGAAAAGATTTCGGAGAGAGAGATGGAAGGAGAGAGAGTGTCAATCAAACTGATAGAAATTAAAGAATGAATGCCGAAAGAAGAAAGAGAGAAAAGAATATGCAAACAAATGATGAGGATCAAAAAAAGAAGGATAAAGAAATTCAAAGAAAAAAAAGGTGGAAAGGATTTCGGAGAGAGAGATGGAAGGAGAGAGAGTGTCAATCAAACTGATAGAAATTAAAGAATGAATGCCGAAAGAAGAAAGAGAGAAAAGAATATGCAAACAAATGATGAGGATCAAAAAAAGAAGGATAAAGAAATTCAAAGAAAAAAAAGGTGGAAAAGATTTCGGAGAGAGAGATGGAAGGAGAGAGAGTGTCAATCAAACTGATAGAAATTAAAGAATGAATGCCGAAAGAAGAAAGAGAGAAAAGAATATGCAAACAAATGATGAGGATCAAAAAAAGAAGGATAAAGAAATTCAAAGAAAAAAAAGGTGGAAAGGATTTCGGAGAGAGAGATGGAAGGAGAGAGAGTGTCAATCAAACTGATAGAAATTAAAGAATGAATGCCGAAAGAAGAAAGAGAGAAAAGAATATGCAAACAAATGATGAGGATCAAAAAAAGAAGGATAAAGAAATTCAAAGAAAAAAAAGGTGGAAAAGATTTCGGAGAGAGAGATGGAAGGAGAGAGAGTGTCAATCAAACTGATAGAAATTAAAGAATGAATGCCGAAAGAAGAAAGAGAGAAAAGAATATGCAAACAAATGATGAGGATCAAAAAAAGAAGGATAAAGAAATTCAAAGAAAAAAAAGGTGGAAAGGATTTCGGAGAGAGAGATGGAAGGAGAGAGAGTGTCAATCAAACTGATAGAAATTAAAGAATGAATGCCGAAAGAAGAAAGAGAGAAAAGAATATGCAAACAAATGATGAGGATCAAAAAAAGAAGGATAAAGAAATTCAAAGAAAAAAAAGGTGGAAAAGATTTCGGAGAGAGAGATGGAAGGAGAGAGAGTGTCAATCAAACTGATAGAAATTAAAGAATGAATGCCGAAAGAAGAAAGAGAGAAAAGAATATGCAAACAAATGATGAGGATCAAAAAAAGAGGATAAAGAAATTCAAAGAAAAAAAAGGTGGAAAAGATTTCGGAGAGAGAGATGGAAGGAGAGAGAGTGTCAATCAAACTGATAGAAATTAAAGAATGAATGCCGAAAGAAGAAAGAGAGAAAAGAATATGCAAACAAATGATGAGGATCAAAAAAAGAGGATAAAGAAATTCAAAGAAAAAAAAGGTGGAAAAGATTTCGGAGAGAGAGATGGAAGGAGAGAGAGTGTCAATCAAACTGATAGAAATTAAAGAATGAATGCCGAAAGAAGAAAGAGAGAAAAGAATATGCAAACAAATGATGAGGATCAAAAAAAGAGGATAAAGAAATTCAAAGAAAAAAAAGGTGGAAAAGATTTCGGAGAGAGAGATGGAAGGAGAGAGAGTGTCAATCAAACTGATAGAAATTAAAGAATGAATGCCGAAAGAAGAAAGAGAGAAAAGAATATGCAAACAAATGATGAGGATCAAAAAAAGAGGATAAAGAAATTCAAAGAAAAAAAAGGTGGAAAAGATTTCGGAGAGAGAGATGGAAGGAGAGAGAGTGTCAATCAAACTGATAGAAATTAAAGAATGAATGCCGAAAGAAGAAAGAGAGAAAAGAATATGCAAACAAATGATGAGGATCAAAAAAAGAGGATAAAGAAATTCAAAGAAAAAAAAGGTGGAAAAGATTTCGGAGAGAGAGATGGAAGGAGAGAGAGTGTCAATCAAACTGATAGAAATTAAAGAATGAATGCCGAAAGAAGAAAGAGAGAAAAGAATATGCAAACAAATGATGAGGATCAAAAAAAGAGGATAAAGAAATTCAAAGAAAAAAAAGGTGGAAAAGATTTCGGAGAGAGAGATGGAAGGAGAGAGAGTGTCAATCAAACTGATAGAAATTAAAGAATGAATGCCGAAAGAAGAAAGAGAGAAAAGAATATGCAAACAAATGATGAGGATCAAAAAAAGAAGGATAAAGAAATTCAAAGAAAAAAAAGGTGGAAAAGATTTCGGAGAGAGAGATGGAAGGAGAGAGAGTGTCAATCAAACTGATAGAAATTAAAGAATGAATGCCGAAAGAAGAAAGAGAGAAAAGAATATGCAAACAAATGATGAGGATCAAAAAAAGAGGATAAAGAAATTCAAAGAAAAAAAAGGTGGAAAAGATTTCGGAGAGAGAGATGGAAGGAGAGAGAGTGTCAATCAAACTGATAGAAATTAAAGAATGAATGCCGAAAGAAGAAAGAGAGAAAAGAATATGCAAACAAATGATGAGGATCAAAAAAAGAAGGATAAAGAAATTCAAAGAAAAAAAAGGTGGAAAAGATTTCGGAGAGAGAGATGGAAGGAGAGAGAGTGTCAATCAAACTGATAGAAATTAAAGAATGAATGCCGAAAGAAGAAAGAGAGAAAAGAATATGCAAACAAATGATGAGGATCAAAAAAAGAGGATAAAGAAATTCAAAGAAAAAAAAGGTGGAAAAGATTTCGGAGAGAGAGATGGAAGGAGAGAGAGTGTCAATCAAACTGATAGAAATTAAAGAATGAATGCCGAAAGAAGAAAGAGAGAAAAGAATATGCAAACAAATGATGAGGATCAAAAAAAGAAGGATAAAGAAATTCAAAGAAAAAAAAGGTGGAAAAGATTTCGGAGAGAGAGATGGAAGGAGAGAGAGTGTCAATCAAACTGATAGAAATTAAAGAATGAATGCCGAAAGAAGAAAGAGAGAAAAGAATATGCAAACAAATGATGAGGATCAAAAAAAGAGGATAAAGAAATTCAAAGAAAAAAAAGGTGGAAAGGATTTCGGAGAGAGAGATGGAAGGAGAGAGAGTGTCAATCAAACTGATAGAAATTAAAGAATGAATGCCGAAAGAAGAAAGAGAGAAAAGAATATGCAAACAAATGATGAGGATCAAAAAAAGAGGATAAAGAAATTCAAAGAAAAAAAAGGTGGAAAAGATTTCGGAGAGAGAGATGGAAGGAGAGAGAGTGTCAATCAAACTGATAGAAATTAAAGAATGAATGCCGAAAGAAGAAAGAGAGAAAAGAATATGCAAACAAATGATGAGGATCAAAAAAAGAAGGATAAAGAAATTCAAAAAGAAATAAACATACAAAGGATTTGGGAAAATGAAGGAGATAAAATGCAGAGAGAGTGAGAGAGAGAGAGAGAGAGAGAGAGAGAGAGAATTAAACAGATATAAATCAAAGAAAGAAGAGCAAAAAGAAGATGCAGGTAAGTGATGAGGATAAAAAGGAGAATAAAGAAATTCAAAGAGAAACAAAGATGGAAAAGTTCTTGGATGGGTGAGAGAGGTGAAAGGAATGAAAGAAATGTAAATTATAGAAAGGAAAGAGAGAAAGAAAAAAGAGAGAAATGAATATGTAAACAAATGATGAGAAGAAGAATGATAAATAAAGAAATTCAAAGAGAAACAAAGGTGGAAAAGATTTTGGAGAGTAAGAGAAAGAGAGAGTGAATGAAACAGATGGATATTTAAAGAAAGGAAAGACAGAAAAAAAAAGAGACAAATAGATCTGCAGACAAGGTATGAGGATAATAAAGGAGGGTAAAGAAATTCAGAGAAACAAAGGTTGAAAAGATTTTGGAGAGAGAGATGGAAGGGGAAAGAGTGACAATCAAAAAGATGGAAATTAAAGAACGAATGCTGAAAGAAGAAAGAGAGAAAAGAATATGCTGACAAGTGATGAAGATGAAAAAGGTGAAAAAAGAAAGAAAAAAGAGTGAAACTAAATGGCAGTGATAGAATAAAAAAGGAAGATAAAGAAATTCAAAGGGAAGCAAAGGTGGAAAAGATATGTGAGGATGAGTGATGGAAGGAGAGAGAGAATGAAACAGAAATTAAAAATAGGAAAACACAGAAAGAAAAAATGGAGAGAAAAGAATCTGCAAGCAAGTGATTAGGATAAGAATTGGGGTGATAAAGAAATTCAAAGTGGAAAAAAAAAAAAAAAAAAAAAAAAAAAGCTAGAAAAGATTTTGGAGTACGAAGAGAGAGAGAGAGAGAGAGAGAGAGAGAGAGAGAGAGAGAGAGAGAGAGAGAGAGAGAGAGAGAGAATGAAACAGTCAGAAATTTAAGAAAGGAAAGACAAAAAAGAGAAAAAAGAATTTGCAGACAGGTGATGAGGATAAAAAAGAAGGATAAAGAAATTGAAAGAGAAACAAAGATGGAAAAGATTTGGGAAAGAGAGAGAGAGAGAGAGAGAGAGAGAGAGAGAGAGAGAGAGAGATGGAATGAAAGGAAAAGAAAGGCAGAAAGAAAAGAGAGAAAAAAGTATATGCAGAAAAGTGATGAGGACAAAAAAGAGGACGAAAAAATTCAAAATGATATAAATGTGGAAAGGATTTTGGAGAAAAAGAGACGGATGGAAAAAGAGAGTGAATGAAACAGTTGGAAATTTAAGAATGGAAAGACAGAAAAAAATAGAAAAAAGAATCTTCAAACAAGTAATGATGATAAAAAAGGAGAATAAAGCAAATATGGAAAAAATTTGTGAGCATGAGAGAGAGATTACTGAAGGAGTGAGACAGAGAATGAAATAGTTGAAAATTATAGAAAGGAAAGACAATAATAAAAGAGAGAATAAAATCTGCATACAAGGATAAATAAGGAGTATAAAGAAATTCAAAGAGAAACAAAGGGGTAAAAGATGTCGGAGAGAGAGAGAGAGATATAGAGAGTGTAAAATAAGGAAAGGAAAGAGAATGAAAAAAGAGAGAAAAGAATATAAATAGGATAAAAAAGGAGTATAAAGAAATTCAGAGAGAAACAAAGGTGGAAAAGATGTCGGAGAGAGAGAGATAGATAGATATAAAGAGTGTAAAATAAGTAAAGGACAGAATGAAAAAAGAAAGAAAAGAATATATAGATAAGTGATGAGGGTAAAAAATGTTGATAAAGAAATAAGAAACAAATGTGGAAAAGATTTGGGAGAGTGAGAAATGAAAGGAAAGAGAAAGAAAATGAAGTAGAGGAAAATTAAAGATAGGTGAAGCAGAAAGAATAAAAAGAGAAAAAAATCTGCAGGAAAATGACGATGATAAAAAGTTCAAATAGAAACAAAGATGGGAAAGATTTGTGGGAGAGTGATAAAGAAATGTGGGAGAGTGAAAGATCTCCAATGGAAGGTGTGGAAAGGAAAGACTGAAAGAAAAACAAGATTGGAACACACAGACAAAATGTGAAGAAGAAATAAGAGAGGAAAGAGGGAGAAATAGAGAAAGACAAACTTTGTAAATAAAGGAAAAGAAATATAGAAAACAGAGTAAATGAACTTATGATGAAACTGAGGAGATAGAGAAGCAGCAAAAATCATTTAAAAAAGAAAATACAGAAGTTATCTAAAAACAGAATCAAAATTCTTTTGCATAAAACACCTTTTTTTTAAGCAAAGCTGAACAAGAAAGTCAAAATGGGAAAGTTGTTGATGCTGATATTTGAGAAGAAAAACAAACATTGAATATTTCAAAACCAAAAAATAAAAGAAAAAACAGAAAAGGCAAGAAAAATTTTCAAAACAAATATTCAAGAAATAAGAGCTCATGGCAAAAATATGTACAGATGTACATATCTATATCTGTATCTATCTATCTATCTATCTATCTATCTATATATATATATATATATATATATATATATATATAATTTTTGGCCATTTTGGTTCTTTATGATATTTTTATATATTTTTGAAGTGGTTTGTTTTTGGTCTTTAATAAAATGATGAAAATTCACCATATAATTTTCTTTTGGTTTTTTTCTTCAAAAGGATAGTGGCAAGAAAAATGCTACAGAAGTGATAGGGCTTGTAACAAAATTTTTCCATGCATTCCATCTCCCACCCAAAAATTATAAAAGAATAATATAAAAACATTAAATATATTCAAGGAGATAAAGAAAAAACTTAAATAAAAATAATAATGATGAAAATATACTGAAGTAAAAACATATAATTGAAAGTAAAAAGGAAAATCTTCACTTCCCTGAAACCAAAGTATATATATTATAAAATCTCAAACAAAAAAATGAAAAATACTAAAAAGAGATGACCATAGTAAATAATAATGGCAGTGATAGCACCAAAAGCAGTAATGATAATGACATTAACACTGAAAAATAATAAAAAAACAATGTAGAGCAATAATAAAATTCTCAAAAGATATTAAGACAGAAAAGATTACAAAGGAGAAGAGAATAAATAAAACTAACAGAAAAAATGGAAAAAGGTAAAATACAAAAATAAATAATATTGATTTTCTTTCTCTGATTTTAGTTAGGACAGAAAATCAAAATTAATAACAAGAATTTATAAACTATATATATATATATATATATATATATATATATATATATATATATATATATATATATGTGTGTGTGTGTGCGCGCATATGTATGTGTGTGTATATATATATATACATACATATATATATATGTGTATGTGTATATGTATGTGTGTGTGTGTATATATATATATATATATATATATATATAGACAAAAGGAAGACTATCTTTTGTTCTTATTCATATTGTCCTTATTTTTAGCTCTATCTGAAATCTTACACACACACATACATATATATATATATATATATATATATAAGCAGTATATATATTTATATATATATTAATATTTAAGGGTAAAATATAAAAGTAAATATTGAAAACCAAGAAAAATAAACGTAAATTTAAAATAAAAATGGATGCTATAAATATTATTACTACTACTAATAAAAACAGCTGTAAAAAAAATTAAATAAAAATAAAATATAAACATGTTTATTAAATCAAAAAATAAATAAGTAAAAATTGAAATTACCACAAAAATTAAAAAGAAAAGAATTAAAAAAAAAAATACTCTTTCAGTCTGCTAACACAAAACAATAACAATAATAATAATAATAAAACAGTAACAACAAACAATGTTTCTCAGTAAAAGACCATATCTGTTTCAAGAGCCACATATCGCCACCGGGCAGGTATGAAAAAATAAATAAAAGAAATGTAAAGATTATCTTTCCGATGAACTTCTCATATGTTCATAATAGAGATAAAATTGATGTAACAAAATGGTGCCCATTCTAAAATGGTGGCTTAAATTGATGCAAAGAACTTTGCAAGAGCATCCAATCTTGTAGCTGCAGGCGACAAAAAACTTTGCTTTGTGTTGACGTCGTGTTGAGGTTATCTGAAGAAGTCGCTGTGATATATGACGAGTCTGTGTTGCCTTGGGTATTTCTGCGACAACCCAGACAGTTTAAGCTCACTCTGTAGAATTGGGAGGTTACTTTTTATTCTACACAATCAAACTATGTGTCATTATTATTACAAGATAGATACAAACAGACTGATATAGATAAATGGACAGATAGATAAGAACAAATTTAAGTAGATAAATAGAAAACAAAGTTGAGTAGATAGGTAGGTGTGGCAGCTTTTACAAATTTCTTCTTTTTTTTTGAGAAAGAGAAGACTTTAGTGAAGAAAAAGGACAATAAAAGAACAGGTTCCAGGAAGACAAAATAAGGTGATTAATATTGCATTTAAATTTTTGAAAATTGTTGGTGGCAGGATAGCAAGAAATCAGAAAGGGTTCCAGAAGTGAAAAGTTTGAGAAAAGAGACTATTAGAATAACACAGTTTCATGTAGCTATTTCAACAATAAAACAATAAGACCTATTAGCCAATCTTGTAGTCTGCTTGAATTTATATGATTATGGTACCAAGGAGGAGAGCTTATTAGAACAACTTCCTTGGAAATATTTATAGAAAAGGCAGAGGGAAGCATGGTCATGGCAGTGGGAAAGTGACTGAAGGATTGATAACATAACAGACCCTTTAAATTTTGTTGAGAATCTCAAGATATTTAGCTTGAGCACGAGATCAGATATGGCAGCAGTATTCAGTGCATAGATGAATGGTAGATTTATAAATATCCAAGATGGATTCCGATGAGAAAAATTGTCTCATACAACACAGTGAATCAAGTTTCTTATCATTCAAAAAGTGTAGTTGGTTCTGCACAAAGCCTTCACCACTATAATCAAATCATATGTGCTGGTGTCTGGCTGTTGGTTCCTAGGAACTGAGCTGCTTGACCCTCATATGTCAAATATGATGGGAGAGTTGACTATATATTATAATATATTTATATTTAATATATTTGGATACTATATTTATTGATATAAATATAAATATATTAATAATATAAATAATGAATGTTAGTATATCGAAAGTAATAGTAAGAGTTTTTCTTTTTGATTGGTTGATAACCAGGTTTTAAGAGTCCAATCAACTCTACTGTTTAAACCCATCGGTATGAGTTGGGGATAAGAGATTAATAGTATAGTATATCGAAAGTATATATAGTATATCTAAATATTACATAATAATATTATTGTAGCATACCTACGGATGATAATGTGTATGTCCCCATTCACATAAATACAGTAGTAAATACTGTATGTTGGTCTGCAGTTGGAGATTCCTTGTAGAATTCACTAGACTAATTTCTAGCAGTTGACTACTTCTTCAGTGCACTGCTAGGGAATCATATATGTTTTGTTCCTGTCCTAAGTATTATCATTCATTACCAACCTTCATGTGATTATTCTATTCAGTAACCTTCCCTAGGTTACAGCAATTAGATTATGATATATAATGAGGGTGAAGTGATTACAAATGGTGTCAACTGAAATTCGAATTCACAGCACCAATTCCATTTTTCTGAGTTGTTAACAACAAGCAACTGCAATCAAAATGTATAATAGTTGCAAGCAAAAAATTGCAGTGTGTCCTTGGTGGAAATGAGGTGAGAAATAACTGAGCATTATTAAAAAAAAAATAAGAACTCAATGAAATATCACTAGATATGAATGTGAACAGTCTAGGCCCGTAGAGTAAATGAAGGGGGTCACTTCGGAATTCCCAGTAAGTTACTTGGATCAACATACACCTGATGAAGATCAAGGAGTACAACAGCCAAAATGTTTTAATAACAACAACAAAGATAAGGACAATAGCTCACATGGAAATAATGTAAATAATAATAATAATTGCTATCTATCTGATTGTCTTATAAACACTGACTACTACTTTCTGTCATTCATAACTCTATCCAGTTCTTCCTTTCTGATTCCAGAAATGTGAAGATGGTGTAATAGATACTCTTGCAAAATATATTAATCCACCTCTTCTCCTCCAAGATATGAGTTAAATAGTACGACTTGAAAAATCATTGTTATTCTCAAAAAAAACGTTATTAATACAATATTCACTCACAACAAAAAGAATTATTCTTACAATCTAAAATATGTTTTGACTTTAAATAAATCACAAACGGCTGGTACTCTGTAAAAAACAGACCAGTCTGTCAAATCAGTTCTGATTCCAGTGTCATTGCAGTGTTAAGCAGTGAAGTTTCTTGCTAGTTTACCTTTCACTATTTTCCTAGAATTTGAACTCCACAGAATAGGCTAATGCATAATTTTTGGTTTACTTCACCAATGACGACTGCTAAAGCATGCTCTTTTATAGATTGTCCTCATAATCACTGGTAGTTTCCCGTATAGTTTTCCATTGGGCATGTGTTTGTTTCTAGCTGACATTTAGCACTCCTCTCAATAGTACAGTGTCGATGGAATATGGATTATTGCTTGGATTGAGGAATCAGAGATCTGAGTTCAAATTCCAGTTGAGTTCATTACATTCATTTACATTATTTACATTAGATACATTGGACTGTTCTCCTCATCTTTTTTGTCATATTTATGACATTTCAGTCATTGTACACTCTGACCTTCTTTACGTAATTGGAATTTATTTCATTCACCAGTTTTAGTTCCACATGCCATGCCTCTTCCATTCTTCCATTCTCATTTATCTCCCTTCAACTCAACTCTCCAAGTTTTTGTTCACCACTGCAGCAGCCAGGCATTGGACTTAAAACCCTTTGGGTCAAGTCACTGGATCCAACCAACACTTTTATCTACTGGGTCATTTGTCCTTGAGGACTCAATGTATTCACTTATATTCTAATATCATTGGGAAATGTATGAATCCATCTACGTATGAATCAATTCTCTCTCCAATTAGAGATAAATAGCAGGAAAAGTAGTTTGAGTGGCAACCGGTCTAAGAGAAGGAAAACTCTGAATTCAAACTGGCCTGGAGAAGGTTGGGTTCTGTCAGGCTATCTTGCCCATGATACACCACTGCAACATCTGTACATGTGGTGTCCCTACAACTCAAAAGAGTAACAGGACTCATGATCGTGATCGTGAGGTACCATATACTTTTTTTATTTTGTTAATGTCCAACTGTTTAAATGATTTAACCTGTATAAGAGAATTGTTACACTTTAAGATATTTTTTCATTTCTAACTTCAAGATCGCATTCATTTTTTATACTGCTGTCCATACCATTGCAATTATCACATCTATGACTTTTTGTGGAGTTCAATCAGTATTCTAGATTTACTTGATTCAGATTGTCACCTTTGAATATTATGAGATTTCCTTCTGCTTAATTAAAAGACATGAATTCTATTTAAGTCGGGCCTGCAACACATAAGGCTGGCCCTCATCAGCAATATGAAAAGATAATTTATTCCTTCTATACATTTTTTCTGAAAATCTTCTATGTAAAATTCCAAATCTATTTCCTTATTTGATATTAATGTTTTCATAAAATAGTAATACTGCTCCTACTAACACTACTAATGTAAGGACAAATATGATAGTAGGAGAGATTGTAGAATGAAGTGATGAGTTATAGGTTAGATTTGATCTTCTGTAAAGCTGTCAAGCTTTTAAATTGAACAATTAGGGCAGCTTAGGATTCACCAGGTTTCCTTGAGGAAAAAGTAAAGTGAATTTAAACCTTCCTAAGAGATTATTCTTTATTTCTGATTTAATGTTGTCAACCGATGACCTTCAATTAAAATTGTAATCTATCTGCTCATCCTCACTCCTGACCCCTTCTTTCCAATTATTTCTATTATCCGCAGTCCTACCCAGTTCTGCCTTTCTGATACCAGTGTCATCAACGAATTGATTAAATGGCCATTCTTGACCAGTCTTCTTTTTGATCTTTTTCCATAATTTGGATTCCATAGTATAATCTGATGTACAACTTATTGTCTTTTTCTCCAGCAATGGCCACTAAACCACACTTGCCTTTCACAGATTGTGTCTGTAATCTTTGGTAGATTCCCATAGAGTTCTTCATTAAATATATCTTGTTTACAGCTGACATTTAGCACTGCTTTCAATAGTCAAGTTTAGGTACCATTTATTTTTTTGCCAGTGATTTTGTTAATGTTCAACTGCTTGACTTGTAAAAGAGGACTGTTTCTGCTGATGACATGAAGTTATACTTTCTGAATTTAAAAAAAAAACATTTATATATTAATGTTCCCCAATATGATTTTGTTTTAGATATTAATGTTCATCCAATATAATTATTTTATATATTAAAGTTCACCCAATACAATTTTTTAATTTCTTTTTATATATTAATGTTCACCCAATACAATTTTTTAAAATTGTTTATATATTAATTTTCACCCAATACAATTTTTAATTTTTTTTATATCTTAATGTTCAACAAATACAATTTAAATTTTAAAATTATTTATATATTAATATTCACTCAATACAATTTTTTAAAATTGTTTATATATTAATTTTCACCCTATGAAATTTTTATTTTTTTTATATATTAATGTTCAACAAATACAATTTAAACATTTTTTTTATATATTAATGTTCACCAATACAATTTTTTAAAATTGTTTGTATATTAATTTTCACCCAATACAATTTTTTATTATTTTTTTTATATTAATGTTCAACCAATACAAATTTTTAATTTTTTTATATATTAATGGTCACTCAATACAATTTTTTTAATATATTAACATTCACTCAATACAATATCTGAAAATGAGAAAGGTCAAGAAGTAATGTCCATGGGTCTATTCAGGAAAGATAACAGTTTAAGATATTCAAGAAAGTTCAAGACTTCAAGATCAAGATTTTAGTGATTAGGAAATTATTCTGCTGGGACTCTGTTCTACAAAGCAGCTGTGTGATATTTTGTGACAAAATTTTGTATAATAACAATTTTTATAACTTGGAAATAAATTTGGGCAAAATCAACATTAATTGTGAAATTCAGCAAAAGTCACCCATGAAATAAAAATAATTGTTTGTACTAAAAGTAAGGACCAACGTACATCAAACAGTCTTTAAATTAAGTGGCAGCAATTATTGTTAAACTTTTAAAAGGTAAGCTTAACTAATAAATATTAATGGAATACTTAAATGCAGCAATCAATTTTGAGTTCTTTTGTAGTTTATTGTTGCCTATTGCTGCAGTATGCCTTACAAAAAGAAATCTTCGCCCACAAAAGACCTGAAAAGAAACTCCCAGGAAATTGAAAACCAAGAGAGCTTCCAGTGCTGAGAATATGCAAAGACTTAGGGACTCTCAAACTCCCGAACAATCCAAAGGCCCAATCTAGAGCCCTCCATAGAAGCTAGCTTAAAAGGTGCCCTATTGGGCAGCTTTTAAGCTAGTACATATATATATATATATATATATATATTTATATAAGAAGGAGTCACTGAGTATTTTTTGTAGGGGCTGGTGAAAAGGCGAGAGGTGGCAAACTCAATGGCTGCCCTGGGTGGAACATGTTATCATTTATTTAAACATGACAGTGGCAAAAACGTTTGGGAATCGGTAATGATAATATTTGAAACAATTATTATGATGAAGAAGACTATTTTAATGGACTATTTTAATATTGGTGGTTTTGTTTTATTTATTTTTATAGTTTATCAACCCTTTGTGGATTATTTAAATTTATAGTACCTGTTATACTTACCTGACACTGGAATTAACCATTAGCCAATGTGAGTTTATTGAGGTGTGGTTATTGCTCCTGTGCTGCAAGTGGAGATATGTTTTGCCTCAATTTAGATAGGATAATTTGCTCAGCCCTAGGGATTTCAACACTGCAGCACTTTCCTCATTGCATTAAGAGAGATGTCATCAGTGTAATACCAATGCCAGCGTGGCAATTTTTATCCTTGGCCAATATGCATAAATATGCTTATCTTTGGCAATCAAACCAGGTGTTTTCAATGTGATTTTACTGTCAACTTGTGTTGATGACGTCTTATTTGTTTGTGTATGTAGATATACGTAACTATATGGATGAATGTTCTACACTGATAAATGTGTAAATCATCAAGTTTTACTGACCATGAGTTAAATAATTAAACAAATTATGGAACACTTAAAATTACAAACTATGAAATGATATTGAAAAATTCTCAGCCCAACCAAGTAGCTCTTCTCAGAAAAATTCTGATTCATTTGGTAAGATTTTGGGAAGTTGATTAGGCCAAGGAGTTTTCAGCACCTCCTTGTAAATATGAGATAGTTTAAAGAAATATTTCTCAGAGTTCTATTCTGAAAGCTGCATAATGTTTTTATTTTAATTTTTCATTTGTTCTGTATATATTTTGAAATAGAGAATCCTGTGTTATTTTTTTCTTTTTTTGTTAATTTGTAATTCATTTTTCCTTCAGCAAATATGTTTCTAAAAAAATGTGATTTGCAAAAATAACTGATTATTACCTCATTAAACTTTTAAATTACTTATAAACTTAATCAAGTGGAAAGATATACAACTAGGCTGGAAATAATAAGAAGTCAACAAAAATATAGTTATTAATAGATAGACTTTGTTGTTTTAAAAAACAAATCTTACTTTCAACTTAGATTTTGTTCTTGTTATATTTTTTTCATAGTAACCTATCCATCTTAGTCTGGCTAAAGGCCATACTAATGAAGCACTCAATGAGCACCAAACTTATGAAACTATAGAATGGATTTACAAGGCCAGCTTGCTCCTCATTGTGCAACAGCAGGTACCCATTGCTTTTATTCTACAAATCCCCTAATGTAAAACCAGAAATATAAACTTTTCTCTCTTTCTGTTTTTCTGACCATTCTTTAAATGCAATGTCATTTTAGGACATAGGGGATGACGGCTCTCTATAGATTCCTTTTCTTTATTCTGTGAATTATCATGATTTACTCGAAAAAATAATGGAGTGATTTCCTGTTGCCTTTTCCACAGATTCCTTTTCTTTATTATCTTTGAAGTACCATGACTTTGTCATATCTATTAAAAATAAATGAATAAAAATTAATTATAGTGTCAAAAAAATAATTCTAATAAAATAATCATAAGAATTATAATTATCATTAATTCATTCATTTTAAACCAATGAGAATTGACCCCATTTTTCTTATCTACACACACAAACATGTGACATTCTCACTATTGAACAAGCAGTTCACACAGACAGGTTGTTAACACGTGTGTCAACAAAAATTTCATTTCCTTTTTTAGACCATAATAATAACATTTATTTTTTAAATTTGAGACAAGAAAACCCCAGAAATTTCTTGTATTATCTGACTAAATTATCTGAACACTGATTATGCACATCTATAAAAACATATGAGAAAGACTTTACTTATTTTTATCTTTATCTGTTGGACTCCAATCCATATTTCATCTACATTTGAACCTAAACTCACAATTTTACTCAACATTACCGTCTCTGATGTCTCCAACACCAAATAACAACCAGATAATAAATAATATTTGTTTTGTTGTTTCCACATCTTGATGTTTCTCATTTTTTATAAGTATTTTTGTATATATATAAACGTTAGGGGACTTATAATTAGTTACTCAGAGCTATAACTCCCAACAATATGTGCTTGTGTATGTAATTCTTAAATCATTAACATTTTAGTACCCATTATTCCACTAGGGGAAGATATATATATATATATATATATATATATATATATATATATATATATATATATATATATATATATATATATATATATTATAGGCCAAATGTTTGGTGCCATCCTCTGGATTAAGTAATTAGTAAGTTTCTTACATTCTTTAGTTTAATTAACTCTTTCTATGCTAGGATGCTGAAAGTATTTAATTCATTAATTTTTTAATGAGAAGGTGACCCAAGATACTTCTTGTATTTTTCCAGCTAAATTATCTGGACACTCATTACACATATCTATAAAAAAATATGAGAAAGACTGTATATACTTTATTTATTGTTATCTTATCATTCTATCAGATTCCAATCCATATTTGATCTACATCTGACCCCAAATTTTCAATTTTATTCAGTATTACTGTCTTTCGTTTCTCCAACACGGCATAACCACCAGATAATAAATAATACTTGTTTTGTTAGTTTCACATCTTTTTTTTTTCATTTTTGTAAGTATTTTTGTATATATAAATGTTAAGGGATTATAAATATTTATTCAGAGTTATAACTTCCCTACAACTTCTTGGGAAAGATAATGGAGTGGTTTCCTGTTGCCTTCTCTGCAGATGCCTTTTCTTTATTATCTGTGTATTACCATGACTTCATGGGAAAGATAATGGAGTGGTTTCCTGTTGCCTTCTCTACAGATGCCTTTTCTTTATTATCTGTGTATTACCATGACTTCATGGGAAAGATAATGGAGTGGTTTCCTGTTGCCTTCTCTACAGATGCCTTTTCTTTATTATCTGTGTATTACCATGACGTCAGGGGAAAGATAATGGAGTGGTTTCCTGTTGCCTTCTCTACAGATGCCTTTTCTTTATTATTTGTGTATTACCATGACTTCTTGGGATTGATAATGGAGTGGTTTCCTGTTGCCTTCTCTACAGATGCCTTTTCTTTATTATCTGTGTATTACCATGACTTCTTGGGATTGATAATGGAGTGGTTTCCTGTTGCCTTCTATACAGATGCCTTTTCTTTATTATCTGTGTATTACCATGACTTCATGGGAAAGATAATGGAGTGATTTCCTGTTGCCTTCTCTACAGATGCCTTTTCTTTATTATCTGTGTATTACCATGACTTCTTGGGATTGATAATGGAGTGGTTTCCTGTTGCCTTCTATACAGATGCCTTTTCTTTATTATCTGTGTATTACCATGACTTCATGGGAAAGATAATGGAGTGGTTTCCTGTTGCCTTCTCTACAGATGCCTTTTCTTTATTATCTGTGTATTACCATGACTTCATGGGAAAGATAATGGAGTGGTTTCCTGTTGCCTTCTCTACAGATGCCTTTTCTTTATTATCTGTGTATTACCATGACTTCATGGGAAAGATAATGGAGTGGTTTCCTGTTGCCTTCTCTACAGATGCCTTTTCTTTATTATCTGTGTATTACCATGACTTCATGGGAAAGATAATGGAGTGGTTTCCTGTTGCCTTCTCTACAGATGCCTTTTCTTTATTATCTGTGTATTACCATGACTTCTTGGGATTGATAATGGAGTGGTTCCCTGTTGCCTTCTCTACAGATGCCTTTTCTTTATTATCTGTATTACCATGACTTCATGGGAAAGATAATGGAGTGGTTTCCTGTTGCCATCTTTACAGATGCCTTTTCTTTATTATCTGTGTATTACCATGACTTCTTGGGATTGATAATGGAGTGGTTTCCTGTTGCCTTCTCTACAGATGCCTTTTCTTTATTATCTGTGTTTATTACCATGACTTGTTGGGATTGATAATGGAGTGGTTTCCTGTTGCCTTCTCTACAGATGCCTTTTCTTTATTATCTGTGTATTACCATGACTTCCCCTTGTGCGTGCATATGTGTAGTCAAACCAACATAATAAATTTAGTCTGAGGAAGTCCTAAATGACTAGGCATGTCACATGGAAATTCTTTCCTGTGTCACACATTTTTCTCCAATATTGTTCTTGATATATAAAAATATATATCATTATCTCATATATATATATATATATATATATATATATATACATATATATATATATATATATATATATATATATATATATATATATGCCACGTCTTTTCATGATAAAGATGATCATTGCTCTCCATGGTGTCCTATTTTTCATCCGTAAGTTGCCATGATTACTTTGTAAAAATGGAGTAGTTCCGAATTGCCTTTTCCATGATTTGGAATTCAGAATTTTCCTTTTCTCACACTGATTGCTACTCAGTTGAACTAAGAGCTGAACAGAGAGGAGATAGATTGAAGCTTCTTCTAAAGGTATTTGCACAAAAGTGAATGCAACTGGCTTAGCTGGTATATGAACTTCGCTTGCTGATTCAACTTTCTGTGGCAGTAACAGTTGCATTCCTTGCAAATTTACAAGGTTACCTTACTACAAATCCTTTAATGATTATATTTTATGGGAAAACTTTTTCATTGAGTGACTATAAACATTTCGACAAACTTAAAAGAATGTATTCACTGCAGTATTAAACTGTCAGATTATACCTTCCATTCAATCCGAAAGTATTGTTATAATATGAATCCTTTTGAAAGCCAAAATAGGGGAGAGTGAAAAAGCAGTTAACTTTAATTTATATAAGAAAATATTTTGAGTGTTCCCAGATCCAAAAATAACCTTCTATGTCTGACTATCACAATGATTCTAGACATGTCACCCTCAGCCTTTAATTTTCCTCCACTATCTCAGTTATATGTTCCTTGTCTGTAAAAGTTTTGAGTTTTAGCATTTTCACATTTTGAGTGACAGTCAAAATTAACCTTTGAGGAATTTGTTGAAATTTTGCAAAGATGACTTTTTACTTTTGGGTCATCACGTATACTTTAACTTGGTATATATGTAATAAAAAAGCAAACTAATTAGATTAATATTTTTGGACACTAATAGATGTTTTTGTTTTCCTTTATTACATTATTCAAAGTGTGTGGTAAGATGCAAAACAGTGCACGCATTTAAACAAACAGCCCATGTATCAAAAATATAAATGTTCTTGTAAATTGCCATTTGGTTGGTTAATTTAACAACATATCAACCCTAGCTGGGTTATTTCATATCAAAAGTCTGATGTCAAAAGGTAAACACTGATCAGATTGAAATTTGAATCTGTAAATATCTGCAAGCAAGATAGCCACTTTTAGATTTGGTGGGTTGGTGGTTTTATTCCTCTGAATTGTAACAGGGTAACATTGTAGGGATTCTTCTTTTATATGCTGTTTTCCTTCAGAACATAAGCAATCATAACTCTCCACAACTTCTTGGCTTCTGTAGCTTTAAGTAGTTTTTGTCTGATTACTATCACTCCCAGACCCTGTTTGGTCATCCATTTACATAAACTTGTTAGATAGGTTATTTGCTGCTCCGCTGTAATCCTCTTGCTTTTAATATGTATGAGTGTTAAATTCTCCAAACAGTCCTTCCTCGTTTGTGTTCCAGAAATTTTAATCATCTCTTTCTGATTGTAAATATAAGTGAACTGTTCATTTCCATTTTCCTTAAACCTCCTCATTGCTTACATGTTCTATCCATGGTATTCTTAGCATCCTTCTGTAGAGCTATATATCTGCATCATTTTCATTTTCATCTGTGAGGAAAACTTTCAACATTCACTGCCATATAGGAAGTTAGATATTACATAGTTCAGTATTCTTCTTTGTTTCTAACGAAATTTTTCCTTTCTCTTAAAGCTGGAAATCTGGAAATCATTCTTTGCTATTCCAAAGGATTTTTCGGATCTCTGCATCGCATTTCCCATTGTTAGTTATGACACTATCCAGATACTTAAACTTCTATGCCTACCGGTTTCTGAAATCTCCAATTTGTAGCATACACCTTGTGATGACCCTTTTGCTAACGTCCATTTTGTTTTGTTCCAGTTGTTTTCCTCTTCTACGTGCTGTGTCCCTTCAGGACATTAGTGACCATGGTTGTTCAAAATTTCTTGCCCTCTGTAGCTCTTAATAAATTTTGTCATTTTGTTATGCTTCCCGATCCCTGTTCAGCCAACCATGTACATAAGCTCATTAAGTAGGTTATGCACTGCTTGCCTCTGTCCATCTTGTCTTCAATATCTTCTGTGAGTGTTAAATTTTCTAAGCTCTCTTTCCTCATGTGCCCTAAAATTTCTATCACTTTCTGATGTTAAGTATATTTGTTTTTTGTTTCCATTTTCTCTGAAACTTCTTTGTTATTCATATGTTCAATCCATAGTATTCACAGCATGCATTTCTAGAAAAACTTATCTGTTGTCTCAAGTCTCTTCTTCATCTATGAGTATTCACTAGCATATAGGAGGACTGATATTACATAATAGTTAAGTACTCTTTTCTTTGTTGCTTTCCTGTTTCTTAATACTTTACTTAGCTTTTGGAAGGCATCTTTTGCTATTCCAGTGAGACTTCAGATTTTGGTGTCACATTTGGTGTCCTCTGTTAAAACACTTTTTGTACTTGCTTGATTTTGGTGTCTCAAATTTGTAATTTGTATGTTGGGTGCTTCTGTTTGTGTATAACCATACAATTTGCCTTCTTAAAATTGATGTTTAGTCCTTTCTTCTTGCTTTTCTTTACTACCTTCATTTCCTTCAAATTCCATTAGTAAGGAGTAAGTTCCACTCAGGCTGCTTCTTCCTCGGAACTGTTGCTCAGTTGAACCATCTTCATTTCTTTTATATTCCATTAGTAAGAAGTAAGTTCCATTCAGGCAGCTTCTTTCCCAGAACTGTTGGAATTAGGAACAGAATCTTGTGAGGATGCTTCCCCATTCACTACAATCTTTCCAAGTCTATAGTTAACTATTATCTATCTGACATATTCTCATAATATCCGACCATTTCTTCTTCCTTATATGCCCCAACAACATCCCCATTTAGTAACCCGCTATCTTGAGTGTCTCTTAGGCCTTATATTGGGTGAACAATAATAATAAAAATTGTTATTGTCGCTATATAAATGAATCATTAAAGAAAACGCCACAATGTATTTTTTGTCTGAGATAGTCAATACAATATACATAGATCAATAGGAAGTGTTTGTGAGAATACTGCCTGAAAAAAGATGCATCACTTGAAAACTACCAAAGAAATATTTGTGCATACTTTTGATCGTGACTTGTGAAAGGTGAAAAGTGGAACAAACTAAAGAAAAAAATAAATTTAAATTAAGAAGTGTGGATTAACCCACTTGGCTTTACTAAAATATCTGTTAGAAGGGGAAGGGACTCTTGAAGTCTATAAAAAGGCAATCCTATTTTCTCTCTTCTCTTTTTAACTCTTGCTTCCATATGAAGTCGAATGTAGAATAAGAATGCTGCTGATGGGTTGCATTCGCTTCCTTGATCTTCTGTTGACTTTGAACTCTCTCCCAGACACACATACATACGTGTCTATCCCACACACGTCTGTTGCACACAAGCAAACAAGAACACTGTTATAGCTAGTTTTAATGTTTTACCTTTCATTTCAATTGTGTAAACATGTAATTCCTTTTGTTTCCTTTATACTCAATGTTTTGTGTTTTTTTTTACCCAAACTCACATGTGTCCACCAATATTGTTTGTGGGACAAATGTTCCAGGTGTCCATAAATAGTGAATGTAAAATGTCTATACTCATCATAACCAAAGAGGTGATAAACACAACAGTGTATGTGTGTGTGTATATATATATATATATATATATAGGAATGGGTAATATAAAAAATGTACATACACACACAAATATTTACATGTATGTAAGTATATTTATTCCTCAGGTCTTATAAATAGAGTGCTCAATGTTATGAAACAGAGCTATAAGTATATATTAGTGAATATACATAATATACATCGATAACACTACTCAGAGTTTCATGTAGTTAATGCAATCTTCAGGGCATGTACAAACCATACACTAAGGATTTACACAACCATGGGTATGTAGATAGAATATCCAACCACCATAAAAGTATACTCGACAATTTGCACAAATCAGTACAATATAGGTTATCAACCAACTCCAGTAAAAAGGATATATTCAATGATAATAAATGTAGATATAAAAAAGCATTAGAACACAGCAATCATAATGTGAAACAGGAGTATGTAGTAAGAAATAACAACAAAGATAAAAATAAGCTAAAACAAGACAAACATAACATAATATGGTTCAACGCACCAAACCACAATAATGTCAGAACCAATTTAGGTAGAATTTTCTTGAATGTAATTCAGAAATACTTCAGTCATTCTTCAACACTGAAAAAGACTTTCAAGAAAAATAACATTAAGGTAAGTTATAGCTGTACAAAAAACATAGATAATTACATATCCCAGCATAACAATAATGTATTAAGCAAGCCGCCAAACAAAACACTAAAAAGTAATCCTACTAAAAGTCAATGCAATTTCCATAAAATGCAACCTGTTCATTAAATGGCCAGTGCATAACCAAAAGCATTATATACAGAGCTAGCATCAACTCAGATAATGATATTAAATATTACCTTGGATCCACTGAGAACAACTAGAAATTGCATTTTTACCACTACAAAATGACACTGAGCAATATCAAATACAAAAACTGCACAATGCTTTCAGAGCATATTTGGCAATTAAAAAGCAATCATAAGAACCTAACTATTAACTGGGAGATAATCACGAAAGCTAAGCCATACAACAGAAAGGGAAACAGATGTAACTTATGTTCGTTGGAGAAGCTTATTATATTAAAACACTTAAATAATCCTAACTTGCTGAACACAAGATCTGAATTAATGTCTACATGTATCCATAAATCCAAGCACCTGCTGAAAAACATTGACCTCGATTAAAAGTGATTGAAAGATGGATTTTACGGATATTAATATAATATACAACAATTTTTAATATTCTCAGAACCCATTATCAATAACTTTCCTTATATACTTATACACACATACAATGCATTATTACTGTACTCAATTTATAACATGTGTGTATATATAATTTCATCATTATAAGTACATTAGAGATGTATCGTCCTAAACTATTATTTATTTATTTTTGCACCTTTATGTTATATTTCTAATTTGCACTCTATTTTACATTAATAGGCATAACTTGGTTATTTTATGTGAAAAAAAAAATGAGAGTTACCCACCTTGATAATTAATTGTTTAATTTCAAATTCAGATTTAAATAATTTTTTTTATTTATTATTTTTTAATTCTTCAACTTTTGAACTTATGAATTTGAACAATATAAATTATTAATAGTTAATTCTATATTTTAAATAGACAAGTTTGTACACACAATTTTGAATCATCATCATGAGAATGCTATCGATAATGGTCAGAATCTCCATACCTGAAGATTGCATTAACTGCCTAAAACTTCAAGTCATGTTATTGACATTGGATATTATGTATATTCACTAATATAATCATTTATTTTAGGATATTAAAACAAAAATATATAAAAAATTACACAATTGCAATTATATTTCAACACTATAAATGTGTCTCCTCAGGCGATAATAAACTACCTTGTATAGATATATATATATATGAGATAATGATATAGATTGTATATATCAAATGCATTGGTTGCCCACTGTAATGAGACTGACATTAATTTTGACTTAAAAAATGTTACTTTTATCAAAGGAGAAAACAATTCACTATGATAAAAATGTTGACAGAGTGCCTTGATTGCAAAGTCATTTACAGTAAATTTTCACCTTGGCTCTTACAACATTTCACCATTTCTGGCAGAACTTCTGTTATCACAAATGTGATGGAAAAGAAAAAGAAAAAGAATCTAAATGAAACTGGCTAGATTAAAAAAATTATTTTAAATTCAAAATTCCCAGCATCCCATGTTTGTGTGGATGCATATTCGCACCAGGATAATAAATTTAGTCTGAAGAAGTCCTAAAGGATGAAATGCATCAAAAGACAACTTTTTCCATTATTTTCATACATTTTTCCTCGATATATATATGTGTGTGTGTGTGTGTGTGTGTGTGTGTGCATGTGTTTGTGTGTATTTGTGTAAAACACATCAAAATTTAATCACAGATTTCTTCATTTATCCGAAGGTGAAATCCATAATGATAAAATGCCTATAAGCAACTTCTTTATTCTAATTTCATACTGTTTGTTTTAATGAACAAAAAAGGATACTTTCTTTTTTTTTTTTCAAGGTTATTTTAACCGTCACTTTTACTTTTCTTTACCCTTTTATTTTTGAAATTACTCTTAATAACTGTTCCAATTTCTTCTTTTATTTTTTTCAGAAATTTTACTATTCCATTAACTTTTCTCATATTGCTCAGGATCACTGGCATGGGTGTGGAATCTGCGAATTAGCACACACAAATAGGCAGGCGGGAGAAGAATCATCGCATGCCTATAAGTGTATCAGCAATGTCCTTTCTTAATTAGTCCACTTAAAAAGTTTTCAGCATCTCTTGGTTGAGTTTTATGGTCACATCACTAGTACCATGGTAATCTGTTGGCTGTAAATCTCTAGTTTTATTGTTATTCTTTTGAAGACACACACATTATCTATCTATCTATCAATCTATCTATCTATCTATATATATATATATATATATATATATCAAAGATAGTTTGCATTAACCTTAGCTCCAGATTAAATCCAAACTATATTATCTTAAGTGTATTTATTCTGGTTTCTTGATGCACATGTTTTATTAGAGGAATCAAAGTAGAAGGATGACAGTCCTAATCCTGACTGATTCCAGTTCTTGGTTTAATGAGTTACAAACCAAACATTTAATGGAATTACAAGAATTGGGAATTATTTTTATGCCCTAAAACAACTGACTACTTGTGATTGTAAAGGACTTGCTTTTGATTGAGATGTTCTTGTATGAGTGTAAATTCACCCAATCAACTTTGCATTTCATCATAGAATACTATCAGTTGTTTAACAATAGCTATATTTGTCTGTGAACTTTTTTCAACTTCTGGAACTATTTTTTTTTCTTTTTGATGACTGACACTGTCACTGAAACCAGTACCTACCTACACCTGCCGCAGAAAGCCACATACCCACTCACTAACACTAAGTGACTAAGTCCAAAGTTAATACACAGTAATGTTATATATAAGAGGTTTAGTCTTGTGTTCTTATTACTTTGAACTACAATTATATTGCAATTTACAATATGTTGGTCATGGAAAGGAGATAATTACCTAAACATTTTTCTTACTAATAATAATAATGAACACTAACCAGATCTATGATCTGTAAGAATTTTATGGAACTTTTCTATACACATAGACAGAAGGATCAAAGCTAATCACCCAGATATCATTATCAGAGACCAAAAAAAAACAAACAAAATATGCCTTCATATTGACACTGCAGTCCCTGCAGACTGCAATGTATCTTTGAAGATCTTCAAAAAAACTATGAAATTACAAGGACCTGAAAATCGAAATCTCAGAAATGTGGCATGAGAAGACATCAACAATTTCAGTTGTAGTTGGAGCCCTCGGTTTGATTGGAAAAAATTCCAGCAGACTCAATGAAGTGATCCCTGGTAGGCAAATCCTTAAAGAAATACAAAAATATTGTGCTCACAAGTACAGCTCAGACCTTATGCATCTATGAAAAATGTGTATGATCGTATGTTTTTTGGTGCGGGGGTTAAAAATGCTCAGTGGAAAATATCATAATGCCATTTCTGACCTTAGGTCTCTGGTTGGAACCCGGAAAGAAATGAGTATCCATCAGAAATCAAAGGAAATAAAATAATAATAATAAGTCTATTAAGCATACTGTGCAAATATATAATGCTGCACTGCAAACATTGTTAACAAACAGACCATTAGAAAACATTACAGAAGTAAATAATACCATTTTTGTAACAGCTTTAGCAACTACTGGAAAGCTTAATACAAAGACAAAGAAACGATCAAACACCAGACAAAAATAACCATCTTGGAAGGCAAAATTAAAGTGAAAAATTGAAGAAATCAGATATGAATTATTGATACCAGTCAAGATTTCAAGAAATTCAAATGTTTTGGAAAAATTAAGAAGATCAAGCAGAAATATAAAATTAAAGTAGTAAATGCAATTCCACAAATCAAGGAAATTCTTAAACGGAAACTGAAATTAAAGACACAGAGAACAAGACAGTATGAAAAAACATTGTTGGTTTTATTGACAAAATAAGATATTTCAAACAGACCCCAAGAAATTTTACAGGGAAATTGGAAAAGAAGTTATACAAGTCAAAAAGCTGCAATCTATTGAAGAAGTGCAAAAATATTGAAAGAATATTTGGAGCAGCCCAAAGGAATCTAATGCCAATGCAGAATGGATCAATAGAGAACAAGAAAAAATGAAGGATAAACCTACGCAAGAATGGAAAAATATAATCAAGAGTAATGTAAGGCAAGCTCTAACAAAATCCCCAAAATGGAAATCCCTGGAAATGACAAGGTACCCAACTACTGGTTCTATCATCTGTAATCAAAACCTCTGTGTATACTTTAACAATGCTAATGAATAATCCCAATGAAATTCTAGAATGGATCACTGATGGTATTATATATCTTCTACCAAAAATCAGTGAAACAGATAATCTAAAAAATTATAGGACAATAACATGTCTGTCCACCATATGTAAATTAATCACATCTGTACTGACTGGTTGTACTTCCACTTTTCTCTGTTCTTCCCCTGAAAAGAAATGATGCCAAAAAGGTTCATATGGTTCCAAAGATCAACTATTAAAATTGAAAATGAAATGGAAAATTGCAGAAAAGGGAAGTAGAAATCTCAGCAGGCCCTGGATAGAGTACGATAAATCTGAAATCCTTAAAGTTTTGGAAATGTACAAAATCTCCTCAGTGATATTAAATTTTCTTTAAATATAGTATGGCATGGTGGAAAACTAATTGAAACCTAAAGCACACCAAAGGCACTGCCACTTTCAATCGTTTGAATATCCGATCAGGAATGTTTCATGGAAACTTGTTAAGGACTTCACTATTTTCTAAAATAATCCTACTCTCTGGGTCATTTGATTAAAAGTAAGCAATTTATTCAATATAAACAGACACTTGGAATTTTTATTTCCTGTGTATCGGTTTTGGGTTCAGTTAATATAATTTATTTCTGCAATCATAATAATAATTCCTGTAATATAATATTAATAATTATATAACTGAATGCTGTTCTTTTATTGTCATTTCTCCTCGATAATGTTTTCTCAGTTTCTTTCACTCTCAGTAATCCATTGCGTCTTAGTGACTTTATTGTCTCTCTTGGGGGTGAAATGATTAAACAGATATTATTCTGTGCCACAATTAAAGTTGCACAAAATTGCATATCTAATGTAGTGTGGTGCATATGTGATACAGGTAAGCTGAATAAACATCATAGCATTTGAATGCTGTTTTGTCCATTTAAAAAAAAATATGTTTAAAAAAGTGAAGAAAAGGACAAGTAAAAAGAGAAATAAAAAAGGAAAAAAAAAAATACTGCTCACATGCATTTGGTCATCATTATTGGTATTATATAAAACAAGAAAAAAACAGCAGTGAAAAGGAGAAAAGAAAGAGAAGGAAAAAAAAGCGAATAAAAAATGAGCTGGAATGAGAACCATAGGGTAAATAATTCTTCATTAGCTTAAAGTTGCTTCAGGAAGGTGAAGAAGAAAACAGGGACATTATTCTCATTAATGAGACAACTAGAAGGCAGATTTATATTGGCTACAGACAAAAAGGAAAAAAACGCTATATCGTCTATCCAACTGCTGGACATTCTACTACTTAGTAAATTTCTCCTTTTTTCGTTTCCCTTCAAATATATATATATATGTGTGTGTGTGTGTGTGTGTGTGTGTGCGCGCGTGCATGTGTGTGTGTGTGCGTGCATGTGTGTGTGTGTGTGTGTGAGGTAGTAATCCCTCTTTTATACAAGTTTCATTAAAGACAGCTGATAAGGTACTGGAATTAAAATTTTATTCAGTTTTTCTTGCATTCATACAAGTGTTTTCTTTTCTGCATATAAAGTGTGTAAAAATTGTCCAGATGTTCTATATATCCAAGTGTTTTCAGTTATTCTATTAGCCATTATCAAAGGCGTTGTTTTTTTTTAATTATTTCTAACTGAATATGTAGATTTTTATATATGTGTATCTGTAGTGATGTGAATTTGTTTTTATTTTCCAAACACTGTTAGCATGCAGTGACCATGTTCATAGTTGATACTATTGAGTGTTGGCTTTTTTCTTCTTTATTATTAATTCTTTCATTAATTTTTATTTATGTGACTGAAGCTATCATGGTCATATTTTCTACAGGTATGTCCACACACATATATATTAGAAAAAGATGAAAATATTTTACCCTTCTGTATAACTTCATCAAACAAATTTGCCTAGCTACCTGAGAGGACCTCTCAGTTAAAACCTGGATTGTGCAGAACAGTAAAATATTTTCATTTTTTATAATATTAAACTGCTCTGCAACTTCAATTTTCTGAACAGTGCATTGAGCACTTTTTTTATGTATCCATCTTTGGTACAGTAATTTCCTGGGCCATTTTACATGCATTTTGTGTATATATATATATATATATATATATATATATACACAAAATGGAATTCTAATTGATTTCTAATTTTCTTAGGCACATGTTGATGCACTCTCATTTCTAGCCATAAGGTAGTTCTACCTATGTATCCAGTTTCGCAACTACATCTGAACTGGTAAATCACATTGTTAATATGGTGGGGAGGTCGAACATCCTTTCAAGTAGACATCCATGCAGACCTGGTAGAAAAGACAACACGCACATATATAAATTTCAGATAGAGTGTATAAATTTTCCTTTTGTCTTTATTCATAGATATATATATATATATATATATATACATGCATAGACACACACATACAAACACAAACACATATATATATATATTAATAAAAATACATAGTACCCTTTGCTGCCAGTATGACTCAGTGTACCTAAGGATTGCATTAGCATGATATTCTGAGTTGTACTTGTGGTGTAGGGTATTATGTATTTTCACTATTATTTACTTAATAGCTCTGTTAATTAGCATTGAGCACTGTTTTTCTTACACCAAAGGGTATATATATGCATTTGTATGTGAGCACTTATATGTACATTTATTTTATTTATTCATTTGATTATATTCGTCTGTCTGCAGATGACTCTATGTGTGTGTGTGTGTGTGTGTGTGTGTGTGTGTGTGTGTGTGGTTGAGTGTGATGTATTTTAGCAGCAAGAATTCATTCAAAAGTTTTGTTGAATTCATCTGACAAGGTCTATTTCATTTTTATATTTTTTCAGTTTCCAAATCAGATGTATATCAATATTCAAATTATGAATAAACTGTTCAAATTTCATGTTTTTTCACTGTTTTGTTCAAGTAGTTAAGTCATCAAGTCATTGTTAGTATGGTAGAAAATATTTTCTGACTAAACGCTAACAATTTTAGATCTCTGGAATTAAAATTGGAAACAGTTCAAAATTATGTCATGTGTAACAGTTAAATGAAAAAACATGTATTGAATACTTATATATGTTGTTAGTTTTGTTATATATATGAAAGTATTTTTTATATATCCCACACAGGTAAAAATATATAGGAAAAACAAGTTGAAGAGTAAACAATGATATGTCTCACATCTGATGCAAGACATATTATTGTGTAGCCACACGTCTCTCCATCTCTATTTAACTTTTGAAAATCAAAGAATTGAAACCAGTAAATTTACTCTAAATAAATATTCTTAAAGGCTCCAGTTTCAATTTCAACTTCTTTTTCCTATATATATATATATATGTGGAGAGAGATAAAACATCTTGTTTTATTATGAAGGTCAATATGTTCATAATAGATATTTTTAATGCCATGTCATTTCAGTACAGAAGCAATCATGACTCTCAACAGATTCCTTTTCTTTATTTTTTGTGAATTGTCATTACTTCTTAGGAAAGATAATGGAGTAGTTTCCCATTATTTTCTTCATGGTTTGTAAGTTCAGATTAGTTCAGCTCCTAAACTGGCTGCCATCCAAGGCTGGTGAGCCCAGTCTGCTCTGCTATTTATCAAAAGCCTCAGAAAAGATGGATGTCTGAGTTTCACAATGATTTAGTGCAAAACAAATGCAGCAGACTCGGACAGAATTTGAACTCGATTTGCTAATTCCATTATCTGCACTGATAATTCCCATAGTATGTTATTAACCAACTGTTATTTTAAAAATTTCCAAGATATTCTTACATTTCTATGAGCAATATATTTTGTGTTTCAGCTTATAATACCTTGCTTTATTAAAAAATAATGTTAAGAACTTATCTTGGTGGTGTTCACTTTCATTACACTAAATAAATGTAACCTTTTGTATTTATTCATATATTTATAAATAAATGTATTTTATGAACACAGTAACATCAGGAAGAGGCAACTGAAATTTCTGGGATATGCAATGAGAAAGGAAGACTTGGAGAATCTGATACTCACAGGGTGGACAGAGGGAAAGAGAGACAAGGGAAAGCAATGCATGTCAGGCTTAAGCAAGTGAATTGCAGAACAGGGTCTGGGAAAAGTAGAAAAAGGACAAAACATATTAAGAACTACAAGGGAGAGGGGGAAGTGGTGAGCCATGAAGGGACACAGCACATAAAAGAGTAAAGACCTCAGATGTCTGAATAAATTATGAATATATTGTTTTACGTAGGAACATTAGCTGCTTGACATTCTATACTTTTCATCTTTTCTACTGATTTGATTTTACTTACTTCGCAGAAATTTGCTATATCTCTTTTAATATTTAATAATAGAGGCTGAATACCATTCCATTAATTTTATACCTTTGAAAACACTTGTGGCAAGGTAGACAATAGCTCCTTTGCAGAATATGAAGGAAGTTGTCTTGGTGATATTTGTTTAAATGTAGGCGTGATCAACAGTTTGAACGAGGCCCGCATGCTCATACATACAGTTGTGACTTGTGATAGCACAACCATTGACAGCCTCTGAACACTTCTGTCTACGCAATTTACTCACAAGGCATGGTCCAATTTTTTTTTAATCATTTCACCTACTAAAACATAATGGTTACTTCGAATGAAAGAGATTGAGAAAACTTTAGTGAGGAGAAAGGACAATAAAAAGATCAAGATTCAAGAAGGCAGAATATGGCAATTGACATTTCATTTAAATTTTTTATATTGGAAATGACAGGGAAGCAACGAATTGGAAGAAAATTCCAGAGGTGAGAAAAAAACTTTTTACCTTATTCAAACTGTTATCCTCATCTTCATTGTCATATTTACAATGTTTCAGTCATTGTATGCTCCAGCCTTCGTCAGGTGATTGGAATTTGTAACTGAACACTTTATTTCATCCATGAAATAAAGGGTTTGGTTTGAAATTCCAATCACCTGAAGAAGGCCATAGTGTACAGCAGCCGAAACATTGTGAATATGAGAATCAACATGAGGATAACAGTACAAATAATGTAAATAATCATAATACCTCATCTCAGAGATATAGACAAAAAAAAACTTAGAATATAACTTATGGTTACATCTAGCTATTTCAACAGTAAAACAATGAGACCTAGCATTTGCTTTTAAAACTTTAACCAGTAGACTTCATATTTTGTACCTATTCTCTGTTTATGTTCACAATGTTGAAGTTTCTTCAAATATTTTCTGGTCAATTCACTTCTTTGACATATTATCATTTTAAACTTTCTCAAACCTGTTTTCTGTGATATTCTTAAAATCAGTTTTTTCATGTTCTTATTTTGCCAATGTTTCAAAACTCTTTTTTGATTGTTCTTTATCTCTTCAGTTTTTCATAAATTCCAATGTCTTTCCCTCATCCAGTAACTGTCTTTCAACCCATGGCAGTCTACACGTTCGGACAAATGTTCTGATCTTTATTGTTGCAATCAAAATGTTTCGGTCATTGTGTCTTCCAGCCTTCTTCAGGTGTCTCTCGAGTCGGGTAACCTTCTCGGAATTTTGGGGATAGATTGTTCTTGTACCTCTGCCCCTGTTTAGGAATTATCATAATTTATGTCATTTACAAAAGCCTAGTAGATAAAAATCTTGGTTTGTGAATTTGCACTCATATTAATTATGAGTTCAATCCCTGAGCCAGGTAGTGTAGACTCAGAATCAATGGAAACATACTGAGCAGTAACTAAGCAGTATTTAAAAAAAGAAAAAGATGAGATCGCCCTTGATATGGGCAGTGGAATGAGAACATTCTATCTCATAGATTAAAGGACTCATTTCAAAATTCCCTTAAGGTTGCCTGGATTGATAAATACCTGAAGAAGGCTGGAGAACACAATGACATCATAATAAAATAATTGACAAAGATGAGGAAATTCGTTTGAAAGGATGTAATATACTAAGCTATTCCTGCATTAATCAAGCTTAATTTAAATTCACTTGACTCTAGAACTGATTAAAAATGAAAAACAATTACAGAACAAATATCAGCTTACTGCCTTCATACTGTTTTGCCTTAAGGCATTTAGTTTTTGTGTGAGAAATTCAGGATGAAAATGTTTCAGGAAAAAAGGGTTCCCCTCTAAACGTCGTGTTCTCTGCACTCTGCAAAATGATTCCTCTCAAGGTCATTTCTTTTTTAAAAACTTATCCAGGAAGATGGTAATGAAATTGTCCTTTTAATCAGAAAAATTTTGCCATTGAAAAGATATGATATAGTAATAACAACGTTTGTTCTTCACATTTGTAAGACCCAACTAAAGAAATATCAGTAAAATATCATTAACAGTGTTTCTTTCAAAAAAACATTTATAAAATATAACTGGGATCAGCCCACTTTGTCTACTAGGAGACTTTTCTTAATGCCTGCATTGAATAAAGAAGTATCATCTTTTTCTTTTATGTGTCATGTCCTTTCAGGATGTAGGTGATCATCGCTCTCCACTTCTCCCTATCCCTTGTAGCTCTCAATAAGTTTTGTGCCTTTCCAACTCTCCCAGACCACATTTTGTCATCCACTTGCTTAAGCCCGCTAGGTATGTCATGCACTGCTTTCCCTTGTCTCTTTTTTTCTCTATTCGACCTGTGTGTATCAGATTCTCCATGCCCTCCTTTCTCATTACATGTCCCAGAAATTTCATCTGCCTCTTATTTATGTTAAGTATAAGCTTCCTCCTTGTTTGCATCCTCTCCAAGACCTCATCATTGCTTGCTCCATGATATTCTTAGTATCCTTCTGTAGAACCACATCTCCACTGCCTCAAGTCTCTTCTTCGTCTTTGAGGAGACCATCCAACATTCACTGCCGTATAGGAGGACAGATGTCACATAGCAGTTAAGTACTTTTTTTTGTCACCAAAGAAATCCTCCTGTCTCACAGTACTCTTCCCAGCTTTTCGAATACATCCTTGGCCATCCCAGTCCGTCTTCGGATCTCCACATTTTCCCGTGAAATTTAGCTTTAATATTTTCTCCTTTTAGGGTCTGGACAATTAACTTTTTTCCTAAGTCTTTTTCGCCTCAATCCTCCTTGCAGTGGTGGCGTTTGACACACTGGTACCTCTGGCCTTGAGGTCGGGAATACCTCCATTGGCGAATGTTGACTTACTGGAACGGGAATTTCAAATGCGTCCTACAAGATTTCCATTGGAATCTCTTCGATATTTTCCGTGACCTCTGTAGTGTGTCTGGGTCTCAATTGATTCCAATGTCTTTTGCACCAAAATTCTTCCCCTTTTATGTCATATATGACCTGTCCAATTCTTTTGGTTATCAATCCTTCTTCGCAATACATTTTTCCAGCCCTAAAGTTCTTGAAAAAAACTTTGTCACCTGGCTTATACGCTTTCATCATCTGGTTTTCTATTTAGCATTTTTTTTTCGCCGGACTAGGCAACAGCCTGTCAAACACAGAGCGTATTTTTCTCGCAAACATTAACTCTGCTGGTGATAGCCCTGACGTCGTATTCGGGTTTGGCGTGATTCTATATACTGCCAAAAATTCCTGTATACTTCTTTCATTCGTGTCCACGCCTTGAATTTTCTTCAACGCTCGTTTAAAGGTGTCCACGAATCTTTCTGCCTGTTCATTCGATGTTGGATGATATACTGGCGTTGTCACGTGATCAATGGACAATGATGTACAGAATTCCTTGAATTCTCATCCCGTAAACTGCGTTCCGTTGTCGCTGACTAAAGTTTTAGGGAGTCCAAAGCGACTAAAAATTTAATTAAGTGCGTTTATTGTATTTGTTGCAGTCGGATGTCTGCACTTAACAATTTCTGGTCACTTAGTGAAACTGTCTACAATAATCAGGTAATAAGATCCATTTATGGGCCCTGCATAGTCGATATGCAATCGAGTCCATGGGACATCTGCTTTTGGCCATGGTTGAATCTTTACCGGTGGATCCCTTGCTACCAGTTGATATCCTCTGCACTGTTTCGCCAAATTTTCTATGTCTTGGTCCATCCTTGGCCAATAAGTATAGCCTCTCATTCGAGATTTCATTCTCGAAATCCCTGGATGGCCAGTGTGAAATTCTTTCAGAATTTTCTTTTGCAGGGTACACGGCATTACAACTCTATCTGCGTTTTGTAATACCTGTTCGCAGATTGAAAAAGGTGACATAAATTCCTTTTTTAGTTTTCTCATTCAACCAGAATTGCTTTTTCATTTTTTTTAATGAAATCATCGTTCTCCGCTGCTTTTTTCACATCTTTTAGCGTAACCGGTAGTTCTCTAATAGTGTTGCATAACAGACCCGACAATTCACTTTCTTCTCTTAGCGCCACTATTACTGTTTCTTCCAGTGGTTCCGTATGTTTAGGTATTAACCTCGACAACCCATCGATGTGACCTAGCTTCTTTGAAGGTACATATTCCATTTTAAAATTATAATTCAATAGAATTATACTCCAATGCTGTAGTCGATTTGCTGTGTGAGTTGGTATACTTTTTTTTTAACCAAATATTGTTAACAGCGGTTTGTGGTCTGTTTGCAGAGTAAATTCTCTTCCGTATAGAAACCTGTGGGTTTTTTTTACAGCGTAGATTATTGCTAAACTCTCTTTTTCGATTTGATTGTAACTTCATTCCGCGGGCAGTAACCTTCTCAAGGCATGTGCTACTGGCTTCGTAGATCCGTTCTTGAATTTATGAAGCAATACCGCACATGGTCCCTCATTACTGGTATCTGCTGCTACAATGATTTTCCTCTTCGGGTCGAAATGCGTTAACGATAGGTCTGCTAATAGACAGCTGTTTATTTTTTTAAAGCCTGTTCGCATTCTTTCGACCATATCCACTTTGCGCCCTTTTTCACCAAATTATTTAAAGGAGCTCTCATATCATACATTTTTGGGATATAAATGTTATAGCAACTTACTAATCCCATGAACGCCTGGAGTTTAGCTACATTATCAGGTGCTGGCATATTTTTTATAGCCTGAGCCCTTTCTGGATCCGGTTTTCTTCCTTTACTGTCAATGATCTGCTCTAAATATTTTATCTTCTTTAAGAAGAACTTGCATTTTTCAGCACTCAGTTTGAACCCGTATTCCTCAATTCTCTGAAATACTGCTCTAATATGCGTTTTGTGTTGGGCCTCATTTTCACTTTTAATCAAAATATCATCTAAGTATGCGATTGCATACTCCATACCAGCCAACATTGTGTCCATTATTTGCTGGAATAAGCTTGGAACTACCTTCAATCCAAAAGGGAGTCAATTTAGTTTAAAAATCCCTTTATGCGTGTTTATTGTCAGGTACTTCGAACATTCTTCACTGACTTTAACCTGAATGTAAGCCTCCGACAAGTCCATCTTTGAAAACACTCTACCTCCGTTTGATTTAGTGAATATATCCTCCAGAGACGGTAGAGGGTACGCATGATCTTTCAAACTGTCATTTAAGCCTGTCGAGAAATCAGCACACACTCTGATTTTTCGGTTTTTCTTTTTTATATATACGGTTGGAGACGCCCAATCCGAGTAATCGACTTTTTAAATTACGCCAATTTTTTCCAACCTTTCTAATTCCTCATTTATTGTGTCTAGTGCCGAAAATGGTACTTTTCTCTTTGGTTTAAAGATTTATTTAACATTGTCTTTCAATTCGAAGTTGACTTCGGTTTTTGTGCACAGACCTAGTCCTTCTGAAAAAACGCGAGGGAATTAACTTTTCAACTCTGTAATAAATCTTTCTGATTGCTTCGTCTTATCATTCTCTATGACGTTAACTTTGTTACAGAAAGAATTTACCGGTAATTCCCACAAGTTAAACAATACGATCCAGTCTAAAACAAAGAGGTTTACTGAACCAGGGAGCACATACACTTTCGATTTGTGAATTTACCCCATGAACAAAATGTTACATTTTAATTCACCTTTAAACTTAAGTCTTTTTCCTGACATTCCCTGGCAATTCTGTCTGTGTTAGTCAACGGTGGGTAACTGATTTTTTCCATGTTTGCTCGTTTATCATCGAGATATCACTTCCTGAATCGAGTAATAATTTTACGGTCTGCCCATTTATTTTTACATTGAGGTATTTTCTTCTTTGATCCTCCTCAATTTCGTTTTTAGACAAAACTACATTCGCCTTTGTTTGAGGCTTTGATTTTACCTTTCTCTGTTTTGCCCGACAATGGGAACTTTTATGGCCGGTGAAAAATGTTTTAATTGTGGGCATGTAGCCCACAATTAAAACATTTTTATCCCTAAAGAAACAATCCTTCTTTATATGCTGCCCTCCACACGAACTGCATATAATTTTTATTTATTTATTTTGTATCCACTTTTGTTGTCTTACAGTTTGTACTCGTGAAATGCTCTTCTCAATCCGAGTATTATCTTTTTTATTTTTATAATTCGCTGACATTCTTCCGTTACTTTTTGTAGTGTAATCTTCGGATCCTGTTCCATGATAGTGAGGATTCTTGATCTAATGTCTTTGTCCTTCGGGGTCGTTAGAACCTGCACAAAAAGTAGACACTTGAACATGTCGCTTGACAATTCTTTTAATTTCAACGCCTCACACTGTGCGTTAACCATACCTGCATACGTGACAAAATCATCATCCTCTTGTTTTACGATAGACACTGGTATCGAGTATGAAACAGACTATCTCTTTTATCGAAAATTTTCGACAAAATTTCTATTGTTTCACTGAATGTCATTTCTTCTGGCTTCTTTGGGAGGATTAAATTCGTGTATTTTGTATTTTCTTCTGTTCCCAACTTCTGCAACAATAGAGTTATTTTTTCTTCGTCGGATCATTGTTCGCATCTTTTCGTAAATATTGTTTCAAACCTACGAAAATAAGCCGGAAACATTGAATCACTGTCAGGGTTGTATTTAAATTCAGAGAGTAAATTTGAAATTCCTTCAGCAGATAAAAATCTAGAACCCGGTTCTTTTGTTGCCCTAGATAATACGTCTTCCCAAAGTGCTTTATTGTCTTTTTCCTGTTGTTTGAATAACTTTTCAAACCTTTCTTGTTGCTGAATAAATTGTTGTTTGTGTTGTTGGAATTGTTGCTGTAAAGTGACTTGTTGCACCTTAGCTAATTCCGCAATTTTTTCAATTCTGCCAACGTATCCACAAGAAAACATTTGCTCCAATTTATGTAGACAATAAATTTTCTAAGTACAAACCAGAGGGGGGAGGGCAATTTCTTACTTTCTGTAAGTGATGCACAAGTTTTTCCTTTTCTAACGTTCCTCGCCAATAAGCTTTACAACAAAAATGAGGGAAAAATTACTTACTTTCTGTAAGCGTTGAACAAGTCTTTCTAACGTTCTTCATTAGTAAGTGTTGTCGACTGTATACTTATACTTAACATCAAGAAGAGATAGGTGAATTTCTAGGGCACATAATGAGAAAGAGGGCTTGGAAAATTTGATACTCCAAGGACAAATCAAAAGCAAAAGGGACAGAGGAAAATAATGCATAACCTACCTGGTGAGCCCAGTGAATGAATGGCAGAGCCATGTTTGGGAGTGATAGCAAAAAAATAAAATTTATTGAAATCTAAAACGAGCAGGAAGTTGGATAGCCGTGATCAGTCACATCCTGAAAGGACACAGCAGATAGAAGGAGAAGATTGTTCTGGACAGTTCTGAATTGTTTTTCTTTGATAGTTATATTTAAATAATTGAGAAATGTAACGTTTAACAATGAAACTTCAAGATGTGTTTGCTGGCACAGTTAAATGTATCAATGAAATATATACTCATTTTAATATTTGATTTTTTTGTATGTGCATGAAGAATTTTTCTCTCCTTTTCTGAATTATGTTATACCTTGTTCTATTCTGTTGTGAACCTGCTCCTAGTTGAAGTGACAAACTCAATTTAAATGATGGGTTGTCATTATTTGTAGAGGTGAAAGGAAATAGAATAAATTTTAACGAAGCGGAGATATTTTTCCTATATTTTAAATATGTCTAATAAATGATTAACAAAAAATAAAATATACTTGTATGCATACAAAAATAGCTGAAAAGAAAAAAGATATTAAAATCTAACTATTAGAAAATGTGTGTGTCTTTATGTGTGTATTCAGTCACTTTGGTGGAAGATATTCCTAAGCCAGTTCATTGGTAGTGCTGTAACTACTGCATGCTGAAAGGAAAGAAAGAAAAACAGAAACAATCAGGAAGTGTCCAATGTTTATAATTCTTTAACAGAACCACTTAATATATACATATATATATATATATATATATATATGTATATATAAATAAAAAGAAAGAACAGTAAGATATAAAATGAGTCCAAAATTCGCTTGACGAGGAAATGGAACTAATGTCTTTAATTTAATAACAAAATTAAATTCGAAGGCTTTAGCTTCCATTTTTGAAACATGGTTATCACTGTGTATCGAAAAAAAACATATTTTAAATCAATTAATTTATAATATATATATATATATATATATATATATATATATATATATATATTGGGGGTTACCCCCACTTGGTTTGTCAGGTTTACCAAGACGCCATGAAGTAGTTCTGTTAAACAACAATAAACACTATATATATATATATATATATATATATATATATATATATATATATATATATCACTGATTGAGCACTAGGGAGAAAAGGGAATTTTTAATGGCTGCTGCTTTAATGCATTGCTCTTTGTAAGAATTGAGTGCTATGGTAGCCAGTATGGCTTTTATATAGTGCGTATATAATGTGTTAAAATTCCCTTTCTCTGCCATGGGCAGATAGCCTAGAAGTAAGAGTCTCTGACTGATGTCAGATTGGTCTAGTTTCAATCCCAGCTTAAAGCAATCAGATGTCTAGCCACACTGATTAGCTGTGATACAGCGAAGTAGTCTGGCTGTAGATGACTCTCTCTCTCTCTCTCTCTCTCTCTATATATATATATATATATATATATATATATATCAAAATAAGAGAAAGAACAGATGGAATAAAAATCTACAGTTTGTAGCATTTACTTTTTTAAAAATGTGCTCAATACAAAGTAGAGCAAAATATATATATATATTTATAATAATACATTCCCTAATAAATCATTTTTATCGCAAGTTATCCATCACCACCTGAGGAAGTACAATCATAGTATTGAAACCTGAAAGCTTTTGTGTAGCGATGTAAAATGTTTTATTATAATCTATTATAATAAAAATATTATAATAATATGTGTGTGTGTGTGTGTGTGTTATATACCATATATATGAACACTAATGGGTATGTTTCAGTCCTCATAAATACGTTGGACACTATTTTAAATGGGGTAATATGTTGTCTAAGTGGCCACTACTAGCAGTGGCTTACATACTCCATGCTGCTGGCGAGTATTGTATTTTGTTGATGTTATAAAGTTTACCATTTCATTTCCAACCTTTGTTTTGGCTATTTCTCATTCAGTAACCTTTCAAACGTTAAAACAATATGTATCTTTTTGCATTAATGCAGGTGTCCCCAGAGCTCTATCTTTGAATCTACGTTATTCCTAATTTTCATCAACGGCTTTCCTTATTTTACATAGAGATGAAAGATAGAAAAAAGAAGGAAAAGGAATAGTGAGAGAGTATAAGGAGACAAGAAAGTTATGAAAAGAAAAAATAACCACAATATTCTACACATGTGCACATGCACATGCATTCAGTCATAAACACACACATACAAACACAAAGAAAAAGAAGAAAAAAATCAAGCTAACATTCATAAAAAGTGCATAAATTATTTTTTAATATAGAATTAACAAAAATAAGAAAATCAGCAGACAATTACTGATAACGCAAGGTTCGTCTATGAAACAAAGGTTCTACAAAACTCTGGAGTCAGTTTGCTGAACATAACATCAATCAGCTAAGTTATAAATTTTATATTTTTATTAATCCTATATATATATATATATCTTTCGTTTTATGTGCCATGTCCTTTCAGGACGTAGGCAATCATGGCTCTCCACCTCCCCACTCTCAATAAGTTTCTTCCCTCTGCTTCCTCCCCCAGACCACAGTCTGTCATACACTTGCTTAAGTCAACTAGGTATTTCATGCGTTGTTTTCCCTTGTCTCACTTCCCTCTATTCAACTCATGAGTAACAGATTCTCCAGGCCCTCCTTCTTCATTATGTGCCCCTGATATTAAGTATAAGCCTCCTCCTTGTTTGCAACCTCTCTAAGATCTCATTGTTGCTCACACGCTCAGTCTATGTTATCTTTAGAATCCTTCTGTAGAACCACATTTCTATCGCCTCAAGTCTTTCTTCATCTTTGAGGAGATCATCCAACATTCACTGCCGTAAAGAAGGACAGATGTTATTTAACAGTTCAGTATTCTTTTAAAAAAGCTTTAAATAATACTAATGAAAGCGTCTTAATACTTAAAAAAAAAGTATCTAAGGAACCTTATAGCCAACCCTTCTTCAGAGATATATCGTTGGTGAAAATTTTTTTTATTAATACTGACAAGAACACTCAAAACATTCAGGGGACTAATAGGGCAGGAGAACACACTGTTGACATTAAGATTGTAGTAATTGGGGAAGCTTCCTCTCAGGAGTCTGTTTCACAAAGTAGCAGTTCTTGGGAAGAAGCAGTCCAAATGGAACTTCTTGTCAATGGAACATGAAATGACTGAGGGTGATTCAACACTGTGTACATGGTATTGAGTTTGTATTCCATATTCTCCCCAGCCACAGATGTACTTGCATGTACATACACACACACACACACACACATATATATATATATATATATATATATATATATATATACATACATACATATATTAAAACAACAGCTCAGTCTGTATTGACTCCCAAGAAACACTGATACCATATTCCACAGGCGATATCCAGTAACTGTTGATGAAAACTTGTAAAATACTCCATTGGCTATCGAAATGAAATATATTCAACCCAGGATATGCAGAGTTTTTTTCCATTTTTTTTCTTTTACCCAATAATTTTGATCCATTGCTTTCTCAGCTCAAAATCCCCTTTAAGCAACTTATATTTGATACATCCCGTGATGTTCCCTTTTAAATCATATTTATTTATGGCTTTAAGATATTGCTTGATCCAGGCAGAAGAAATACCCCTGACTCACACCAAACAAGAAATATCCCCTGAGCCTTACAAGTGAGGTGTGATTAGATGAAGGCCCCTAGTGTAGGTGTTCAATGAGTTATTCTGATAAGATGTCTACTGGGCTACATGAGAAAAATTCGATTAGATCAAAGCTAGTTTAAAGCAATCATAGGGTTGAAATACGTCTGAGTATTGTATGCAATCAAACACTTATATTCAAAGGATTATTTTATTGACACATAATTTATTATCCTCTGTTATTGTTACTTGTATTGTTATTATTACTATTATGTTATAATATCTATACTTCAGTTCTTATTATTGTTGTCCTTCATATTATAATTGCTTCTTTTATTACCATAATTATTTTTCATAGCAAAGATACTCTGCATTGTGGGCTAAGTCACTTTCTTTTCTCTGTTGCTCAATGTAATCATTTCTTTGAGAGATTTGCTATAAAGCTATTAGGAAAATTGCTGTAATTAAAACAATTTAATAGTCACTGATTTCTTCTTTTTTTAATATTACCATGTACTTCAGGACATAAGTAATCATGACTCTCCACAGATTCCTTTTTTCATTATCTGTGAATTGCTAAGTATTCTCAGGAAATATAGTGAATTGGTTTCCCTTCACCTTCTCCACAGTTTCGAATTCAGAGTTTTCCTTCTCTTAGACTGGTTGCCACACAGTGTTAGAGTGCTCAGTCTACCCTTCTATTTAACAATACTTTGAGACAGAGTTAACAAATTTATGCTTTTCCCAAATATTTGTAAATGTTTGAACGTGGACACAAAAGACTAGCCCAGAATTTGAACTTGGACCAGCTATTCTATTTTCTACAACAATATCAGTTACTCTAATCACTCATCTTTTCTCACATATGCCACATCATAATATAATGATTTATTGTTTTAATATATTTTAAATATGCTATTAAAATGTTAACATTGATTATTTCCCTTTACTACCAAGCAGTGATTTAGATGCTGGGGTTTTTACCACTTTCAGGAGGAAAATGTCTTTATTTGAATAACTAAGATATTAGGTGCATTGTTATTGTTATTACTTTTGTTGTTATTATTGATACACATTATTACAACTAATAGTAACATAATTATCATTTTACCCAGTGGCATAGGGTGGATTTTGAGCACCCAGGGTAATTTAAACTATTGCACCTCCTCCTTCACAACGAGATGTTATAAATTCTAGTTTTGTATGTATTTTTTCAACCGAATTAACTTTTTGCACTCCTAAAAATTCAGAGCTTGAGTTAATTACATCTCTGGCACTGCCCACATGATGCCACAGATTCCACCTACCATAATGATTATGTGTTAAAACCCATTGGCACCACATGATATCTAAGTGAGATTAACCAATATTTAAAACATTTTTTGTGTTTTAAAAAGTAAAAGATTTTCTGATATATCCAGTTCAACTACCGGAGGGTATTGTTGGTTGTTGAGCATTTTAAGAACATTCAGGTTTTTGGAGGGTACTTATTATTTTAGAAGAAATGTTATTTTATGGATAGAACATATATACTAACCAGAGGAAGTAATTATGATACCAGTATAATTAGTAAAATCTGAAAACCCACAGCAATAATTTTGACATTTCTGACATTTCAAATCAAGTGATAGTGGCAGACAAAACTAGAAATAACAAAGCAATCCATCATTGCAAAAGAAAACAAGTGTACAGAAAACATATTGCATACGTAAGTATTACAGAACGGTAACGCAAAAAATGGCAGTAATAATCAGACAAAAAAACATTTTTAGCAACAAAGTGAGTTACATGATAGATGTAGAAATAATAATGCTTGAGGTGTAAAACATTCGAACTAAAAAAGAAAAAAAAAGTGAGCAAATAAAAAAAAACATCAAATAAAACAACTTGATAGCATCAGCAGAAAATACATCTCCAAGAGAGAATATGTTTTTGCAAAGGCCGCAGACATTCACTTGGAATCAGAGTTTGGTCATAAGTCAAGGCCAAACCATTGCAGAATGGGTTAAATTCTATGTCAGCAACCAGTTATGGTTGGGCACTTAATAAAATGAATATTGCTGGTTCGACAACAGATAACAGTAAATTAAGTACAGCCACTTTTACTCAAATTTTGGAAATTCTTGCAAAAATCAAATAATTGTCAGATTTTAATGAAATTTTCAGGACTTTTTCACAAGTGAATGAAATTATTTTTGAAATCTTTTGTTTTAGAAAATCTTAGTAAAAAAATTTTTTTCACATATATTACTCCCCACTTACTTAATTTCATGAAATTTCGAGAAATTAAATTTTAAGGAGAAAAATTGTTTTATTAGTTAAAAGCAGGACTCCTTGGAGAATGCAAATCATCAATTTTTTTTTGTAAAACAGTTATTTCAGTCACCAAAAATCTGTTCTGAATCGTAAAATAAAAAATGCAATAAAACTATGACATTATTTAATTAGAAAAGCTTTTAATTGCTTTTATAAATAAGATTTATTAAGGACATTTTATCCTTAAGAAAAAAAAAATTTTTGATGTATAATTAATTTTTACAAGAACTGATCTCATTTTTAAAAAAATTTTAATTAAATAATTTAAATTGTTTAAAATTCTGCATTACTTCAAGGAGTTTAGTTAATATTGTTATTAAGTGAAAACTACATTTATCAATCAAAAATTGAAAAGCTCATTAAAAATCATTGACCCCAATATTTTAAAAAGTGGTTTTAATTTTTTTTATGTATACTTAACATGCCCCTGTTTTAAAGTATGGTCAACCATACATGACATAATCAGAAAATAAGAGTGATGTCTATAGTAAATTTAAATTCAACATTTAGATTACGGAGAACATTTTTAAGATTACGAGTACTTAAAAATTATATAAAATAGGCTATCACCCATCATGGTGGAACTTCAATACCAATCTAGTAGCATGCTTAAACACACGTAATCCAAGCACCAGAGAAAAAAGCTTGTCAGAGCAGCAGCCATGAAAATATTAGTAGGAAAACAGAGGGAAACCACGTTATGTCAGTGAGAAAGTGACTGAAGCTGAGATGGCAAGTCAGGATTGATTACATTGCAGATCCTTATTCGGATTTTGTCAAGAACATGGAGATGAGTAGGAGGAGCATCCAACCAGATATGGCAACAGTCTTCAATGCATGGATGAAGGGCAGATTTGTAAATCTGCAAGATGGACTCTGATGATAAAAACATTCTGGCACAACATAGTGACACAACTTTTCTTGCAGTAGATGCAGCCACTGATCCGATGCAGGTGTTCCACTTCAAGTCAGTTGAGAATATGGGGCCAAGAATGTACAGTGTGTTTCTCTCCATGAGTCTAGCCTCAGCCATGCTGGTGGTGGTCAGGAAAGTTTCTCTATGGTGGTTAAATGAGAACAGTTTAGTTTTGGAATAATTCAAATTTATGAGTCATTTTCTGCCTGAGTTAACCACTGATTGGAGGTCCTTTTCAAGAACAGTGGCCATACTGACTTTGTTGATTTGCTATTGGGACAAGAGTAAATGGTAGTGTCATCAGCATAAATGCCTACTTAGGACCTGATGACATCAGGGAGATCATTGATGAAGATCAGAAACAGCATAGGACCCAGGATAGGGCCTGTGGGGGGACACTAGCATTCATATGAAAGGATCTGGAGGCAAGACCATTCAAAACGACCTTCATTCGGTCCTCATTGTTTTGCTGATCACAAGATGATCACATTTTAAATCTAAATTTCCTGTCCATTTAATTTACTACATTACTAAATTACTATATTTATTAGAAAATATATTTAGTTTAAATATGGGATTCATGAAAATTACTTCAAAAGCCAACTTATACTCTTTTCTTGTTACCAAGAGGTTGTTGCCAGACAGGAAAATTAGCATCTCTCAGCACACTTGTTCCATTCAGTCTAATTCAAATTGTACGTACCTTTGCGTGTGAATTTGTATATTCTTAATTCAATGAAAGACATAAAAATATTTCTACAAATTTTTTTAAATTTTTGAAATAATTTTATTTATTATCAAATAATTTTTGAAAATTTTAAAATTCTATAGTTAACCTCTATTTTGTTCTTACCTCTAATTTCATGATTTTATTGCTCAACCCAAGGTAGGAGTTGTTCAGACTTGGCAGGAGAACAATGTATTACTCAAATATCTTATTAATTCAAACTCAGTCAAAGTGTGTGTGTGTGTGTGTGTGTGTGTGCATTAAATGATACAAGCACAATAGTCAATCAGGCACAACACAGATGTATGTATATGTGCATGCATAGTTACACATAGTGTGTAAGGAACAGAGAATGAGCTTATTTAAAAATATAGGTTTTAGAACGGAGAATAGTGAGTGAGTATATTCATAGTTATTTTTTTATATTAAATATATTTTTAAATTTTTCTTTTATTAAACAAAACAGATACATGAAAAAAAATGATGTTTGGAAATAGCAAAAGACATTAAATATTTATCTCAACCCATATATATTGTTCAAATTATTACCCTGTTGATAAGTAATGTTCTGAGATTTGCAGTTGGTGCATGAAAAATTTCTCTAGCATCTGTTTTGTATTTATTTTCATTTTTTATCCTTTTTGATTTTATTCCAGTTTTAGTTTAGACATTTACATCGTTTTTTTTATCTTTCAACAAGTCATTTTGTTATGATTATATCATTTTTTTTTAATTTAGATGAAAGGATAGGATAAAATATTTCGATTTTGGGTAATAAAAATGGAGTTAGTGATAGTGTTGGTAAGGGGAATAACTATCACTCAATTTTAAATATTTCATTCTTTCATGTCTTTTGACAAAAGTGAGTTATTGACAGTGGATGGCAATAACTTTTTTTTTAAGTTTTCAGGATTGGCGAAAGTTCAGTTCGATATCATATCTGTATTAAAAAGACTAGGAGAAAATTGCAATGTTTCAATAAAATGACTGAGAGAAAAAATAAAAACACCAGAGAATATAGTTAGAGTAAACAAAATTCATATAAAATAACACAGAGCAGAAAACTGATACAGATATTTTTTTAATATTCTTTTTTTATAAAATCCATAAATATTGTGCAGTACCACCATCTTTGAAGAAGAGGGATAAGGAGTGGACGGATGTAAAAACGCATACAGGAAGAGATGTAAGAACTAGGAGAAAAAGAAAATAATGTATGTATGTATGTATGTATGTATGTATGTATGTATGTATATATATATATATAAAAGCAACAAGGTGAAAAAAATATTTTGCAGGTGGAGATGAAGGATGACTTAGATTGAAAAAAATGATAAAAAATCTAAGGAAAGTAAAATGAAAGAAGAAATGAAAAAGATAAAAAAAGAAAAAGAGAAAAGGAGTTGCCGTATCTAATTGGACACATGGAGAAAAAAGATGCTTCTTATAAAAAAAATACACTGCATCTTACATTATTAGGTACTTTAATTTCTCTTAATATTTAGGAAACTAATCAAGGGATTCACACAAATATCTGCATTATTAATATGTAGAATATTTCACTTGATATTGTAGTAGTAGACAATTTAATAAATAAAATAAAAATATTTCTTAAATCCACCAAAAAGTATAATCTACTTATATTCTCGTTAACAGCTCATTAACATTAACACCGGCTGTCTTAAGAATAGGTCAATCAACTAACTTTGTTTCTGAAACCAGATACTTAGATAAGTGAAAACAAAGATTAAAAACCCAGTAACAAATCAAATGACAATCCTCCACACACTCACTGCACTTTGCAACCATATAATATGAAAAAAAAAAAGAGGGTTTCAACATCAGTCCTCTTTATCCATTTGCCAGAAAGCAGAACAGACTGATCCACACCACTAACCATTAAAGAACTAATCAGGATATCTGCTTACTACAAAGAAGGTGGAGTTTCACGGTAATTGCTCCGACGAGCTGCTTTCGCTGGTTCCTCGGTCTCATGAATTTAAATGTCCTACGAGGCTGGCATCCCGTTCCCACCCCTTCACCATTGAAACTGTTAGATGTAGACGTCTCTTCTACTCCAATAGCTTCATGTCTCGCACATCTTGCCTGTGGAACTCCCTTCCTTATTCCTGTTTCCCTGACAAATATAATCTCCAACTATTTAAGTGTAACGTCAATCGACATCTCCAGTTGCCTTGATCTATCTACTTCCCTTCTCCACATCCTTTCACCTTTCATTCCTATCTGCTCTCGCTCCAAATCTTCTGTAACCCCCTTGCCTTGATCAATCCACTATCTTTCTCCACATCCTCTCCTTTACCACTCCTATCTGCTCTTCCTCCAAACCTTCTGTAACCCCTTGCATGCTAGTGGCTTCCAGCCTTGCTTGGGGTGATAAGCTTAAAAAAAAAAGAAAAAAAAAAGTTTCTCTATCACTCTCTCCGTGTTCTGTCATATCACGAGCTATGAACTCTGTCTCACAAGAAGGATACAATTTTGTATTTGTATACAAAAGAAAACAAACCTTTCAAAACAATGTCCACTAAGCATTCATTCATTTTGAATGTAAAAATCAGTTTTGCACAAACCTTCAGTTATATGCCATGCAAGACACATGCTTAGGCAATCATGTATCTTTCAATACATGACTGATGAGGCAGATTTTTTCCCACAGTAGGTTGCCATTACTTTCTGTGGTAGACCATATGCCATCCAAGGCTATATAACCCAGTCTGTCCTGCTATTTACCCATATCTGGAGAGAAAAGAAGAGGATTCATACCTTTCCCAAGGATATTAGCATGTAAGTGAATGTAATGGATTTGAAAATCAAACTCGGCTTTCCATTTCCTCAGTTCGAGCCACTATCCATTACTCCACCCTGCCTCCCACGAACATCCAGAATGTGTTATGATGTGCCAACACTTTTATAAGTCTTCCCAAACTTCATCTCATTAACCAGGTTACTAAAATAGTATGCTTAAATTTAAAAATATAATTACCAAACATGATTAATGTTTACAAAGAAAACTGTTTTTAAATAAAAATTTAAGTCTCATTGTAACAACAAATTCATAAAAACGATATTAATATAAAATGTATGATCCATGTTTGAAAGTAATTTTACAGGTCATTTGTCCATTTCTACAGATCATCATTGCAGAGTATTCTGAAAAGATTTTTAAAATGCTCTGCAAGTTTTCAATAGAATTAAAATTGGAAAGCTGACAACTTCATCTTTGGAATCCAGTTTTATTCAGATATTCATTAATTTTCTTTGATGGATATGTTGTCCATCAGATTTATTATCACAATGCTATCTTGAACTTGCCATGAGCCCAGCACTTAACCACCTATAATCATGCCTTGAAATATCACACCACCTCTACCTTATTGATGTAATGTAGATGTCAGTCAGCAACCAGTCTTTAGTAGTTCTAGAGTAGAACAGCATACATTGATAAAAAGAACATTTGATTGATCTTCATGTATGTCTCACGTGCTTTTCTGGGATTGCTCCACTTGTCTGACGAAGAACTTCTGCTAATGACAACTATATAGCATTATCAAAAGCAGTATAAGAAAAGGGTCTCTCTCTCTCTCTCTCTCTCTCTCTCTCTCTCTCTCTGTATATATATATATATATATATATATATATATATATATATATATATATTTTTGTCATCCACAGACAGACTGTTTCGCTGTTTCACAGCTCATCAGTGTGGCTAGATGTCCGGTTGCCTCTAGCTAGGATCGAAACCCGACTGAATTTGCGTCAGTCGGAACTTCTCCCACTAAGCCATCAGCGCACGACAGGAATGAAGGTGAATTTTAGCGTGTTTATTTTTAGATTTAGATAAACACACAGTGACTGACAGTGACTCAATTCTGCCGAAGAGTCGTGCAATATTAGTTTAAATAGTCACTGTTTACAAATTCACACCTCAAACCAGAGAGCTCAACCGAAATTGATTTTTCAGGAGCCAATATTTTTGTCATCCACAGACAGACTGTTTTGCTGTTTCACAGCTCATCAGTGTGGCTAGACGTCCGGTTGCCTCTAGCTAGGATCAAAACCCGACTGAATTTCTGTCAGTCGGAACTTCTCCCACTAAGCCATCAGCGCACGACAGGAATGAAGGTGAATTTTAGCGTGTTTATTTTTAGATTTAGATAAACACACAGTGACTGACATATATATATATATATGTTTTAGGGATAAAATATGTCCCGCCTGGTAGACTTTTCAGTCCCCAGAAAATCTCATGTAACGCTAACCCCAGCACAGCATACAAATGACCTTGGCTTATTGAATTACAGACACACAAAGCAAAATAAATCTACCAAACCAAGCAAATAACTTTTCTGAATATGTAAGCCTTTCACAATCTTTCATATTGGGATTCTTGTACTTTCACCAAAGTTAAGCAATGTCAAGTCTAGTCTGTTCCTAGATGGTTGACTGCTTGAGAATACCAGGTGCTATAAGCTTGTATGTGCTGGTGGCATAATTGATAATGTGAATTGGAGAGCCGAGTTCCAATTCCAGTTGGGTTCATTATATTCACTTGCACGCTTTGAAAAAGCATGAATCCACCTCTTCTCTCACCAGCTATAGGTTAATTAATAATACTTATATCAATAAAACCATTATCTCCAAAAACAAAAATTATATACAAAATGTTTAGATTTCAGCATTAAATAACCTATAGTGTTTGATATACTGCTAAATAAAAACAGCTAAACAACGTTTGCATTGTCTTTCCATATGCATATGTATGAAAAAGAACATCTGTGTGCACACACATTCATTCATTTCTGTATTCTTTCTATTTAGTTTGCCAAGGCAATAAAATATGCTGTTGTTTATTGCACCTAATTGTATGCATATTCCTTTATATATGCTAATGTTTGACGAAAGTCCAGTTACTCCATCATCAGTTAATATTAATATACAGTCTTCTTATACACACCATGTTCATAAAACGCAAATTGTCCTGAGTTAGAATAAGACATTTTTGGACATAATTCTCACAATCTCTCTTTATCACCAAAGAATAGTAATGATGAAGATGTGAAACCTCTGCAAAACTGTTTAAAAAGTTACATTAGAAATTTATAACTTTTCTATATTCTTCCTGCAAAGGAGTATTATAGCCATCTTTTGCTATCTATTCTTAGAAACTCTATAAGTAGGTTACTCACTGTTTCCTTTTGCTTCACTTGCCTTTAATATGTCCTGCAAATGTTAAATTTTCCAAACCCTCTTTCCACACTAAAAATTCAATTCTTTCTTTCTTTCTTTCTTTCTTTCTTTCTTTATAGTTCCTATTAGAATTTTCTCATTGTTCGAATGCTCTGTCCATTGTATTCTCAGAATTCATTGGTAGAACCACATCTCTATCATTTGTAGTATCTTCATTTGTGAGAAAATTGTTTGGTATTCACTGCCATATAAAAAATTAGATATTACATAGCAGTTCATTATTTTGGGGACATTTTCTTATCTTTTTTTTAGTTTCTGAAAGACATAATGCAGCCATGTTAAATATAAAAATGTTACTACTTGAATATTGTTGCTATATTTGGTCTGGTGCTCCTACTGTATATCTTGAGATTCTTGACAAAATTCAAATAAAGTTCTGTTACATAATCGATCCTAACCTGGCATCTTGACTTCAGTCACTTTCTCACCAACATGACATGGCTTCCCTTTCTCATTTTTTACAAATATTTTCATGGTAGTTGTTCTAATAAGCTTTCCTCTTGGTGCCTTATGAATATAAGTATGCTACTAGATTAGAAACTAGGTTTCACTATTTTAGTGTTCAATGATCTAGATCCCTCATAAAACTCTGCCTCCAGGCTTACACTAAGGAGAGGAGAAATGGAAGCTTGTCATTGGGGAGAAGTGTGCTTGATGGAAAGAAAACAACACAACATCGGGAGAAAGCATCTTGACATGCATTCATTGCAATCGAGACTGTCACAGCAGTGTAGGCCTGTACAGCCATGACAGACGCTGCACTGCTATCAGCAGCTGAGACATAACTCTTTGGGCACAGATCCATGATCTCTTGAGACACATCTAGATGTTCCGCTCTTATAGTTTCTTTTCTCACGTTTTTTGCTGATGGAACGTCTTTCAAATTTTTGCTTCTCTGCCACCTACAATCTTCAAAAATTTAAATGCAATGCCAACCATCTTTTGTCTCCCTGAAACCTGTTCTTTTATTATCCTTTTTCCTCACTAATGTCTTCTCACATCTCTTGCACTACTAGTAATCCCTTGTAACTTATTGGTGTTATTGCCTCGTAATTTTATCCGTCAGTGTTTCAAGAGTATATATACTCTGTCATTGCATAACTGGAAATTCCTTGAATCGAATAAGTTCCCGGATAAGTATATGGGATGGAAATCTATACTCTGGTGAGAATTGAATTTGCTTCCTTTATTCATGAGATCCTGCTGTATTTAACAATTGTAGAATGATGACCTGGGAACTACAACAGAAAGCAAGAGAAAACATATGAAATAAATACTAGTAAAAAAAATCAAAAGGTGAAAGAAATACTAGTATGATATTAAAAATAAATGAAAGTAGTTATTTTAGATTAAATATTCTTTATCCAAGGCAAAAGAACAACTCAAAATAGAGAGTTACAGATGCACAAAATAGAGAGTTACAGATGCATATGTTGGGTATATAATGGTTAACCCTAGATTTGAACATGTTAAGATTGTAGTGATCATGGAAGCATCTTCTTGGGAGTCCATTTGACAAAGCAGTGGTTCATGTGAAGAATCACCAATGGAATATAAAGGGAATGAGTATAGTTTACTGCAATATGAATGGCATGATGGGTCTTAGCCATAAAAGTTAGAAATGGTGAAACTGTGGAAAAGGGGTTGCAGGTTGGAAAATAATACATCACCCACAAGGACACAGATACTTTTGGACTCTATTGAGACTGGAAAGTGAAGAAAGGACAGTTCTTGACCATATATGACAGCAGTCTCCATGCCAGTGTCTTTGAAAAAATAAACTGTGTATGTTTTTAATTGAACATGTTTTTGTGTCTCTTTCAAAATTAGGATAAGTCGAGGTCATAAGATATCACTGTTTTTATGAGGTATACCAACAGTCTCACAATAAGTCCCCTATCCTGTTTCAGTACTTAAAAATCACAACAATCAGCAATTTTGTGGAAGTAATTATTATTATTATTATTATTATTATTAAAATTAATATTATTATCATCATTCATGTGAGTTCAACATCAGAGCTGAACAGAAGTTTTTGTTTGTCTGGCGATAAAATCAATTATGAATTGGATTGCTTTTGCTACAGTTTCTCCATTCGCCGTGTCGATGGTGCACGTGAGGTGGTAAATACGAATGAAATTAATACGACTTCGCCATGTTTGAAATTCATCACCGCTTCTTATTTTATACGGCGACTTATTAATTCGTCCTGAATTTAGAGAGCTTCACAAATCGTTCCAAATTAGCAAAGGAACAACACGAGAAAAGAGGAAGAGCAGAGAACGGGGAGAGGCAAAAAAGAAATAGATTGGAAGGAAGAGAAAGTTAAGGAGCAATTGATCAAACTTTCCGTTCCTCCCTCCAAACTATCAACAATTACGCCAATGGCAAGAATGAGTGTGATGGAGGCTGTGTCGAGATTTCACAACACCGACATACCGCGAAAATTGAACTAATACAATCAGACTTGAACAGATGCAGTTTCACAGAAGGTTTAATTTGAATTCCAGATGAACAAGCAGCAAAAATCAAATTAAGTCCATATTTGCCAACAATGGCCCAAAAGTGCAAAGCTTAAATTGAGCCATTTCAAGATAAATGTACAAATAAACAAGACACTTCTTTACCAAGTATCATATTGCAAATATCTTTTAGAAAAATAATGGTTTGTTCCTCTTCTGAAGGTCATAAAATAATTGAAAATCTAAGAGGATCACAGGAAACATGTATAAGAAAAAGTTATGAAAATTTGTTGGTTACATGACTAAGTATATCTCTTTATGAAATTATTTGCTATATATTCTTTTCTTTTTATGTGCCATGTCCTTTCAGGACGTAGGCGATCATGGCTCTCTACCCCCCTCTATCCCTTGCAGCTCTCAGCAAGTTCCTTCCCTCTGCTTCCTCCCCCAGACCATGTTCTGTCATCCACCTGCTCAAGCTCACCAGGTATGTCACATGCTGCTTTCCCTTGTCTCTCTTTCCCTCTGTTCGACCTGTGAGTATCAGATTCTTCAGGCCCTTCATCCTCATCATGTGTCCCAAAAACTTCAGTTGCATCTTCCTGATGGTAAGTATAAGTCTCCTCCTTGTTTGCAACCTCTCTAAGACCACATCGTTGCTCACACACTTGGTATGTTATAAAGAACTTTTAATATATTCAAACATTGTTTTAATGTTTGACATTTTAAAAAATATATTTGTCTTGAATACTATGAAAGTTAACAAATTTCTTTAAAACATGCATGCACTTACAATATGAAGCATAGTAAAGAATAAAAATAGAAATGAATAAAAATTGAAAAATGTCCACTTTGTTATAGCGTATCAAAGAAGGAAAATTTTACTGTATACATGGGCTGTCAAAAGATAAGGAATGAAAAAATGAATGAAAAGTGCAAATCAACAATTTTCTCATATTAATGTTGTTTATCCAAATGTTTGTGTACACGGAGGTGTCATGCAGTGCATCTTAATCCAAACGAGGTTGATCAAGAAGACAGAAGAATCTGCTTGATTCTATGTGTGTCATTTTATGTGCATGTCAGCTTCACATTCTCACGTATGCACTTAATATGAAAAGAGAGTGCGTACATTTGTGTGTGTGCCAATGCGCATTCTGTGGAATGTCAAGTCCTTTTTTGGCTTTAAATCTTCTTGCTACATATTTGGCACTTGTATTTATTGCTTGCTGAATAAAAATGCAATCTGAGAGCAATTCAAAGGTAATCAGAAAAGGATCCGTCTTCAAATCTGGTCTTACTAAATTTCATGTGCTGCGTGTGTTCAATTACTTTGATTATAATTATTTATAGAGATAGGATTCCAAATCTAAACCACTATAGCTGAAGTTCTTAGGTTCTTTCTTTCCCAAAGAATACATTTTCAAAGACAGACACCAGATATTATATATATATGTGTGTGTGTATATATATATATATATATATATATATATATATATATATATATAAAAAGAATGTATAAATATATATATATATATATATATATATATGTATGCTATGTAGAGTAAGGAGTCATAGTGGAGTAATGGATAGCAGCTTGGATTCAGAAATTGGAGAGCCGATTTTGAATTCCAGTTGAATACCTTACATTCACTTATGTACTAATACCCTTGGGAAAGGTATAAATTCTCTTCTTCTCCCCCACTTATGGATAAATAGTAGGACAGACTGGGTTCTATAGCCTTGGAAGGCAACTGGTCTAGGGAGAGTCCAGTATATATGCAAAAGTAGGTATAAAGTAATGAAAAACAAAACATGCACACAAAAAAATTATTGTATTGATTATATAAACATATCAATAATAACATATAAATAACTCAAATATTTAAACTTTTTGTACCCATCATTCACACACTCGCTTTTACCAGCAAAATATTTATTATTATTATTATTTATTAAAAAATAATAATTATAATAAATGTATTATATTAAAAATTATGAAAAACAAAATATTAAAAATGATTTTAATGAATTAAATGAATCCTAGAACCACTATTATAATACTAGTATTACAGTATACCTACTTTTGCAGCACCCTGGAAATATATATATATATATATATATATATATATATATATATATATATTTTTGTCATCCACACACAGACTGTTTCGCTGTTTCACAGCTCATCAGTGTGGCTAGACGTCCGGTTGCCTCTAGCTAGGATCGAAACCCGACTGAATTTGCGTCAGTCGGAACTTCTCCCACTAAGCCGTCAGCGCACGGCAGGGATGAAGGTGAATTTTAGTGTGTTTATTTTTAGATTTAGATAAACACACAGTGACTGACAGTGACTCAATTCTGCTGAAGAGTCGTGCAATATTAGCTTAAATAGTCACTGTTTATACAAACTCACACCTCAAACCAAAGAGCTCAACTGAAATTAATTTTTCAGGAGCCAATATATATATATTTTCTTCAGAAATAATGGATTTTTTATTTTTTAATCCCACATATTTTTAGCACTTTAAATTTTATTTTTATTGCATGCTTATATTGAAGTAGATACTCCCTTTATTTTAAACATTATTTTCTCTTCTAACATGAATATTCAAGAGATGTGCCTACTGGCAGGATTCAAATCCCCCTTTGCTGGAGAAAATTTCACTAGATCCGACATGCTTTAATTGACTTAGTGTTGTTATAAAGCAAAGTTGTATCCAGCCTTTAAGCACATTCTTGTTATTTTAGATAGTCGAAAGTTCATATCTGATCAGTTTCATATCTGAAACGTAAACAAAGCAATTTCTAAAGAACTAATGGATTTTTATTCATTAATCCAACATATTTTTTATTATTTTAAATGTAATTTATAGTGTATACCAATATTTGAGTAAGCACTCCATTTAAACATTTTATTTTGTCTACTGACCTGAATATTTGAGAAATCATATTAAATAAAAATGTGCCCTTTTGCATGAGAAACCCTCATTAAAATAATGTTTAAAATAAGCAGTGTGTCTACTCAAATCTGTGTATCCACTAAAAATAATGCTTAAAGTGATAAAAATGTATTATATATATATATATATATATATATATATATATATATATCTTAAAATATAATTTTAAGGTATGCTATATTTACAGGTTAAAGTGCTCAGTATCAGGAATAGAGTGTATGTAAATATAAAAATGGGCACTGAAGTCAACACCCAGAGGCAACAGTCTGTTTCATGCTAAATGCAGCTGTCAAGCCATATGCATTGTATTTTTGCTCAACTTTTTGTATATACAGGTCAGTGATGCATTTTGGGTAATCTGTTGCATTGTGGGTAGTTTATTCTAAAGGTTTTTTTTTTGTTGGTGTGGTTTGTTAATTTGTTTATTATTTACTTTGTTTATTTACTTATTCATATTTTTGGATTAATTTATTTTACTTGTTTTTGTTTATTTATTTTATTTATTTATTTGCATTTATTTGTGTTCATTTTCATTTTTTGATTAAAGGATCCTGGAAACAAAGAAACGTCACACATAAAACATCCTTTACAAATAGTAAATACATGACCAGCACAATGCTTTTTAAATATATCTGGGAGATTAAAAACAAAACAATAAATCCCACCGACAATAAGGAAAAGGACATCAGCCTACAATTATCAAATCCTAAAACTGTAAACTCTGCCTGGAGGAAAAAATATCCATAACAGCCATAATTACCTTCCCAGACCAAAGCAAACTACTAAATAAACAATCAGAACTCATCTCAAAATGCAGACAAGAAATGAATTTTTACTATGCTACTTAAAAATCAAAAACTGAAAACAAATAGAATAAATAAAAAAATATAGGCCTCCATGTTGAGTCTGAAGCCCTCACCAACAAATTTGGGAGTTCTTTTCTGATCAGAATGAGCTTTCCCAGCTGCTGTATTTTCATAATCACTATTAGACTCATCATCTTTCTGAATCCTCTGCACTGTTCCCAGATTGAGACCCAAACACTCTAAAATCTTTGTATTAGAGCTTCCAGCACAAACACCAAACAGTACAGCATGCTGTTTCCAAATTTCTGGCAGAGTGAATTGAATAAACTGACCCTACTATACTGTGCAGCTGACAAAATAAAAAATAAACAGCACACATGCACACAATGAAAAATATAAAATGGTGACAATTTACCCATCGCACCCTCTTTGTGTGTGTGTGTGTGTGTGTGTGTGTGTGTGTGTGTATATATATATATATATATATATATATATATATATATATATATATATATAAAAGTGAATGTTGAAGTCAACACTCAGAGGTGACAGGCTGTTTCATGCTGGACACAATCGTCAGGCCACCTGATGATTGCATCCAGCATGAAACAGCCTGTCGCCACTGAGTGTTGACTTCAACGTTCACTTTTATATTTATATTTACATATGCTCCATCTCTGATATTGAGCACTTTATCCCATAAAAATATAGCACACCTTAAAACTATATTTCTTCATATATATATATATATATATATATATATATATATATATATATAGATAGATAGATAGATAGATAGATAGATAAAGAGAGAGAGAAAGAGGTGTATGTATGTGTGTGTGAAAGAAGTATTTAGTAGCATGCACATGTCTCATCATTTAGTACATTGTACTCATGTGCTGCATAATGTAGTTGAATCATTATGACTCAAAAACTGAGAGAAATGGATATTCATAGCTGCCATGACAAAGTGATATACAAAAAAAAAATTATGACGAAAAACAAGTGAGAACAAAATACATTATATACAATCCATTTATCTGAAAGAAGGGAAAAATATCAATCTTGGACAGAATGAAATTCTCAAACCAAATCTACCAGATCAACTCAACTAAATAATCGTATATTAAGCGAATTGTCTCAGAAAGAGTTAGAAAAGCACACTTAACTGGGTGGGAAAAGGATTTATCTGGAACTATGCAAATGGCTGAAGTTTAAATCTGCAAACCAATGGTATATGCACAAATCAGAATCTGTCTCAACAGAAAATAAGATTTGTTGGAAACAAAGAATATTGCACTGAACCGCTGGGTTATATCCAATCTCTTATGTGGCAGTAAATGCTAGCTAATTCTTTCATAGATGTAGAAGATATTTGTAGCAAAAGTGATATAGTTTTACTGATTAATGCTGTGCATATTATGGACAGGACATGTGAGTAATGAGGAAGTTTTAAAGTGAATAGGAATTACAAAGAAATTGTTGCTCACAACTGGAATGAGAGCTGCATTTGGGACTTCCAGTGAGGAAAAAAGGTTTGGAGGATTTCATACTCACAATATATAGAAACTTACAATCCATTTAGCCGATAGAAGGAAAAATTCAGTCTTGGGGAGAATGGAATTCTTAAAACAAATTCTTCAAATATGATAATCTAAATAATCATATATAAATCAAATTGGCTCAGAGAGAGTTAGTAAGCAAACCTAGCAGGGTAGAAAAGAGTGACCTTGTGTAAATGAATGGCAGATCAAGGACTACAAAAATAAAAAAGGGCAGTAAAGGAGCAAACATTAAGAAGGGCAACAAAATATAGGATGTTGTGGAGAGCCATTACTAGAACTAATAATCTTCATTTTAGAAAATGATGATTCCAATTTGTTTATTTCATATCAGATAATTTTTTCATATTAGACAGTAGAGTTTGCATATTGGAATTTTATTGCTATCATTAGGGAATGATAGAAATAGTGAAAGATGTTACTCTGATTAGTAGTAATAAAAGTACCAGATATTATTTATTATACAAAAGTAAACTCATATTAGCAATTAGTAGGTTATACAATGTAGTGCATATTTATAAGACCAACTGAACTTCCAACTCATGAAGATTGAATTTAGCTGATTTGGTATGCATTATATTCCATGCTAATAAAAATATATACTTGAAAAACAAGGTGGATAAAATAAGGTTTATTGTAAAAAAACAATACTATAACTAAATTTGTATTTCCCTCTTTGTTTGGATGCCCTCCCTGTTGGTTTCAATCCAGTTTGGAATGACTGCAAAAGACTTTCCCTTTCACATTTTAGGTAGAAACACACAAATACATTCTGGGATTTTTCCCTAGCCAATAAAATAGGTCAGTTCTCGGTTTCATTTGACGCTGTCTTGGTTTATCTTGTCTTGAAGTTAGAATGCTACATTCGCTTGCCCAAACTTGGTTTGTGTGTCAATGCCAATTCTTAGTTTGTGAAAATTTTACCATATTAATATTGCTTTACCTTATTACTGTTTATTTGATTTGCATATATTGTTTGCTTGTTTTATATTATTTTCCACCCTGTTCTTTTCTTTTCCTTTTTATTGCAAACTTTATCAATTCTTTTTGTTGGACAGTTCTGTTACTTATTTTGCATTTGACCATGGCTACTCACTCTACACTTCTGATATGGATGCCCAGGGCTGTTGCACCCTCTTCTGTGCACTACTGTACCCATCTTTATACACATTATGATCAAGGATACCCAGACATTTCTCAATTTGACTGAGGTGGACGCACTGGCCAACCATGTCAATGTCGTGGCTCTGAAATCATTGTTTTGTACATTATGCCTGATAAATTCACACACTGTCTTGGAACTTCCTGTTGGCAACAGCAATTTCTTATGTCACAGGCACAGAGTTGACTCATCTTCATTCTCTTTGTATTCAGTTAGTAAGGAGGAAGTTCTAATCAGGCAGCATTTTTACACCATGGATTAGATTACAAATAGGCAGTTTTCTCAATCAATACAACCTGTTCAAGTCTAGGATCAACCATTATCTATCCTACATATCCTCATAATATGCACCACTTACACTCTCATTGTATACCTTTACAACAAAATCACTCAGTGACACTCTACTTTGAGTTGCTCTTGTACTGGGTGAACAGTATTATAAAAAATACGAAAGCAAGGCACTGGATCAAAGATTTTAATATCTGGCAGCATTAAACTGAGTGATGCTGAAAGCTATTGGCATTTTTCTAAGTGGCTTAAATGCTTCCCAATCATTTACACTTCTACTGCTGTGAACACAGTGAGAGAATACAATGTTCTTTTGCTCAAACTATGCCAAGAGAATGCAAGTGTGTCAGGATGATCCAAATGAAACCTCTTTTCAGTTGACCACAACACAGATTTCAATTATCCCCTTCTTTAGAAATGGCTTCACTCTGAAGATCCATTTAGGTGAAACCAAGATTTCTGGTTCTCTAGGATTTTACATATATATATATATATATATATATATATATATATATATAGTGTGTGTGTGTGTGCGTGTGTGTATT